>SZVJ01000009.1:0-1200000 GCA_029467805.1 Pleurotus eryngii var. eryngii | reverse complement strand
CCCTGTCGGGGCAATGGCAGCATTTGAGTGTCGGCGGCTCGTCATGATCTATATGGAGGACATATCACGGTGGCCTATAGCCCAGACGAGTTTCTATAAGGAGGGTTTAAAATAGAGGGTTAGTAACACCAGGTCACAATCAACACGGTCAGACATTACCATCATGCGTTCCGTTCCGAGCGGGTTCTCGTCTTTGGCCCACGGTTGGCGGGAAAAGGCTGCAGCACCTGACTTATCTGAGTGTTTGCTTGTGCAGGCCTCTGAGCTGCAAATCTCATCACACTGCGACACATTTCTGCAATGATCCTTTCTCAATCGCAGCCACGGCTGGCCAGATTGTAGTTGACCATTGTTGGTGTGGTGTGGAGCAGGACCTTCGTTGGAAGGTGCATTCTGCCCTGATGTTTGGTGTGGCATCTCCATCGTCTGTTTACAGAACTCTTCTTCCGAGAGAACTCTCAGGTGTGGAGTATCTAAAGAGAGGTGATTGTGACAACGACCCGATGCGGTGCCCAGTTGAAGGGGCCAGGGGTGGCAATTGCGAATCGGCTGAGCAGGGTGTGCCTGGCAGGTGCTCCATCATTAGAGCTGAGGGGGGAAATCGTGCCAAAAGGACGTGTTGTGACCCGGTGGGGTTGAACTCGGTGAGTACAATGTTGGTGGTAGTTTTGGCTGGACCTGATACGCAACATTTGGAGTGGTATGTCATGGGCCATAGGAGGTGCAATGGACTCTTATAGATAGGGGCTGTCGATCTGAATGTTCGACGTAGGCATCCTATTGTAAGCCGCCATGTCTGGGCCCCGACTCGGTGGAGCGATGGTTTGTCGGAACTATGAATGACCTACCAGTGTGTGTTGCGTTAGAGTGGGAGGTGTGGCCTCAGTTAAAAGCCATGAACATCCACAATGTATGGAGTCTCGTTGCTTTCCGTTGGTGTCGGTCCTGGTGAAGCTGTGGGTGATGAAATTCAGCATCTTTGGGTGGGGCCAGTTATTGTGTGGTGACGGCTAGAACCGTAATAAGAGGGTGTAACTTAATAGACGGATGACAAAATCCTACCTGGGGGGCTGGAACCTGAGTGCGAAGTCTAATCTAATTGAATTGCAATTATTTGTTCTGCAACCTTCATGACAGGTGACTTACGTGGCAGTGTAACAGAGTAAAGACATGCCTAAGGCCAGATTCATACACTGCTTTCCCGCATTGAACGGCTTTCTGCTTCCTTGTTTGCATCTGAATGGCGTCCGCGATGGCCCCTTCTCCATGACATCAGTACTGACCGATAATTCTGAGCATTTTTTTAGCTGTCGACTCGAGAGTTGGAATTGGCAATTTTGTGTTGAAGTCCTTCTTGGCCATTGAGTGCTTTTGTTTGATTGGCCTGCGAGGTTCTCATTGGTCCATGCTTCAAGTTCCTGATTAACGGCTGACACTGCAGTAGTAATCCTCCTGGCGATTGTCTTCTCGGTATTCCTCCACTTCCCCGCGTAGATCTGCTACTTGGCCTTGCTTGTCCGCCTCCTGCTGCTGTCGCCAAACGTCATTTTCTCAAGGGTTGTCCTTAGCGTGTCTGAAAGTTCGTGCTGTTCTTGAGATGATTGTTCATAGGCACTGTAATGCCTCTGCAAGTCCTGAGCATGAATCCGAGTTTTTGACTTGGGGAGGGATTCCTTGAGCTCTCCTGCCCAGCCGCCGCTCCATTGTTGTTGTTTAATAATTAACTGCCGTAAACTATGGATAGCCTTCCTTCAGCAGGCTGCTCTTCGGAATCCTTTGGTAAACCCCTACCGTTCCCCTAACAATTGACACATGGCTATCAGTCACATGTTCCTTATTTATCATCTCACGTTGCGAACGTGAGATTTTAACTACACACACCTTTTATCTTATCAAGCTCAAGTCAGTGCGGGTGAGTAGTACCGGACGAATATACGTTGGTCAAACTGTACCTTGCACCGGTGCGATATAGCAGTGAGTACTATACAACTTTTTTACGTTTCCTAAAACACGTTTCGCGAGAGAGATTCGGAGGCAGAGGCCAAAAAAGGCTCATAGAGCGTGAGAACTCTGGAGAAGGACCTGCGTCCATCCCCATGTGGGAATGCCCCGGTGGGCCGACCGTCCCATGGAGAAGAACCAGTGAGCTCGGCTCGAGATCCATACGATCTCGTCATTCTTCCCACCAGCTCGGGTTCATGAGTGAAGATGATGTGACGCACCTGGCCCTCTTCTGTCCGCCGCAAGCTCCTCCCTACATCCCCGCCACGTCATGTTCGCCCCCCCGGGCATGCAATACCTGCCAGTAGGCGACCTCTAAGGACTGCAACCCACGACCACTATCCTCACGGAGCCTTCGTTGGGTTTTCATGACGATAAACGATTTGTCCAATCCCCTCCACCCATATTGGGGGGGTTGGACGCTGGTATGCCAATGCGGCGAGACGACCACGCGTGGCAGTCATCAACCCATCACTCCACAGGCTAGGAGGAGCTTCGGGGTGGGGTGAGTCTTCATGACGATGAATACACCCTCTCCACCTAAGCCGAAAGGCGATAGCCTTGCTGAGAGAGTCACGCCCCTTCGTGCTCTCGAAGCCGTTCTCGCATGAGTGTCTGAGCGATGCTCTCGAGAAAAAGAACGGCGTGCAGCAAGCGACCATCCATGGATAAACGTATGAGTACATCCGTCTAGTATGATGTACGACAACCTAAGCATTGGCGTCCTGGGGGTGGTGGTGGGGGGGATTCGTATCGCATTGGCTCCAGAGCAAAACTGCCCCCGATCACGGATTGACATTGCAGTGATTGCGGCAATCGCGAACGGCCACCTGCAGTCCCTCCCATGGACAGCCGGCTAGGACCCCGATACTATCTGGGATATCTTAACACATGGTACGACCGAGCAGGCCGCCATAGACGACGCTCGATACAACAAGCGCTGCTCAACAGAACCGCTGTCTCGATCGCGCGCAGGCCCACTTCCTCCTCCCCCTTCCTCCCCACATCCCAGAAAGGCTAGCTATCCGCGCGGTTTCGCGATAGAGTCATGACTTGCCAGACGTTCATACTGCCGCCATGAACCGCCCGCGAGCTCACCACCATCGGGTCGATCAAGGTATCACTTCGATCGGAGGAATCCATGGGAACATGTTTCCCCGAGGAACCCAGCCGAACGGAAGCGAGCCCACAATGACCGCCGTGGCAATACCGGTGACAACAACCACCATAACTCGCACCATGGCCGCGCCGTCAGCCATCTAATGATGGGGACGACGACGGGCATCGCAAGTGGCACCGAACCCCGCAAGATAGACTAAATTTCCACAGGCCTCCAGGGTACGAACGTACGTACGCCCCCCTCCCGCTACTGGGAGGCACATCGCCGAGACGACACTTCCCCTCTACGGATCCGTCCACCGACGACCACCCTGGATCCGACCGGGAACCACTCGAGACCGTCGCAGCCCCGAGAGCGATGGTACCCTAACCTCCGGACGACATGGAACTCGCCCATGCAAGGAAAGCGTGTAGATTCGACTATGATCGCGTCTCCGAACGCGATGGAGCACGAGGGCCCCGTATCTCTCATAGAGACTGGGGATGGCCAGTGCCATAGATCAACCGGACGTCTCGGGTACTTCAGAACTATTCGTCCAGCGATACGCTGACATGATACACAAAACGGCTGGGTCAGCCATTCGAG
The DNA here is from genome assembly GCA_029467805.1 of Pleurotus eryngii var. eryngii. Taxonomy (NCBI): domain Eukaryota; kingdom Fungi; phylum Basidiomycota; class Agaricomycetes; order Agaricales; family Pleurotaceae; genus Pleurotus; species Pleurotus eryngii. The sequence continues at coordinate 1,196,294 of SZVJ01000009.1, read as the reverse complement.
CTTCCCCCCCGGGACCAAGCCGCCCTCCACACACGCAGAAACCAGACAGATGGTCTGGTGACGCCGATGTGGACAAATTCAACCGAAGGCTCCATTCTCTCATGAGGTGGCTTCGCATTAATCAAATAGTGTTCCCGCTCGCGAAGAGGAATGCATCACAATGGTCGGGATTTCACCTAGACGGTGAAGCTGCCGTGTTGGTTCGACGAAGAGGTTGAGGACGCCGATGACGATCGGCGTGACGTTCTGCGTGTCGTAATTGGGTTTACGACGATTCGTGCAGGCCCACGGCTATCAAGACGCTACGGAGGAGTTCCTCTCCACCGAATACTCTGCTACAACGGGGGTGCGTGGGTTCTTGGGATGCCCTAGAACGCACTGCGAAGCGTATGATACATCCTCCCGACGCATACATGTTCCGATGACAATTTGTCGTCGGCCTTCCTGCCTCTATTCACGACAGGCTAGTGGAGCGCGGCTACAATGCCGAGCGACACCCCATCCTCCGACTTGTATTTCGGTCGCTCTCCAGGCGGAGGAAAGTCGAGTGATGCTAAGCACTACACTCATGCAGCGGCGGCCAATCGTTGCCAGGAACCATCCCTGGAACTTCAATGAACAGCGGTAAGGTTGATAAGCGATGGTAACCACCTATGTACCTCGTTCTGGTCATAGATTTGGGCATAGCAAGAGCCCGTTCCTACGCGCGCGTAGACCAGATACCATCGAACAGGGCGCCACGCAGGAACTCCCATAATGGTGGCAGGCAAGTCGTAGCTGGACCATCGCGTCCCGCTCAGAAATCCCCTCTCGACCGGTACGAGAGCGCAACCTCACTGTGCTTCCGGCAGTGGCCACTTTGACGCATCGAAGGCCAAGTGCTACACATGCGGGAACATTGGGCACATCTCCACTGACCCGAGATGCCCTAGATATGGACAACCGCGCCTGAATGCGGCACGAGTCGACGACAAATCCGGCGGCGCCATGCAAAACCCCGAATGACTCAGCGCCCGTACCACAAGCGATCGTGGAGGTGACAGTGATATCGTCCAGCATGATGAGATGGCCTGGAGGGGTCACAATATTCATCGCCAGACGATGAGCACAACGAATTCGATAGGTATTACGATGCGAGCGATGACGTCATGCACATGGGCACGATGGATACGGAGTGGCCCGTACGATTGTGCAGCATGATGACGGCCGAACCACCTGTTGAGGGTGGACGCGGAGCAGTAAGATGGCTGCCTTCCGCCCTAAATACTACCATCGGGCCATCTGGTGGTCGCCCAAAACGGGCGAACATTGTTACGAAGTCGATAGCACAATACGTGACTATCCAACGGTGTACGAGCATACACTCTCTTCGACTCGGGATGCACAACCATTGCATGAGTCCCGACTTCGCTAGAGTAGCGGAGGTCAAATACGGATATCTTAAGGATGTCATCCCACTGCAGTTGGGAACGGTCGGGAGCAGTGCGAGCATACAGTTCGGCACATACACCTGCGCCGTATTTGGACCCATTGACTCCAGGGAATACTTCGATGTTTGCTACCTCATTCTGGGAACGCCGTGGATGCACAAGCACGGCGTACTGCGGACTTTGCCAATCGCTTGATCCATGTGGGAGATCGGATGTACCCTTCCCTCACGGAGGGGGAGGAATCCTGCCAAAATGGCACGACGACACGCTGTCCGGAAGAAGGAATGACTAGACTCCCAGTCGAAGCGGGCACAGGCGCCCAGATCGAAACGGGACGACATCATCAATGTCGATGTGACCAAGATGGCCATGTCGCCAGATCAACTAGACTTAGTTGAACGATCCATTCAGGAACAATTGATCCTGGAAGCACGAAAATCACCGACGAAGTCGAGCAAGGCCCGACAACCTCACATGGCTCGAGACGATGACGCAGGAGACAGTCCCTGAATACCTGAGACAAATGGGCCCGGATTTTGAAGCTGTATTGTCTGGGGTAGAAGTATACACTGATGAGCACATACCTCATTTACGATCAAGATGGTTTATTTTGATGTAAAGATATCATGGGAGGCTCGCCCAACAAACTCCCCCCCCTTTGTGTCATTAATCACATGATCCCTCTTTATGACGAGGAAAGAAATATAATTATTATTTGCCACGCTGTCCTGATTCTCTGAAATCACACCTTTCGGACAAAATTTCGAAATACCTCCAGTCGGGGTGGTGGGAAACTTGTCAGACGGATCAAGCCGCCCCCATGCTATGCGTCCTGAAAGAAATCAGGAGGACTACGTACCGTCATAGACTGTAGAAAACGAAAATGAGAACATCGTCCTGATGTTCCCATTCCCAGACCAGGATAATATCCGCCTGGATGTAGCGCGCGCAAAATATCAGTCTAAAAATCGATTTTTCCGACGCATACGAACAAATCCGTGTAGAACTGCGGAATGTGTGGAAGACTGCATTCAACCACTATATATGGCACCCTGTTGAGCAATGGTCATGCAACAGGTGACTGTAATGCTCCGTCAACATTCTAGCGGATAATGAACCTGGTATTCCGAGAATACATTGGGAGGTTCATTCACGTCTACTTAGACGATGTATTCGTATACAGTAATATGATTGAGGAACACGAAGAGCATCTTCGTCTGGCCTTTGCCAAGATTCGAGAATTCGAATTCTACCTTAAGCCCGAGAAGTGCGACCTGTACGCCGACCGCGTAGACTGCCTCGGACACATCATCGACAACGATGGGCTACACCCCGACGGGGATAAAATCACCCACATACGCGAGTGGAGGACACCACAGTCGTACAACGACATTCATGTTTCTGGGGCTGGTGCAGTATCTCGCACACTTCGTCCCTGACCTGTCTGCCTACACAGGCCCGTTGCAGTCCATGGAGAAAACGGCCAGACCTTTGTCTGGAGACCATTCATGACAAGTGCTTCACCATGATCAAAGAGTTATGCGCTCGACATTCTATACTCAAGCCGATTGACCCCTCAATCGATATGGTTTGGGTGATATGTGACGCCTCCACGTCGGGACTTGGAGCCATGTATGGACAGGGACCCGAATGGATGACCTGCCGCCTGGCGGGATTCATGTCCAAGAAGTTTCACCCCGGCTCAACACAATTATCGTGTCTACGAACACGAAGCGTTGGCCATCCTCGAGGCACTCCTCAAATGGGAGGATAAACTGCTGGGGTACAAGTTCACGGTGGTCACAGATCACCATGCCCTTGAATTCTTCAGCCAACTGAAGAAATTATCACCACGACAGTCGCGGTGGATGGAGTACCTCTCTCGATTTCGATTCGAGATCAAGTACGTGAAGGGCGTACTTAACAAGTAGCGGACTGCCTTTCATGTTATTACTCGGAGGACACGCCTCAGGACGTTCATCCTAAATCTGAGTACGTGAACGCTGACGTGCAGATAGATCCCGACCACGACCTCCTGTCATGGAACGTATCCACGAGCTCCGCCAACCGGAGTGAGCTTGTTAGCTCAACGCCCGGTCGACAGGATCGAGGAGTGGGATATCGAGGCGAACCACCTTGGCCCCGCCCTGGAAGGAGAAATCTCCCCGCCTGGGGGAGACGACCTCACCATTCTGGAATCACGCCCCAAAGGCACGCATCTGCGTGATTTACTTCATCAACGGAACAAATTCACTGCCTCGGTGAAGGAATTATACCCGAAGGACCCACTGCTATCGAAGGTGTTGGCTAAACCTACAGATTATCATCGTTCTTTGTGAAGGACCACCTCATTGGACCCGAAACCTCGGGCGAGAGGTGGTATTGTGCATACCACAGGGCACATTGAAGGATAATACTCTGACGGGTATCATTATCGAGCAAGCGCACTCGATCGTAGGACATTTCAGTAGCCAGAAGACGTCGGAGTACATCCGGCGATGGTACTGGTGGCCGAAAATGACGAAGATGATCGCGACCTTTTGCGACTCCTGCGTGCCCTGCAAGTGAGCCAAGGGGAACTATCAGCCTCCCACTGGCAAGCTACACTCGCTACCAGTCCCCACGGCACCATGGGACAGCATCGGTATGGACTTTATCGGTCCATTCCCCGAGGTCGATCATTTTAAACTACCTGTGGGTAGTAATATGTCGAATGACCTCCATGGTACATTTGATTCCGGTCACCACCCGCACCACCGCCTCGGAACTCCTCGTGGATATATTTAAAAGAGATTTGTCGTCTACACACGGGCTACCGTCCAGTATCGTGTCCGACCGGGACTCGAAATTCACCTCCAAATGGTGGACCGAACTACACCGATTGCTCGGTGTTAAATTAAGGATGTCTACCCTCGTTCCACCCGCAGACAGATGGACAGACCGAACACGTCAATTGGTCAATAGCCCAGATACTTCGATCAGTGGTTACCGCTGATCAGTCCAACTGGGTAGCTAAGCTCCCCATGGTGGAGTTCGCTCTCAACTCCAGCGCCAGTTCCACTACTGGATTTGCCCCATTTTGAGGCGAATTATGGATTCTTACCATCTATGTTGAACGTCCATAGGCGCAATACCGATTGCGCTCCCGGCGTGGCAGCCTTCGCCGAAAAGGCACGGCAGAACCTATCGGATGTGTACAATGCGATCATAGAATGCCACGTGTTTCAAACATATCACGCTAACACCAAACGTCGCGACGAACCCAGTATTAATGCTGGAGACATGGTCTATTTGTCTACAAGTAACCTGGCGCTCCCTAAAGGAAGGGCCAGCAAACTACTCCCCAAGTACATAGGGCCGTACAAGGTGCTACAGGCATCCCTGGTACCCTCCAATTACTTGTTGGAATTGCCCGTGTCTCTGAAGATGCGGAACCTGCACCCCAGGTTTCACGTATCGAAACTTCGGCCCCACGTGCCGAATGATGCCCTACTATTTTCCTAATCGCAGCCCAGTTGACCCGTACGATTGGGGCACTCCGGATGACGCAGAATGGGTGGTCGACGAAATCACCACCCATAAGTGGAATGGTAAGCAACTACTACCGCAGGTACGGTGGAACTTGGGCGACACCACCTGGGAACCCTGTTCCCATTGTGAAGAACTCGAAGCTCTCGAGAGATATCTCAGCTAATGAATGTCCAGTGATGTGAGGACCTGCCGTGACAGACCAATGATAAGATTGGCGCTCGGAGACACCGGTAGTACTGCGGCCGGCTCGTCGGGTAGGATGCACGTGGTGCCTACACTGCAAATGTGATGTCGGGAATTGAATCGGAAAAGACAGATCAATCGTTGAACCAACCCACTACCACATCACCTCAACAAACACCCAATACATGGCTTCTACAGGCGGTCAGCCGCCTCCAGACCACCCCATGGGTGGTCCCAACCCCCCGATAACTTGGGTGGAAGGAAATCTCCATCGCGCCTCACCGCGCGCCAGAAAGGAAAACAGCGCGCAGACCGCGCATTCCGTGACAAGCTCACGGACGACGAGGTCCATCAACTTTCATCCTTTCCCTCCCCACCCCCAGTGGATGGAACTTCCGAGGCACCCAGCAACTGGGTAGCACACCCGGGGTATCGATGCGTCGTATGCACCGACCCTTCCTGCACTACGTGCTTGGCTTACAGCCAGCACCGCATGCAAGGATACATGGACCCCCAGATGGGGTCCATTGATCGCAGAATGGCCGCGATTCTGCACCCCGAACTACCTCGGTACGCGGAGCGAATGTACAATTCGTGGTGCATTATCGAGGAAATTTCGAGGGAGGGGAGGGGGAGGTTAGAAGATGACCTGAGATACTATCGAGATCAGCTCGACGACGCTCACGACGAAATTCGTGACCTACGACGACAAATTGACAAGTTGGACGACCGACGCGACGTGCATCGGAAGATAAGAGACCCCATCACCAGAGGAACGTCCACGACGAAGATCGTGGAAATGAAAGACGACTACTACGACTCGGCAGAGGACTTGGGTGACGAAGACCCAGACGAGGACCCGTACCCATCGTTGCCCAGTGCGGCCGCAGCCGCAACATCATACTCCAGTCTCGTAAACCTATGAGAATCCCAATCCCAGTTCGACGAAGCTGGAATCCCCATAACCTGGAGTGCTTGGGAACACGCCAATCGGCTTGCCCACATTCCGGGGAATCGTGACACGGTAAATGCGTGCAAGGTGGTGGCCAACGCCGCCAATCGCGCTCACAGCGAGCAGCGGCCTTTGACCACCGCCCAACAAATTGCCCTCAGGAGTTGGCGCGTTCCCCCGTGGACGAAGGACAATATACGCCCCTGCCCAATGAGACCAAGCGGGGGACCGTTACCAGCCCCCAGCGGGGCCCTCGACCCATCCGGCCCTGGCGGCTGCACGCGACAACCCGCATGTACCTATCCCAATCAACAGCACACCACTGCCAGCTGCAGTGGAAACTTCATTTAAACATTCGCCGTCCCGGCATGGCCCCCCACAATCTGACGATCCGCCCCAATGATGGGCAGCATATTATCACTATGAATGCCGTGTTCATAGACCACCGCCCGGTATCCAGGACCCCTCTCAACCTTCGCCAGGTGCGGGGATGGCGCGCCATGCGCATGCTCAGTCCCACCGAACAATCGGCGGGCGCCTCCTTCAGGCGACAGCGGACGCTGTTCAATCAGCGATTTTGTGAATTACTGGCCGTTCCCGGCCAGTACAGCAGTATCATCGCGAATGTCAGCAACTTCCACCCATTGGGTGGGTCCATCGACAACCTGACCATTGGTGCGGTCGCTCGGCACCTCGCCGATTGCAGTTTCTCGTACGCCTGGGCCAACGATTGCTGGGACTTCGCCCAGGCCTGGGTTGTGGATGACCATAACAATGGTCAGGATCTGACAGCCACCTGTCAGTTATTGGGATCAGTATCGGATACCAACCGACCCCCACCTTTTCCCCACGAGCCTTACAGGCTCGTGGACTTCATGGCTCTCCGGCCACCCGGCTGTCCCCCGTCACCAGCAGCGGGACGACCATCGCGACGCGAATCAGGTCTCCGGGCCACCCACATCCGCCCCGCTTATTCCGGAGAGACACCCTCCGCTGCCAGAAGCAGCGGAATATCTGCAATCGCGCCCCTCCTCAGGCCGATATCGTACCTCTCCACGACCCCCTGTCATAGGTTCTGCTTCCACGGGAATAGCTAATCCCGTTCCTCCATTCACTGTGAACCTCCCAGGGGCTACCACTGGAGGTTCCAATGTCGAGGCATCCCTCGAACCGCCACTTATTCCGGGTGGCCCGCCCGTATCCCTGGGAGGGCTCGTCACTGTACCCGCCTATTTCCCTTGTGGCCCCGCCTCATCCCTTGGCAGTGATGTCGCGGGTTCCAGCATAGCCCCGTCGGAAGTCTCAATATCCGGTACCCCTTCCATAATCACGGAAGACGTCGACGACGACATGGACTAACGTCCTCCTGCCCCACTACCTATTAGTAGTGGATTGCCTACATTCATATCCCGCCGCCCCACAGCAGCGGACTATCCACCTATACCCACTGCTGTGGGCAGTGGGCCGCCCTTTATACCGCTGCCCCACAGCAGCAGGTCACCCGTTTATAACCGTTGCCCCACAGCAACGGGCTCCTTATTTCACTTCATTACTACCTGTCTCGCATACCGAGATTACCACACTCCTTCTCTCCATTCTCTTTCTTCGTAGATCGCACGATGCGATCTAAGGGAGGCGGGTGTAAACCCCTTACCGTTTCCCCTAACTATTGTACACATGTGACTACAGTCACATGTTCCTTATTTATCATCTCACGTTTCGAACGTGAGATTTTTAACTACACCTTTACTTATCACACTCAATACGCAAGTACGTACCGCGAATATATGTTGGTCAAACGTACCTTGCACCGTGTGCGATAAGGAGTACTCAGTGAGTACTTACACTTGGCCAAGTCACTTGTAAGCTGTCTTGAGGGACTGCAAACTGATTCCTCAGGCCATCGATAAGTTCCTCGTGCTTGGCTTCGTATTGCTTCCTCTCAACCTCCTGCTGGTTTCTTCTAGGGCAACTGCCTCTTCAAGCTCCTGATACTTTTCAACCTTCCTTTGCAAAACCGTCAATTCGTCCTGCAGATCTTGTGTGTTGTCTCTGCTCAGGGCCTCGCGAGCAGCATTGAGAGCCTGGTGAAGTTCCTCCAACTCCAGTTCAGATCGCTCCTTGAGCTCTTTGTAGGAGACGTCGGCGGCCCTCGCAAGCATCAGCATAGGTTTCCTCGAGGGTTCGAAGACGATCTTGCAATTGTGTTACTTGGTCGCGACTAGTGGTGTACTCCTTAGTGCTTGACTCCAACTCACGCTCCAGTAGCTCTATCTTCGCAACAAACTGCGCCCGAGCAGCCTCCAGTGCCTTGCATTGATCATCCAGGGTGCTGGAGTGAGCTTCTAGTTCCTTGTACGCGGCAGTATGAGCGTGACTCTGATGAAGAAGGTCAGCAATGTGCTTTTCCTTCGTGGAGAGTAGGGTGCGTGTTTTCCACTTCTCGTTGCAGAGATTGCTGATAGGACTTGTTACGTGCAAGTTCCACCTGTGTATGGGTCTTTGCTGCCTTCTTCATCTCTGCAACCTGTGCACCCAAAGAAGCCAGTGTGTCCCCTCCAGCTTTGGCCGCCTGGATCCCCTAGCTCGTGAGTCTCGTTTGTAGCCTGACACTGAGGCAGTTGTGGTTTCAGAGAGATCCAGGCACTGTCTCTTGGGGTGTTGTATTGCCATCAGCAATGGATTCTGTATCGGAGACTCGCCGCTTGTGGCCAGAAGATGTACGGTCGTTATAATCAGAGAGTGCCGATAAGGATAGTAATCACATGGGATTGGAAATATGAGTAAGGTGGCGATGGGGGGGGTTGGTGGTCGGCTATGAGGGGCAAGGGCATGCGTGGGGGGTGGAAGTTGGAAGGAGTAATCGTGAGGCTGAAGTAGCCCAAAGACAAGATCAAAATCTAACCGAGTATTAGCACAAAATCATTATAGTAGTTTGCTACCAACTCACTTTCCAATGGTGCGCTATGGTGTGCTACATTTGGAGCTGTGATATTGGGTATGCCTGATGATTGAGCGCCTATGGCCCCCTCTGAAAGTGGAAGATCAGTGTTTGGTAAAAAGGCGCCAGAAGGAAGAGCCATTGAACTGTCAAAGTGGGGATAGGTATGATTAAATGTGACATTGGAGGGAAGGGTAGGTGCGGGGGTAGTAGATTCGAAGGAGGGAATGGGGTTGTTTGGAGGAATAGTAGAATCAAAGGAACTGGGCATATATCAAAATAGATCGATGGAAGATAAATTGGGCATAGCTCGAGAAGGATCATTAGTAGGTGTAGTTTGAGATGACATGGGAAGGTTGTCTTGGTACGAAGAAGGAAGGGATGGCATAGTTAAAGAAAATTGAGTTTGAGACGGCATGGGGAGTTGACTTGGTATGAAGAAGGATGAGACAGCATAGTTTGATAAGGAGTAGGCATAGATTGAGGTGAATTAGTGGGGGGATTGTAGTTCATGGGGGCAGAATAAAAGGGAGTTGTATAAACGGAAGAAGTATGAGAAGGGGGGGGAATAGAATCTGTTGGCAGAACGGCAGGGGACACATCCATTGGTGTATTGGGCTCGGAAGCCGCAACACTGACATCCATAGATGTTCGACGGCTTTCAGCATGGCGGCTTTCAGTGTCCATGGAAACATCACGGGCAAAAGGCACAGAGGACGTAGGGTTCGCCTGAGTTGGAGTGACTGAGCGATGGGTTGGAGTAGGTGATGAAGTATGAGAGTTGGCGTCCATGTATACACTGGAGCCAGAATCAGACATAGTGTCATCAAGATTACGGGGAGAGACGGTCGGATAAGGGTTCATAATGAAGTGAGAGGTAAGAGCGACGAATACAACGATGGGAGCTCAGAGGAGTTTCTGGGCTTGGAAAACAGAACATATCAGGCTGCCACTTTTTAAGCTGCCCGCAACCATTGGTGATTCCTCCAACAGGCGAGGGTGGCTGAAAGGACCAAGGGCGAGTCGCTAATCATTAATGCTTGTGTGTATGTGCTATCTTGTGGAACATCATTTCAATGAGTACATCGAGGCCATCGCGGGCATTTTCTTGTCAACAAAGCTACATCGAAGATGTAGTGGCACCATTGGCCAAACTGGGGATGCGACTGGGAGCGTGGTGAGCTGCGACAAGTCTCGTCAACGCCACAGATGGTACTTGAAAGACAAAGCTGACAGTCGGTATCCCAAACTCAAACTAGCGAGGTGTGTGGCCGATGACCTCACTGATTCCAAAAAATTAGCAAGACAAAGAGCCTGCTGGCGAACTAGAGGCGACAAAGGAAGCATGAGTTTGCTGATCTACGTGAATCTGAGATACATACTATGGCGGTATGGTGCTTTGCAGTTGTTGGCCATCATGTTGGTGTCGAATACAGTGTCGGTGGTGTGTTTGGCTGAATGCAGAATAAGTGGGTTGGCGGGTTTTGGCGGTTGAGAATGGCAAGTTGGGTCGATGGCAGAGGCGGCTCAGAGTCACTGGACGCTGTGGTGCCTTGCTACATGTGCGCCCGGACACCAAAGGTGACCCAGGGGCGACACCCTGGGTGTGTCAAGTGGTGAGGCACATGAGTGACTCGCTGAGTGACTCGCTAGGTTTTGTCAGATTAATAACATGAATAAAACAAACCATTTTGGTTCGCTTTGATCCAAATGCAAACCACTCATTTCGAGCTGGCTAAAACTGACTTTGAAACATCTGGTTTTTTCGTAGAGATAACTCATCGGATAACTCACTCTTTTGAAGCGCTAAAAAGTAAACTACAACACCACCTTTTCTTTACCTTGTGCTTAGATGGTAACGCATATCACAACTTGACATTTTGCACAGGCAGAAAGTGAAGGAAAACAACTGATTTTGATTCAATTATAGTCAGGTAAGTACATTTCTTACTTGCTAATCAAAACTCATGGAAAGTGATTGAACATTTGATGACCAGGTTTTCTCATGGATAGAAGGGGTCGTCGTGCGCTGTGTTTAACGTATATTAGCTGTAAGTATTGTGAAAGTAAACTAAATACCTTAACATTACCTTTATGTAAATTATAAATCAAAGTATGCAATTATTTGCTTTGATACCTTTGTTCATATTATTATTGACTTATCATAAAGGTATGAAACACAAGTGGCAAGATACTTTACCACACTACTTTTTTAGTAATTTTAATTAAAGTATTATTCAGGTATCAAACCTCATTTTCAGTAAAATACTTTAGGGTGTAGTATTGAACCCCTGTTTTCAGTTTTGTGTCTCAGTAGTAGAGTTTAATATCTTATATTAATGTACTAACAAGGTATGAAACCTGACAGTGGCTACCATACTTTTTAAATACCATCAAGTTACTTTTGGCTAAGGTATTGAACTTGAGGGCTGGTTAGGTGCACACGAATTGCACTGAAGTCCATATGCAAAGTTGACATGGAGGTGGCAGGTTGGGTAGTGGAAATGTTCACAGCTTGGAGGCTTGCAGGTGCGCACATCAGTAGGTTGGTGGGTTTACAGGTCAGTGGGTGCGCAGGTTGGTGGGTGCACAGGTCAGTAGGTGCACAGGTCAGTGGATGCGTAGGTTAGCAGGTGCACAGGTTATCAGGTGCACAGGTCAGTGGGTTGAAGGTTTGCAGGTCAGCAGGTTGGATGTTTGCAGGTGCAGATGTGGTCCATATGTTAGTTGTATTCAATGTTATTAGCAGTGGTAGTACTATGTGTTATTCTGTATCATGTCTCTCTGCCCCTTCGTTTTGTATCAGTATGTGTCGGTAGTAGGAAGTGGCCGATATGCAGTCACATTGTCAGTTCATGATGCTCAGTGGACAAGGTGGCATTGGGTGCAGTGATGATGAGGACATCGAATACAAAGAGACACGCCAAATTTGATGGGACAGGTGTCAGCATATGGCGAAGCTACTAAGCCATGAATGATATGCCACAAACTCTGAATTGGATGGCAAGCACAGCCTGTGCACTCGTTAGCTGTATGTAGAGTATGATGAGCTGGCATTGTTTGTGCGATCAATTCCCTCTGTCACCCTCACAAGATCAAGCTCCATCTCCAGTTTGCCTCACCCCTGGGGCTAGTGGGCATGTTGTCTTGGTTGAATGGTGGTGGCACACTGAGCCTGACCTGGCATCATGACAACCTTGTCTCAACCCCTGTAACCACAATGCCAGCCTTGCCCCGTTTTGTCCACACCCCCACAATATCCACAAAGGATGCTGTCACACTAAGTCAGGTTAATGAAATAGTGCCCAGATGGTCATGGACTACTGCATTGAGTTGCACCTGGTCATTTGTTGATTTCAGGATTATTGGAATAGAGGAAATACTCTGAGAAGGGTATGGATAGGGTGAGGTCATTTATTAGAAATAGTATGTCAGTCAACAATACTACTCCTAAGTTGATAGGGGTGTGATGGTGTATTTACTTGTACAATAAGTAGCAAGTATATACAGGAGTATAGGTCTATGTAATAAACCTATGAGATGAACTAGATAACTAATAAACTGAAGTCAGTATGCCAGAATCCTACTCGTTTCAGATCTGAACTTGTAAGGGGTTTTCCTACTCGTTTCGGAATAATCAAACTGTCAAATTAGTGTTACTGACACCTACTCGTTTTCAGTGCAGACTTAGCAAAAGAAATAGACCTTACTTACTTTTCGGGTCTCTACAAACAGAAATGCTGGTATTCTACTCTTTTCAGATACAGACGAACTAAAGCACTAGAATGTGGGTGATAGCTGTATCCAGGGGATAACTTGTATTATTGAAACAGAGAGACCTGCTCCCTTTTATACCTACACTGTTTGTTCCTAAGAACAATGGGTATCCTAGTGAGGTAAATACAAATAAATAGTAGAACAATAGTAAAAGTGTCCTAGACAATATATTCCATTGTACAGACAATGGTTGTCATTAAGGACAATGAATGGGTATAGTGGAACAATGAATGTACCATTGTTCCTAATGGTTGTCAGGGAAACCATAACAATAGGCAATACATTGGAACAATAAGAATGTGAAAGAACAATGGAATCCATTGTCACTGGTTTCCATGGCAAATTTAAGAAGGTGAAAGAACAATGAAATCCATTGTCATTGGTTTCCATGGCAAACTTCCATGATGAATAAATGACAATGGAAAGGTAGGACAATGGCTAATTCTTCTAGGGGCTCCGCTCCTAGGGGTTCAGGGTAACATCCTAATTTCTAATGTCTTTTATACCGAACCCCTGTTCTGGTATGACAACGTGCACAGAGCATATTGCTGTGGGACTCTGTGTGGACTTTGTGGATTTCATGGTATCTCCCCCACTCCATTCTGACCTCCTCTCCCACAAGTCAAGTACAATGTTAAGGATCATTTCCAGCATGTCGTTGTTGACCATGCCACTGCTTCGCTCCAGTTCCCATTGTTGAGGCTAGTAAGTTGTGTAAGTCATCAGTTGCCTGAAACTCACAAATGTTTCACTCAGACTTGTATGCCCTTTGCAGCACACTGGCATTGGAGGAGCACCAGAATCAGGATGGCAAACTGAACAAGCTGAACTTGTTGGCGCTGCAGACTTTTGCATAGGGCTGCCAACCGTACCGTATATGGGCAACAGCTGTATGAGGGGTGGCTACTTACGGTTACAGGATATATACATGTATGGCCTCAACGGCATGTGAAAATGTCTAATATGGTTACAGACTGTCACACAAACAGCCATGAAAACAACAAAACAAACATATATGCTCATATATGGATGAGTCTGGTTCAAGTAGGAATGCCAGGGAAAACTTACACATCATTGGTCATTGACCACTCCCCACCCCACTCCATCCCCCACAAATGGCCTCATGTCATTGCTCACTGCCATGCTGACAATGGCCGCTCACCATTGCATCTGCCAAGACAGATGAATACGAAGTGTTATGGGCACATCCAGGGGGCCCCTACGGGCACGTTCACGTGCATTCTGGCAATGGACTTGTGCTGCGCATACACACAGCTAACCGGACCTCCCATATTACAGTCTTCGTACATATTCGAGCTCACTGTAGTTATTACCACCAGACTCCTTACTGTTTCGTGAATGTGTGGACACTGCATGTTCCTCAAGTATATAGTCCTGTACCGTACATACAGTTACCTCAGTTCAAATATTAGTTCCTTCACCGCACTCGCTCCTCACCTCTTCGCTGAGGTTCTCGTCTCTCCCCTCTCGCCTTCGCTCGTACCCTTGGTACCCGTGTAGGACTCCACCCCGAAATACATGGCACGCAAGAGTGTGGGAGGCGCAGCCAGTAGCTGAAGCCAAGCCCGTACATTCTTCGCTCCCCTTGTTTCCCCGCAGCTCCACGAGGAACCACACAACCCATGGGTCCGCATAACCCCAAGCCCCTCCACGAGTGTGGCGCTTAAACAACCCACCAAGGTCCCACCACTTTAACACCCAAAAGCATAGCCACTTTGGTTTTCATTGTCAGTTTTTGCATATTTCTGAGTATTGGGAGAGACTCATAGAATATTTATCTGCTGGGTCACTTCTATGTAAATATATATACAGTATGAGCACTGTTTGTTTTTATCTCCAACAGTAGTGGAAGACAAGGTGGATTTATATATTCTTAGAAGGATGGTCATATGACAGGAACACCAAAAACCAAAAGAAAATAATCTAAATCCAAATGAGGAAGGTGTTAATTATTCATGAATTAGCACTGTGAGTTAGTGATTGATGTCTACTAATGATGGCTACACAATGTAGTGGTCAGTTATAGGTAGCAAACAGTATTTGTTTGTAGCTATAATGTATGAATGAATATGGATATACCAGGTTTGGTGTACTCTGGGTGGAAATGCCAGGTTCTGGCAGTCATCAAAGCCCAACTTGCTATAATGTAGTTAGATGCAAGTAAAGTATACTCTCAGTTGGCTGAGTGGTAAATTGTGAGCAAGTGTGCCCTGTTTTGCTTCTAAATTGGAAGAGGTTGTCAGTTCAATTCCACACACAAGTCCAACATTTGTAACAGCACTCAAAATAAGTATTTCACCACCCAATGGTACCCCAGGCCAAGCTAGTATGTGCACACTCTAAATGTACTTCTCCAGGCACTTCAAGTGCTTGGTTGTAGCCAGGTTAGAACCAGCGACCTTTGCAAGTGAAAACAAATTGAAAAACCACTCATATAATTTACCAGTCAGCTAACCAACAATACATCTAGAATGCATCCAACTATTATATAGGTAACTAAGCCTCAGTGACTACCAAAACATCTCTCCAGAGTATACAAAGCCCAGTCTATCCATATTCATTTGGACACAATCAAAGATTGTTTACTACCTACAACTGATCACCATTGAATGACCAGTCACCGCTAGGGATGACAGAAACTGCCCATCACCCAGAGTTGCTTCCCACAGCTACAGAAGTCTGAGTTAGCAATTGATGTGGTGTCACTCTGTTCGGCTTGGCAATTCCAAAACGGGCCTAGTCTCTCACTAAGACTAGGATAAGGTGGTGGGTGGGTGAGTGTCTAACTGAGTGGTATTGGGTGGGTACATCCAGTTAATTACAGTTCTGGATGCTCCTTGCCATGGCCTGTCAAAATCAAAATGTATCAAAATGTAATCTGTGAAAAAACATGGAAATGCAGAAACAACTACCCTGGCATTTGAGCCTGATTCCAACTAACTGTAGATGTGACTTACCAATATACTCACAGTCAACTGGTCATACCATTTCTCAGTACCAATGGATTCACATTAGAATTTGAATCCAATGGAACTGTTCTGCCATTCCTGTCAAGCATGGTAGGCTTGGATATGTATTTCATAGCCTATTCTCAAATATTCTACCCCTGAACTATTACTCTGACTATAGTCTGGAATTTTCACTGGCTTTCACTTGCTTGTGGATACAGTCACAGTCTGACATCACGTGTCACACATGTCACCCAGAAATCACAACTTGACAACTGTGGAAGAGAATGACATCAAGATCAACAAATAGCTTGTCTCGTGGGAGAAAAAGGATGCCCTTTCTTATATAGATGGCAATGTCTTACAGTGTTGCCAAAAGCATGACTTTTGCATGACTTTTCAATCATCTAATTCTAGCAAATGTCCATAAGAGTGAGTACTAGATTGCCACTGCTGGCGCTACAAATGTACCTTGCTTGTTTGCGTTGCACGTTAACTGTGTGTGTCAGACAGTCAGCCCTGTGTTTAGCCCCTTCATTCATCAGTGGTGCCTCCCGGAAGTCACATGGTCACTACATCCAGCACTTCAGATAGTTACATAGTGCCATTTGTTAGTTAGGTTAGGCTATTTGGCACCATATGCCTGTATGAACTAGCAGTGGTGTGGAAGCATTGGCATCATGCCAACCCTGCAATCGAAGATAGACCCATAGGCAAGCATGGCAAGATACCTGTCAAAGATGTTGACTTTGCCCCATAAAGGCAGTGTGATTCAAAGTTTCGAGCAAGACTGCACATTGTTCCATCCTGAGTGAGTTCTGATTTCTGTTCAGTGAACACCCACTTATTTCTCCGCACAGCAATGTCATTGACCTGGAAATTTAAGAACAAGTCTGGTGTGATTGCCTGTGACACCCCCATTCTGGAAACACAGTTACGTGGAGAGCAACATCTGTTTGTACCTGCCACTGCAACCAGTTGAAAAAGCCCCCAAGAAGTATCTGCCATCATGCATGATCCTGAGTTCTCCAATGGAGTCATCACATGGTTTCGCAGTTTCCCCAACATTGACGCAAGCAGGGGAATACACATTCACTTTGGTGAGTGGTTATATGCGACCCATCCAGCAATGTCAGCAGTGATATGTTGTTGAATCCACAGATGCATCTTTTATTGGAACTGCTCCTGCTTGAGAAGCTCTGTCATCTCTTGCAATGTGGGTGAACCTTCAAACCACATCATCAGATGGAGGTGCAGCATTCCCCTCATCTGCGCTTCTACAGTGCTAATGTAGGCCTGAATCGTCCCCAATACACCTGGATGTCAGCTCATGTGTGCACATCCCTGATGGCTGCCCACTGTGATACCAAATAAATCCTCCAGCATGCTGGTGACTACCATATGAAAGAACATGCATGTGGAAAACAGGTCCTCTGCAATGTTGTAAACTCTGGTCTGCCAGTTGGGGCCAAGATTGGGCAAGAAATTGTCGAGGTCAATCTGCTCACCCATGAGAAATTGCGCTATGGGATTGTGGATGTCGGAGGGGTTGATGGTAATCCACAAGGCAGGAGGGCTTTGGGGGATGGGCCAAGACCATGAGGGTCATCAAGAGTGCATCAGCTGCAGTGGGTACCAAGAGGCAGACCCCAAGTGCAGATGTTGGCAAAGAGGCTTGTGGAAGCTGTGTGGGACTGTTGAACACATGGTTGATTGGAGGCAAAAGTCAGGCTGAAGGCATATTGTTCAGAACAGGGGACTGAGAGCAGCTCTGACGTTTGGTCACGACTATGGGAAGATCTGTGATGTACACTGGTAGCTGTGAAAAGCATCCAAGACCTTCAGTCTCACATTTTGTTAGGATGTAGCTGCAGGTAGATGACATGGTGTAGAAAATACAAGCTTGTTTCACATATGAACTTTGCCATTGTTGCTGTCTGGTTCCATATCAGAGGTGGCGACTTCTGCATGAGTGGATTCCGGATTGCTGTGGTTCTCCCAGTTAGCAGGATAGACGGCATTAGAGTTGGTGCAGACAAAGGGTGCACTGGAGGGGGAAATAGCCTATGGCCCATGACTCTTGGCACAGCGCAAGCTCACGACAGTCCAATGCGAGCCACGACAGGGGCACAAGGTCCATGAGCAGAAGCGGAGGGTAAGGCACAGGCTTGAGCCTAATGATCCATGTCTGTTTGTCGCTGATGACTCATGACATGGGGGGAAAGGTGAGGCAAGACACGCCAATGTTGGAAGAGTGCTCTGCATTGTCAGTCTTGTCCACAATCAACGTGTGAGCAATGGGCGCTGTGTCTGGCTCCATGGAGATGACCTGGTCCTCCTCCAAGTCGTGGGCTGACACAGTGATACTGTCCTCAACTGTAAGCCAGCCCCTCTGTTCATACTTGCGCCAGACAAGGCCATGGTCGTCACCCAGTTGGGTATACAAGGAAGCGAAGTCTTCAAGAGTCTGTCGGCCATATATGTAAGGGGACACTCCTATTTTCTCCTTTTCCCCTGTCTCTCTCCCTTCCTCTTCATTTATTTCTCTTTCTTTTCATTCCACAGACTTTTATTTACTTTCCTCTTCTTTCCTTTCCATCTGGCTCATCCAACACATTTCCCGTGCCTCGGCCACACTCCGGCCACACATCTGATGCATCTGAGCAATATTCGACTCATCACATTTCCCGTGCCTCAGCCGAACTTCGGCCACACATCTGATGCATCCGAGCCGCATCTGACTCATCTGACACATTTCCCGTGCCTCAGCTGCACTCTGGCTGCACATCTGATGCATCCGAGCCACATCCAACGCATCTGATGCATTTTCTGCACCTCGGCCGCACTCAGCCGCACTTGCGCATGCCCGGATGTGCTTCGGATGCATGTATCACTTCGGGGCATGTCCGGGTGACCCACACCTTCTTCCCACACCCTCTTACTTCCCATTTCCACTTCCCTGGATCGCTGGCACAACTCTTGCATATTCCCTCCACCTTTCTATCACATGTGCCTGCTCATACCTTGTGATATTCTCTGGACTTGTGGCAGGTGTACTATACAGTTCTCCCACCTTTCTCTCACGCTTCTACAGTATATACTTCACCTCCTAGCATGGAGAATCCTTATCTTGTTCTCTTTGGATTCTCCCTCTGCTAGGTGAGCAGCCTCTCATGTACTGTAGTAGCTCTATTCATCTCTTTGAATTCTCCCTCGGCTAGGCTTGCACTGTTGGCCATCTTGAGGTTGCCCTTACAGCAGAACAAGATCTCCCATCCTGGCACCAGAGCCCTACGGAAAACATCCCATGCCCCTCCGGACTCACTCCTGATGTCTTTCCGGTTTTGCAGAAATTCCAGACACTCTCCTGCTACTCCCATCCACCTCTGATGACACAAGCAAAGCACCCCCACTCTCTCCTGCTGACTCCGACATGACGGGCGCATCTACGCAGATCCCGCCATCTGAGCAGCTGGTAATGGACTCCGAGACGTTGCAGACCTTGTGGGCTCAGACATATGAACACTAAAATCAAATCAGCACTATTCATGACACACTCACCCACATTGAACAGCTCCTCATAACACCCCATCCCTCTACTCCCAAAACGACTCTGGATTTCGGCCTGCAGGGCACCGCAGCCTCTCAGCACGCCCCAGGTCAATCTGACATCACCCCAAGTTCCCAATTGAGCCTGCATCTCCCCCAATCTTCGACAGAAACTGCAAAGATGGTCACGCATTCTACAATGCATGCTCCATCTACTTCCAGCTCTGCCCAGATCACTTTCCCACAGAGCAAGCTAAAATCCTCTGGTGTCTCTCCTTCTTCCAGAAGGATCGAGCTAAGGAGTATGCAGACATGGTGCTTCAGAGCAAGAAGGATCCATACTTCAAGTCCTGGGCTGCCTTCGCAACCGAATTCTGGATGTGCTTCCTTCTGGATTGGGAACGCGAAGCTGCCATGCTCAAACTGGAGACCACCCAATACCACCAAGGCCGTCAGACTTTCCAGGAGTACCTCGATGAGTTTTGGGACCTCATAGACCAATCTGGATACACTGAGGGCTCCAACATCACAATGAAGTTCCATCGCAGGTTGGACTCTATCATCCAGAGCCAAGTTGCCAAGTCCACAAACTATCCTGGTGATGATGATTTCGAAGAATGGTACAAGGCAGTGCAGCGGGTTGCCAACAACTGTGCTGCCAATCACTCCTTCCACTTTGGTGTCAACTCTGGCACATCTGGGTCGCTTAGCTGACCATCCGTCACTTCCAGATCCGCTCAGCTGCCTGCGGGTATACTTCCTGCACCTTGGACTCACTTCCTGCCTTCGCAACCCCACTTCCAGCCTCTGCCTCCACCAAAGGCTCTCTCGCCTGGCGTTCCTATGGATGTCGATCATACCTGCTCCCAGCCTGCCACTTCACAGCTCCGTTACCGATGCAGCAAGCCTGGACACATGTCCCGCAAGTGCCAACTCCAGTTTGACATCCAGTTCATGACAACCGAAGAGCGGATGTCCGCTATTGAAGATCTCTTGACCACAGCCGATGTTGTAGAAAGTGCCGGGACTTCGGAAGGAATAGATGCAGAGGGAACAGCTGTGGCCAAGGAATCAGATACGGCGGATTTACCTGGGCCAATGAGTGACCTGTGTGGCCTCATTGGTAAACAACCAATTTGCTTGTCTTAGTGTAGACACAATATACGATGATGAACCTGAACCATCTGATGATTCATCCGACACTAAGACACCTGACCCGGTTACAATCCGCACAATCTGAAGGTTTCACCCACAGTGGGAACGGCAGCTACCCAGTAGCTATAAGATTTCCACTTTGCCCGGCAGGCCTTTACTAGATATATCTGTTGAAGTGCTAAGCACAGATACGCAACACCGATGCACTCTGCAAGCCCTAGTGGACTGTGGAGCCACTGGAGTTTTCATGCATCCACACTTCGCTGATGCTCATAGTTTCACCCAATGTAAGCTGTTTGCTCCAATTCCAGTCTTCAATGTCGACGGATCACCAAACAAGAATGGATCCATCTCTGAAGTCGTGGACCTTGTACTCCGGTTCAAGGATCACACAGAGCGGATGCTTTTCGCAGTCACTAACATTGGCCAACAAGATGTCATCCTCGGGTACACCTGGCTTCAGAAGCACAACCTGGAAATCGACTGGCAAACCAAGGAGGTCACCATGAGTCACTGCCCATCTGGATGCGACACCTGTTGCAAGAAGTTCCGCCATGACAAGCTAGCCTGACACAAAGAGTCTGTGCAACTCCGGGAGTGTCGTACAGGCCCAATGATGACAGTTGAGGAACTCCACTCAGATGATCGCCTGCAACGTCTGGAGTTTGATGATGAGGATGAGGATGACACTCCAGGCGATGACAATCTTGAGGAAGGCGACTGCATCTTTGCAGCCATCCCTCCGCCGTCTCTGGAGTATCTTTGCAGTCTTCAGGAAGAACACATCTGAGTTTCAGAAACAGTCCCGCAGTGTCTCACATTGGCTTTCCAGCGCAACAAACCCCATGATCCTCAGAACAGTGCAGTCCCCGGATTTCCTTCACGAGTTTGAGGACGTCTTCGCCAAGGAGTCCTTTGATGAACTGCCCATGCCATGTCTGTGGGACCATGCCATTGAACTGCTGACTGGAGCCAAACCAACTTCTACCAAGTGTTATCTGCTATCCCCCACAGAGCAGAAACAGCTTGACAAGTTTTTGGAAGAGAACCTCCAGACTGGCTGAATCTGCCTGAGCAAGTCACCCATGGCCGCCCCAGTGTTCTTTGTCAAGAAGAAGGATGGATCGCTCCGCTTGGTTCAGGACTACCAGAAGCTCAACAACATGACAGTAAAAAATTGGTATCTGCTTCCACTCATCTCGGATTTGGTGGACAAGCTGCGAAATGCTCGCTACTTCTCCAAGCTTGATGTCCAATGGGGTTTCAACAATGTCTGGATTAAAGAGGGTGATGAGTGGAAGGCTGCATTTCGGACGACCTGAGGACTCTTCAAATCCTTGGTGATGTTCTTCAGACTGACAAATAGCCCTTCTACTTTCCAGACCATGATGAATGACCTATTTCGGGAGCTCATTACAGAAGGTGTGGTTATTATCTATTTGGACAACATTCTGATCTACACCAAGACACGTGAGGAGCACTGCCGGGTCCTCAAGTGAGTTCTAGAGATCCTCCAAAAGAACAAGCTCTTCCTTCGAGCAGACAAGTGTGATTTTGAGCAGACAAAGGTGGAATATCTCGGAGTTGTCATTTCTAAGGGTAAGATCGAGATGGACCCTGTGAAGGTATCCAGTGTCACAGACTGGCCGACACCTCAGACTCGGACTAAACTTCAATCCTTCCTTGGGTTTGTCAATTTCTACTGCCGCTTCGTCAAGGACTACTCGCATATTGCCTAGCCACTCTTTGATCTCACTTGTGCGAAGGAATGGCAGTGGAATGACTCCACTCAGTCTGCATTTCTTTGGATCAAAGAGCTGATCACTTCCGAACCTGTCCTAGTGTTTCCAAAGGAAGATAGGCCATATCAGGTCAAAGCGGACTCATCAGACTATGCAACGGGTGCAGTCTTGTCGCAGCTGGATCCAGATGATGGTAAATGGCATCCTGTCGCATTCTACTCTAAAAGTCTACAGGCTGCAGAGCAGAACTACAAGATACATGACAAGGAGATGCTTTCAATCATCTGGGCACTCAAAGAGTGGCGGCACTACCTTGAAGGTGCCGAAACTCCATTTGAGATCTGGATGGACCACAAGAACCTCGAGTACTTCACCAAAGCTCAGAAACTCAACCGCCATCAAGCCTGCTAGTCCCTCTACCTCTCCCGCTTCAACTTCACTCTCCAACATCATCCGGGTTGGACTATGGGTAAGCTGGATGCTCTCTCATGCCACTTGGACCACTCGGATGGTAAGGACAACAACAAGGATGTGGTCTTGCTCAAACCAGCCTACTTTGCCGTCTGTGCCACAGGTGTCACTCTTGAAGGGGAGGAGAAGGATATCCTCATGGCTATCCGGACCAGAGTTCGTGGTGCGAAGTTTGAAGATGCAGTGGCAAAGGCAGCAGAGGAGTTGAAGAAGGCACAGGGCAGTCACAAGACCGTCTGGAGTGCAGAATGGTCTCAATCAGATGGACTTCTGATGTTCTGGGGTAAGATCTATGTTCCGGACTCACCAGACTTGCGTCAGATGATTGTAGCCCAGCACCATGACACCAAGGTCGCTGGCCATGCAGGTAGATGGAAAACTCTGGAACTTGTCTCCTGCAGCTACTGGTGGCCAAACATGTCCTGCTATGTCAGATCCTACACCCGCCATTGCAACCTCTGTCTCTGGACGAAGGCTCAGAGGCATCCGCCAATGGGTGAACTCCATCTGCTTCCTATTCCAGATGAACACTGGGACCAGTTGAGCATGGACTTCATTGTCGAGCTTCCAGAGTCAGACAGATTTGATGCAGTCATGAACGTGGTTGACTCTGTGAGTAAACGCGCCCATTTCATCCTGGCTCCACCACCATATCTGCCCTTGGGTCTGCCAACTTGTACCTACAGAATGTCTGGAAGCTACACGGCCTCCCTTGGTCTGTCATGTCTGATTGAGGTTTGCAATTCGTTGCAGAGTTCACCTGAGAAGTTTACCAGATGCTCGGGATCAAGCTGGCCGCGTCCACTGCTTACCACCCTCAGTTGGATGGACAGAC
Organism: Pleurotus eryngii var. eryngii; assembly: GCA_029467805.1. Taxonomy (NCBI): domain Eukaryota; kingdom Fungi; phylum Basidiomycota; class Agaricomycetes; order Agaricales; family Pleurotaceae; genus Pleurotus; species Pleurotus eryngii. The sequence continues at coordinate 1,172,759 of SZVJ01000009.1, read as the reverse complement.
AGAGCGGACGAACCAGGAACTTGAGTCCTATCTCCAGATCTTTGTTGGCGAACATCAGAACGACTGGGCTCGACTTCTCCCTATGGCAGAGTTCACATACAACAACCGGGTCCATGCATCCACTCAGCAGTCACCATTCCTCCTGGATACAGGCCGTCACCCTCGTCTTGGGTTCGAACCTCATCAGCTGCCGTCTTGGATGGAGTCTGCAAATGAGTTTGTAGACTGGATGAAGTCTGCAGTTGATGAAGCTCAGTCCACATTGGTCAAGGCTCAGGATGACATGAAGTGCTACTACGATCAACATTGGACTCCCACTCCAGAGTACCAACCAGGTGACAAGGTTTGGCTGGATTTGTCAGATATTAACCTTGCCTGACCTTCCCAGAAACTTGGACATGCACGTCTTGGTTCCTACAAGATCATTCAAAAGGTTGGCAAGGCAGTGTACCGACTCGAGCTTCCACCAGGCTTATCCTGCCTTCACCCTGTCTTCTCTGTTGTCAAACTCTCACCCTTCGTTCCGAATCCCATCCCAGGTTGACACCCAGCTGCTCCACCATCACCACAACTTGTTGATGGAGAAGAGGAACACGAAGTTGAAGAAGTCTGGAATAGCAGACAGTTCAGCCAAGTGTTAAAGTATCTGGTATGCTGGCAAGGCTATGGCATTGAGCACGACTCCTGGGAGCCTGCGAGCAACCTCCAGCATGCTGTCCAGAAGGTCAGAGACTTCCACGATCACTACCCGGATGCAATACGAGTACTTCAGATGACTCTGACAGCCCTTGATCAGTCCTGGGAGCGTTGGCGCAGTCGGAAAGCCCCTGGCTCTGTCCAGTCATATTTTGATGTCTTCTCACAGCAATCCGGAGTTTCAGGGTTGGTGAATTTGTGGCACAGCAGGCAGGAATCTTCACATCAGGTCGCCACAGGCTTGAAAGGGGGGTGATGTAAGGGGACACTCCTATTTTCTCCTTTTCCCCTGTCTCTCTCCCTTCCTCTTCATTTATTTCTCTTTCTTTTCATTCCATGGACTCTTATTTACTTTCCTCTTCTTCCCTTTCCATCCTACCATCTATCCGAGCCTTATCTGACACTTCCGAGCCACATCCGACTCATCCGACGCATTTCCCATGCCTCGGCCGCACTCCAGCCGCACATCTGATGCATCCAAGCCACATCCAATGCATCTGATGCATCTTCCGTACCTCGGCCACACTCAGCCACACTTGTGCATGCCCGGATGCGCTTCAGATGCATGTATACACTTCGGGGCATGTCCAGGTGACCCACACCTTCTTCCCACACCTCTTTACTTCCCATTTCCACTTCCCTGGCTCGCTGGCACAACTCTTGCATATTCCCTCCACCTTTCTATCACATGTGCCTGCTCATACCTTGTGATATTCTCTGGACTTGTGGCAGGTGTACTATACAGTTCTCCCACCTTTCTCTCACGCTTCTACAGTATATACTTCACCTCCTAGCATGGAGAATCCTTATCTTGTTCTCTTTGGATTCTCCCTCTGCTAGGCTTGCACTGTTGGCCATCTTGAGGTTGCCCTTACAATATAGGGAGTAGGTGTGAGTCGCACTAATGAAATTCATCACAGCAGCTTCATCAATGAGGACACAGCGGTATGAGGAGATAGTTGACAAACTTACTGGAGTGGTATCTGAGTATGGTTTGCACTGGGGCGGAGTGCGTGGATATGACCCAAATGACATGGCCTTTCAGCAACGCAAAATCATCGATGTCATGGACTCTGCATTCGAGATACAGCTTGTGGCTTGCCAGGCCTGAGGTCTTGCAGGTCGGCATCTTGATACATCCAAGCCCACTTTCTAATGCTATTATCAAGTTGCCGGCGTGCTCTTTGTGGACATACAAGTCCAGATTGGAGCTTTCATATGTGAGTCACATGAAAAGCTGTAGCATGGTGGAGCCCCCAACAAGCGTTCCTGTGGCCTTTTGGATGTGATGAAAGTATGCTATATGACCCATGTTGAAAAAACAGGTTAGGATGTGATCAAAGTTGTTGCTGCTCTTGATCCTGAGTTCTCCAATGGAGTCATCGCATGGCTTCGCAGTTTCTCCAACATTGACGCAAGCAGGGGAATACACATTCACTTTGGTAAGTGGCTATATGCAACCAAACACCAGTTTTTTTAAGGCTGACCATGGTTCTTGCAGCACTGGTAATCGATTAGTTGACGCTCAGGCATTGGTTGCGATTGTAGTTAACAGTAGATGTCAACGTTTAAGACAGATACACTGGCAGTCTTCCATACCATTGCAGACATTGACGTGATCTAAAACATCTTTGCTTGACATTACACACGACTACTTAGGCTTTGAGCCTCACAGGAACTAGCTTAGCTCAACAAGACAGGGTTCGAAACAAACAGAGCTAACAGACAGCAAGCAGCATCAAACAAAAAGTTGCAAAATCCCAAAAAGGGTTTTTTTAGACATGGGGGACCTAGCTTTTCAAGCAAGGTAAATCAAAATATATTTTAGATCTTATGTAAGGTAGTTGACATACCCTGCGAACGTCACGTGATGCAGAGTGACAGGCCCCATTTTGGACTTCGAAACATGAAGTATTTAATTAAATATTTACCAGTGCATATCTGGCTAAACTGTGATATCATTTTGTGAATAGCATGCTTAGGATGGGATAACATGAATAATAATCATGAATTGAACAAATTACAACAACTAGATACCAAAATACATGAGAAACATGCCATTAACAGTGCTCGACATGTTCCTATAGAGTCAATGTGATGGTAAGCTCATGTATTCTGCTTTATTATACATGGACTAGTACTGAAGCATTCTCGCAGCTTCACAAACCGCTCACAGAGGTTCATGGATGCTTACCACAGGGGACTTAACAGACATCAGGCTGCTTGGGCCACCAAAGAGTACTGGGGCCATTGCATACTGCCCGAGTCTATTATGAATGACCTTGAGAATGCTAGGATGGTGTAACAACAGGTTATGATGCCTCTGATGTGCTGTGAGTTTCATTTCTTTCCCTTGAATCCCCTAATAATCGCGTATTTTTATATCTCCTCCATCAATTCTTATCCAAATATTTCTATATTTCTATACTACATCTCCATACTCATATCTATCAAATGATGTAGCCATTTTCTTTTATCTTGCGTCATCGTCGTGCTGTAAGTAAATTCTTCCTGCCAGTGCCAAATGTGGCCTGTTACTGTCACCTCACATGATGTTCACAGACACTGTATGTCAACTACCTTAAGTTGTGCTCAAAGTTGTGAGTTGCGTAAGGGTCAGCGCGAGACTGTGAGTCGAAATAGCCTCCCAATGAGCAATCCTTGTTCAAACTTGATAGACACAAAGAAGTAGGGCGGTCTGGGCAGATTGTCAGTGCAGTGATGAAAACAATCGCTCAGCCCGGTAGAATTGAGTCCACCCACCCTGTGAAGCAGCTGCTTGTACTGCAGATAGCAACAAGGACAACGACGGTGGCACAACACCCTGGGAGTGCCAGGTGATGGATAAACGTAAGAATATACATTATCTGGAACTCCCGTCGTGGATAGACATGGGGACAATGGGGTTCACGATCGTGGCCTACGTACAAGACAGGCTGACAGGCAGTCAATGCGGGGTGCCCAAGCGTGATGGCTCCTGCCACATTCAGCAACAGCACGTGTGTATCCACTGCCAACCTCTAGTGTTGTTGGCAGATGGCTGCCAATTTGCCACACCATTTCTGCCACTGGCCAAATGCCAGGCAAATATTGGGGGTAACGAACAGGGGGTGGCAGATCTGGCAGAAATAGTGAGAAGGAATTAGATAATTATGTGTTTTTTCATATGAAATGGATTATAAGTCAATGTGCCAAACAACATCTATCCCCTCGGAGCCCCATGAAATGTCTGAAACAGGATCAAGAGGCCACACACCACTGCCAATCATTGTTGAGAACTTCAACAATGTTGGGAAGCTCACAAACAAGTCTGGAAGATATTACTGGACATGCAAGCATTGTTTTCCAATCACGAAAATAGAAGGATGTGACAATAGGTTACTCAACCATTTAACAAACCTGCGAGCCTGCCCAAACGTGCCTGGCAATGTTCATACACGTGCATTGAACATTCTCGCTGACAAGACTCCAGCCGGCGATGTTCCTAACATGGTTGCAACTCCATCCCCTTCAAGTAGTACCCCCATACAAATTGATGACGACAACATCAACCCCGAAATCATATCTGTATCAACGCCATGAGAGGGACATGTAGTCAAGAGGAAGGTTACCACAACTATAGACTGCTACATCAACCATGGAATGACCAAGAAGCAGATTAGCTGAGGCAACATTATGTTATTCCAGTACGCAATTGAATTCTTCTACTGACTATAATACTTATTCTTGGTAGGTTTCTCGTTCACGGAAATGTTGCTTTCAATGTGGCAGAGAACCAGTACTTCCGAGCCTTTCTTAATGAACTTCGGCCACCGTATGAACCCACCTCCCGATATGTATTATCTCATTCAATAATGGATGCAGAGTCTGCTCAAGTGATGGTTGATGATCTTGCACATCTCAAATCACGCCGTCTGCTTATGTTTCTCATGGACAGTTGGGAAGACAAGCTTTGCTAAAGTTTATATGGCAGCATAGCAGCTGAGGTTGGCCAATTTCCAGTGGTCTTGTCTCTTGAGAATATGACAGCCCAACGTGCAATGGTGGATGGCATGGTAGAGGTTGCTGAAAAGGCTCTATCATCCATGGATCTATTAGATGGGAAGCGGTTCATTGCTACCACCACCAATAATCCCACTGTCATGCAAGCATTCCGCCAAAAGTTTCAGCAGAAGTATCCTTGGATTCTTGTACGTCAATATAATGGAGACATGATATCCAGTCAAGCTAATAATCTCCATCTAGACATTCTCCTGCTTCCTTCATGGGATGAACAATATCATCAGCAAGATTGTTGCTTTTCCTAACATGAAGAAGATTATTACGAAAACGACATGCATAGTTACGTTCTTCAATGGTTCACATTTCTGGGGGGGTCAGCTACTTGCTGAAGTTGCAAAGGATGGAGGTATGCGTGTTGCGCATGCACCTCCACATGACCATGCTTCCATCAGGACATGAGTCAGAGTGCAGTCCACAGTAGAACTTCATAGAAGGTTCTTACTAACGACGTGAGTCAGCCATGACTCATACTGAGTCATATACGCTTAGTATTGACTGCGCACCTATCTTTAGAATAGGTAGAGTACAGTATATAAGGAGCCTGTATCCGACTGTACTCAATAACAACTGCTCTACCCAGAGAAGTCTAAGAGGTCGCATAAGCACTAACGTAGCTACAACGTAGTACTAGTTTACAACCAGTGAGTAGGCTTCATAGTCTTTCACTCAGTGCACGCTCGTCCTCCCCACTTAGGGTTGTAGGACAGATGCTCGCTTAACAGGTTATGGGCCCTGGAGACGCCCACTTATGTGTAGACGCACTCCTAGTCTAAAAAACTAGCGGCGTTACACACTGTGGTGACTATGTCAGCCATAACCTAACCCTGGCTAAAAGCTAGCCCGGACGATAAGGTTCAAGATAGAATCTTGAACTCCGTCCGGTATGCGCACCCCTGAAAGCCAGTTTGAAACCGGACTCAGAATAGTTAAAGCCAATTTGGTGTAAAGTGATTCATCTTGAAGGGTCTCACACCCCCCCTATATGCTAGCCAAACGGGGCAAACTTAGGGAAAAGGGGTTTCGTTGATTGAGCATCTTTTGATTGCTCTCATGGATCGAAGTTCAGTTCGCTGACGGAGCTTTAATTTCAGGTCTAGCCAACCCGAAACAAACTCAAGTCGCAAACATGTCGAACCAAACTGAAAACCACACCCAATCCCTCAAAGTTCTCACCGGTTCCAACTGGAACGCCTGGGAAGGCCCGATGACCGCATTCTTGAAGTCCAAAGGACTCTGGATGTATGTTGACGGAAGCTATATGCTTCCGGTCCCTGCCAATCTGGCTGCAATTTCAGCCGACGAGATAAAAATTATCCGGGATTGGAAAAAGGAGGACGGAATGGCCTTGGGGTATATCACATTGTATATAGCCTCGAACCTAAACACCCACGTGAGAGACAATTCCAAGGATACCTGGGAATCTCTCAAGGCTGCGTACGCTGGCACCAATACTGCTGCAGCGTTTGAGTGGTTGAAGCAGATCATGAATTTCAAGATCAGCTCCCACTCCGCACCTCATGTGGATATCGCCAAGTTTCAGACTGCCCAGTCGAAACTTAAAGAGTTGAGCCAGCCCATTTCGGACCAGCTCCTCGCCCTCATCGTACTTGCCGGCTTGCCCAAAGAGTACGAAGGTGTAGCTCAGGCCCAGATCAATAAGAAATTAGAAAATCTAGACCTGAATGAGCTCATCGGCTACATCAAAGCCAAGTGGCAGCGAAAGCAGCTCCAGAAGCAGCATTCGTCGCACCAGAGCTCCACTGCGAACAAACTGTCTGCCGTGAAAGGGAAGGGAAAACCTCCCCAATTCCAGCAACAGAAACAGCACAAGCATGAAAATGCCGAAGCTGGGCCTTCGAGGCAACCGCGGTCAAAAGACAAGCAGCAGCCACCGAAGCGCAAACGTGTTCGCAAGGGCACAAAGGGTCAAGGACAAGGTCATGCCAATATGGCATTACCGACCCGAACTGGCGAAGGGTTCGCCCAAATGCTGAACTTCAGCAGACTTCCAATCATGGAGGATCAGAGGCAATTTCCGCCTCTCCCCATGGATCCCGCCAAACACCTGATCGAACGGATCGTGGCACAGCCTGAATACTGGAGTGAAAGAACCGCTGCGGTGAGTTCATCACGTCCAGAAGGTCCCCAATTTGAATTCAAAGTTGGGACTCTGCCAAAACAGATGGTCGGACTCAATGGACCTGAATTCACGCCTGACCAACGACCATCAGTCGTAATCTCCGGCAGTACAGCGAAAGCTGTTAAACTCGCTGGACTTCACCAAATTCCCAAGCCTAAGTTCTTTAACCAACGGCATAGGGAAGACACCCCACAAAAGTATCACGGCACCTCCAAGCCTGTTTACCGTGGTGGTGACTACGAAACGCACCAGAGGACAAGACAGTTACTCGACCTCATGCCTGGGATTCCCCAGAGTGCGCAATGTATCAGAAGATTGGAAAAGATCGCTGGTAAATTACCCGATCTGTCGGAACACTCCGATATGGTTGAGAAGTCCACTCCCAATGTCGTCAAGATTCCAGACACCTCTTCTGACGGTGAAGACGATGAAGAAATGGAACGAACACCAAAACGGCAAAGGTCCTTAACGCCTTACCTGGAAAAACCGGATGTGAGCATGGACAGTGATTCCATCTTTGGCGAAGATGCGGATGAACCGAGTCATGAACCTAATTTCTTGGACAAAGCTTTCCAAGAAGAGGATGACAGGTACGATCTCCTTCACACGCTCTTTCCTTATTCGGAAGAAGTTCTAATGAAATGCTTACTACAGCGCGTGGTTCTACAAAGACACCGCCGCCGACGGGCCATCGCCCATGTAAATATTTCAGTAGATACATTAGATTTGTCTCGCGCAATAAATCGCTGTAGACAATTTAATGACTTGTACACTAAAAATGTGTACAGCTTCTCCAATAAAGAAATTGAGGCAACACCAAATATGGAATGGTGGTTACACGATACCGGTTGCTCACAACACGTATCTGGTGACAAGTCTGACCCTGTTGACTTTGTGTCTTTCAAACCGAAAGACTACATTCATGTCAAAACAGCCAGTACACCTGCCTTCATTAGTGGAGTCGGAATGATCATACTCAAGTACGAACAACTCCACAATGACACTAAAGGCAATATCGTGCGACTATTTAAAACCATAAGGCTTTATCCGGCATATTACATGCCAGCACTCGGAACCACTCGATTGCTGTCCACTGGTACCCTATTAATGGATCCAGACGTGACACTTGAAGGTAACCATGATGTTATGCAATACATCAATAAAAAATTGCACGATCGGATATTCCTAACGGGATACCACCGTGGTCTTGATGACCAATGCTACTGGACTAGAGCATCTTCCAGTCTCCAGTCATGAAATGGGTCTAAACTACAATCGTTTGACTGTGCACTAGCAGCATTGAACAGTGTTGACTTTGACACTTGGCATCGTCGATTAGGACACCCGTCCAAAGACGTTATACGCCAGTTCAGGAAGCACACAGAGAATTTCCCAGAGTTGAAATTCCCTGATCATGAGAAACCTTGCGAAGGCTGCGCAAAAGGCAAAATGCCTGCAGACTCATTTCCACAATCAGAATCTAGAGCCCAGGAATCTTTCGAGAAAATCCATTCGGATCTCAAAGAATTTCCTGTGATATCGTATCACAAATATCGATACTATATCTCGTTCTTAGATGATTTCTCCTCACATGGCTGGATTCGCTTATTAAAGCACAAGTCCGATGCTGTAAAAGCAACTTGTGACTTTATCGCCATGGTGAAAACCCAATTCGGTACTACCATTAAAGTATGGATGTCCGATGCAGGGGGAGAATATAAATCTCAAGAATTCGATGAGCTGCTCAAGAAAAATGGAATTATCACTTGCCAATCAGTCACGCATCAACCGCAACAAAATGGGTGCGCTGAGCGATTCAATCGCACCATTATGGATAAGGCAGAAGCAATGAGACACCACTCTTGCTTACCCAATTCCTGGTGGGAATTCTCAGTTGAGTATGTGGTACATATTTACAACCGCACACCCATACGGAGATTAAAGTGGAAAACTCCATTTGAAACTCTGTATGAGAAAGCTCCTGATGTGACTCATCTACGAGTTCTCGGATGTGGCGCATATGTGCACCTACCTGATGCAGTTAGAAATAACAAACTTCACCCGAAAGCCGAACTAATGGTGTTCATTGGCTTTACGGAAGGCATCAAAGGGTACAAATTCATGTGTATCCACAATAATAATATCTTTCACGGAACTAAAGCAGTTTTCAATGAAGAATTATTACCGAAGTGTCAGAAGGCTAACAAGCCCAAAGACTTCACACATGGTGACCATCACGATAGTGATGACGATCAACCAGACCATGGTACAGGACCAACGGGAAATGGTGGACCACCACCAGGCTCCGATGCCGACGATGACTTTGATCACCCCAGACACCGTGATGAGCCATCCTGTGCTCCTTCCCCTGAACAAGACGGTCATGAGGATGATCAACCTCGAGATTGCTCCCCTTCACCTGTGGTACCTCCTATAGATCCGGATAGAATGGACTTCAATCCGAGACCAGGAGATAATGAGGAATTTAGACGTCTACCACGATGCAACCCTCTCAGGTTGAAGAGGAAATACAAAGAGACATAAACAGGGATAGGACTTGGTGTCAACAAGTTGGGGATGATCAACTGGGTAGCTCCCGATTGCCCACTAGTTCGACACACAGGCGTAACCGACCGCCTCGCACCCAAGAACCTGATGATAGCATCCCTGAAAGGAAGGAATTTCCACCTTCCGATCCTAAAGTTGATAATGACTGGGATATGTCTGGTTCTGATGCGAACTTAATCCGCATTACTCAGAAAGGGGGAGTAAGTCTGATGAATTTCCTGCTTTCAAAAGCGGTTGAAAATTTGGAGACAGAGCTAGGAGCTGCGTCGCACCTGACGACAAACAGTTCAGATCCTAAACCCGATAACGTCCGGAAATGGACCTACCATGACATCATGCGATTACCACCTGATCAGAGAAAACCCTGGGTTGATGCTTGCCATGAGGAGCTTAAATCGCTCCGTGAGTGTCAGGTTTTCAGTCTGGCACGACTCCCAGAGGGTCGAAAGGCAATTAAATGCTGATGGGTATTTGACATTAAGTCAGATGGCCGTAAAAAAGCTAGGCTTGTCGCCAAAGGCTTCTCACAACGAGAGGGAATTGATTTCAATGAAATCTTCTCACCAGTTGTACGCTATGAGACATTCTGCATGCTGCTCGCATTATCTGTGCTTGAGCAATGGCATATAGAAGGCCTAGACGTAAAAAACCGCCTTCCTATATGGGAAACTCGAAGAGGAGCTCTATATGGAACAGCCAGAAGGCTTTAGAGTCAAGGGAAAAGAGGACTTCGTTCTCTGCCTATGGCGTGCCCTTTACGGACTCAAACAAGCAGCTCTTTCCTGGTGGAAAGAACTCTCCAAGTCTATGGAAGAGCTTGGATTCAAACGTGCATCCACTAATAGTGGAGTATTCATTTACCATCACAAAAACTTAATTGTTATCGTAATTGTTTATGTGGACGATGCACTATTCTGCGGCTCTAACCGGGAGCTTGTCTTACGACTAAAAACCGAGTTTATGAAGCAATGGGAATGTCGCGATCTAGGCGAAGCCAAAGAATTCCTTCGTATGCGAATTCTTAGGAAAGGCTCCAGTATCTACATAGATCAGGAGACCTACCTACAAAAAGTTCTGAGAAGATTCAATCTCTCGAACGGCAAAACTGCCCAGACTCCACTTCCCATGGGATACAAACCGCAATCCTACAAGGGAACTGTGGACCCCATGCTTCGATCAAAGTTCCAACAGGTCATAGGATCCTTGTTGTACATCATGCTAGAAACTCGTCCCGACATTTCCTATGCAGTGATCAAGTTATCACAACAGAGCGCAAACCCTTCCAAGGATCACCTTGAGAAAGCGTTCTACATCTTGTGTTATCTCGCAAGGACCCCAAACTACTCCCTTTGCTTTGAGAACAACCAAGAAGGATTACTTGCGTACACGGATTCGGACTGGTCTAGTCCCAGATCCACAACCGGATACTTTGTTCAGTTAGCTGGTGGAATAATTTCTTGGCAATCACATGCTCAGAAAACCACTGCGCTGTCATCCACTGAAGCTGAATATATGGCTCTCTCCGACACCTGTCGTCAGATCATGTGGATAAAGAATCTCTTTCAAGAGATCGGCATAGACATCAGTCATATACCCATATACGCTGATAACCAGGGTGCAATCTTCATTGCCTCAAACCCTGTGTCTGACAGACGAACTAAACATATCGATATCCGCTATCACTACATTCGTGATCGCGTCAAGCTCAAAGACGTCGAACTCTTCTTCGTCAATGGTGCAGAAAATCCTGCAGATATGTTCACCAAAAACCTGGGTTTCCAGAAGTTCGAACTGTTCAGGTCCATGCTGGGAATCAAATTCTTTGATTCCTCACTATCCGCTTCGAAGTTCAGAGGAACGTCTTAGCGAGGGGGAGTGTTGCGCATGCACCTCCACATGACCATGCTTCCATCAGGACATGAGTCAGAGTGCAGTCCGCAGTAGAACTTCATAGAAGGTTCTTACTAACGACGTGAGTCAGCCATGACTCATACTGAGTCATATACGCTTAGTATTGACTGCGCACCTATCTTTAGAATAGGTAGAGTACAGTATATAAGGAGCCTGTATCCGACTGTACTCAATAACAACTGCTCTACCCAGAGAAGTCTAAGAGGTCGCATAAGCACTAACGTAGCTACAACGTAGTACTAGTTTACAACCAGTGAGTAGGCTTCATAGTCTTTCACTCAGTGCACGCTCGTCCTCCCCACTTAGGGTTGTAGGACAGATGCTCGCTTAACAATGCGCTCACTGAAGCAACAATGCGAGAGTTGGTGGTATGCTTTAATATTGCATGCGCTTAGTGTCTTAGAACACCAGTAAGTTTGTCTGCACTTATAGGAAATGATTGAACACTCATCTTATATGATTGCAAAGGTCTGCTCTCCACCGCATCTGTTCCCATGAGGATGCTCAGCACAAGATTGGCGGATTGGCTCCAGTTGCACCTGATGTGATCAAGACAGTCCTCACTGAGCCTTCGTACTGGATCCTTCTGAACCAGTTGATTGTAACGACCAAGTTCATTGTCAATGGCATCAGTAATCTCGAATCTCGTAATGCAACATTGGCAGACTGCATGCTAGAGCTAATTCACTGTGCACATGATATGAATCATCTTGCAGTTCCAAATACCTCAGATGAGACAGATGGACAGGACCTCAAGTTCTGGCTGCATGCCAGAGCTGTTTTCAACCGCCGTTTCTATGCGATGAATACCAACCACCACTCACTTGCACTATTCCTTCATCCCATGTGCCGCAGGCTTGCAATCACTCAATGTGCAAGTGGCTGACCCTTCGAGAAGATGGTCGAACTCTCCCTTGGTATTGCGAAATGGTGGGGCTGGACTGAGATCATGGCCAGGGCATTGGCAGTGGATCTGAAAGCATACTCTCAGTGCCAAGGGCCGTTTGCTGGATCCTTGGCAAATGGAATTGAATATTGGGAGACACTTACCGTGGATGCCAACAAACATCCACTCAAGAAACTCGGAATCGTCCTGTTCTCTATTGTACCCCATGCTGCAGAGGTAGAGCAGCTCTTCTCACAGTTGGGAAATACCCAATCCGCGAAACGGTGCAATCTAATGGTAGAAAACTTCGAGAAGCTGGGCACATTACAGTCAAATTATGCATACCAGCTTTACAAGCGCGACTCCGCAGAAGGGAAATCCATCCACTGTCGCCACACCCACATGCACACATGAGAAAGCCCCGGAATCAACCAAACTCTAGCCACTGATCTCGAGGCCAACTTCACCTGGACTCCACCACTTGTAACAGAAAATCAGGATCATTGGCTCGGATTTGAGGACATCACTGAGGACGAACTTGACGAGGCATTTGGTGCTTTAGAGAAGGAGACTATGGCCTTGATCGAGGCTGATCAAGGATCAAGTGTCCTTGATGGCAGTGTATACAGTTTTGAGGAGCTCGAGAAGGTTGACAAGGGGCTCACGCCGGCCACATTTGATAGAGAGATCAGGCTGGTGGATGAGAACATCGATGCTGCTCAGCAAGGGTGGGATATCCAAAGTTTAATGTCCTCGGAAGGCGTAGTTGCTACGTAGTACACAGTATTCCTAAAATGGTAATAGGCCATTCTGCCATACGTGCCATCTGCCATTCTGCCACTCTGCCGGCGGAATTTGTGGAAATAATTCTGCCCCATACACTACCAACCTCCGGGTACCTCTAAGGTTGGGATACACGGGTATCAATACGGCCCAGCAACTTTGGATACGACATTCAACACGTTGAGCATGGGCTTTGCTGACACAATAAATACAAAGCTCCAACTAGTCAATACATAAGGTACAATCCTCGAGGATATTAGTCGCATACTATACTCCAATCCTCTATAACATTTGCAGGCATCGTAAAAACAGATATACCAACAGTAAGAAATCCAAACAATCATTGATCCTTCTTCGCTTCGGTGGTTTCTAGCGATGAGAACGAGTCCTGGGAGTCCATCGGTAACGGCGTCGAGATCATGAGCGGCGACACGCCATCAGAGAGGTCGTCGGTGCTCTTCGTGCGCGGGGTATCCATGCCTGCTGGACTAGACAGACCAGACGACCGCGCGGACGCCTCGGCGAGCTCTTTCCTCAGAGCCTCCATCTCGCGCTCGAACCTGAAAGGCAATCACGTCATGCATCAGACACCAAGCCAAATCAAATAGAGTATTATAGTTGGAAAGCTTACTTGCGCCCAAAGACTTCGATATAGAAGCCGCCGCCATTCCACACGCTGACAGCGAATATCGCGATGAGGAAGACCCCGCTCCAGAAGGGGCTCTTGTACAGCAGGAACACGGCAGGGAGTTCGGTCAGGATGGCGTATACTGTTACAGTGACATTCAGTAAGTTCTCAAGGTAAGGAAAAGAGAGTTTACTGACCCAATTGGCCGGCCATGAAAGCGAGTTCTCTGTAGGCCTCTGGGACCGACGAGAGTGATCTACCGATTACGCCGCGTTTGTCATTCAGGAGGAACGAGAACGATGTCGTCCGCTGTCCCGACCGAATTTTGGCGCGACGGTCAATCAATACAAACTAGTGGGTACTTATGTGAGCGCAGCACTGGTAAAAATAGGTTTACCCGTACCTTCCAGTATAATGTTTGCCAAATCACATCTAAGAGCGATGATTATTAAGTAGTGCAGATCTATATTACCAGCAGGTGACGACATACAGATAACACCACTGAGGAGCAGGGCCTTGCCAGGATTTAGATGGGGTACCTCTCGCAACGCGGGGAAACGAGTTTCAGCATCAGGGTAGAAGTGGCTGTATTTAGGTCAATCGATGGCATACCAATCGTGGACTTGTTCACATACCGGATCGTCGTAAAGGTAAATGGGGCATAGATATGGACGAATAATGACGTGACCTTATCGGAGTCGTGGAACACCAGACTATTCCGCCATGTTATGACCGCACTAGCCAGGGAGCCATGGGAGAGGCAGTAGCAGGCGATGAATAGCGTCGGGCTCGAGGGGAATACCCATAGGAAGATGAAGTTGAGGATTGTTACGTAGTAGCAGAGGTCGAAGAGGAAGTAGTGCCATGCGCGTTTCTTGTACGTGTAGGCTCGTAATGGAAGGAGATATAACCCAAGGACGGTATACGCGACGTGAATCCACCTAGCGGCATGTCAGTATAAGAGAGCATCAAGAAGAGACTGAGGGCGTACTGAGGGTCCGTCCCGAACATCTATCGGAGACACATGGGCCTTTTAGCACACCGAATATACGCGCAAGGAAAGCTGGCGTACCAGAGCGGAGAAAAGCAGTGTCATAACACCAAAGAAGAAAGAAAGCTTCTCTCTGGTCCTCACAACCTTAGCAGATTGCCAGGAAGCCGCCAGGACCGTCATGCGCGTCGAAACCTATGAAAGCTGATGAGCCATCGCGAGACCTTGGCGAGCCACTGGTTATCCCCCACCTTGAGCTTGAAGTTCCTCACTTCACGTTCCATATTCTCCACCAACGCGTCCCCCGACAGTTCCCTAAGCTTCAAGGCTTCCTCTGCCTTCAGCTTGAGCCTATCGCTGTGCTTTTGAAGTTGCTTCTGCAGGGTCCGCTGAAAAAGGTCGATATGCGAGTCGAAGAATGTCTCCATCGTGTCTGAGCAAAAGGTACTTGATCAAGATAACCTCGTGAACCGCGAGCCTATCAAACGCACCTAATAATGTAAATGCGCCAGCCCAATCTGATTCCTCGCGTGCAAACCGCTCGAATGGCACTGAAAAATAGCCAAGGCCAAACGGCGACTCCGTTCTTGAAGTAGGGGACGGTGGCCTGGAGGAGGCCATTGTGTCGAGATGGTGGTGGTTGCTGGTCAAAAAGCGGTGTGGGGGTGGTCAAAGCGCGCGGGGACGTGAGGCTGTCGTGGCAAGGCGTATCCAGCAAGGTGGCCAAAATTATGACGCTGCCACTGGCGCGCCAAAAAGGCAATTGCCTCTTTCGGCGAACCACACAGAGACCGGCGCACTCTCTCAACCTTACCGCCATCTGCCTCAACCGTCGTCCTCATCGTCCAGCACATCGAGCTCAGCCTTACAGCACACTCACCGTAGGAGAAGACGATGCTGGGAAAGCTTGTTCATATAGGCTTCGATGCCCTCTTAATTAGCGCCTTCCTTGCAGGCATCCGACGAACGACGGGCCTAACGTATGTGTGCCACTGGGTGCGACCTGCCGTTCTTGGCTCTGACCGTCTCTTTGATGTAGCCCTGCACTCTCCCAAGTTCCTAACAAGGACATTCGTCGTGAGTTTGGCTTGTTCAGTCACACGGTGATATGGCTGTAAACTAAAATATGGTCGAAGAGCTTCTACGTTCTTATCTTGAATTCGGTGAGTGCTATGATACCATTCGATTTGACCCAGCTCACGCCCATGAATTTTCAGGAGAATATGTGTTTGACTTCGCCGTGGTGATATTCGGGGTGCGTGGTGTCCTGCTGTATATGTCCCACATGGCTAATCACCTTCAATACAGAGGTCGGAGTCCTTCGAACGGAAACGTTAGACCAGAATCATCAACATCCTGCCTCGGTCTCTTCTTGTACCATAGTATGGGCAGGTCCCCCTTAGTTGTTGACCGCGTTGATCACACCATTCTCACAGCATCGCACGTACGTTTTGCCACCTCTAGTCTTTATCTATGTGTATAGTTGGAATCCAAACATAACGGACTGCAGTGAAGCTTTTGGTTTGTGATTATATTTCACAGGTATACAGGGTGCGGCGTTTATCCAAGGAAGTTGAAGACGAAGAAATGGAGTACTATAGAGCCCAGCACGTAGTCGGCGAAGGCGCTGAATGGCCCGTATTATTATTATTCCTGCTGGTTCATCTGGATAACCATAGCGACGCACCGTTCGGGGGATACTTGTTTGAATTCATCTTTATTCTCGGGATTGACTTGGGACCGCAGCGAAGCGGTCAGCACAAACTGACCAACGGTGCTAGAGAACCTGAGAGGAAGCGACCTTGTAAGCCATCACATATCCGCAAATGCATCAAACACGCACCCAGCTAAGAACGCGTTGAAGGGGAAATTGGTGACCAGCACACAGTATGCGAACTGCACAATGCCCGAGAGCATGAGGAAGAACAGGAACGCGTCAACGAACTTGAGGCGGTCCGGTGTCTGGTCGTTGTACGCTTTCCATAGCGTCTGCACGACCGTTGTTTGCGCTGGCGACGACGAAGATGTGGATTTGGCCATTATACGGCAAGATTCTGAATTCAGAACACAATTTAGAAGGGAGCTGGTCGACGTGGTCTCAGCGGCTGATCGTAGGCGCCCAGGTTCTCTCACGCAGAAAAAGTTGTTTCCGCGCGGACTCGGAGCGTCTCAACGCGACAATTTCGACGATGAATGGCCTCCGTTTAGCCACCTCAAAATGCACACGACGAGCTGCTGTTTTCTTACTTCCTTCACGGGCGTGGGGGACGCGTAGCATTCACCGGAGACGCCCCCTTCCGTACTCAATCGAGGAGGGCCTAGGAAACTTTCTGCCGCCTCAGGCATTGAAGGTTGTCGCAGAGGATTACCAGGAGGGGTTACTGGAGAGGCTCAACGAGCAGATAGCCAGTGAGTGTCGTTTGAAGTGTCCGGAAGCACCCATTGAATGAACTTCGACCAGGAACCGACCTTGCGGGCAAGCGCATATCAGACATAGTCATTCAGACAGCTGCCTACCGCCCACAGGCCCTCATCTTTAATTACGCAAGTCTTGCGCTGAACAACAGCTTTTTTCTGGACCAGCTGGTGCGTTTCACCGTAACTACAATGAACCGGACAACTGACCGTCCTTGCAGAAACCACCACCAAAACCCCCACATCGTACGCACGAGGGCGAGATCTCGAACGCGCTCCTCAACCGCATCCGCGACGACTGGGGCAGCTTCCCAAACTTCGTCGATACGTTCGTCAACGCCGCCTCGGGGATGTCGTCGGCGGGATTCCTATGGTTCGTCTGCGACACGCGCGGCAACACAGCTATACTCCCCACACTTGGCTCGGGCACGCTCCTGATTCGCTCGCGCTCGTATATCAACCCGGACCAAGGTCTGATCGCGGGTGAGAGCATGCAGCAGGAGTGGGATGGCGCGGACGATTTCGACGCTCCTACACCGGCTCCGGTGCAGAAAAGCATGCCGCCGGGCGTATTCCCCTCGTCGCCTTTATCTGGCACGAGTGGCTCGCCGTCTGCGCAGACTCCCAACCAGCCGCTCGCGCGGTACCTGCACTCCTCGTCCACAGTGGCCAACACCCCGTCGTACTACGACCCCTCCACGTACGTCTCGCCCTCGAAAGTCGAGCTCATCAACGTCGGCGAGAAGCTCCTCCCCCTGTTCTGCGTGTCGCTGCACGAGCATGCATGGTTGAGCGCCGGGTACGGCGTATGGGGCAAGGAGCAGTGGCTGAAGGAGTTCTGGACAGTGTTAGACTGGGGGAAGGTCAGCCAGATGTACGAGAAGCACTGGACCAAGATGCGAAACATTTAGATTCCGTGCAACTAAGTGCGTAACATTTTACTTATATTTGGGAGTATCGTATAGTCCACGATGACGATTATTTTGATATACATTGCATCCAGCCGGTTTTACATATATATAATAACGCTATTGCTATATCAATCCGCGGTCGTAAATCTCTCTATTGTCGCAACCACAACCACAACACCTTTCATTGCATTTCTTTGGACGCCATTAGTGCACACAATGCAGCTGAATAGTAAGGTAAGTCAAAGTCAATAATACAAGAGGTAAGCAAGGTAGAAGGAGGACTCACCGCCGACGCCACTGCCGTCCTTTGCCATACCGATGTCCACCCGCTTCTCGATGTGCTCTCCAACCAGAATTTTTAGTGATTCCCGCATCATGTGCTCGAAATGAGGATAATGTTCGATCAAGCTACGGTAATCAGAGTACGGATAGGAATAGGAGAAGTGATGCTTACCTGCCATCGACGCCAACTCCGATCTTTTCTTCATCCTCCGCGCCTTCAGAGTTGGTTATGTTGTCGTGACCGGCGGGTAACGAGGCGCGTCCGGTTTGTATCAAGGTAGCAGCAACCGCGACACCACTCAGCAACGCTGCCCGGCGCGCGACAAGGCCACACGCCCATTTCACAATCTAAACCAAAAGGGGCCGTTTAGCTAGCTTTGCTTTTGCTCGTGCAAGTAACTCACAGCCGCATCTCTCAGAGTAACGTCTTCGTCCTCATAGCCAAGGCGTTGTACCATCGTCTTCCGTACCTGCTGCAACCTCGCCTTCACATTCTCAGAAAGCTTGCTCTCATCGAATTCCGTAAACAAGGGCATAACGTCCTCCGGCGACCGTTCAGTGCGCTTCTCCTCTTCCCAAGCATTTTCGATATCGCTCATGACACTGGTGTCAAGCCCCCACTGCGTATTCAACAGTGGCGTGAACTTCCCGCTGAGAAGGAGCGGTTTCGGGGCGGCATCGATCAAGGCCATGATGATGTTTCGAGCGATTTCTCCGAGGTACATTCCGGATACGAATTTCTCAAAGGCTTGGAAGCGGGGGTTGATGCTTCGACGGTCCAGAGCATTATCAAACGGTGTCGATGGTAAATGTGATCGCTACATAGAAGGAAGGAAGGCGTTTAGTCGCGACATTCGGATTGCTCTGGTGGATATGAATATTGCTCACTGAGTTGTTGAAGGCCCCCCATTCGGTGTTGACTACCATCAGTCCGCCCTTGGCAGCAGCGCCCGAGTTGCCTAGCTTGGTGATATTGGCTATCTTTCGAGTGTTACATTCGGTATTTCTTTGAGGGAGTATTGCACCTACCAACTTGCTCTACGAACGCTCCGTTCGTTCCAGTGCCAAAGATTGCACCTAGAATGCATCCGCCTGCGGTGTATGCTCGGGAAAGCAGCGCGCCGACCGTCTAGAATGGGAAGATAACAAGCATCGATAAGCACACAAGCAACACTTCGAATCTTTCGCCCCTCGGAATATGAATACGTACGTCATTTACCAGCGCAACGCACTTGACGTGCAAGTGCTTGCGATCGAAAGCATCCTGGAGGAGTTGGACGACGTCGTGCCCAATTGCGTTCTTAGCGGAGAAGCCCTTCGTCCAGGTGAGAATCTTGCCTGCGCCGAGGGCGGTCTGTTCCACGGGGAATGAGAATGTCAGGCCTAGATGCACGATATCCTGTGATCCGGGGATGGGCATGGTGGGTACACGCATAGGTGGGATGGGCTCCGACGGCGTGTTCTCCGTCAAGAAGGCATCGACAGAGTCCGCGAGATAATCTGCACATGCCAGGGGGAGCAGGGGGGCGATGTGGAGTTAGAAGGGCAATGGTGCGGGACGAGATGAGCAACGACGAACCGAAGAGGGCAGTTTGCTTCGCCGGTCTTGAGCTCCTCAGAGACCCTATATTTCTGCTGCCGCAGCGAGAAGGTCTTGTCGCCGTTTAATACCACCTCGCAGACGCGCCTAATGGGACACACGTTCGGAGGTCGTCGTTGAGGTGATGTGATATAACTTACAGATTGGTGCCCCCCAAGTCAAGGGCAAGAAATGTGCTGTAAACGCGGCACATTCAGCAAACCCTGTCTCTATGATATTGAACGAATATGACTTGCCCAGTCTCCGTACCATCGGGGACGCCCGTAACGAATGTTGGGCTACACAGTATAAATATTGGATGATCTTCACGCAATCACCCGAGACGCACATCATTGCCATTGGCTTCCCATAGCTCCCAAGTCCGAGTCTGTACTCGTCGATGAAGGCTTGCGTGAGCTCGACGAGCGTCTCCTTGCTCAGCTGGAAATGTCGGTCGATGTCGTCGAATACGCGCTGAGCATCGTGCGAGAATAGTGCAGAGGTGGACGCCATTGTCGTGTGCGATGTCGCGCAAGCGTTGGGGACGGGGGGGGGACGGAGATGGTGGTGGTTAAGGAATGGGCTTGGTGTCTGGGGTAATTGGGCGGACGCGCCTTGATAATCGTGTTTATTTATCTATTTACGTCACTTGATTACCATTTTAATCAGGATCATTACCGCTTTAGCAATCCATGCCCAAACTTTCACGCCAACGCCTCGAATGGCCGTCGTCGTCGTGATACTTTCAGGATGGCTTATGATTGGAAAGAGACAAGAGTGGACCACGGTTGAAATTCTGGCTTCTGGGCGTCGGCACTCGAGGTTCATACTGATGGCACAGAAGCCTTTGTGAAGTTCCATAAATCTAAGTAAATGAATAGTATTAGGTACAATCGTATTCGGTTGTTCGCTTGAACTCAATGAACCTTTCGTACTGCCGCACTCAAACCGTATTTCAAGATATCTGACCACCCCTGTGTCCTGCTGCCTTACTTGAAGTACCAAAAGTTGAGCCACACTTACTTCTTGTGGCAGCTTGGTCTCCCTGGGTAAGGTCAAGTATGTTCTGGCTGAAGGCTTCGTTCCAACTTTGGTCGGAAGCTTCGCGAAGGGACTACTCACAGAGAGCCCCTGATTACCCCTGTACTTGTGTTTCCTAATCAGGAACATCTTGGCAGCTGCAGCACTGGCGCCTCTGTTCTCTACCTACACAACTCTCGACTCATTTACTTGCGTTCGACAAGTCAATCTCCACCATATACCACACAACCACTTTACGATGTTGGGCTTCATGAGCTACTTTGGCGGCCGTCGAGACCCGAAGCAGTCTGCACGGGATGCCATAGTGACGCTGCGGCAACAGCTGCAGATGATAGAGAAGAAGGAGGAGTACTTGCAGAAGAAGATTGATACCGAGCTCAAGGCTGCGCGGGCGAATGCAGTCACGAACAAGGCTGGTACGTTACTTCGTCCTACAAGACATCTCCAGCAATGGAATGGCGCAGCACCCTTTGCTCGAGCCAGCTGCACATTGCTGACTTACATCTGAATTAATGTACATTTAGCCGCGACTGCTGCTCTACGACGGAAGAAGGCTAGCGAGCAAGAGATGGATCGACTACAGGGCACACGGTTGCAGCTTGAGATGCAAGTCAACACGCTAGAGTCCGCCAACCTGAACGCCGAGACTATGGCCGCAATGAAGAAGGCTTCAGACGCGCTCAAGGTCATACACGGCAAAATGTACGTATGCTGCTATACATCTTGTGTAGTCTTTGAGCTGGCGGTGCTGACTGCGGACTTGCGATATGACTTAGGACGATGGGTGATGTGGACTCGCAGATGCAATCGATGGCCGAACAGCGGGAGCTGGCGAACGAAATCGGAGAAGCAATATCGAATCCCATGTATGGTGGCATGGAACTGGACGACGTGAGTATTTCCAACGTGTGCCACTCCTACTTGCTCATTGACGCCATTATCACTCTAGGCCGACTTGAAGGCAGAGCTAGAAGAACTAGAGCAGGATCAGCTGAATGAGAGGTTAATGGGGGCCGATCATGTTCCCGTACATACCCCACCGGGCGCGGTCAAGACTACTCAGCGTAAGCGGTTCTATCATCGTACACTCCCACACCGTGATTGACCTCCCACAGCACCACAACGCGCCGCAGCGCTCGAAGACGACGAAGACGCCCAGCTTCGGGAGCTTCAAGCCTCACTCGCCATGTAACCATATATCCACGCCCATACCTTTGGCCTACCAGCATTCTTCCTCCCTTTGTACATCTATTATGTTATTGCACCCATCATCTTCCCTTTGAGACCCATTAATTCAGTTGATTTCATCACATTAGCTACTCACAAGTGTATCTTCTCCCTACGTACTCTGCAAGTACACATTTTAGAAGGTTAGCTACGGTGTGTAAGTACGAACCACGGAATTGGAACCAAAGTACCACAGATGATTGACAACCTTGATTTTCAACCCCGATAACAGCCATCAGGCATGGGAGGGCGCTCAATGCCTCAATCTGACATCTTATACAGCTTGCGGTCAAGCCACGAGACCAACCGCCAGACGACATGGGCAAAGCCCAAGGTGGAAGCAAGAGCAATGGAACAGGGACGGGAACGACCCGAAGTCTCGACCAAGCCGACACGGACACGATACGGGAGCTGAAGGACAAGCTCAATGACATCCGCACCCTCATAGCGAACGAGCCAGAACTTGCGGGGTATCGCGAGTTCGACCAGCTGTCGCAGATCGTGGAACAAACTACCAGAAAGGTCGAGGATATCGAGGAGTTCCGCGATGAGAATCCTGGACGAGTTATCAGGGTGCGTATGCGCCCAATATTCTTGCTCGTACGGCCCAGTGTTGATTGAACGAACGCCAACAGCACGCTACGTTCACCTCTGTGAACGATGTCGATGTGAAGAATCTTGGCGTGCAGACCGTCCATATTATCCCAGGAGAGGAACTAGGTCCCATCTTAGCGGAGGCGTTCGAATCCATGATCCCGCCTTCCTTCAAAACAGTGCTAGAGCGACTAGTGGAGCGCCCCAAGCTACGCCAATACTTGATCAACGCTAACAGTCACATCGAAACTCTAGTAAGGCATACGTTTACTACTTTAGCTTTACAGGCTAACCTGAAACTCTGATGGTAGGAAGAGATTGGGAGCCGTGTTCTCGTGAACCGATGGATCCTCGATCTATCAGACATCTGTGATCAGCTTCACATCTGTCTATTTCTCCAGTTGGATCCACGATTCTGCGAGATCACCAATCCAGCGAGGATCGACTACAAGGAGTACACCACCCTGCTGACCCACCACGCGGACTACGGCTCGGAGTACGCTGACGAACGCCTGGAAGGTAGGAGTCATTCTCCTCCGCGATGTTGCACGCAATTGTGGTGCATCAGTACGCTGACGAGGATAATCAAGAGCAGCTTACAAGAAAGGCGAGCTGAGGACGATAGGTATTCAGCGATGTTACTCGGACTCATCACAAGGGACTTTCTTGGTCCTGGAAGCTCTTGGGCAGAAGATCAATCTGGAGAAGTACATACCGCAGGCTGTTGCACGTTGTCTTGTCTTGTAAGCTCCCCAAAGACTGATTCTACATAATCCACCTAACTGAATATAACTATCACGATGTAGAATTCACTGCACCGAAGAACAAAAATCGTATGTACCACGTTTGAACAAAGTTTGACCTCCAACTTACTGAGAGGAATGTAGGTCAACGCACGCATCCTTCTGCTTAACCAATGGACGCCGTTGGATGTTTGCAGTCGTTGATAGCCTCAACGGTGTGTGCCTTCGCACATCGGAAATAATCATGGAGTTATCAAAGGACCCTCCAGCGAAGATAATGAAACCGCTATTCTATTGGGTTCGTTTACATCAATTCCCCAAATTCCCCACGTACGCAAGGCACTTAAAGCACTCCCCACAGTCGACGATTCGGAGTCGTATCATATACAACAAACTGAAAGAATTTGTATGACATATTGTTACGCATTATTTGCATCTGCCTCGATTCTGAAGAAACCCTCCTCCGGTACCGTTAACACCATTTAGGTGAACCGTCTTCAACTCGTACCTAACCTACACGTTCGGTGTCGTCGGATCTTCATTAACGGCACAGTGACCCCCTGACTAGCAGAAAATGTGGCGAGTTTCCAATGGGGACGATAATCGTACCATAAACTCGCATCTGTCTTCACATACCATAATTCCCTGACATGAGCATGCGTCGTGCTATTTGTTGCCTTGATTGGCGAGTGGAGACGATGCAGAGCGAGAGATTGAATACACCGCTCACGTTTGTAGCCAATAAACGTTCGTTTTGAGAAAGCGGAATCGATGCTGAGGGCACCGGACCATTGAGTACTGTAGCCGAGGCCTTGTGATCAAAAGTGGTCGATTATTGGGGAGAGGTAGATCACTGGGGTAGCAGTGATCAATTCCTGGATATAGACTGCACTCATCCGCTGAAGTTGGTTCCGCTGCGCCACGCACAACGCTCCCACCAATTCTTTCTCTCCTCGTTGCACCCACCTGGCTTCATAATTCTCCTTTGCAGGCACAGTGTGCGGCTGCAACCGTTCTCTACGCTCAGCGAATGAATTCCCTGACTTATCTGTCACGTCAATTCGATGTCCTGGCCTCAGCAAAGACCCCGCCATCTATACCGGCGGCTGCGGAATCTGCGTTCCTTGAGCATGGTGTGGGCGAGGGAGCGCTGAAGCGGTCGTGGTCGACGAGGTCCTTCTTCTTTCCGCCGCCCCGCAAGTCGGGGAGGGCGTCGCCGCCTCCACGTTCGCATTCGTCACCATCGGAATTCCCTGCGTTTGCCTCGTTACGGCCCCGGGCATCGTCTTCCAAGACAGCGTCGCCGACCCCCAAGCTGAGCCAGACACGCGTACAGGCGGTGGTGCGGTTCATTCGTGTATTTGCAGCCGCATGGGATGCACTGTGCTCGACATGGGTTTCGTTCACGACACGACTGCGCTGGTGGTCCACCTCGGAAGGCTCAATCCACTTTGAGATCAGTGAAAAGGGGAAGGAGGTCGTCAGGGACATTGTCGTCGAAGAGCATCCGAGCCTTGGCCGACACCATACAGACCCACCGCACGTTGGGAACCCACTGTCTTCCCAGGTTCATCCCTCAAGTAATAATAATCCCCCAAATGAATCTGGTTCCTCATCCCGATCCCAGACGCCGATGCTTACGCGCAAACCCCAACGTGTACCTAGGAAGACTCTGGTCCTTGATCTCGACGAAACCCTCATACACTCTACGTCCCGCCCGATGCCCATGAGTGGAAGCAGCGGATTCTTTGGATTTGGCAGACGGAACAACGGACCAGGGCACACAGTAGAGGTTATCTTGGGAGGTAAGCGCACGGTGTATCATGTCTATAAACGACCATTTGCAGACTTCTTCCTGCGCACGGTACGTCTACACCTTCTATGATTGTCAATAAGCTATAACGTTCTGCGCAGGTATCAAGTTGGTACACATTGGTCATCTTCACGGCATCCATGCAAGAGTACGCAGATCCTGTCATTGACTGGCTAGATGCGGGCCGAGGTATACTGGGCCGACGCCTATTTCGCGACGTATGTTTCACCCACATCCTTGTTTACATCCCTTCTGACGGCCTCCCCCCCAGTCATGTACACAACTTCCCAGCGGCACCTACAGCAAGGACCTCGCCGTCGTCGAGCAAGACTTATCTAATGTATGCCTAATCGATAATTCGCCTATCAGTTATCGCATCAACGAAGGTGTGTTCATCATCACCCTCGTTTTCCCTTTTTTTACGTGAAATAGGACTCATGAACTGATTACTGATTGCAATCTCTGTAGCGAACGGAATTCCTATAGAAGGTTGGACAAATGACCCCTCGGATGAGGCGTTATTGGATTTGCTGCCCGTACTGGATTCATTACGGTTCACGAATGACGTCCGACGCGTACTGAGTCTCCGGACAGCCGGCGGCGTTTCGTTCGCTTCGTAACCCTCGGGCCTCGAGGTCGCCACAACCCACTTAAGCTTCACTTCCTTCCTCTAATCACTTATGGGTATTCCAAGCATTGGCATTCACTGTACATAGACCATATCACTAGCGCATCGTCACTTGGGCTCTCATCATAGTAACCTTCATTTTCATCCCCTCGGCTGATAGTGGACAATCGAACCTAAAAACTATACATCGTCATCATCATTAACTTAACCAACCATCATCATTCACCTTGCCTTCGCCTACGCCTACGCACGACGCCACGGCTCAAGTGAATATATATACCACCATTACGCAAATACCGACCACTCCCAGTCATTGCCTAGTCTTGCTAATAGCACCTATATGCTTATAGTGCATGCATTGATATTTTGTTTTCCAGATGTACAATAGAATTAGTTGATGGCAAGGTTCCGGTGGTGTGCGAGATGAGATATGAGCGGGCATCATCTTCTCAGATGGTGGGTTGGAGAAGTGCGCAAGGGGAGCGTCTTCTGCTTCTAGGTCAAATCATGGTCTGGCTCAAAGATACGAATTTTCCATTTCAGCAGTCACCAGAGGCCTTCGTGAGAATTAACTTCAACGCGTTATCATGTTTCCAAGGAAGCTAAAACCGTATAGTCTGGGTAAGTACGGAGATGTCGTTCAAAGAGGTTCTATAAATGACCCCGTATGGCTGATATATGTAGAGGGGCTGATGGTTGCGTGACTTCGTGCAGGTACAACGAGGAGACGCGCTCGCAAGACGTTTTTGCCGGGCCAACGGGCTATGATGGCGTATGCGTTTTAGGCATGTTGAACCCGACTCTATGAGCGGTCGCCTCTATCCTCTCCTCCTCCGTGAGGTCATGGAGTGGGTTATACCGATCCAGTAGTCGCTGTGGGTGAATGGTGTCAGCGCGCAGCCACCTCTGCCTCGAAGAAAACAAGGGACCTTGTGCTCCCTCTTCGCTCGCATGAAGGTAACAGCATTTTCCAAGTCCCGGTCAAGGACTGCAGTATCCTTGGTCGTTCGATACTTGTCCAATATTGAACGGAAGCTCGACTTCAGCTCTGGGTTGACTTTACCAGGTGTTATGGTCTAGAAGGAAGATCAGCGGTTGAGAAAGATGCAATGGCACGAGCTCACCGATTTATAGAGCTCGCGAAGGACGCTGCGGTATGTTGTCCTCACGTTCATCGTCGCTCGGAGGAAGTGAACGATCAAGCGCCTACATGCAGAGGCTCAAATCTATTGTGGCTGTGCCAACTACAAGGTCGACTACTCGCCGCGACTACAATGATCACCTCTGCAACGGCCAATTCTCCTGCTCGCAGGAATTTATTGTTCTCCAATTTCAGCAGGCCACTTCGCGAGGGCTCCTGCCGCTTGGATACGAACGGCCCTCACTTGTGCTCCGCGAACGACCACAATTCCTTCAAAGGGATTATATGTGGCTTCGAGCTCGTGGCCCCGTTGCATTGACCCGCCGGAAAGGCCAATTTGAGGGCATATAAACCGAAGACAATTATTGAACCACCATCAACATCATCCTTGAACTAGAACTCTACTCTCGAACTACTTCTCCCCGATTCTTGCATCTTTGTGCTATCTACTACGAAACTTACGCTCTACGCGATATCTAACCGACGAAGATATGGTCATGAACACCAGGTCCCGAGCCAGGCAACAGCAGAAGCAGAGGGTAACCTTTGCTGCCAACACCCGTGCGGCGCGTGTGCCCGCTACTCCGGTGGCTGCACTACAAGTATGCTTTCCAAATCGTGTACCTGTTTCGGTGGTGTCTTATTCGAGGGCATGACATAGCGAACGTCCAACATTGCCGATCTTGGCACTCAAGACCGTCAGAATGCCCCTCCACCACCACCAGCCCCAAAGAAGAACCTTGGCCATCGCAAGGGACAATTACAATCCCGACGATCAAGGTCGGGTAGTCTCCAGCTGGAGAAGGACATCGAAATTCAAATGGCTGCAAGGAGGTCCAAGAAGAAGGGGGCTGCTGATAAGAGGCTCACAGTTGCGGGGGTTATTTGGGACTTTGTGTATGTTGGCAATGTGAGTACGGGTGTATTCTGAGGGGGGGATTTCGTTCTGAACAACCGTTTGTATAGATCAATCCCGCCGCGACATACGACCAGCTCAGGAAGCTCTTCGAACCGTGCGGGATCGTAACGCGCATCCAGCTACGTTGCAGCCGCGGACAGGCGGTGACCATAGGCCGGGCAGTCAAGCCAGACCTGCGCAACTCAAGAAATCGGCAGTATGCCACCGTTGAATTTGCCCGTTCTTCC
Organism: Pleurotus eryngii var. eryngii; assembly: GCA_029467805.1. Taxonomy (NCBI): domain Eukaryota; kingdom Fungi; phylum Basidiomycota; class Agaricomycetes; order Agaricales; family Pleurotaceae; genus Pleurotus; species Pleurotus eryngii. Next base: position 1,144,574 of record SZVJ01000009.1, on the reverse strand, counting down.
TCCGCTCGTAAAGCATTGAAACTAGACGGAGCTTTCCTTAACGGATGCAAGCTTGTCGTGAGTTTCGAGTCGGGGTAGCATGTCTTCGACGTACTCACAGTTTTGAAAACAGGTGACGGTATCGCCTGCAGATCTCCCAGAGGTTCAAGAAATACTTGACGGTATGACATCTCGTGTGAGGCACACCCAGCAAAGGCTGATTATGTTACCCCTAGCACGTCAAGCGGAGCTCGCGAAACGCATGAAATCGAGAGACGACGCCAACACTGTCAAAAAGTCAGTGCCCTAAACGTTTATATCTTGCAAGCATCTCATGAAAACGTCTACGCAGCCCTGCCCGTTCCAAACGCTCCCTTCACCAACCAACCGAACTTGTCATTGGAAGCACTGCTGGCGGTCGCCGACCTGACCGTGCGCCTTCTCCATCTCCGATGCCGAAGAAGGATCGGCATGTTATGCTTGGATTTTCCTTCCCCAAGACCGTCTTGTGAAATTCTTTCCTGTCAGAACCGTTTTGATTATATCTACATTATCTGTAGCTTCAGCTGCTGTCACTATCACTGTCTTTTTGTAACCCACGAATCACACTCTCGTTATTATTTTCTTTGTGTATCTACCTACGAATCTGTACTAGTGTAGAAATGCTGAAATCTCGTGGTACCTGCGAATTTCGAATGTTGGTGGCCGGTAAGGTTAAGGTTGGCAAATCGTTCAGCCGATTCCAAACAATTCGCAGCTTGAACACGGACCGCGACAGCCACTCACAACTTCTTCACCTTTCTTTCTCCAACAGCCACTGTTGGCCTCCTCCCAGAGTAGTGCTGCATGGAATCTGTCTAATACGACCACCCTCACGACTGTCAGAGGTGGGATCAGCCACTTTCGTTGCCATATGTTGCAATCAACGCTTACTAACGAAACACTAGTCTATCCTACCGTTTGATTATTTCAGCAACAGTTGCCATCTCTCAGCTTCTGTGAGCAATGGCACGCAGTGCTGCGCTGAACCCTGCCTCTATGCCTTTCTTCCCTGGAGGCATTCGATCCAGTGAAGAAGGCGGCAGTGGTTTGGGACTGGGTCCTCAGATTCAAACCCGGGACCAAGATCGCAGTTCTATGTCTTCTTTCTCGCCTTCAGAGTACCGTTCGGCCAGGTCGTCGCCCAGCCCGCCCAGGAGCGACCAGGGTGGCACCAACGAACCCGGTAATAACCATCGCCAGTCGCCCGTCTCGGTAGACATTGTGCGTCGATCTCCCACATTCCGTCAGGTCGATGCCAGCAGGCCGTATCCTGCTATCGAGACGCGGGTGAGGGAACCGAGCATGTTGGGGAGCTTAGAGTCGTTGCCAGAGGGCGAGGACACGCAAATCACACCCGGACCTTTTCCTACGAACGGACACCAAGCGTCACCTTCGCCGTTCTCATCCATGCAACAGGAAGCCAGAGGTCAGTTCTCTACACCCCCCGTCGCCATCAATAGAAGCAGTTCATCACACGGCGCGCCGGCTGGCGTTTTCCCATCTTCTTCCCCGGTATCATCCCTTGACTCAGGCAGCCAATTCGCGGCTAGCGATCACCTAGTTTTGGAGGCACAGCTACGGTCATCGCCCGTTATCCGGGGTATCCTCGAAAGGCTTCAACGATGTGAATACGCCACTAGTGCTATTCAACGGGACTTAAGTGATGTCAATCGCAAAGTTAGCTTGTTGGTTGAGCGTACTCTTGCGTCGTCAAATGAACCAGAATTCAAAGACCCGTTCGCCTCGACCAACGGAACATTCACCCCTTCGCTTGGCAGACATCGTCCATCAATTGGCAATATCGCACCCAATCAGTCCCCCCCTGTGGATGATGTTACATCCATTTCCCAACGCCTCAACACGCTCACTTCGTCTGTCGGCCAGCTCCTGGCGCTACAAACCCAACAACTACAGAATGCAACTTTGAATAATGAACGTATCTTGGGCTCCGCCAGCTACTCTCCAGCAGACCTTGCCCCTAATCAAATCCATTCCCCGAACATCTTGGGACATGGACTGCCCAGTCGGCCTGATATGCGGCCTTCACCACGCGTACCCAGCGCGCCCATGCGTACATGGTCGGCTGGAAACCTTGACCTTCCCATGCGGCCTTCCGATCCCAACATCATCAGCAGACAGGATGCCATTCTTAGAGATAAGCGGCGCTCAGTTTCAGGTCTTGTCCGCAGGGACTCATCGGGGGTGAATGACCGATTTCACCCCATGCGCGCGGTATTATGACTGACGTAACTTTCGGCGATGCAGGTTCTGGAAGATAACTTCGCGTCAGGATTACAAAGGGATACAGGACCGCAGATTACGAAGTGGGACCAATTGGCACTGGCGCCAGAGCTTTTACGTTCATTGAGCAAGTTTGGGTGGGTTTTTATTCCTCGGTTTGGGTCCCGCGAACTTAAGGATTTGCAGCGTGGGACCCCCGAATAAAATCCAACAACGAGCATTGCCATTCCTTTTGAAAGGTGCCGACATCATTGCACAAGCACCTCCCACCCAGGAGCGTATCGCCGCCTACGTGATACCTGCTATTCAGATCGCTGTAGCCAACACTCGTCCCTCGAACCGCGGCCCTCTCGTCATCATGATCTCGACCACCGTTGATCAAGCCACACAGGCTCAACGAATGATAAGGGACCTGGGCGGGCCAATTGGAGTACGGTCTGCTTTGGGTGTAGGAGCAACTTCGGCGAATCAAAGTGACCTCACCCAGGAATTGCGACTACTGCAGCAAAATATGCCGCACATCATTTGCGGAACGCCCCAGAAGTTGCATGCCTTGTTTACGGTTCAAGGTGGACTTGTCGGCTCAGACGTTCGCTTCTTGGTGTTAGATGAAGTGGATCAGCTCATAGCACGCAACTTGCATGAATTCGTGTTCAACATTGTGAAGCTCTTGCCACCCCCACGAACGCGCCCTTTGAGCACAGGATCTGCAACACCGTCGATTTCCCAACAGCCGTCGTTGTCCTCATCGTTCGACTCTGCGAGCAGTGTCTCGCCTCCCATCGGCTCACCCTTCCAATCCCAAGGTCGTAGGTTCTCTTTGGCACCCTCCCCCAATCCAGACAATGGTCAAAGCACAACCCCTCAGCCTATTGAGCGTCAGACCGCGTTATTTTCGAACACCGTACCGCAGGATGTCCTTAATCTCGCGACGGCCATCCAGCTTCGGGAGCCCGTCCGAGTCCTTGTTCGCCGTGACGGCAATGTTAGCCAGTCCGAAGGAAGCCAAGGCTCTCGCGGACTTCGTCAGTACTATTTATATCTTGCGTTCACGGCAGGTGGTGGTAGGGCGGACCCTAGCAATCCAGCTGGCGGCCTAGGCATCATCGGTTCTGGCAGAGGAGGGACATCGAGCGCCGAAACAGCCCAGGCTCGTGAATGGAAATTGGACGCGTTGGCGGACTTGTTCGACGACCTCGATGTCTCTCAGGCAATCGTACATGTTGGAGGTATGACTGCGCTCGATTCTGTTGTCTACAAGTTTGGCAAGTCGTGGCCTGGAGGCAGTTCCTTTGGTAAGTCCCAGCCTAGTTACTCAATATAACCTAACGGACCGATTACTCCGCCCACCTTAGCATGGAGACATGAATGCGGGCACAAAATTAGCGGCCTTGAATAAATTCCGAAACTCGACGTCCATCATCATGAGGCAGCCGACCACCAAGGTCCTGGTCGTTTACGACGTCCAAGTCAAAGCGCCCGAAGTTTCTCATGTTCCTCTCATTATTAACTATGGTGTGTTCATTCATGCATTCGCTAAAAGTCTATACCCGTCTAAATCACCTTCCTTTCAAGATCTTCCAAAGGCAGTGGAGGAGTACGCTCACCGGTTCGTAAAAAAATACTGGCCTGCGACAATATTGCTGTGCTGAATTGTCTATTACAGCGTTGCCCCCGCCATTGCCTCAAATTACGCCCGAGCTGGCGTCGTCATAAATTTTGTTACCGCTACCGGCGGTGATGTGGAAATGTTACGTTCTATAGAGTGTTTTTACAAGTGAGTTTATCCTACATGGCCAGAGTGGAGCTTTACTCAATGTCTATAATCTAGGATCAAATGCGTGAGTTTCCAGTGACACAACGACCCTATTTTGATGCTTAATTCGTTTATGATAGCCTGAAGTTCCTATGAGTCTCCGAGACATTCTTTAAGACAAGCATCGCCTTGTTCCTGTATCCCTATGACCCAAACTTTGTCGACCTGCATCATCTGTGAGCATTGGTCACATTATTTTACCCGCATCTAGCTCGCATCGATTTCTCAACCATTCACGTCGATACCGTTACATATTTGCAGCCCTTGTTTCTCTACAACACTGTGTTCTAGTAGCCTGGGGAGTGACGTGCTACGTCCTCTCCCCCTCCACTGTATAGCAGATATTTCTCCCTCTATATATGTCTTCGCTGTCGATATTATATATATTCTGCAGCCTCTTGGAAATACTTGTCTGATTAGCACCAAAATTACGAATATAAAATTTTTCTTGGATGGATATTTGGTAGCTAGTCGGTCAGTACGGGCGACTACTATAGATAAGGTCTCTACGTGTCCTCCAGTGTAGAAAAGAGTGGAGACCGGCGCAAAAGGGCCTCACTGGGAGTTGAACCCAGGACCTCCTCGATTCGACACAAGCCCAAACGAGGAATCATACTACTAGACCATAAGGCCGACGTGAGTCATACCAGGCTACGCCAACATCACTCATCTCTTACCGCACCTTCAACGCGCCTTGTCGCGCTCGCTGCTGCTTAGAGGCTGACTTTAGGGGCCTGTGCTTATTAAAGCCCCAGCCTTCATAGCACCCGCGCGTTTTCCATTCGAACTTCGAAGGTCGCCTGATGCCGACTGTCGCAGCTCGGTCGACAGGACTTGGACGAGATATGGACATGGAGTTATTCTTTTCGTCTGCACCTAATCGTTGCAAAGTGAGCTATCCACCTCGTAGACTTCGCCCGAAGCTTATCTTCTCGTTAGATCGTAGTAATAACCTCTTCAAGCTCTGCTTCTGTTCAACATTCAGTTTTTGAATACAAATATCCAACACCTAGGCGCTTCAGCGTTCCCTCGATGCTCAACTAATCACACATTGTAGCTATTTCCCAGCTCACGCGCATGACGAACCCTGCTCTTCTCATAGGCTAGGCGCTGAGAGAGATACTAGGATGCTTCCACGCCACGATGGTCTGTCTTCTTTACCTTGCTATCTCTCATCCTCATACTCTATCCAATACCTGAAGATGTCGCTGTGGCCAGCTAACTGGCCTATTGATATTGACGGCCTGCGCATAGCAGACACCTTACTTGCTCTACCATTATTGATGGTTGTTCTCATCAGCATTTACTTTCTATCGCCGTACCTGCGAGGGGCCCGCTTTCGGAACACTGCACCAAGCGCGAAAAGACAAGCCGTGTTGAACAAGCATAGGAAGTTTGGAGGTGAGTGGAATCGAACATCCTCCAGTAGCTAGGCCTCAGGGGGATCATGCAGAATGGACCCCGATTGATTTCAGCTATCCTGGAATAAGTAGACACGACAAGAACCTAGAAGACATCCAGCCCATTCCGTACAGACCATTCAAGCCGGGTTCATATCAGTGCGTCTATCTATGCACACTCGGAGTAGCCAGATTACCTACGCCTTGCATTAACCGGACAGCGTTACCATGGGCATCCGACCTATGCCTTGGGATGAGTGGATCGAAGTGAGCGTCTCTACAGAAATAGACTCCCTTTTCCCTTCTGAATACGGCTCGTAGCTTGATAATGAGTACGCGGCCTATCATCGCATTCGTTCGCACAGGCTCCACACACGAGGTCCCAAGGCCCTTGCCTTTCTGCCTGCCAAAGTAGGGGTAGTTAACTCGGCCTACGAAGCGGGTAAGTTCCACGTTTGTAGACAGGTCCCCGAGATATTTGATAGTCTCTTACGTTAGCTATTGAATTGGTTCACGAGCTTGCGGAGTACCTCATTCGCCGTTTACCCAGCCACGTTTTGTGTGACTCGGCATACTTCCAGCTACATCGCTAGTTTATCAGATTCGCCGCGCAAGAAGGGAAGACTGGACTATGGTTGGGACGGCGCGCCAGCCATCAAGGAGATAACTGTCGTTCCTCTCGGAGTGACTCACGATCTTCCTCTCCCCGTAGATGACGAATCGGCGTTCGTGGATAAGCCTCTCCAGAGTGACGCCGACGATCATACATCTGATCCCGGAAGTACTTGTGATGTATTCTGGAAGGGAATCGCAGAACGTGCGATGAAGGTGGCGGCTCTCTTGTAAGTGGTATGTTTTCCGAAAAGTATATGTCACATCACATTTATCCAAACAGGGTTCAGGATGATTTTGCCTTGATGGTCGAAGGTAGGATTTGTATCTCTAGGTATGCATAGTGTCACGGTGATTAATTCTTACGTTTAGGTCAAGATGGACGCTACTACCTTCAAGGCGGAGCAATCTGTATCCCAGGTATGGCTTTGATTTACTTCCTTACATCCACGATCTAACAATGAGCAGGCTTCTGGCGTATGGAAGATAAGCTGGGTATGCCTCTAGATGAAATTCACCTCTCAGGCAGCGTCCCTCAATGTGCGTCTCACTTTCGCCCACTTAATCTCTTCGCCATCCCTTCGTTTCTCGGGAACTTCCCATTTCTATTTCCATTGCTTCTGCTCGCCTCATGTTGGGGTAACATACACAGTGGCCTTTTATAGTTCCATTGATGTGCACTGAGTGATCACGCCTTGATTACTCGGCAACCATCCCGTGGTTCTCAACTGTGAATGTTGATTACACGCCCACTCCACATTCTTCTCCAAATGTTTCTGGAGTTGGATATATCGCTCTGGGCACACCGGCTACCATTCGTGCCTGTGGTACTCTTCATCAGGCTGCCGAGCATGGATGGATGACCGGATGCTTTCGGAGAAGCACTGTCCTGTTTGACATGCTTTCGTCGGGGCCAATAAGCAATACCAAAGACTTGCCATCGGTAGAACATCAGAGCGCGCCTCTTCACCTGCGCGTATGGAATGCATGGCGATACGACGGCTCGGCTGAGAAATGTCTCACCTCCTTGACACATGCATTCCGATGGCCCATCACATCATGGATCGAGGACTTTCATTACTATACCCACAGATTTGGGACGAGTTCCATCAATCAATTCGTGGCTTGGATTCAGGTCCGGTGGAGCGAGGGACAAACGGTTATTCCTCTTCGATCTTCTCCATTGCTTCTCGAGCGATTATCTTTCGGATCACGATGATTAGGCTATCTCACTTTCTCCTTTGGCTTGTTGCATCTACGGCAACTGGCGTTTGGGCTGCTTTCTTGTCCTTCAGGATTATCGATGTCGCAATGCGGCGTCTTGCATCGTTGAATTGTGCCTTGCCTTCACAAGCTCTTTCCGCTTCTCATTCATTTGCGAAATAATGCCTGGTACACCTCTACGGGTATATCCACCTAGCTTCTGCCGATGTCCGCTCCCGTCATCCCTCATGTCACCGCCATATGCCCCTACTACCCCCACCTGTCGCCCGTCGCATCTCGTCGTGTTGGCCCTCTTTTAATTTCACTCCTCTCTCCTCCCTTTTACCCCTAACATGCCATCACTCTATCTCCGCACTTTGGGGTATGATTCTTATCAGTTCCCATCCACCGCTGTGCAAGCACATACAGCGTTTGCCTCCTGTTACACTTTCTTTGCACTTTCGACTTCGCACACTGTCGACAATCAGCCCATTCTTCGTTCTTTTTAACTTTGCGTAAGCATTGATTGATTGATTACTGGTCCGGGCTATGCTTTACTTGTTTGTTCTATGTTCTTTTCTCTACACGAGGCCTAGGACGGTCCTGCACTAGTCTGACTGAGCGGACCACCGTCTGGAATCGCTGGGTCTCGTTCTTTCTTTTCCGCTGTGACTAGTGACGGATTAATTTAAGTTAATTCATTCACGCATTCAATACTCATTCGGCTTGTGTCACACACTCGTGGTTTGTGGTTGGCGATGTCCAGAAGGTTGAAGGGTCATGATACCGTCCGACCTGTTTGCTTCTCCAAGGAGCTTTCTACCGCAAGGGTGACCTTGCCTTCTGCTTTGCGCCTTTTCTTTCTTGTTGTTTATGCAGACGGGTGAGTGTCCTCGGAGCGTCATCCAATCATTGCAGAAGTCTCTGTGACCCGAGTGTGCAGACCAAGTCACATAGTCGCGAACACCTTCTCTTCGGTGTTGTGGCGCATTGGCACCGAGTTCGTCGTGTTATGTTGCGCTCTGGCTTTCTTCGAATTCCCCTGCACCTTTTATAATTGTCTTCCTATGGTATGCGGTCGTGGCGTAACATGTGGCGAGCCTAAGTTACTTCCCGCTTCCAATTAGATTTGAGGGACACCGGCTTTTTGCTAATTGGGCGCAATTATCTACTATACTTGCCTTTTTTTTGCTTGAGAGGCTCTATGCGCCCCGATTCGTCCTCATGCCTTGCCCATGTATGGAGTGACGTTGCCCACGCCTGCTCGTACGACCTCCCATCCTGCGATGTGAATGGATCTACATTCGCCTCTATCTATGCATCTGCATCGATGCACACAAACCTTGCGCCCTCAATGCAACCCTGCATACGACCCCGTGCGTGGCACCCATATGGATACACAACACAAGACGCGTCGTATTATTGGCACGTCTTCCTCGCTGTTGTCCCTGTCTCTATCACGGTTGGCGTTGCTTTCTAATGCACGGCTGCTGGACGGGTCCTCGGACATATGGGCTGGTTGGCTGGGTGGGTGAACGCGTGAATGCCGGACCTTAGTTGGCTCTCCCCCCCGCTCAACCCTATCTCTGTTCGTTGCTGTTGACTGGATGTTTGCCCTAAGATCTTTGTCTTAGGGCTGTTTCGCGAGCAGGGCCAGCATCTATTAAGGTGCAATGCCTACCCCCGGGATCGTGTCCTTGACGTTGCTGCGGAATGTCAACAGACCTTTCTACGGGAAGGCTTTGGTTTACACGGTTGGGCGCGCAGATATTTTGCTTGCATTGTGCGTGTGCTTTGCATGCGGACATGCTACCCAATATCTTATTTCTTATTCTCTTTATTCTCTTGATGCCTCCTTTCGATTCTCTGCTGCGTGTTCGGCTTTCAGTCCGACTGCACTTCTTACTTCTGATATTCATCATTCATCATTCGCCATCAGTCATCTACCTCATGCATTCTGGGGGATTTGGCTGACGTCGTTAACACGGCTACTCAACCCTTTGCACCTTCCTCTTTCCCCTCTGTCTTCCTTCTGCCCGTCTTTCCGTCTTCCTAGCCTAGCCTACCCTCCCCCTTCCTCCCACTCACTATCCAATGCTTACCCGCTTCTTTTGCGCTTCTCTTCTGCCAAGGGCCGACATTCCTGACTCTTTAATCACCGCCCGCTACATATATCGTTACATCGTTCTAAACACATTCTATCATCTGCCATCCGAGCCATCCCTCCCTTCCCCCTTCCTTTCCCTTCCCCCATTCCTTTGTTCGTTTTCTCATACTTATACTCATCCGAGATTTGTTGGCTCGTCTCGCGTTTCCCGCCGCGATGCCGAGCCGTATCTTTTATCCTTATGGCTTAAATTCTTATTCTTATTCTAATTCTTATCTTTTTTATTGTTACCGCCGGCATGATGCTTGATGGGCAGCAACGCACGACACGGGCAATCGTCCTCCGCGGAAGTAGCAAGTGGTAGAGCGGGCCGTGAGGGTAGTAGGGGTAGGATAGCGAGACGAGGCTGGGTGCAGTGAGCCGGGGTTGGTCCTCTGCATTGCACTATTGCACCGTTTGGGCTTTGGACCTTGGGGCTTCGACTTCATCTTCACTGCCCCCTCCTTGTTCGTCCTCTATCACCATCACTCTTCTCCTTTCCTTTTCCCTTCTTTTCTTTTCTTCGTTTGTGGAACTCCTACTCAATGTTCAAGGACGCCTCGCTAATCGTCCCCTCTTCTCTATATGCTCCCATGTCTCCCGTGTCCGATCTACATGGACCCTTCCCGGACCTCCTCGACCCTACTCCCTCCCGATATCGATCCCTCGGCTAACACAATGACCTGGGAACGACGCTACATCCACTCATGTCCTCAACAACATATCAATGTCGGCGATGCATCCTCAATGTCACCGATGCGAATATCAAATATCTCAATACCCACCTGGCCATCGCGCGCCTGGATCCGCGCCTGGATTTGTTGGTTCGTGAACTTTGGAACCCTGGAATATGCGGATGCATCATATGCGCCAACGACGTCAAATTGCTCGCCGTTTGGCCGCTGGGCCGCCGGGTGTTATCTTTATCGTCTGGGTGTGATGTAAACCTTTACGTTAACCATTCGTATTGATGCACACGACGTCGCGACATGAATGTGTGTCATACGACCTTCGTTGAACGCCATGGTCAATCTATTTTATGTTTTCATTTTCATCATCTGCCCGGGTATGCCCTCTCCGACTCCCCCGAAATACACCCTGGCCCTGTCGACCTCCTGTCTCCTCCCCTTTACCACTTTCGCGATCGCCCACTCATCTCCATTCAATCGGTTCCGTCGGCGTCCAGACGCATCTAAGCTGCAGGCTAGTATGCAGCGATTCTTTCAGAAAATGAGCGTCGATAAACCCGTGTCGAGGAACAACTATTTTATCCAGGTGGTGCCCCCTGAGCCGCTGGATGCCGTGGATCCGGAAGAACTGGCCTGGGGTAAGAACCAGAACGGTGAAGAGGATGTGAAGAGAGAAGGTGGGCTTGGTGCGAAGAGCAAGCGATATCAACGTGATGGTAAGACTAGTACATTCATTCTGTGATCATTTCTCGCTGAGTGTGTGCTAGAAAATGCACCACAACCGATTGTGGAGGCCCGGACGTTGCGTCTGCGATCTGAACGTCAGACGCTCCGTCGACTGCCCAAGAGTGGCGTGATTGTATTTGGAATCCGCACGTACATGACGCCTGTCTCCAGGTTGGTCGAGGAGGGCGTCGGCGAGAGACTTGCGAGTGCGGTACGGGGCTGGAGCGAAGACATTGATGAGTGAGTGTGCTCAGTGCTGCACAGCTGTATGGATTGGACTCACGGGTAATATGCTTATAGGTACAAGGGCAGCGTGTTGTACAAGGAAGCGCTGCTGGCGTATCTCGATTCCCCCTTTTAGTGATTTTCCACGTAGAAGAGTAGCGTGACGGAAGAAAGTGTGACAGTATATAGTGTGTGAAAGGATGAATTAATTCGAAGTCCGAGGTGATATAACGCCAGAGATAACTACGTCAGACGTCGTCACACTTTTGCCCCCAAACCCATCGTCGTCATCGATTTTCCCCCAACAACGCCAACGCTCTCGACCACGCCGCTCTCTGTTTGCCCGCGATGACGACGGCGACGACGGCAAAACTCGACAAAAAGCACAATGCCCAAAAACAGACTCCCTCCTCCCCCGAAATCCGCTCCAACAATGCCCAGAAGCGCTCAGACTTTGACCTAGAGCCAAACCCCTTTGAACAGTCCTTCTCCCGCCCACCGACAAAAACGTCGCCCTCACGAGACGATGCGTCGTCCTCGGCGTCGGGCAGCGACGACGGCCACTCCAACAACGGCGCCGCCGCCAACCCCAACGGCGCCAGGCCCCGATCGCGCGCAAGCGACGTCCATTCCCACCAACAGACGTCAACATCGTCGCGCTCCCGAGGCGCTTCATCCTCCTCGCCCCGCCCGCTGCTCCCGCCCGTCGCCGCCATCTCTTCTCCCGCCGACCCCTCCTCATCATACTGGTCCTTCTCGTCGCTACGCGCGGGTCCTCTATCACCCGCAATGTTGACCGCACCTCAGTCAACAGATCAGCAATCTCAAGCGCAGGGGTCTCAGCCGCATACACAATCGTCGTCGCTCCAGTTTGATCCGTCCTCGTTCCGCACTGGGCTCACTCCACGTACGGGCCTCACACCAAGGACAGGCTTGACCCCAGGGACAGGACTGACACCACTAGTAGGAGGGCCTGTTGCGTTCCCTAACACACCCAGCGGCTATTCGTCGATGATGAACGGAACAGGGGCTAGCGGACCTACCATCACTCCCAATACGTTGAACGCGCTAACGGGAGCGCTCAACGGTGCCGGAGGAGGATATACAGGAGCTCTGCACGCGCCACCCGCGGGCAATGTCAACGGCATGTCAGGAGGTGACTACGTCTCGTCTGCAAACCAGGCGGCTAGCGCAGCGGCAAAACGGCCTATTTTTGTTATCACAAGCTCATCAGGAGCTGACGAAGCGGGAAGAAGCCCAACGAGCCAGCAATGCGAGCCCGCAGGATAACGGCTCTTCAAACTCCAACGGGAGTGCCAATGGACACAATGCTACGAACGGTGGCTCAACGAGACGCGGACAGAAACGTAAGTCTCACGATAGAAGATCGGTCGATTCGCAAAGCGCGCAGCAAGCACCTGTATCAAATACAACCTCCAAGAGTAAACGTGGGCGAACGAACAGCACGAATAGACGCAGGATGTCACCTGAGGACATGGGCATGGATGACATGGACGACATGGACGATATGGATGATGACGGCGATAGTGGTAATGGAGGCGATGAACTTGACTCAATGCAGAGCAATCAGAGTGGAGGCGGCGGCGGTGGAGGTGGTGGAGGCAGGAGAGGCAACAAAAAGCCTGAGACAGAGGAGGAGAAGCGGAAGAACTTCCTGGAGAGAAATCGACAAGGTGCGTTGTCGTCTTTTCTCTCCCATTTATACCCCCTGCGCCTATGCTTACGCGCCGCGTCGTACTATAGCCGCACTGAAATGCCGCCAGCGCAAGAAGGCGTGGTTAGCGCAGCTGCAAGCGAAGGTGGAGTATCTCACGCAGGAGAATGATCGCCTGACGTCGGCTCTGGTGACGTCGCGCGAGGAGATATCGCGGTTGTCGTCTCTGGTTGGGGGTGGAGGCGTTGTCGGCATGCCGCTCGGCGTCGTTGCTTCACATGTAGGCGTCAACGGCGGCGGTGGTGGTGGAGGGGGCGGCGGCGGCGTGCAGCCAGTAAGCATGAACGTCGCGCTGCCGACGAAGCAGCAGCAGAGCGTTGGCGCACGGTCGGGATACGGGTATTAGGCTTGGGATAGGGCGGCATGCGGCCTTGGTTATGGCTGCGAGTGCTATGTCATTCTGGAATGATGATGATTGCTTTGGTTCGATGATCTTTTTCTTTCATTTGACGCTGTCTTTTTTGCTCGGGGCATACATACACGGCCGCTCATTCTCCCTCCCTCTCCTCCCTCGTCTACGTATAGTCCCATAGCCCATTATGGTCTCCAGCTCTGCTTCCCGTCTCGTTCGTCTGCCTCGTGCCTCCTTTTTATGCTCTGTATTGTATAAGAACAATGCCCCAGCGCCGTCGATGTCCGTTCACTTACGATTTCCGTTTACTCGCGTATACGTATACTTAGTATCATCCATTATCAGCGCATCAGCCCCCATTACGAAAACCTTGTTGAGCTCGTTTGTGTCTGGGAATAAATCACAAAACATTGTATACTGTGCATCTTATGGAGTTCTCTTCTTGTGATGTGGCTAATATATAGTACTCCGCCAAATGTCCTGGAGCTCGAATTCGGAACCTTGAAGCTTTGGAGACTTACTCAGCGACTTAGCAATACAGTGACTTTAAAAATGGAGATAGCTCCATCGCTGCTTCGTACGGTACGGTACGTATATGTCGTATATGTACAGATGCTGTGTGATATACGTGAGCAGATACTATCGATTCCGAATATTATAAATTTATAAAACCTCCGAGCAGCCCAAGATGAGATCGCCGGGGTGCGGATCTATGGTGTTATCCCTTTCCCTTGGCGTCACGGCTCCAGCACGTCAAGCGGGTGCACCCTCTGCAGGGACGTGGGGTCTGCGTCACTTGTTGCTAAATAGATCTGGGTGGAACAACCCCAGATTTGTTATAGACTGCATAGGATAGAGTGTATCGTAGGCTATCGTAGGGCGTGGCGTGTTATAGGTAATTTCCAGGAAGTGTGCGCGTAAGAAAGGGTGTACAACTGGTATAGTGCTTGCGGCCCGGGTATTGCCTTGATTCTTGAACGTTTGAACCTCGAACACGGTTAGGTGAGATGAACCGATGGGTACTAGTTGATTGGATTATCATATCTTGATGTGATAGGGAACAGTGATTGTGGGTTTCAGGAAGTCGCGAATTCAGGAACGCGGACGCGATTCACTCGAGACGCAGTGTTATAATTTGGCGATTGATTTGGTGAAACACTGATTTATTGTTGACGGTGGGATAGATCACCGTTGAATCATTGGATTGGACATTGGATGATGTCTGGGTCTGCGGCAGTATCATATGTACATTCCAGTAACGCATCTTCCTACCTTTCTACCGGATCCTGATCTGATTCCTGGTTTGGTCTCAGGCTGTGACTGACTGATCAGATTTCATATCTGCGTACATCGCACTGAAGTCTGAAGTCTGATGATGGCCTATGAATCTGATGCCCCCATGGGTGTGGCAGTAGCTCTGCGCGCGACCCAACACGACCTATCCTATCAACCCAAGGCCATCACCCGTGTAATTGCACCGGCCTCCTCGTACCGATTGCGGTGCTGGTATTTGTAGATCTGGGACCTAGAGTAGGTGGTATTTGATATTTGGGTGTCACAGTGCAAATACGATGGAAAGATATATCAAATGCAACGGATTGGGCTCAGGATATTGCGGCGCTGGAATGAAGACAGTGACATATATAAACGATGTGGGCGCGATATATTTGCATGTGCATTTGTCGAGCCAGTGACGACAATCCAATCCGTCGTGGTTTTCAGTGGACTATAATCACACATAAATGGGCCGATAACGTAGGCCGACTAGCTCAGCTGGTTAGAGCGTCGTGCTAATAACGCGAAGGTCTTGGGTTCGATCCCCACGTTGGCCAAACCAATTATTGTATGGTAGTACATTTTTTGGAGTTTACCCCAGCTCCAGTTTACCCACCGAATCATTTTGAGGAGACGAGGTGGTTGATGTATTAATTGAACGTGCAGAGCAGCTCTGATGTTCTCATAACGTGGCGGTACGTGTGCATTGATGGACCGGAGAAGTAAGTGAGCGAGGCCGGCTGAAAGGCCTTGTTCGAGAAAACAATATTGAAACTTGAATCAATGGGTACGGTTACGATCTAAGCAGTAAACCAGCCGTCCCACTCAAGTAGAGTCGAGTGGGACTCTGAAAGGGTTTATTCGTACTTGCATTTCCATTCAGTCCTTCAACGCAGTGGAGAAGCTCAAGCTCAAGGAGAAGACCGCAAAACAATATCAATCGACTTCGAATTCCAGGAATAAGATGGAGAATATAAACAAGTCTAGTAGGTGAGTATTAGAAAGATATATTTCGGTACATGGGAGCAAAGGTGCATCGGGGATCGAGTGGGGCGACGAGCCTCTAAGATGGGTGGGAAGAGGGGAGTAGCGGAAATTGAATAATCCGTTTATTCTTCCTTCTTCTCAGTCGAGCCGTCGCTGCGAGAACGTGGGAGTCAGTGGGTCGTAGGGAGGAGAGGGATCTCGAGAAGATACACTTACTCTTCGTCGTCGCTTCTATCGTCCGATGCACCAGAGGTACCTGCGATAACTCGCCATGCGATCCGAGCAATCATCGTCCCCCAAATAATTTGTAGAATCTATACACATCAATCACGAACACACACGATTGTCCATTCATCAGCGTCTTTCTCCAAACATACAAGAGTAGAAGGACAAACCTGCAATGCGAACAACATCACATTGAACATCCTCATGGTATTCGCTGTGACGAACCACCCTCTTTCCGGAGCCCATTCATATTTAATGAAACGGGGAGGGTCGTTGTAGGTTGATAGCATCACGAAGACGAAGAGGACATGCCGTGTCACTGCCCAGGAGAGAACCCAGAAGCCAAAGATGACATCGGTCAGGGTTTGGGAGATTGAGAGGTAGGACGTCATTTTGGCGAGCTAGCGAGACGCGAGGTCAATCCAAGGCATCAGAAAATAGGGAAGGGGTCCATGACTTACGGGGGAAGAAGATATCACACCAATCCATAATGACCATAATCAAACACCCAATTCGTGTGAAATTGAAGAAGTAGCTCGCGCCCATGAGAGCGACGGTGATGATATGATGGGCCAGCATTTGGTAGTGATCCTTTCTACGTGCTTCAGCGTTGAGGACCAGGATTTGATGTGTGTAGAACGCGGTTTGAGAGAGGTAGTAGAATTTGAGGGGTCCTGCGAGAGGCAAGTGGGGGTAGCCCAACCAGGCATCTGTCGGGTCTAGGACGCGCGTCGGGAGATTGCGGTGGACATACTACCGGTGTCGTGTTAGTTAGAGGAGAGGGGGAAGGAACGGAGTACGCACAAAGCCGTAACACCATTGAAGGGTATAATATATGAACTGGTATCCTTGTTCCGCAAATCTGAGTACACTTCGATGAATACGTTTCGTTTCTTTGGGGGAATGGGGCGTCGTCGACGTATACCCGTTGGAATGGGTAGCGCATCCGTTCCCATTGCCGTTTGCCGTCCCGCTTGCCTTCCCGTTCCCAACAGCGCTCCCATTCAACGCTCTACCATTCCCGTTCCCATTCCCATGGGCCTCCCTCTTTGCTATCCGCCTGTCCAGATCCCTCGTCAACTTCCACCGCGCGAACGGCTCCAGCACACACACTCGCGAGAAGTCCCTGAAAATAGCCATGACGGCAATGCACGTTACGACAATGTAGATGTCCTTGGGCCCTGTCCCGTAGTACGAGGCATTTGGCCAGAAGTCTACCTCTGGGGTATCGATGGGGTATTGGAGGGCAAAGAAGGGAACCATGAACGCGGGAAGCGTGTCTAGCATGGCAGGTATAGTCATCATCGTTTTTTCGTGCTGCTGCGGTCGTTACCAACGCATGAAATCGCGGGGCGCGTCGTCTCCCTGCACGTCGACACCAACAATGCAGATAATGAAATAATGGATGTCAGAAATACAACATGACACCACTTTTGTTTGAAGTAAATATTTACTCGCCTGGTTTCTAATGGAGAAAAAGAATGTGGTGGGAGAAGAAAACGACAGCGAAGGCGACAGGCAACCTGTTTGCGGGCCAAGTGGGATTTTGTATGTTGCGGCAGGTACCAAATACTCGCGGTGCCCCGGGCCCCTAGCCTCAAATTTTGAACCAACCGTACCCCGCACGTGGGCGCTTTACGTACGGTTGCCACTTCCATGACAGCGCGGATGGGTCGGGCTTCGGGGCGCGTCGTTCATAGCTTGGCGGGTAAAGAGACGCGTAGTATGTAGAAATAACCGTTTCTTCGCGGTTACTCGGGTGTGAGATAGCAGTAGACCCTCGCAAACGCGCGAGGGGTCATCTCATTCAGACTACCTATTTATCTGCGTGAGAACAATCATATGTAATTTACTTCTAACTATAATGTGATTAGATAACCGCGTGCTCAGATTCGGCGAACACTTGAAACGTGCAACGCTAACTCCAACACACCCCTGCAAGTGTTACACCGAATCTGACTGTGGGATTTTTGTTAGGTTAGAAAGCAGCTTCGTCGTCGCTGTCGGAATCGAGACTGGCAACCATCATTGCCTCTTCTGATTTCTTCCCAGATTTCTTCTTTCGCTCCCACGCTAACCTCTCGGGGCACTCGGACTTATAATGCCCTTTTGCGTCGCAAAAGTAGCAAGTGACATCAGAGGTAGCCACGGGTCGGCGCGCTCGCCCTGACGTTACCGCAAGCGCTTGATCGAGCGGTTCTTCTTTCACCTCGGGGTATCAGCAGCTTGGCGAGTTTCTTTGTTCAAGAGTCGCGTGATGACATGATTCAGGATGAGGAGTTCAGGGGGAGTACAGTCGCGAACAAACAAATACAGCAACTTTGATATCTCACGATCGAACACATTTGAGGCAAATCTGAGGGCAGGATCATACTCAGAAGAGGGAAATACATCAAAAAACATATCTCCGAAGTTTTTCCCACGATAAATAAGGATCCGCCAAATTTTTTGGGAATTTCAACAGAATTTTAGGCCTTGTGAAGGGATTAAGCGCCTGAGTTTGGGTGGAAATCGTCTGCAGTGTATTATTTTTGGTGTATTACCGTAATGATGAGAAGCCAGCCAATCTATTTCTGGCAGTTTCTGCTAAAGAATGGGTTGCCCCTGAGTAAACTGATGACAGATATCACCTGACATCGTGACTTGCTCAGGGGATTGCCATTTTGGGTCAGAAATGACTAATATTTTGCCCAAAATTGGCTTGTGGAATTTGAAACTTTTGATGGAATCATAATCAGTGAATCAAAAGAAGTTGATTGCCGTATTTTTTGTGATTTATGCTACGATTTTGAGGGGTCCGCCAAAATTTCAAGGTCCAAAACCCTTATATGGCCAATTTCGAGAAATCCGCTCATGCAAATTTGCTCATTGGGCTCTGGAACTACTGTATCAAAGGTTATCTAACTATTCCGAGTGTTTTCGGTCTCAAAATAACCGGGTCAAAATATTTGCTGTGTTTGTTTGTCTGCGACTGTAGCATTGAAATTGATGATGACACCACTGTATGCGGTGGGAAGTTCCATGGTGAGCGCGAGGATTTTGTCTTGATCTGCAACATTGATTCCTGCTGCCTCCATCCAAAAAGCCAGTCCCTGGACCTTGCTTATCCAAGCCTGCATCCCTTCATCCCCTTTCTTCGCCATGAGAAACTGCCTCCTAAGCGCCAAGGTTGTCGCAAAGCCGGCAGCCCGAAGAACCCTTTTCAACGTGGCCCAAATCTTGGCTGGGTCCTGGGAATGCATGTGCGCCAATTGACCATCATCGACCCTGAGTACGAGTTCGGCCCTAGCTTCATCAAGCTTTGCCTTTGTCCGTTTGTCCCGCCATTTCTTCCACTCTGCTGCGATAGCATCAGAATCTTTTCCTTCCTCGTCGACTTCGTGCTGCACCAAATCCCATAGCCTGCGCTTAATCAATACAGCTTCCATCCGAATGACCCACTCGGCGTAGTTCGAATCGTTGAGGCATGCGAAACGGACCAGGTCATCGGCCATGTTTGGTAAATTCTTCTCTTCGGTTCTTCATGTTAGGGCAACACAATACTACTAAAGCAGTACGCGGGCTCTACAAGTGTTCGAGTAAGTAAGTTTGTTATAAAGGAGAAGTAGGGAGCTTAGTCTGGAGTAAAAGATGAGAGACGGAGGTGAAGACGCTGACTTAGGCACTAGTATTAGTGGGAATCCCAAGAGAACGAGTTAACGTCTCTGGGTATGTTATTCGCCTTTATATACTACAGTCCTCATGTTCTACTACATGCTGTATCCTGCTGGCATTCCATGGAATGGTTAGCACATCACCATGAGGCGTGATGTCATGGACTGCGCCCATGCAGTAGAGGTGAGGTTCTGACTAAAGTGATTATAAATACGGGGCCCGATGTGTAAGCGTAGTAACATAAGTAATAAGCATGGTGTAGTAAGCAACTACATGTTTGTCATGTGATACATGGGAAAAGAGAGGAAAAGTGAAAGGAAAAGTCAGACTGTAACATCACCCCCTCCTTAGAACTCGTCTACTCCGTTGACGAGTCTATTTCCTCGATAAACGCATGGCTGACATTAACCAGGGCGCTTTCTTCTTGTCGTGGTCTATCCACTGTCGTGTTTTGTTGGTCCTGGTCCTCCTTCTGGCCGTTGTGATTTTGGCAGGTTACGTCGTCGTCACCGTTTGGTATTGTCGGTTCGTAAATCTTTGTGTTAGTAACGAATGTTGGCTCAGTATATATGTGTTTTGGCCTGAAGCCAACGAGATCGAATGCCACGACCGCGATCCTTCTGGGGGTGGCTGCGTGTTTCGAGTGGAATGCCCGTGTTCACTCCGGTGCGTGTTTCATGCTTGCTTCAGGCTCCCAGGAGTTGTGTTCTGCGGTGTAGCCCTTCCATCTGACTAAATACTCCAGCCGTCCCCTTCGCAATCGGCTGTCTAATACTTCCTCGACTTTGTACTCCTTTTCTCCCTGGATTTGCACTGGGGGCGGTGGTGGTGTCTGCTGTCCTGGGATAGTAGGGATGTTCGCCTTTTCGGTACGATGAGTCAAGACAGTAGGGTGGATGGACAATTTTTTTGGAAGTTTTAATGTTATTGCGTTTTTTGTTGGCACCGCAATCACCTTGTACGGCCCAATTTTATTTTGCTCAAGCTTGCGCGACGGCCTGGTCGTGCTTAAGTTATCGGTGAAGATAAACGCCTTATTGCCTACTCGATACTTGGGTATCTCGCCTACTTTTCTATCTGCATATTTTTTCATTTCTTCCCCTGCTCTCACTAATGCAGACTGTGCCTCCTCCCAGGTCTGCTTCATTCGCTCGGCGAACTTATCAACCGCTTCTACTTTCGACTGCTTCCTCGGTTCCACTCCCATCCTCGGATGTCTGCCATAGTTTAAATAGAACGGGCTCTGCCAGGAGCTCGTTTGGCTTTTGTTGTTTAGGGAAAATTCGCAGATGGCCAGCCATTCCGCCCAGTCATCCTGCCTGTAATTAATGAACATCCTCAGGTAGGTCTGTCTCGATCTCTCGGTTTGCCCGTTCAGTTTGCCCGTCAGTTTGTGAATGGAAGGCAGTTGAGAGTCGAGTTTGGATTCCTAATAGTTTATTTAATTCCTGCATCACCTGTGATGCAAACTGAGGGCCTCGATCTGATATGATGGTGTTTGGTAGTCCGAAGTCCTTCCAGACGTGATCTCGGTATAATTTGGCTAGACCGAGTGAGGATAGCTCCTCCGTCGTTGGTACCAGTCGGACCATTTTGGTGAATCGGTCGACCACCGTTAGGATGGCGTTGTATCCTGACGACTTGGGTAATTTAACGATAAAATCTGCAGAGATGTCAGTTCATGGCTCGGTCGGAACGGGGTTAGGTTGGAGTTTTCCTTGCGGTTGGTGCAAGTAGGATTTACTCCTTTGGCATTGATCGCAACCTTTGACGTACTCTGCAATAAACCGGTTCATTCCTGGCCACCAATAGTTACGCGAGACCAGCTCTATTGTTTTCCACCTTCCTGGGTGTCCTGCTACTGCTGAGTCATGATGTAACTTTACGATCTCCCTTCTGATGTTGACGTCTTTAGGGACATACACCTTTCCGTGGTACAATACAAGATCCTGCTCTTCTGACCACTCCGCCTCCCTCAGCACTTTGGTCGGCGACCTCTTCAGTTCTTCAACTGCCTTTACCACTGATTCGTCGTAGTTTTTTTGCTTTTCTGATTTTTGACAAGATTGGCGACTCCTCCCCGTTGATCAAGACATGTCCTTGTTGCATGGCCTTGATTTGAAAGTATTCAGGTTTTAAAAGCACCATTGTGTTGTCATCTTCCCCCCTGTCTAAATCCGGTCATCTCGACAGGACATCTGCCTTCATATTTGAAGCGCCTGGCTTGTGCTTTAGAATAAAGTTGAATCTTGATAAATACAGAGCCCAGCATGCCTGGCGCCTGTTGAGTTTCTTGGTCGTCATAAAATATTCCAGATTCTTGTGATCTGTCCAGATAGTAAACTGGCGAGTGTTTCCTTCAAGGTAGTGCCGCCAAGCCTCTAGGGCTCGAATAATCGCTAACATTTCTTTGTCGTGAATATCATAATTTCGTTCCATTTCTGAGAACCCTTTTGAAAGGAATGTGCAGGGTCTCCATTTTTCGTCACCGCACAGCATGGAGAGCACTGCTTCCGAGGCGTAGTTTGATGAGTCCGCTTCTATTTTCATCTCCCGGTCCATGTCTGGTAGGACTAGAATTGGTTCTTCTGTGAACACCTTCTTCAATCCTTTGAAAGCTTCTTCTCTCCGCTTGTCCCATACGAACTCCTCCTCTTTTTTGGTGAGCTCATGCAATGGTTTAGTGACGGTGGCGAAGTCCTTGATGAACCGTCGATAGTAGTTGCTGAACCCTAGGAACTGCTGTATGTGCTGTATGTTCTTCGGGACGGGCTAGTTTTTT
The DNA here is from genome assembly GCA_029467805.1 of Pleurotus eryngii var. eryngii. NCBI lineage: Eukaryota > Fungi > Basidiomycota > Agaricomycetes > Agaricales > Pleurotaceae > Pleurotus > Pleurotus eryngii. Next base: position 1,122,485 of record SZVJ01000009.1, on the reverse strand, counting down.
ACCGCTTCTATTTTCGCCTCCTCCATCTGGACCTTTCTGTCTTTTACCACTACTCCCAGGAATTCTACCTCTTCGACTTCAAAGGAGCATTTTTCTGGTTTTACATACAGATCATTGTCCTTCATGATCTTCAGTGCTCTTCGTACTACTTCTCTGTGCTTCTCCACATTATTGTCTGTAAATATGAGTAAATCATCCAAGTATATAACTACTAGTCCTTCGTCGACTAAGTCCTTGAAAAGTTCGTTCATCATAGTTTGGAACGTGGAAGGGGAATTACTAAGTCCAAAGTACATAACCATGGGTTCGAATGCTCCCCTTGGCGTCTGGAATGCAGCCTTCCATTGGTCTCCATCCTTGATTCATACATTGTTGTACCCCCATCGGAGGTCCATCTTTGTAAATAATCTTGCCTCGGAGATCCTGTCTACCAATTGTGATATGAGGGGCAAGGGGTACGTGTTTCGAACGGTATGCTTGTTTAGGTATCAGTAATCCTGTACCAATCGCTTCTTACCGTCCTTCTTTTGCACGAAGAAGACGGGTGACGTTTGTGGAGATTTTGATGGCCGGATGTAGCCTTTCTTCAGGTTTCCATCAAGGAAGTCGTTCAGTTCTTGCTGCTCGATCGGTGACAAAGGGTAGACTTTCGAGGCTTTGGGTTCGAACTCCGGGGCTAGTTCGATGGCATGATCCCATGGCCTCTCGATTGGCATCCTTTCCGAGTCGCGTTTCCTGAACACCTTCATGAATTCATGATAGTAATCCGGGACCATCTCTTCCTCCGTTTTCTCTTTCTTGCTTCTCAGCTCCTCCTGGTTGTGCTCTATCACATAGTTGTACTTCCCCATTGCTCTCAGGTGCATCTCTTCCTCCTTGCCTACTTCTACTTCTACCTGTGTACGTGTCTTCCACATTCGGTTGATTTACATTCGGGCAACTGACTCGTGGTATTGGTTGGTCAAGTCGTCCAAATTTTGCAAGTATCTGCTTCTCAGGCGGTTCCATTGCCTCACTCCTGCTACCGAGATGTTTCTTTCGCCTAGCTGGTACCTCAGCACTTCCTCTGCTTCTTCGGCACCTTCTTTGTCTCCTTTGTCCATGCACACCTCCCACTCCTTCCTTGCCCATGTTCAGCATCCTTTCGGGCAACGTGACATGACTACTTCTTCTGTTTTCCAGTTGATTTCCGGGTTGTGCTTTTTCAGCCATGATAATCCGAGGATTACATCGACGTTTCCCAGGTTGGTAACATAGAATGTCATCACTTCTGCATGTCCCTTATAGGTCATCCTCGCATCCACTTTCTCCATGACTCTCCCCGTGTTGTTGGGCGTTCCGTCAGCATTCCTGATGATGGCGGGGTTTGATAGGGTTTTTGTTTTTATATTGTTTTTCTTTATGTACCCCTGATCGATGAATGAATCCGATGCTCCACAATCCAGCATTGACTCTGGAGAAAGCGTAGTCAGGGTATCATGTGTTTTCAGGTTGATTTCTACTGGGACGTAGTTTTTGTCTGAGAAAGTTCTTCACAAATAAATTTCTTTTGTTTGGTTTTTTTGCATCTTAGGAGTCTCGTCTTTTGGTGAAGGAATAGGTATATTGTTGGTTACTACTGGTACATGATTTTTGGAAACAAAAGTGGAGTCCAGCTCCGAGACGAGTACTGCAAACTTATTTTTGGAACTCAAGTCGACGCCTTCTGAGTTCCTTCGGAAAAACCCTTTTTCGTCAGCTCCTCCCTCCAGTACTCCTGCTGGTCCTCATAGGTCATCTGTCTCACATCCAGTCTTCTTTTACAGTCCCGGGCCATGTGCCCTAGCCCTTCACACTTGAAACAACGGATTGGCACCTTTTGTGACCAATCGACATCCATAGCGTTCAGATCTCTAGCTGCGATTTGTGGGGTGGGGGGGTGTCAGTTTCGCCTATTGTTGCAGCTGCTGTTGCTGTTGCCCTTGCGGGGGCGGTGCTTGTCGTTGGTATTGGTTGGCGTATGGTCGCCACTGGTTTGTCGTTGTCGTTGTCGTATTCTTGGCTGTGGGTTTGGCTGGTGCTGATTTCGCATAAGCCTGCTGTTCCCTCCACTGTCTGTCCATGGCGATGGCTTCTTCCTGCCACTCTTCCAACCTTGCTGGTAGGGGCCTCCTACTGTATACCTTTCCGAGCAATCCCAGGTTTAGCCCTCTCTTAAAGGCTTCCGTTAGAGCTACGTCGTTGTAGCCCATATTGTCTTTGTAGGCGTTGAATTTTATGATAAAATCTTCTGCACTGTCCGATCCCTGGTGCAGGTGGTTCAGGGTTGATATCGCCGTATCCCTTGGGTTGGAGTCTCCGAACGCCTCCTGAAGGCTTCGGCATATTCTTCTGAAGCTGGATACCTGTTCGTCATGCACCTGGGTCCTCACCCATTCCAATACTTTTGATGTCATCGTATTCTTCCAGTTGTCTACTTTCTTCCCCTGGACGTATGATAAAAGATAGAGAACCTTGGTTGGTTCTGTTGGAAATTCGTAGGCGTTGACGTAAATATATACTTCGATGCTCTGGATGAAGCTCCGGCATTTGGATCGCTCCCCATCGAAGGGTTCCGGTCGTGCCATTTTCGGGCCATTTCTGGCATGGGGCATTATCGGGTTCTCAGCTACGGGTGCGAGTGGAATCGTGGGTGGGAATGGTGGTGGAGCTGGTGCTCCGTAGGGTGTACGTGGAAGTGGACGGCTTCCCTGGGTTATGATGCTGGGTGGTCGGGTTTGGGGAACCAGCACTTGTTGGATGCGTGCCTCCATCCTTGCTTCCATATCTGTCATCATCTGCCTCATGGCAGCGAGGATATCGTTGGTGTTGGCGGGGGCGGTGGGTTGCTCAGTTTGTGCGGGTGTGTCAGTGCCTTGCGGTGGCCATTGGTACAACATGGGGTTTTGTGGGGCGGGTGACACGGTATCAAGGGCTCCCGCCCAGACACCGGTTTCCGTGTTAGTGTCGAGGGCTCCTGCCCAAGCACTAGGTCCTGCGTTGTCCGTTGACGAATTTCTCCCTTGAAGCGCGGGCTGCCTTAGCCTGTCGTAGGGTTGCGCAGACGTTGGCCTGGCAGTTGAGTATGACATTGTTGCTGCAGATAAAGTATTGAGCTGGGGTTTGGTGTGGTTGGTGACGGGGGTTTTCAGGCGTAACTGGGATGATGATGGTCTCAAAAAGTTGGGGTGTACTTTTCAAGATTTGAGTGGCGAGTTTCTTATTCCGGCGGTTGAGGGTGGGGTCAGGGATGAGGAGGTACGGGAATACAGTGTAGAAGTTTGATCGGGTTAGGTGTGTACGGATCGCGGGCATGTGGGGTTCCTGTCAACCAACGTTGAACTTCAAACTAGTGCGCGCTGGCACCTGAGCAGACAACGATGGCGAGGTAGGTTCTTTGAGGGCTGAGCAGCGAGATATTCTCGGCTGGTCAGATTGGTATGGAAATGTAACAAGGGATGTTGTAGGGGATGAGCAGCGAGAAGTTCTCAGCTGGTCAGAGTAGCTGGTTGGATGTCGTAGAGCGGGTGTGTGAGTTGGAACTCGTTCTTTTGTTAGAGCAACACAATACTACTAAAGCAGTACGCGGGCTCTACAAGTGTTCGAGTAAGTAAGTTTGTTATAAAGGAGAAGTAGGGAGCTTAGTCTGGAGTAAAAGATGAGAGACGGAGGTGAAGACGCTGACTTAGGCACTAGTATTAGTGGGAATCCCAAGAGAACGAGTTAACGTCTCTGGGTATGTTATTCGCCTTTATATACTACAGTCCTCATGTTCTACTACATGCTGTATCCTGCTGGCATTCCATGGAATGGTTAGCACATCACCATGAGGCGTGATGTCATGGACTGCGTGGAATGAGCCCGAAGGCTAAACACTCAAGAGAACGTAAGATGAAAGGACCAAACGTGGAGAGTGATATTCGTGAAGATGGGGGGAGGGATACAAGCGGGAAGTAAGTACGTTCTATCAGGGTCGCAGGTATATATATGGGTCAACACGTGATCAGGGGCTCGTTAGGGGAGTCGTCGTAAGCGTAGGCTTACACTCGCCCTCATCCTGAAGATTTGTCCGCGGGGCAACGGCGACGTAGAGTGGAGCGAGTAGTAGGGCGTCTGCCAGCGGAGGAGGATGTCGTAGAGGATGTCGTATGTGAGTCGAGCCAGACGTCCAATGCAGCCAGGTCCTCGACGTCTGCGCGGGGCAACCAGCGATCTTCTTCGGCACCATATCCTCTGTACCTCACCAAGTATTCGCGACCACTTCGACCATGCTTCTCATCTATAATCTTCTCAACAAACCATTCTTCATCGCCCTCGTCCGTCTGTATAGCGTCCGGTCTCTCGAGCTCACGGGAAGGGAAAAGGTCGGGATCGTTGGGAGTGAATGCGCGGAGTTGGGATGCGTGGAACGTAGGGAAAACGTTAGGCGAGTTGGGCATCAAGAGTGTGTACGTCGAGCGCTCGGGGAAGGCACGAGTGACCTTGTACGGACCATCGAACCGTGGCATGAACTTGGCGACACGTCCGTCACCAGAGTGAGTGTATTCACGTCGGCGGTTGGAGGTAGAAAGGTAAACCATGTCGCCAACCTTGTATGGGATTTCCTGACGACGAGATGGGTTAGCGTTGATCGACTGTGATATTTTAGCAGCAAGCAGTGAATCCTTAGCCTCAGAAACATAGGACTCTATCTTCTGGATAAGCTCATCGACATCGGTGTGAGCGGGGCTAACCCTATCCTCAATCGCGGGTATGGTTCGGGGCGAACATCCAAGGCGGAGTTGGAACGGGGAAAACCCAGTCGAAGCGTTTACGGTGTTCATGTAGCAAAAGCGAACGTGGGGGAGCGCCTTCACCCACCCCTTTTGGTTACGGTCCACAAAGTATCGTAGCGCTTGAATAACCGTCTTGTTCGTCCGCTCGCTCGAGCCGTCGGTCTGGGGGTGGAAAGAGCTAGAGAGCTTAAGTTTAACCCCAGTCAGTTTGTGTAGAGCGGACCAAAACCGAGAGACGAAGAGCTTATCGCGATCGGAGATAATCTCCTTAGGTAGCCCGTTCTCGCAATACCAATTGTCGAAGAAGAGCACTGCGGCATGCTCAGCACTGAGATCGGTATTGCAAGGGATCAGCCGGATGTCGGCCCCAAGTCGATCTGTAATAGTGAGCAAGTAATTGAACCCCTCGTCGTCCGGCAGGGGACCAATGAAATCCAAAGCTACCGCTTCGAAACGGCCGTCGGGGACGTTGAGAGAGTGCAGGGGACCGACCGGTTTCTGAGTAGGCGATTTGTTACGACAGCATTCAACACAGCCCGGAATATACGACTCTTCGAGGTCACGACGCATGTTGGGCCAATAGAACGATTCGCGCAGGGCGGCGTAAGACTTGGCTGCACCAAAGTGTCCAAGACTGTCGTGGGCAAGCTGAAAAAGCGATTCACGGACGTCAGCAACGCGAGGCACGACAAGGCGGTCGGAAACATAGAGAAGGCCGTTCCTCCTGCTAACCCCAGCCACGCCGACACCCTTTTCGAGCAGGCGCACACACCATGGGTCTGTGAGGTAGCCGTCCTTAATTTTCGCGAGAAGAGACTCGTCGGAAGAAATGGACAGAACGGGGGCGACGATTTGAGGCGACTCAGACTGGGTGGAGGACGCGAGTGCGGCGGCAACGAGCGTAGGTCTGATGGGGTCGGCGGTAGGCTCGGGGAACTCTCTGGAGAGCGCATCCGCTACGCAGTTGTCCTCGCCCTTGATATATTTGATGGTGAAATTATAATCAGCGAGAAAGATTTGCCAACGTAGCTGCTTTTTATTAAGATCGCGCTGCTTGCTGAAGTATTCCAAGGTCTTGTGGTCTGTGAAAACTTCGAACTCGGATCCTAATAAATCAGTTCGCCATTTATGAAGTGCTCGTACGATCGCGAGCATTTCCTTATCGTGTGTGGCATAATTCTTCTCCGCGGCGTTCAATTGTTTCGACTCGTACGCGACCGGCCGGCTCGTCTCCCAGGTCGGTCCAAAACTAAGCACGGCTCCAGTACCGAAGTCGCTAGCGTCAGTCGTGACGAATATGCGATTGTCCTCAGGATTCTCGTGATCTATCACCGTAAGGCATTCCCGGGACAGCACAAGGGATTTGATAGCCTCGAAAGCCCGCTGATGCGAGGGGAGCCAATTGACAGCCTCCTTACCTATTGCCTTGTTCGTCAGCGGCGTGAGCAGGGCTGTATGGTCGGCAAGCTTGGGTAGGAATATGGCCAGGTAACGGACCAAGCCTAGAAATTGGCGAACGTCGGTAGCAGTCCGCGGTGTGGGCCACTCAGCTATTTTCAGGGCCTTGGTACTGTCGGCCTCGATTCCGTTCTGCGAGATGTGGTGCCCAAGGAAGTCGATCGAAGTGCAAAACAGGGACGTCTTCTTGACGTTACAAAATAGGGCGGCGTCTCGTAGCGCCAGCAGGACCGATTCCACGTTCCTGATATGTTCGGACAAGGAAGAGGACCAAATGATAATGTCGTCAAGGTAAACGTGACATATCTTTCCAATCAAGTGTCGCAACGCCGCCACCATACGTCTCTGGTGAGTGGCAGGCGCGTTCCGGCACCCTTGCGGCATCACCAGCCATTCGTAAAGTCCAAAGGGAGTGCGAACGGCCGTGTATTTGACGTGATCCGGGTGTACCTTCGTCTGGAAGAACGCGTTCGTCATGTCGAGCTTACCCCAAATTTTACCCTTGCCACAGTCGGCAAGGATCTCGGAAACCAAAGGAAGGGGAAAGCGGTCAGGGACGGTGTTGTCGTTCAGCTCCCTGTAGTCGTTGACCCAGCGCGGGAGCGCGTTAGGATCACTCTTGGGGACGAGGAAAGCCGGGGAAGCGAATTCGGAGTCTGAGGGCCTGAGTTTGCCAGAGGCGAGGAAGTCGTCGAGCAGTATCTTCCAGGCCTCACGTTCCTTGCGGGGGCAGGAGTAACCACGACGGTTGATGACCTTCGTCGCGTCCTTGAGCTGAAACTTGTGAAAAACCTGGTCAGGTAACCGGTGAACGGGCGGTAAGTCCTCAAAGAGATCACCAAATTTCTTCTTCATCTCCAAGTCCATCCGAAGCAGTTGATCCTGAAAGGTGGCCAAAGCGCTCATGTCCTCCAGACGCTCCTTGATGGCGGCGACCATTGCAGTTCCGTGAGCAGGCCGGGAGGGCCGCATCTTTGCCCTGCCTGATAAGGCACTGAGGAATTCATCGCTGCGAAACAGCTGTCCGTGAGCCGCTTTAGCCTTCCGGCGAGCAGCTCGCACGTCGCTCGCACGTGTGTGCCTCGACTTCCAAGCCGCGGGTGGTGCTGAAGCCAGCGTGGTTCCAGCGAGAAGGTCGTAAGAAGTGACATTGTCCATTTTCGAAATACAAGTTCCTGCAGAATGATCCATAATAAGTCCGTTCGCGGAAAGGAAGGGTAAACCGAGTATCACGTCTGTAACAAGCGAGGGGGAAACGAAGGCGCGGAGGGGTTTTGATAAGAAAATATTGTCCAAGGAGCGAGGCTGGATAATAACGTAATGAGAGAGAGAAATTTCCTTCCCAGTACCCGAAAAGGCTGCGCAACATTTGAAAGGCGATTTGGCGAGCTGTCGTTCGAGTTTGAGGGAGTCGGCGATGTCGCCTCTAATAAGAACTACACCAGAACCGTTGTCAACAAGACCGTTGATACCGTCAATAGGAACAGGGCAGGGGCAGGAGGCTAGGGAGAAACGCCAGAAAAGATTGTGACATGAGAAGGGGGCGTACTCATCGTCAGACCAGTTGCCGGAGTCAATCCAGCTAGAACGTTCGACTTCAGGCATAACTGCTGCGGCGATGTTGCTGACGGGGGCGGCGTTCTCGTTGTTGACCTCTGAGATGGAAGCCGACGACTGCTCGTTGTTGTCGCTGTTGAGGACTGCGGCCACCGACGTAGACCCAGATCTAGAGTTGTAGTTAGCCGGTCGAGGTGGCACATCCTTCTGCGTCAACGTCTTGTATTTGCTTCCGTCGATGGGTGGGGCAATGCAACGTACGCCTAGGTGTCCAGCCCAAAACTTACGACACTTGAAACAACCACCGTTGTCCGCGAGCAATGCTCGTTCTTCAGGTAAAAGCTTGGGAATTGGAACGAACGAAGCAGGGGACGAGGCGGTGGGGTTGGCCACGTTCCGGGCCGCGAATGGGGTGCGGGTGGCTTGGGGAAAGCGGGAGGCAGAGGAGCGAGCATTGATCTTTGCCAAGGTCCTCTCGATTTCCTCCATCCGTTGTCTACGACGCTCGTCGATATGTTTGACTTTATCGAGCCATTCACGGAGTGATCCGGCGCTGTTAACGTTTTCACGGTTACATTCCTTTGCGAGGTCGCGGTCCATGTTTGCCTCAAGCGTATCGCGAAGGAATTCGTCATTGAAGAAAGAATCGGTGCCCGCTAGGAGATTGTTTCGACCCATCAGGTCGAGCGAGAAGTCCAGGAAGGGGCGGGTACCCTGTTGTATGCGTAAGACATCCATGCGTGTGGTATGCTCCCAGTCGGAGGGTAGAAACAGGGCACGCATATGATCCTTGTAATCGTCCCAGCTCATCTCCTCGAGGAGCGGGGAGTTGGCCGAAAGCCAGCGCACTGCATGGACACCAGACATGCCCCATGCGACAGAGACTACACGATTCTCCGCGGTTGTGGCCTTATGGCGGAAGAATTGTTCTGAACGGTTGAACCAGTCCCAAAGGACCGCAGCGTCGACATCCCCCTCGCCCATTGTAGGGGGTCGGGTGGGATTGGTCTGCTCGATTTTCGCTTTGGCGCCCATTGTGACCGGTTCCTGGAAGGGTGTGGCGAAGGGAAATGGGGGTGGGTGCGCAGAGAAACACGTCGTTGTGCGTATATGCGCGTTACTGAGTTCGGGGCTGTATATATGCGTGTCGGTGTTGAAGGAGTCGTCACCGTGTTTGGGCGAAGAGTGAAGAGATGCAACTGAGGACTGTGGTGTGAGGGGAGAAGTCGATTCGACGCAAGTAAGGTCCTGAGCGGGAACAGAGCGAGTTCTAAGGCGATTCGAGTGAGAAGCTGGGGCAAGGGTGGAACGGGGTTTTTGCTGGGAACTGGTAGCGGGGGAACTGGGGAGAGAAACACGCCTAGGTCCGTTTGATGATCTACTTCTTGTGGGAAGCGATACCGGTATCGAGGGCTGGGAACGGGGAGGCAGGGCTGGAGTTGGTGAGAGCAAGAAGCTTGCGGACGTAATAGAACGCGATACTCTCACTAGCTTGGCGTTTGGTTGATTTCAAAAAAAAAGTGGAATGAGCCCGAAGGCTAAACACTCAAGAGAACGTAAGATGAAAGGACCAAACGTGGAGAGTGATATTCGTGAAGATGGGGGGAGGGATACAAGCGGGAAGTAAGTACGTTCTATCAGGGTCGCAGGTATATATATGGGTCAACACGTGATCAGGGGCTCGTTAGGGGAGTCGTCGTAAGCGTAGGCTTACACTGCGCCCATGCAGTAGAGGTGAGGTTCTGACTAAAGTGATTATAAATACGGGGCCCGATGTATAAGCGTAGTAACATAAGTAATAAGCATGGTGTAGTAAGCAACTACATGTTTGTCATGTGATACATGGGAAAAGAGAGGAAAAGTGAAAGAAAAAGTCAGACCGTAACACTTCGGTTCTTCTATGGAGATTTTGGACCTGCGACCACCTTCGAACGTGATGAGATAAGATGAGGGTGCGCGATAAGATAGGATAAGATCCAGATCGTCAAGAGTGCGCTGTGCGTTTGTGTAGAAATAACTATTTCTTTGTGGTTACTCGGGTGTGAGATAGCAGTAGACCCTCGCAAACACGCGAGGGGTCATCTCATTCAGACTACTTATTTATCTGCGTAAGAACAATCATATGTAATTTACTTCTAACTATAATGTAATTAAATAACCATGTGCTCAAATTCAGCAAACACTTGAAACGTGCAACGCTAACTCCAACATAGTATTCTAAGTCTTCAAAGATGGTGGTAGGAAAGAAAGAGAGTTGGACCGGGAAGTAGTGCATAGTTCAGCTGAATATTAGCCCCTGAACGAGCAATTCAGGGGAACAGGGGTCATCACTTCTTCCCACGGTACACCTGAACTTGGATTTCGACTAAGCTTTGTGAGCAACACAACAGTCATGAATTCCTCATCATCTTCGAACCAACCGAATACGACGCTCTACCTTAACAACCTCAACGACAAAATCAACAAAGAAGAACTGAGAATACAGCTATATGCGCTGTTCACGACATATGGGAAAATCATCGATGTTATCGCATCTAAAAGCCCGAAAATGAGGGGGCAGGCGTTCCTGGTGTTCACCGATCTCGCAGCAGCGACGTCGGCGATGAGGGCATGCGAGGGAATGGTCTTCTACGATAAGCCTCTTGTGAGTTACCTCCCCGGAATGCTAGTAAGTGCGCTTTGTGATCCATTTAATGCTAGCATATCGATTACGCGAAAGGCAAGTCGTACGCGACACTGAAGCGCGAAGACCCCAATTTCGTTCCACCGACGGCTGCGAACGCCAGTGCACTCGTCAGGAACGCTGCTTCTCAGAAGCGATCACGCGAAGACGGCGCGCAAGACTCTGGAAGGCAAGTCAAACGCGAGAAAAATGACGATGACTCCGATGATGAAGAGATGGAAATCGACGACGACGACGATGAGAATGCTGCTGCGAAGTCGAAAAGTAATACGGTGATTGAGAATGGTATGTCGATATACATTTGCTTGGAATATATTTATCGTGTTTGCTTCATGAAATGAACGAAAAGCCACGGCGGTGCCTCAAAGTGTGCAACAGCCCTCATCAAGACTGGTGTGCACAAATCTACCTATGGAAGTCACGAACGACGTGCTTTCGGTTTTATTCCAACAGTACGTACACACTTTGATCCTGGTTCGAATATTTATTGAGCATATACGCGACATAGACACCAGGGCTACATGACCTGCCTCGTTGCCCAGTCACCGACGCCAAACGCAGAGGGCGCCCGCGTAAAATTTGCACAAGTCATATTTAAATCCCCTGAGTTCGCTACAGTAGCGAAAGAAGCTCTCAACGGGTTCGCACTGAAGAAGGGATGGGTTATGAACGTCATGTATTATTAGATTTTCTTTTTGTTGTCTGTTGTCATTTTTGGTACGTGGACGACGTTCTGAAATCATTGAAGTCTAATGCTCATCACTCTAGCTCATGTAGCTGCGATATGTGTTATTGCGGTTTCCTTTTAACGTCACTACCGGGCGGTTACAATATTCATTGCCTATGGAGTGCATCGCCTGACTTCACGCGTTGAGGGCTTTAAGCAACTCCTCTCCAAGAGGACCCGCAGACGCTGGGTTCTGTCCGGTGAGCAGCTTGCCATCTACACTGACTTGCACCTATTATCGATCATATCGTCTCAGCAAGCACGTCTCAGAGTTAATCAATAGGAGCACTTACGCCCCAAGGTTCACTAGCTTTCTCGTATAATCCGCCAAGCTCCGTGATTTTAGTTTCTAGGAGGAAGGGAACTGCTGCGACTTTGTCCACAATTTCTTCTTCCTTGTTGGAGAAGCCGGTGAATTTCTTGCCCACGAAGATCGACTTTCCAGAGCCGTCGACTGCGCCGACTAGTGCACTATAATCGATTCACGATTATTGTCAGCCCCCCTCTCTCGCCATACGGAGAAATGGACACTCACGCAGTACCATGGCACACGGCACCAACGATCTTATTCGCTTGCCAGAACTTGGGAACACGGATTAAGCAAACTCGACCCCACGCGCGAGACGATCAAACACGACTCACTCCAGACGCAAGCTTCGCATTCACCGGATCACTGGCCAAGTCGATTACCGGGCCGTGCCCACCAACGTAGAATATCGCATCATAGTCGTTCACGGACACCTCGCTGAGCATCTTGGCTGTGGCGAGTTTGTTCTGGACGGCGAGGTCGTTGAGGAATTTGGCGCATTCTTTATCTTCTTTCCAGGCCTGCCAATCGAGGGTGAGGGTAAGTGCAAGGTGTGATGAGGATGAAAAGGGGACGTACAGCGACACTACCCTCGTCGATGGGTGGATTTGGACCACCTGGTGCGGCGAAGTCGACAATGTGCTGGGGGGCGATGACGTAGTACGGGTGAGCAGCTTCAGGGAGGTACCATCCCTATTCAATGCAACCCGTTACTTCCATGTCGACTATGAATATTTGATGGGCCACTTACAGTGCCTTCGCCGAGGAGAGTCTTGCTGGCTGATGTGAAGACGAAGAGGATACGTTTCTGTGGCATGGCTTTCCACTTGCTGTTATCGAGGTGAATCTGGTACTGGTGCTGAATGATCCCTGCACTCCTCACTCCTCAGTCTTATATGGGTTGCGTCATAGCGTGCAGTGCGCTTTGTAATCCTGTCTCGATCACATGGTGCTTTTGGTTTAGGCGAGCGAAGGCGAATGGAGGATTGTCAGCGGAATGTCAGCACGAACATTCGTGAACATTTGAAAGCCCAAGGCGTCTCACGAAGCAAGTCGCCGAGGCCGATTCGAGCTTCGAGATTGGTTCTGGACGCGTATACACTGCGTTCTTATCCATTCATGGGTGCTGTTCAGCTGAAACTTGAAATTGGACGATTAAACATTTCGTTTTGTTCGGATACCAAACTATTTGCTGGCGCTAGGCGATGTGGTTCTGACAGATAATCAATAGAAAGGGCTGATGGAATCCACTGCCATGCAAGCCGGTATAGTAGTTCGACGATGTTGGTTGCAGTCCCCTGAAGCAGATGACAGGAGCTATGGGTGGCAAATGAACAACAACAATGCATAATAACAGCAGGATAGCAAGTACAGGTACGATGAAGTATGGAACGATGAAGTATGATATGCGTAGAAATTGCGTTGTCCATAAATATGTATTTGTCCGTGGTTTCGAAAAAAATCAAACAGCAAAATGAAATTTGAGATGGCCAAGCCTCTTTTCCAGTTCTGCTAACTCCATATGTTTTTCCACCCCAGCCTGCTTTATCTCCTTTGCTATGTCATCGCCGTAGAAAGCTGCGATCCATGAGTAGACTTCGAATCCTCGTCTCGGAATGCCCAAAGGAAGCCTAGGGACGAATAGCCCTGCGGCTAACCCCAGAACAAGAGTAGCACCGACGAAGATCCCCATGTACATGTAGTTCAACGATGCGCTAGAGAGGACGAGGTCCGGATACGATCTCGCGACGACATCGCCGTTTCCTGCCAGGTAAGCCAGTATGTGAATGGCATCTGCGCGTGCGCGGGAGTCCGCAAAGAAACTTTCAGAGAGCTCTGTGTAGCCTTCTGGTCCTTGGCCATTGGTATAGCTGATCACCTATGGAAACAATAAGTCAGAATATTTCGTTAGCAAACAGAGGAGGAAACTCACAGTAGGGTTGGGAGCGTAGGGCGAACCGTGACCGTTGTCCTATAAATATAGCACATCAGAATGGGTCGATCTAGGTGTGGGCGCAATGTCTACCTTCAACAACTGATTCACAGAGTTTCCATGAGCCACATCGTAGACCGAGCTCAGATTCGAAGAAACAAGTTGGCGCTTCACGCCGTTCAAACGAGCACCGGTGTTCAGCTCGGCGCCCACATTCGCGATTTCATTCCCCTTGCTAACAATTCGTGTAGAAGTCGGGGATCCGACCGTAGAATTGAATACTTCCAGGACCCAAGGTTCAAACAACTCCAAGCAGATGGCCCCGTCATACCCGATTATCTGCGGCGGGGTTGTGGCGGTTCTCGTGACGGGATACACGCCTTTGGGCGTAAAGCTGGTATCAACTCGTACCAACAGTACTTCCAAGGAAGTAAACCCTTTGCCATCCCGACCCATGGAGACTGGATCACTCTTGAAGCTGTGAGAGATGCCATTATCGAAGAATACGGCTGTCTAGGGTGTCAGTGGTACGGCTTCAAATTCAGGAGGAGAGGGCGCACCACCCAGAGCTGCGTTCGCCGTATCAATTGAAGCAGGAAGCGAATCCCCCTTTAAAACGTCCGTTAGGTTTACAGGACTGTTGAGCCTTTCAGGGAGATCAAGTTTGAAGGAGGAGAACAGATCACGGAGTGTGTCTCGTGGCGTAAAGACATAAGATTGCCCGAGGGAGGAAGTCGGGATACTGAGAGAAACTGAGCCGCCATACGGATGAATGAGATGATTCTGGGGCCTACATGTTCTGTATAGGGTTTGGAATTCTCCGACAGTGCATTCGTATGCCCCAACGTGGAAATCTATACCCGAGAATAAGTATACACCCCTTACTGCATAAAGTCACAATCACCTCAAGACCTGACCGGGATCTACAGGCTTAGATGCGTCTGCGGTGCCAAATTCAGCTGGGGAAGTATGCCTCTCGTCACGGGTGTGGGACGTGTCGAATGTGCCTAGGCCATGACCATCAGGTCGCAATTGCGAACGAGTCACTTCAGCGAAATACACGTTGTCGTTGTCGGCTTCCCAAGGGAAAGAAAACCGCTGACGCAGTGTTGTCCTCCGTTGCGAACCCAGAAAGAGTCCAAGTGAGGTTGAAATTCTGTCATACGAGTTAGTGTTGTTGATATCAGAGATGTGGCTCTAGTGACTCACATTGAAGGCAGGTTGTAACGCTGCAGCTTGAGTAATATCGTTGTCGGTCAAGTCCCCCTTCACAGATACTTCAGTATATTCAAGGTGCTGGTGCTAGAAAAGGTTCGATATGTCAGCGTACGCAATAATTAAGAGGTTCAGTATTTACCTCTACCCTCGTAGTAATGTCGACAATACGGCCCAGAATGAAGGGCAATGCAGCCGCGGCGGTGATCAGAAACAGGAAGAACACAATAAATAATGTCCATATACTGTCATCATGCTTCAGCCACGGACAACACATCTAGACGATTAAACGCACCGTGAACTATGCGACAAAACACCGAACCATCAATAAAGTGCAGTCGGACAAGAAAGGCCGGCTTACTCGTAACGTTTGCGCTTTGAACGCGCTGTGCCCATATACATCGTTCTACCCCACAATATTCGTAACGCCGACCATGCGCTGGTAGGATCGTCCGAAAGTGCGGCGAAATCCTTTAGCTTTATACCAGAGGCCTCATCCAGCTGGCTTTGATGTATCAAAGTCGCCCATGCTAGACGTAGCGTTAGTACGCTATGAGGTGTGTCGACGATCAAATACTTACTAGCTGCCTCAAGGAATGCCTTCCCCATGTTTATCAAACTAATGGCCAGAAAGAAACCCACTAAACCACACCCGATGCTAACAATGAAACGAGTCCAGAAGAGCGTTCTGTTACGCGCGATGATGGTAAACACCAGCAGCGTTGGGAAGGCTAGCAAACATAGAACAGCATGAAGAGCAAGGAGCCTCCAATCGGGTGCTTCAAAGGACTTCGAAAACGGATTTCGTCTACTACTTCTGGGAGGCGGAGGCGGAGGGAATGCCTTTGGTGGTTTGTCGTGAGTGTGGGGAAGTAGTGCTACATAAGCTGTTGACTGAGATGGGATACGAGGAGTTGTTGTTAACGATTCATCGGACGATGAAGCATCTGAAACCGTCCTCCGGTGCACATTAGGGTATGTGGCATCCTGCCTTCGGTAGTCCATCGCAAGGTCCATCGACTCGTGGGACTGGCGCGGAAATGGGGCGCCCTGGAGAAGGTACTGAGTCGGAGGAACATAGGATGTTCGTGTCGGAGCGTTCACGTAAGAACTCCAAGGATCGTACTGTGTGTTGCCCGACATGAACGAACCTTGGGGAGGGGGAGGGGAGGGAAGGTGCTGCAGTATGACGGTCAGGAGAAATTTAACCCAAGCCGCATTTCTAACGCGCTCGTTGTTGGGAGGCTTGGCAGGATTAGTTAGAACGGGTAACGCGCCGCCGCTCTAAGGCGTGCATGAAAAAGACGACGCGACCCTGACGTTTGAGCATAGCAAAATGGGAATTATCGGTTCGTGGTGTCCATCCTCCAGGCGTGCCACGTAGGTTTAGCTGTACATGTCAACAACTTGCAACATACAACACACTTGCGACTTCGAAAAGCTCGGAATCATTTTATTGACTGTTGAGTATTGGCACCTCGGTGGGGCGTCTATTTACTCTCAACCTTGATGTTTCAAACCTTCAACGTGGTACCGGTAGCTGTGCTGATTTGCGGCGGAATCAGTTCAGGCTGTGTAGTGATCAGAAGTGAGATGAATGCCACTTACTCAGGGAAACAGTTGCGGGGATGTAATGTCCATGATACACGGAATAGTAGGAAAGCAGCCTCACTGCCAAAGTCCTTGTCATTTGGCAGTGGAAAGGAACGTTGATATGTCGCGGAATCCGCTGGGGTGTGATTTCCCTAAAGTCTGCTTCTATACCTGTGCTGAATTCAATCGTCTAAAGAATACAACCTACCGTTCAAGGCTCATATATCATATTACAAGCGTAGTACGCATTCACCGCTTCATAGTCAACGAAGAGACTTGCAACTGCCGCTTTACTTTCCGAGCTTGAACCCACTTGAAAGTTACATTCAAGTAGAAGCGAAGGAAATTGTAGCCTCGCAAGCACAGTCGTCTCAGTAAGATAATCGTTACTGTAGGAAAGGACCCGGGAAAATCCAACTAAATGTCGGTTAGAAAAAATCGGGTTTTTGGCTATGAAGTAGGAGATCCAAAATCCCAAAATCGGCTCGAAAACTAGGGAAAATGAAGCAACCTCTGTCACGAAACGGAAAAAGTAGAAGATAAACATAAGTAACCTCTGAAAAAAACAAATAAATTCACTAAAAATACAAGAAAAATGCAAGCGTGTTTACTAAGTGCTAAAGAACACATCCACAGAGTATCTAGTTGTCCGTATTGGTGGTTTCCTTGCGAGAGCCAAGTTCTTTTATCCCCTTGAGAATGAGAGGTTTCAAGTCCGCCAGGGGCTTATATATTGTTTCGAAGAATCGTGTCGTGAGCTCCAGTTTCAATGTATTGTCGCTGAGTGTGATGTTTGCTGCAGGGATGTAGTATAGGAAGCATACCACTGGAAGATGGACAAATTGTGGTAACTCGAGGTGTGCTGTCGCTTTGTGCCAGTTGCTGTGGAAATGTTGAGGTCGATGCAGAACCTCATCCCAAATCTGCATGCCGACATAGGATATAGCTCCAATGCTTGTTGACTCAGGGACCCAACCATGTCATGCAACCTTCCCTTCACCTCGTTGGTATATTGTGAGCACTAATGGCAGTATATTAGTGTTGATGAAATAATATTGAGCCACTGGTCAAATGGTGACAAATTTACCTCTCCCAATCATCAAGCGTCCTTCAGAGACTATGATGGCATATGCCCCATCTTTCAATGGTGCTACTGTGCTTATACCCGCCATTGTTGTGTACGAGGTTAGGTTTTGAAGGGAAGTGAAGGCAACCTGATGTGCTTTTATCAACTAAAAAGGTTTATCAATAGCGGTAGATAAGAAGCTGTTACCGGTACTCACATTGTTGGCATCTCTCTGGGCCACAACTTGTGCATTTGCTACGTTTCCAGTTGCCTGTGTTCCAGCAGAGTTCTCCCATCGCACTTGTCAGTTCAGCCCTGTACTTATGCCCTGCTCTGTTTGCTTTGCTTTCAGCACGTCATGGATCTTCTGTGCAAGAAGTTGCCAAGGGGATGGGAGTCTTTGAGGCGGTCCTTGTGGCAGTCCTCCATTGATTGAGTTGTCTTCATGCCCCCCAGTGTTGCTCCGTGTCTGCGAGGGTTTGCAGCATGCTTGCATTGACTCCTTGCTTTGCGTTGCTTTCCAAGTGGAGATAAGGGCCTCAAAATCAATGGATGTTGTACTTGAAGCGAGAGAAGACACTATAATAGACTCAGTTGAGTTTGGTGGCATGAGTTGTGCTGAGGTCATCTTGAGTAAATCGTCTATGAGGCTTTGGCCATTGTTGCTCCTAATATCTCCCATAGATTTCTGGCCTCTTCATGTGCTGTTGTTGCCATGGAACCCATCTCGTCGTCGGTAGGAAGGGTCGCCAGCCTTGCCATGTCTATTGGGGACCCCAAGTCGAAATAGGTGTGAGCATAACCAGCAGCTGACTGGCGAAGATTTTCAGCAGTAGGTGATTGTTTGCAAGCTGCCATTAACTGAACATCGATCTTCGGAATCATGCATAGCACATCCAAGACTGTGAAGTCAGCAACATTTTGACGAAGAAGTCCGAATACATGTTCATTGATTTCAGTACCGTGTGACCAAGGCTGTAGAGGAATCAGCGGATTGGAAGGAAGATGATTGCGGTGAAGAATGATCAGGCTTAGCAAGCTGTTGACGACAATGTCTATGATGTTGTCAGCCTCTGGAGAGATGTAATGGCGAGAGAGTGGGTATTGGCTTTCATTCAAGAAATTCTTCCACATTGTCTTGAAGAAGCTCGCACGTAGCACCATCTTGACCCATTCCTTATGTGTGATAGTTCAGCTCTGATACGCATTACAAAGCTCGCCAAATACGAAGAGTGTTAAGGACCATATCGTGGGGCCTCCTGACTTGTCTGTTTAGGGGGCGCGGGAGCGCGGACGCGCGGACGAGAGGAGCGTACGGGACTTGGCTTCAGCTTTGATGCTACACCCTCCTAGCCCTGTGGTGTCCCGATTTCGGAGAGAGCATGGGGTGAGAGGCAGGCTCTGCGGAGGAGCCTGCAGTGAAGACAAGAGAGGACCAAGTGGCGAAAGGGAACTAGGATTCAAAGTGTAGAATACATGTTGTACTAGGGCTACTATAAATACTAACTAACACATGTACATGAAACATGTAACAAAGTAATCATAGTACTGCGCACCATGCATAAGCCTTGAGGGCGGAGCCCGAGGGATTCCGAAGGTCCGAGTATCTGAAAGGGGCATAAGGGGGGACCCCTAAGGGGGTGAGGATCGGACTCTGACAAAGAGGTAGACAGCAAGGCCATGGTGGTTGGAATCTACAGCTTGTTTCAGATTTGCTGCTGAGAACAGCTGCGCTGTTGCTCGATCATCTTGCCTATCCAACTTCTCGACATCGCATAGGAAAAGAGGGGATATGTCACAATCGTATGCCATGGTCCTTATCTGTTCGTAAAAGATTGGGGTGCGGCCAAGTACAAGCAAGTGAGCACCAGAGAACAGGTTATTCCAGAACGTTTTCCGGAGGTGCTTTGAGTCCTGGATGACAGATATGAGTCGGGTGCCGATCTTGAGATATGTTACTGTAACAGCTGGTAAATCAGTGTTTATGTAAGGGATCTGATGAGTGATTTCAGTCGCAAATCCATGCCAGACAAGCTTGCGACAAGCCTGGCGTTCAACAGATGTTCCATCTGATCTGAGCGAGACTATGTTCAATGGTGGCTTGGCGTCGATAATGAGAACCTGAAGGACAACTTGCTCCTTGTCAGCCAGATCTACAGTGGAGTTCTTGTCTGATATAGGTTCTATGGCAAGGACAAGGGGTGGAACATTAGGTAGTGGAATGCCTATTGTCTGAGGGCGCATCTTGGGGGCCTTTTGGTCCACTGCATCCCGGATCTGCTCATGCAGGAGTTCAACGTCAGCGATCTCCATTGGATCACCAGTGTTACCAACAAGGAACCACTTGGATGCCTTTGAACTGTAGTATGGCTGTAGAGATGGCAGGAGCTTGGTATCATCGACTGAGCAGGTCAACGGGGCATCATCTGGATATTGGTAATCCAACAAGTACTTCTGCGCACAATCCAATGTGCGAGGTGATATGCCTGGCAGCAAGTGGGGTTGCTTGGACCGCATGTGCTTGAAACTTCATTCCGACCATCCTGCAAAGTGGAGTTTGAAGGTACGATAGGCCTGCGGTGAAATGCATTGTAATTCATGGCAGAATTCATCCAGTGTGGGTGGATATTGAGTGTTCTGCATGCCATGTTCATCCTCCTGGTGCTGCGCTCGTGAGATCATCACCTGAATCAAATCAAGAAAGACAGGGTTTGCATCAAATGTCCCTTCTGCAAGCTTTTGCGAAAATGATTGAAGGAGAGTTCTGTGGTTTGAAGCCCAATAGTTCTCCCCTTGAGTGTCTGAATGTTCTGAAACACTAAATTCACATACCTCGTCAATTAGATTTATCACAAGTCCGCAGTCTCTTGCATACAACTCCCCAATGACCTTGTTCTGAAAGCAGTGAGGGATATATTGACGGTTCTTGTCTGCTGGCTGTTTCTTTTGGAGGGCTACCTTAAGCCCGTGGATCTTTAGCAGTGATTTGCACGCCGAGCAAATGGGGAGTTTGCCATTTGGATCGAGAGGGACATCAAGAAGTTGTTGGCATTCGACCGAATAGATTCGAGAACCTTCATGGTCGATACTCCAATGGTGCATTGATTGTTGCGCAAGATTTACAGCATCCTTCTGGGCAGGGCCAAGTTTTGCGTATGGCTTTTTATACATCTTGTCTGCAAGACAGGAGTAGCTGACGCCACCAGCAGATGAGGACTCCGTGAGCTGGGTGTATTGTGCGATAAGGTGATGATGCTCAGTTGTGAGGCCAGAACATGGTGATTGCAGTGGTTTCGCTGCTACAACTTGCGCCGCCGCCTTTGCGATAGTAGGGAATGCCAGGGTTTGAACATGCTTCCCATCTTCTTTATTCTTACATGAAGTGACATGCTTTGCAAACACCGTAATGCTGTAGGGCTCTGTCATGAGCTTGTCTTTCCCACAATATGAGCAACCAACATGGCGCAGCTTTGTGGGGAGCATTGGATAAAGCCGACACTTTGTATCCAACAAGCGGAGCTTGGACTCATACCGATCCCACTTCGATTGGACAACCTTGAAGGTACCATTTGCCACTTGCGCATTTGCAGATTTCTTCGTCTGGGCCTCCTTTGGTGCTGTAGATTCAAGGCTACCACCATCCGCACAGTGCCACTTTCTCTGTTGAACAGGACTTGCTGAGTGGGCATGTTTACCCCCAATCTTCACCAGTGAAGATACAGGAACTGAGGGAGACGGCAGAACTGGGGATGGTGATACAGCTGATGATGTGACAGGTGGTGGTAAAGGTAGCAACAATACGGATGGTAGATGGGTTGCTGTGGAAGTAATTTGGTTGGATCGCCGTTTCGTTGGAAGGATATGGGGTGGTAAAAGAGGTGGGTCTGGAAGCTATATTAACTAAGTTTAGCTGAATTTTAGTTCAGCAAGAAAGTGGTCTTACTAGTTGTTCGCGGATACAATACTCCATTGACAATAGAAACTCTTCTAAGTGCAGTGAATCACGCTGCTTGCTTGTCCAAAGGGCGTTACCAAAGAGCTCGTTCTGCAGAGTGTTGATGGCAATGACTCCACAGGAATATGTGTCTCCGGATGGCTGGATTGGACATTCTAGTCCTCTATCGGCAGTAAGGAATCTGGCGGGAACATGGTAATGAGCCCATTTGCGGAATCCCTTCAGAAGAGTTGGTGGAATGGCGTGCTTGAGTGAGTCGCCCCATCGCAATTGTATACATGCAGCCGAAACAGTGATGATGAACGCTCCCCAATGATGTGGGTGCGAGTAACCAACAGAATAAATGTGGACTGTCTCTGAATCGGCAAGTTGCCCAAGTGCAACACCAATTGAGTGCAGTTCGGCCAGAGGCGAATCATCAAAGTATGGAGTCCGCATTTCGCCAAGTGCGCGCAGTGCTGCGTCGAAAGTACTTGATGGAACTAGCCTATGAACTGAAACACGCCCCGGTGGATCTGACCATAGTCAACAACGCATCTGCAACAGCATGGTATCAATGTGGCTAGTCGACAGCATTTCTTGGGATAGGAACGTCGCCATATCTATCTTTGATGTGCTTCGGCCCAGTCGAGGAATGAGGCCACGCCAGGTAGTGCATTCTAGTACAAGTTTGAATCATCGATGCTAGCTCACATGTGAAGCTGTGAAGTGTGTCTCCAGCCAACGTTTTGCTGAAATCCAGATCCGACATGAGTCGCAAATGTCGATAAGGAGTACCCAGAAGCTAAGAGCCTCAAATGGCAGATATATGCCACTCGTGGCCCAATGCTGGATCGACACCTTTCCATCTAGCATGGCCTGGCCTGAGCTACCATGAAGCTTGTTCAGAAAGTTGCGTTGAGGAATTGGGTGGTTGCGGAGATAACCACAATCTGTATTAGGAAGAGTAGCTGAGAAATACGATGATGGGGTGTGGAATTGATTCACTTCAGATAGATGTGGTGGTTGGTAATGCATGAGCTGCACAATAGAGATATGGTCGGGTGGTAGAAGACTCTGAGATGCTGCTAATATCGATAAACAGTGAGATAGCTCATTTGAGACGAGTTTTGGTACATCGTGGTATTCCCAACCTGCAGGTTAGTTTAATCAGTACTGCGTAACGTTGATAAAAAAGCAGACGTCACCTGTACCAATCCATAGATCAAGAGATGTTGCAGGTGAGCTGGTTTCATCGCTGGGAAGGTCATCGTCAATACAAATGGGCTTGGATACAGATGCCATCGGTAGGTGGGATAGTAAGTATTCAGACGTTGAACGATGCATTTTTATAAGTCACTTGATACTGTGCCAGTTGTATACCACCAGTGGCAGTATCATACACCCTGTGGTACACCATTGTAGCTAACTGCCACTAGGTTGCCCCCCTTATATGGGCAATTATTCCCATCTATCACCTTGCACAAGCCTCAGCGTGCTTTGGATTCCGCTGCATGCTATGTCCCTGAGCCTTGGAATTACCCAAACAAGATAGTTTCCGCAATTTAAATATATTTGTAAACAAAGTCATATTCTCGACGTAATGACATAGCACATGAATACAAAAAATCTACTACAGGGTCGTAGAGCTCGCTTGTGGTGCTGCGAGGGGGTCTAGAGGGTTATACAATCTTAAATAATCGGGCACGCAGGCCCACTTCACCGCAAAAACTCCCCACCAACCAAATTCGGATGCTGGCTTGTCGTCGAGCGTATGCGGTCAAACCCTCCACAAGAACTCTAGGAACACTTTCGTCATCGCACACCTTACCTTCCCACCACTCTTCCTGCCAGCACAAGAATGCAAGAACACACCGCATTTCCTCTTTCAACAACTGTACTTCTTCCGTCCACTGTAGTGTGCGGGCTCGGCTCTTGCACCACTCGAGATGAAGTGAACTGTGTAGCCTGTCATTTTTGCTGTCGCTGCCTGCCACTCCGATCGTTCTCCAAATCCACGATATGGTGCGGTGGCCTTCACTGTTGTTATCCACATCTGCCACCCCAAGTCCACGAATATCCTCAGATCTGAGCTCCTGCAGCTCCCCTCACCAGACATTGTCCTTGCTGAGGAACTGGGCCAAGACCAATAGCACTGCCCGAGCAACACGATACCGATGCGTGGCGCCGTTGATTTGGCTCTGTACATGGAATAAGCTGCCCATCGAGCGAGTGAGGGCGTGCTGCCCCCGATCGAAGCAATCCTTGTGGTGGAACACAGATACACGTAGATGAAGACCAGCCCGAATGGCGTTAAGCGCATCGAGCGCTTGAGTGTATCGGAGCTGCCACTCAAGTTTGCGCAATTCTTTGGAACAGCCGGTGAGTGTTTTGAAACTGGACAGAAGGCCAAGGTTCAGGCGACTGACAGCTTCCATCGCATTGGTGGAGGACGAGGGACCAGAGCCGTTGGCTTTTGAGACAAGCAAGAACGCAGCAGGACAATACAGTTTTTGCACATCGTAATAGTTCGTAATCTTCACACGGAGGGTGTTTGCGCGGGTGACAACCAGGAGTCGTTGTCGGTCAGTAGCGTGTTGGCCAAGAGATGCAAGTGTTTCTGCTAGTTGATATCTATGAAAATGGTCAGTAAGAGCCTGATGAACTCAACCTTTACTCACTGCTGGTGTTCGAGGTCCAAACCGGATGCAACATACATTGATAGTGTCATCTCATCGTGAAGCTGGTCCAGTGTACCAGCAGCGAGCGCAGCAGCTTCAGCATCAGCAAGACGTAGGTGAATAGCGTCTTGCGATAATGCTACAGCGAACGTCTCATCAGCATCATGAGGGAGCATGGGCGTGAATTACAAGTACAGGTTGTCTCTGCCATATATGGGTTGGGCTTTGAATGGTCAGCCTCCCAAGCTTGGACTACTTTTCGCCATTCGAGGACTGTTGCAGCCTCTATATGCGCCTCAAGTTCGCGATGATTTTCGACATGCAAGCTACGTTGGGGGACAGCTTCCTTCATCCAGCGTAGCAAAGTGTTCCCTAACAAAGATTAGTAAATGGGTAGTAATACTGCGGAGCAGAAACATACCCAACGAAACTGTCTTCTTCCAGTTCCTGTCTTCCATTAAGTCTTCGAGAAGCTCACGGCGCGAACCTGGGCCCATTTCCTTCGTTTGATTTGCTGCTGGGTTCAAATAATCCCAGCCACGTTCGGGTGCCTCGCCGTCTGTCTGTCCGATGCCAGGGGTGTAATTGAACAAAAATTCAGCCTGGCAAGTGCTGATATGCGCAGGAAGGTGGAATTTCGGAACGAGTGTTGTCACAGATGTGTGGGAGGCTGGATAATGTAGATGAGGGGGTAGAGACTCCATGCGACGCCACAAATGGATATGCCATTGGCAGGCAATATCATAGGATGCCACGACACAGGGAATTTGTGATGCCACGGACTTGATGCTGGAGAAGAATATATAGTCCATATTGACATATCTGGAGAATCGCGTTCAGCACTATGGGACGTGGGGGTAAGATCAGATTACCTTTCTCCGTAGCAGAGATCGCCCACGGACAAGGGCTGCTTGAAGTCATGTCGCGTGCATTCCACCGTCTCCACACCATTAACTACAAGACCTCTTGCCAGGCGTTTGTCTGCCTTGCTAACGGCCTTGTGAGACACGCACGAGCTCTTTTCAATGGGAGTCTCGTCGCCTGTGACGTGGGCTTGATATGTAGTGTCTTCCACGAAGTAGCCCCAACCACGACTCAGTCCTGGATCCAGGAGGTCGCTCAACACATTTTTTCGCTTCAGGCGGAAGTTGGCATCGATGCCGATGAATAGCGCGTGAAGCCAACTGGGAATCCAAGGTCAGTGGAGCTTGATGGGTGAAATTGACATCACTTACTTATCCTCTTCAAGAATAGCAGGCAGATTCATGCCAGGTTGGGGACACGCCAGGCAGAGGACTGCAAGTTCTCCCGGCTTTGTCCCCTGAGCTCCTTGTGGGTCATGGCCACGAGCCATTCATTTGAGTTGCTGGAGATGTCGCCATTCGCGACTCATGCAAAGGAATTGAGTATAACGATCCTACAGGGACAGTTAGTTGGGATAGTTTCTGTTCAAGAGGGAGCGTATGCAAGGTGGTTCGATTTCGGTTTTGTCAGTTATTCGTGCCAACGTCTTGTAGAACTCGAATGCTGACAACCGTCCCTCAACCGAAAGCATCTGAAATAGGTCCAGAACTTGGAATGTAGCCATGGTTTGCGGAGTAGTGATGGTGGATGGAAAAAGTCCACATTGTAGTAGTTGGACCGTTAGCGGCTGCACGGTCTGGCAGCCACAGAAGCCGAGGCCTACTTCATGTATCCCTTGAACGTTGATGATTACAAATGTGTCACCCTTGGTGCGACATGGGTTTAGACAAATTTTTCCGAGGTCGTGGCCAAGCTGGATGCGTAGCCCCAGAGCTTTGAGTGACTGAGGGACAAAATAGGACTCTTCTGTCCAACGCTTGAAGATAACATGTGAGTCTGACAGCAGGCTGTTTTGAGAGGTTGGAACTCGTACCTCGATGCAGTGAAAAGGACTTTGGTGGTGATTACTGACAATGCACGACTCGCAATAGAGGGTTTTGTCGAAACAGTCTTGACAGCGGAATGTGGTGTGGTCCGAGCTGGTCGAACAGCCGGTGCAGACGATGAGATCAGCTGCCCGCCCACGGCCAGACTTCTGAAGGAGTTGAAGGAGATACTGTTGTTGGAAAGGAATCCAGCTGGAGAGAGGTTCGTCCTGGTGGAAAACAAACAGTGTGAGGTCAGTCTTTTGCTTAGACAGCTAAACTACTTACTGCAGCTGTCCGATTCCTTTTCTTCACCATGTCCAAGTCGAGCTCAGCGAGCTCCTGGATGTACGCAATATCCAAGTCACCAAAGTTTCCTGGATCGGGCAGAGGGTCCAAGAAGTCGGATATGAATGCGCTTTGTTCTGTGGAAGTACACTCATCGTTCCAGACAACCTTTGGGGGTGCTGGCTGGCTGGAGGCGGGGGGAAGGTGAATAGAATGTGTAGAACGACGGAGGGTATTTCCCTCACTCTCATACAAGACATGGTCATAGGCAATGTCGGGCTCAGCGCTGTCTTCATAATAGATGAAACTTGATGCCAAACGCCGCCGCTTCGGTCTTGACATGATGTGAAAGCACTGGTCAGGCCCACAGCATGGAATTAACAACTTGAGTCATGTGATAATTATCATGTGCTCTCAAGTTACTTCCCAGATCTTACCATTCTGGTTCACGATAAGGCGACATAGAATAATGTATATACAGCAAGATGACAACATATGCTATGTAACTGTAATTATGCTACATTGTCTGGGCGAACTTTGCGAGCCTTGTGAAGGAGGATACGGCAGAACGCCTGAGGCGCAATGTGATGCGAGACACAGGGGTAATCGTTAACACCGAACTCGTCTACTTTATGCAAAAAGCAACTATGCCCGATTCCCATCCCTGCTTTATTCTCGAAAAGGATCACGACCACGCAAGTCATCTCCTCTTGGCGAATGCCAAGAAGAGCTTGCGTGCGAGCTTTGCACCCCTGTTCGATGATGTCGAGCAAGGAGACGTGGTACCGGTAGACGGAGGCAAGTTGATAGTCGTGGTATGGATGGAAGTGTGTCGTGTGGTCGTTCTGGCGTAGGTGGAGCACGACAGCATAGCGATTGCTAGTTTTCTTCCACACATCGACCCGTTCACGGGTCATGTTGCGGCGTTCGTGGCTCCTTGGTAGCTCGGAATATCCAAGTACATGGAGGGCGAGGGCGTGGATGTAACGGCTGTAATGGTAATTGAATTGAGTGATGGCACGAGTATGCTGACCATGGGGGATGGGCTGGCAGACCTCCTTGTGGTTTTTTCCAATCCACTTCTTGGCATTCCGTGGTCTAATCTTCTTGTCAGCACAGTGCAGAGGTACATCAAACAGGAATGCTACGTACGCAGTATGTGACTGTGTAGCAAGTCCCACAGCGCTTCAAAGATTTGCGCGGAATCTCACGGCGACACTCAGCATTAGTGCAGCGACGGTTGTGCTATATATACATGTATCTTTCAATGGGTGTCTCCATGGTCAACCACAAAGGAACTCACGAAGTAGTGAAACCCAGGCTTGTACTTGTCAGGTGCAAAAGGTTCATTGTCACTCGATCCTTCAGTTTCGCCAGGTTCACTTGATCCTTCAGTTTTGTCAAGGTCACTAGTTGGGGAGCTTGCTCCCATATTTATTTCTTCGGTTTCCGTAACCACTAGCGATTGGGCGGGCGTTGATTGTCGATGATACGGGTTCTTGCAACGCTGACGCTGACAGATTCGTGTCTTGGCAGAAGAGCGGGCGTTTGGTGGGGGCATGAATAGCAGTGGTAATGGCAGAGGTATTGGGCCAGGATTAGGATTCATTTCAGTTGAATTTCACCACATCGGAGCTTCGTTGAAGGATCCACCCATTCCGCACAAATGTGGTAGAAGCTGATGGCACAGACGTGAACCCCAATTTTATGTGATGGCTGAGTGCTTCTTTTACTGAAATGTTGTACGGTTGCATTAAACGAAAACCTAGAACACGCGAAATGAAAACCAGAACAGACAATGGTGACTCGCGACAAAGTGCTAGGCTATCTGATGTTGGACAACGGCCAATGGGGGGGCTTTCTCTTTTCAAGCCAGCTGGGAACCTCCCCTCGTTCTGTCCTCATGTATACCTTACTCAGCAGCAGGGATAATGCCATGAAGTCGCCTCCATGGTCGACTCCCTGAGTGCCTTGATCCGCAGGTTCCCATTCGCTCTCCGATGGATTTTCGCTGGATGAGCACCCACCATCGCTGACATCACTGCATTGGGCGTCTTCACCATATGCAATGGGGGTCACCTCAGCAATGATGGCAGCAAGGACTTTCTTGCTATCGATTATTGACTCTTCGTTAGAAATGAACATTAGTGGGATGCGGGGATGCAGACCTGATACGCCTGCGAGCTTCTTTGACACGAAGTACGTCCTGATGACTGTCAAGCTACGCCGTTAGGAAGGCCCTGGAAGGATTGAGCACTGGTGACTCACCCTTCATGATACTTTGCCTGGGCGGCCCGCTTGGATGTGGCCGCGTTAGCGGCAGCTTCTTTGCTCTTGAAAGCATTGCTGGCCTGCAGGCGAGCCATCCGTGCGCGAGCTTTTTCACAGAGTAAATCTTGATTCCTAACAGAAAAAATGGATGAGAAGTGTAGGGATCAATCGCGGGCGAGGGACGACTGAACCTGTGATAGTATGAAAGCACCGCTTTCTGGCGCTGGTCTTGTGTGCATGTCTTGACCATGGTAGAAAGTTCTGATGTAGGCAGTGGGCTATATGGCGTGAGGTTTAGTTCAAAGCAAAAGGAGAGGGATGAGTGAAGGAATCGACAGCGTGAGGTTTAGTTCAAGGCAAAAGGAGATGGATGAGTGAAGGAATCGAACCCGTTGACTTGATGGTCGATCTTCGCATGGGGATGGTGAGCGCGTGGATTCTGTGGTGAGTTCGCAATTTCCGTGGCGAGTTTGTGATTTCCGTGGTGAGTTTGTGACCTATATCGAGACATATTGGGACCCATTTCATGGTTGTCGTGTTGTGTTGGGGATCGAAACGGACCCATAACCAGTGGGGATGTACATTTCAGCAGTATGCGGGTCATAGTAAGTGAAGTAGTGCACCATAATGCTCGATCCTTGTGAGTGTTAGCTGTTAGTGTTCAATGTAGGTAGTGACTCTGGAAGCATTTGAATGGGCTCGTGTGACTGACTGACAGTATGCAAGTGACATTTCTTCAACGCGGTGTAATGCAAACTCACCAGTTGGGTCAAGTGATGTGGGGCACCTTATTGCTCGATCATCGATACGGTTAGGTACCAATGTTCCAACTTAGGTGGAGGTGACTCTTGAATATGGGTTCATATGACCGTCGCCTGCGTTAACGGTATTCCGATGACCTTTGAAGACGCCTATCAGGGATGAGCCATTCTTGAGCCTTCTTGCTCTTGCTTGAGCTTGTCCGTCTGTCAATTGTCAGAGGCTATGTTTGAGTGACAAACATCATTCTCACAATTGATATGTATGGGCGTCTTTATATTGACCGTGAGAATATATAATTGACCGTAGGAATTACCAGATCATAAGCAGTCTAAGTAAATGTTGGGGAGGGGGCACAAAGTACAGGGGAAACACGATCAGAGGCTTTGCAGCTGGCTAAGTTTCACATCACACTGAGATCCTCAGGATGGTAAAACAATATATTGAGCGGTGGTTACAAAGTGCACGAGCAACAGGTTAAATGGACACAATCACTGACGGTTCTACATGGCACACTAACCCTGGGGTCGCAAAGGCACGAGGTCTGTTGCAGATGGAACTGGCAACACCCAAAACGAGCAGAGCGGCATTGATCCTGTGAGAAGAAGGTTAACCTTAATGCAACCGAGAAAGAAGGGGGAAACGAACCACCCACGAAAAACACCAACTTGAAGACCAACAATCACAACATACCAGCGCTGGTGCGCATCTGACAGTGCAAGTGAGCAGGGGAGCGCAATGGAGCAGAGGAGTGTATACGCACTCGAGGAGCCTGACTGACTGTCGTCAACAACATCTCGGAAGCCGTTAGTCACGGAGCATATATCGAAGGTGATACATACCAGGGTCATCACTGCTCTGGGATGAAGAGCCGGCAGCAGGCACAGCGGGCGAGACTGGTGCAGGAACAGGCATGGAATTGGTGACAGTAGGGTGAACAGCGGGAGCAGGGCCAGGAGCAGGAGCAGGAGCAGGAGCAGAAGTGGGAGCACCAGTGTTGACATTGGCTGTGGCTGAATATATGGAGTGAGGGCCTGGTAACAAGTGAACGATGAAAGACTTACCAGGCGACAACGATGCCACTTGCACTGCTAAGCTGGCAACCAACTCAGCAAGGCAAGAGATTTCAGGGTCAGTAGACACAGCCATGGTTCGAGATTGATAGGTAGGGTTGATGCAGATGGGGGATACGGGAGCTTTAGCAGGTTTATAAGAGAACGCCGTGGGAGTAGAAGCGAAGGGATCTTAATTTTCATTGGGTCAGGCATTTTAGTGTAACGACACGGGATTGGACAGACAAACCTAGTTGCATACTCACCCTGAGGGCCAAAAAATCTACTTCCAAGTCGCTGAGAATCTGACGAATGGGCCGCAAGTGAACGACAAAGGAGCAAGAAACATTCCTACACAAATGGGTCCCCCGCTACAAGCAAGCAAGCAAGAAGAAAAATTATTTGGTCCTCTGGGACGAACTTTTCACCGCATGGTTTGTTGCTTTCCCTGAAGCCATCCCTGCCAAGTTGAGGGATATTGCACCGGAACTATGGGCAAAAGAAGAACAAGAGGAGGCGCAAAAGGGGATCCTGAAACGTAAAGCTGTGAGTAAACACGTTGATAAGCACAAATGCAAACTCACTGAGGAGGTGCTTTCGCAGCAATTGAAGGACTGGTACCGAAATCATACCAGAGACGATTGTTGGGTGGATGCGTCCAGTGCCCTTGAGAAGTGGATCAAGATGACAGCTGACAAGGAGAGTGGCAAGCGGAGCAAAAAGGCATCAGAGGTGTTTTCGACACGCTACTATCAAGGCTCTGAGACACAGAAGATCGTCCAACAACGCCTGAAAGACGAGGCACCTTGTGACGACGATGGCAACCCTATCAAGGAGGACCGCCGAGCTAAATCGTCGAGGCGAATGAAGATTTATGGCGCCAAAATCGAGAAAGCATGGAAGGATGCGACAAACGAACAAAAGGGGGAAGTGCAGGATGCGATGGAAGCCAATAAACAACACGAAGACCTCGAGGAGGAAGATAACGAGGCGATGGACCTCCATGGAGAGTGAGTTTAAGCTTGCTAGGTGCACAAGTGTCCCACTCACCTTTCATCTCAGAGGACTCTGACAACTTCCTAAGCTCATGGATGTCACCACGAAGGCAATGTGAGATATCATGGGGTGGAACTTCTCTATCCTGAGTGGCGGAATTGGACCAACTGGTCAAGTGAAGACGGCAAGGTGAGCAAATGGCTGCTACTTATTGCAGTTCTGTTCTGATGAATGATTGTTAGCTATCATTTAGGGAAGATGAAGAATGGAAACAACTTCTGCCAAGTGTACTCTAGCTTTAACGACGATATTATGAAACCTTGGACATCGTTCGTGAGGAATGTTTGTGGTAAGTCGTTGATTTGCTTTAGATTTCCGTTTGTCGCCTGACACACACGTGATCACTCGCAAGAGGAAACTGGGCACCCACCTGATATATCTGGTGCTTGTCCTCCCACGGAGAAGAACAGATGTGATGAACAAGCGCCGATGGGAATCTATCCCCCCACCGCGCCTCCTCCTGCCCTCTACAGATTCTCCCCTGCACTATCTGTCAACGGAGAAGGCAGCCTTGAACCTGCACGTATGCCAGGCCTCTCCAACGATCCAGCGAACAGAGAGGACGACCTTGCTCGCACACCAGGCCTTGTCGACAATCCTGCGAATGAAGAGAACGACCCAGCTTGTACGCCAGGCCATTCCAACAATCCTCCTCAGGCGCTAGCGAGCAATCCCAATGCAAACACATCCTGGGCTGGCTCCTCATCCTCTGGAGATACTAACGGTGGAGGAGAATCTCTGTCACCAACAAACGAAGCCATGACGACTCCTGATGAGAGTAACCCACTACGAAGCACTGAAAGCACCACCAGAAGTGTCACCTCGCCAGAGTGGCTTAGCCACGCCCTCAAACACTTGCGGATGGTGAAGGGGGGTGATTGGATGGACGCAGTGGACATTTGGGCCAATATGGAGCAATCTGCGATTCCAAGCAAAAAGGTATGTGTCGTCGTTAATGAACCTTGTGTTTCATACTCATTATTACCCGTAGCAATTGCGCTTTTCAACAAGCAATCGCCCCCCCCAGGTCACTCGGTGGTTTGCTTACGGACGATTGTATACAACTGACCCCAATATCCCTGACATCGTGAAGTACGAGAATTCATTACTCGCCTGGTGGCTTTTCCTACAGCCGGAATGGCAAACGTCCCAAGGCCCCCTCCCCCTTCCCTTGTACGACACACCAGAAGGGTCTAATTGGGCTTCCCTCAACAAAACAGGTGCTGACGGGCTTTTGCTCATGATGATGTCGTTCGCTTGGTGGGGCGCGATCATGGGTGAGATGACTTCGTGGCTCGCTGCTTCTGCTGACCTGAAACACGCATTGAAGGCCATGGCAACTGAACAACAACAGGTGCAGCCTGTATCGGGGTGGGTTCATTGACTGTCGCACTCAATTCATCTTGTGGTCACTGATCAAGCTCCCTCCAGCGCGACATCTCGCAAGCGGGCTAGGGCCGACGAAAAAGAGAATAGGTCATTGGGCAAGCAGACAAACCAGCGGCAACGAGGCACACCTGAGGATCCCCCTCCCAAAGTTTGAAGCATCGCCACCCAACGTAGCTCACAAAAGGCTGCACCTGTTACCTCTCCTCACTCAACTCGAAGCGCCGTCAATCGCCATACCTCACGTAAATAACGACACTTATGTTCCCTATTCCCTGTCACTGTCGAAATCATATCTTGTACCTTCTGTAGTTTCTTGGTGAAATATAATACATCTAGTTCCTGTGAAAAATGCCAACGTTAAGTTTGCGTGGTGTTCAAGTTCGGCAAACTTGTAGAATTTCTCAGTGGAGTCAAGGAGGGACTTAGGACTTGGTAGAAATTGGTCATGCGGACTTAGCAAAATGAGTCTGAAGCGACTTGAAAGAATTTGAACTTGGACTTAGCAGAAAACTTAGCAGAAAAGCGGACTGTGATGATGAAAGGCCCAGCAGACGTCGCTAATTGAAGCACTCATTTATTTGTGGTGGCCGCGCTGGGAATAACACAGAATCCTGGGACCTCTTCTGATAGTTCGGGGTCGTCGAATACCAAACAGATAATGGCAAAACAAATCCAATGTAACATTTCGCTATCTAACAAAGTACTCCTTCTTTACTAACCGTGGAAACTGATTGCTAGCCATCTTTTTGAACTACTTTTCGTGAGACGCAGAGCGTGAAATTCAGCCCAAAATGGAAGGAGGCCGTGGTTTGACGCCCAGCAGAGCTCACAGCCACAGCCACTGAGTGGTTTTCCACGCCACCACCAGTGGCAGTTCAACACAGTGGTGCACCACAGGTCAGTACACCTCTGCCACTTGATTGTATACAATAGCCACAGTACTGCCTGTATAAGTAGGGTGCAACAAAATCAGTACCTAAGGAACGGCAGCGTGGTCTGGGTGTTATACATATTAAGCATAAGCCATCGGGCTTTCAGACAAGTTCTTCCTGTCGCGATCTGCCCCATGATGTGCGCACATGGGAGAAACAAGGAGGTGGTAGGCCAATAGAGTGAAGTTTGCAAGCAGAATATAGTGTGGAACGTGTTTAACAGAGCAGTTCTTGTTGAGATCTACTTCTTGTAGCGCGCAGGCAGGGGGGACAATTGGCCAGGAGGCGAGCCTGCTGCAGTAGAACATAAGAAAGCAACACTATATACATGAGTGAACTGACCTCTAATTGAGCAGAAGAGCTCAATATCGTGCCTCCAGGTGCTGGATTCTTACTAATATCTTTGTCAGCTTCATTGTGTGCGCGTGAGGGATGACTTGGGAAGGGGGCACCTTAGTAGGAGACCGAGAATCAACCTTTGAGGAGATAAGGTGGGAGACGATCCTAACCAACATTGGTGTGGGAATATTATGTAATGCTAGAAGACACCTATTATTTTTGAATCAACCCTCCTTCCATATATGGACGAAACACTAGGAGATACTGAACCGACATTTAGTGGGATTTTCCCGGGTCCTTGTAGGAAATTGGAACTGACTTCTGTAAGTCATGTGATCTTAGTTTTTTAAAAAAAAATTTAATTTTATGTCTGCATTTATATACTGCAATGAGTATGCTAAAGCTACTAAGATGTGGTGTGGGTTGAGTACAACAAATTAACGCTGCACCTGGTTGATATGGGTTGGGTTGGGCAGGTTGGGGTTGGGCCATGTTTGAAGTAGTTCCCAAGGTGGGCAAGGATGGTGGGCATAATAATGGTTGGTCAGGTAGTGTTAGACATAGAGGCATAATGAAGGAAGTTTAAAGTCATTCCAGGACTCAGGCATGGATATACCCACTTTAAGCTCCTTTACCAAGGGAGCACCGACAGTGGCAGACACTGGGAAGTTTTCAGTCCTTCCAGGACTCAGCGGGCTTGAACTTCATTTAAGCTTCTTAAAGAAGTACACCCCCTGGCAGGAGACCATGCTGCCTTCTCTCGTTGTCATAGTGCAAGAGTGGCTTTGAAAGCCTGTGCGTGGCTGATGACGAGCCTTGAGAACTGGGGGGTCAACCGTGGGAAACCCTGAGATGGTGTAATGTGTCTGTGTGAGAGTATTGCACCATTGTAGGAAGGAAGGGCTCGTGCAGCTCCTGCGAGAGTGAGAGGGCTGTTAACCCGAGCAGGGGAGGGGGTGTTGACATCCCATATGATGTAGTGCAGCCTGCAAGTAGTGGTAGTAAGAAGTTAGTTAGTTATATTTACATAAGCTACCATAGTTGTACATCTATTCGCAGGGGTTGGGATATCCGTTGAGGCATCTATGTCTAAGGGAGAGTCTAAGTGAATATAGCGTGTTCCACTGTATCACAGATGGATGGTTCAAGTTGTCATGTGATTTTAGTTTTTTTTTTTTTTTTTTTTTTTTTTTATATCTGCATTTTTATACCGCAACAAGTATGCTAAGCTACTAAGACGCGGTGTGGGTGGATACAGGCAAATAACTACATTCCCTGCTCAGGTGGGCATGGCCCTCCTGAGCATTGGCAGCAAGGGTGCATTAAAAAACCCATTGGCAAAACCCAGTGGGAAAAGGCCGCTGGGAAAAAGCTACCTGCTGTATCCGTTTATGACGGAAAGGTGGGGGGCTAGCACAGGGTGGGGCCGTTGAGGAGTGGTTCCTAATGGCTAATGGCGACATTAATCTGTGGGCGGTGGCGTCAGTGAGGTTGGGGCTACCATAGCAGAAGCGGAGGGGGACCAGGTATATAAGGGGTGTGGGGTATTGAGATGGGGGTGTACTTAGCTGTTATCCATAGTATGTGGTCAGAATGCATTTGAGTTTTGGATGAACTTAGCAATAGCTGCTAGTCCCTTTTGCATGCCAAGTAGGAAATTGAGAGATAGTGTTGAAGATACCTCCCTAAGGAGGTGACGGGCATGCTCGTGTAGAGGACATTCGGTGAGGACATGTACTCTGGTTTGTAGCAGAGTGCCATCGCACGGACATGATGAAGGTAGCTGAGAGACGAAACGGGAGAAGTATTCTCCAATAAACGCATGGCTGAGAGAAACCTGTATGGTGTGGCTGTATGTGCGACGGTCACCGGTAAATGAACGATGGAATTTGGCAAGTTGAAGGGATGGGGGACGAGTTAGGGATAGAGCTGAGGGCGATGTTTTTGGGAATTCCTTCCACTGCTTCACCCATCGTTCCAGGGCTGCAGCTTTGGCATTCGCTTTCGCCCAAGCAATTGTCGAGCCGATGAAAGGTCTCTGGCCAGCTGCTACTTTTGCTAACATGTCTGCCCTTTCGTTACCTCGAATCCCCAAATGTCCTGGTGACCATGAGACATTGATTGAGAGGTTACAATAGGATGTTAGTAGCTGGTCGATGTTCTTGCAAAATATGACTGATGCGTCTTGTGATGGGTGCGGGCCGGTGTCGTAGATGGACGTGATCGCTAAAGTGTTATCAACGAAGATGCGGACGTGTTTCACAGCCGGGTTGCACTGGATTACATCCTGTAAGCGCTGGGAGGCACGAGAGAGGGTGAACATTTCACCATCAAAGTTGTCCACATATGCCCCCAGCCCAAGGAGGCCTTTGGCGATTTCTCTTCCTAAATAAAAGACAGTGAACGCTGCCCCCGTTCGTAGTTCATCACCCACCAGGTGTCTTGAGCCATTGGTGAAGATGTTGATAACCGATGGGTCTGTTCTTGCTTCCTCCTCACATCTGCGAAGGTTGTGTATCAGCTGCTTACGACTGTCCTTGTCTCTGGGAACGTAGTTTGAAAAGGCAAGTCTCGGTCCCCACTTGTTTCCTAACTCCCAGGACGGAGAGGCGTAGGGATTGATTCTTTCATCAATATCGAGAGAGAAGCTGGCGCAGTTTGCCAGAAGCTGGAGGTTTCGTGCTTGTCTTTTTGCTGTTGGAGTGGGTGGGGCCGTGAACTTGGTTGTAGTTTCATGATGCCGCCAGCTGGATGATGGGTTGAGCATGTCGCGGAAGAGAGTGAAGACAAATGGCGGCATTAGAGATGATGCAGCTGAGGAGTAAGGAGATGGGAAGGACGGAGCCGATATGGTGCAGGGCGATGGTTGGTGACATGTGGAATGTACCTAGAATTAGCTGTAGCCCTGTGTTCTGTACCTTGGCCATTTCATTCGTTAGCCCTTTCTGACGGACACCAGTGTACCAGAGGGGCGCTCCATAGGTGAGAACTGGGAGGACGATTGTTTTGTATGCAAGGCGCCGATTGGTGTGGTTCATCCCCCGAACCGAGTTTCCAAGAACTGTGAGAGCTTGAACCTTTGACATAGCCCGGTTGCACATAATGCGAACATGCTCCTTAAAATCGAGCTTCCGGTCTAGAAAGAAACCCAGCCACCTCATGACTGGGTTGGGGAAAACCGTCAGGGAGTTGTCTGCCCTGAGGCGAATGCAGATTGGGAGGAGTTTGGGAGACTTAGCTCTGGTAAAGTGCATGATCTCAAACTTGGACGGATCGGTTGTGAGGCCAATGGCTTGCAAGCCTGCGTAGACGATTTGGAATTCAGCTTGAAGTTGGCGGACATTCTTGTCGATTGACTTGGAGAAGGCCACTAACAGGCCATCGTCCACGTAGAAGTAGAGCGAAGACTTGTTCGATGTGGTTGATAGTTCAATGACTGGGCTGGTGTAAAGTGCCGCTAGAATTGGGGAGAGCGGGGATCCCTGGGGAATACTGACTGATGTAGGTGACGGCGGGGTGTTTGATCCATTGATCCGGATAGAGACTTGGCGGTTAGAGAGGAAAACTCTGGATCCAAGTTCTGATTTGAGGAGGGAACCCTGCGAGGCACAGGACCTCAACTAGCCGTCCATGGTGAACATGGTCGAAGAAACCTTTAATGTCGAACACTAGAGCTGTTGCGGTAAGCCCCTTTTTCCAGCCTGACTGGATGTCATGCACAAGGGTGATACCAGCATTGATTGTCGATGACTTGTCTCTGCATCCAAATTGGTTAGTTGGAACAAGTTGGTGCTTACCCACATCGAACAGGATTCGGCGGGTGATTATCTTCTCCAAGAGCTTAGATAGGCACTCCAGAAGGGAGATAGGGCGATAAGATCTGGGATGGGACATGTCTGTTTTCCCTGGCTTGGGAACGATAGCGACAATGGTTGCTCTCCAGGCCTTTGAGTGGTGGCCGAGACGCAGGCATGCATTGAAGATACTTGTGAGGAGGTGGCCACATGAGGGAAAGCTCCATTTGATCAGACGATAGTTGATCTCCGATGGGCCTGGGGCAGAAGCATTAGATGTGCTGCTTAACGCCTGGCTTACCTCCTCAATAGATATGGGCACAAAGTCCCGAACAGGCCATCCTGGCATATCGTTCACCTGGGTGACTTCAACTTGAGGTGGAGAAGGTGGAAAGAAGGCTGACTTGAGGATTTCTCCTAGCTCAGCTGCGGACACTGCTATACCATCGTCAGTAATAAGCGGGGGGATGCGTGACCTCATGTGATCTTAGTTTCCGTCGATCACGATTGATGACTGATCACAATCACTTGAAGTTGAGATCGTTGTGACCAGTCCCTGAACTGACAATTTATTCACACAGGATCAAAATTCTGCATCTGCAACATGTGGAAAGTTAGCGGCCATCTTCACTCAGAATGGCACCCTCGTCTTGGATTCAGCGCCCCGCAACCCATACGCCTTACCGCGTATACGAGCGGCCACTTGGTCATACAGAACTCAGTTTCTACCACGACAGTCTGCTGAGTGGCACGTCAGATACAACACGACATGTCCTCGTGCAAGCGCAGGAATCCCAAGAGCCTTCGCTCTTCTCCGAGCTGAATGTAGCTAGGGCATGGGTTGATACGAAGCAATATTTCCCCCTTCTGGGCTCACAGATGCTGGTTGACCTAGGGGGAGCCAGTGGTCAATTCATCGTAAATGAAGAGGATCTTTGGTCCTACAAATCATCAGAGGTCCACTTTTTGACCATCGACTCTGCGCGTGATGCGGAGGAATTGCTTCTTGACCTTCGTCATGGCGAACGGCGGCTGAATAGCCAAACCCTTGTTCAAGTCTATATCCTCCGAAGGGTCGACTTGCCGTCTCATTACCATGTCATGATCCAGGTGGCGCACGCCATCACAGACGGGATGTCTAACATCGCTCTCCTGAAGTATTTCATGGACTCTCTGTGCACCGTCAGGCCAAAGCCCAACTTGGAGGAGAGGTTGGGCATGGCGATGGCTTCGGAAGAGTTGGACCCATGCCTTCGTCTGAGTCTTCCGCGTCAAAGATGGATTCGAGCTATCAGCGAAGTCATCAGGTCCATTCGCTGGGATAAACTTAAAGTAAGCTACCTACCCTCTCAAATAAATATGTATATTACTCACCTCGTATCAGGGAGGTCACACTTTGCCGCAGATTCAGGACCCTTTCAGTTCCGTTGCGCCTCCAAAATCGTATTTGACAAGGCTTAGTCTACCAGAAGACATGACGAAGAAAATCATTGCTACTTGTCGGAGGCATTCCCTCACGTTTGGGCATGTGTACGCTGTGTTGGCGCAAATAGCAATAACCCGGATCCTCTGCCGCCGATATGTCGAAGGCTGTATTAGCCAGGAGGAATGGGAGATGAGACGGAGGCAGCCCATGCATACTGGTGGCCCGCTAAATCTACGGCCATATTTGGACAAGGAATGGTTGGCTAAGGGAGGTCATGCCACTGTGGGATGTGCTATCGCTTTCTTCTGGTACACACTACCATTTATGCCTCTCGGCTCGGCTGCGAATCTCAGCGTTGGAGACAACCTACCGTCCTTCGCTGAGCTATTGAGCCGAGATCGGTTCTTCCTGAGAACGGACCTCGTCAAGAAGCAATCCAACCATACGTTCCGGCACCCACTGTTTGGCAGCATTGTAAAGCAGCAATCCCGGGATAGAATCCAGAGAGTCGTCCAGGTGCTGCAGAATTTCGAGGCTGTGAAGGCATCAGGAGGGGAGGTAGCCCCCTCCAAAACGCCGTTCGTCCTTTCTTTCGCCGGATCGAGCATGGGGAATGTAAGTCTTCACGGCCTAGCTTGCTGTGTCGCCACCTGATGGGATCTCAATAGGTTGAGAACATAGAACAGTATGGGTATCCTTCACGAAAGGGGAAGGACTCTGCGCCCCAGACACCGTTACTTCGAATCATCGCAACTGAAACGTACCTTCGCTGTCGACCTGGTGAGCTCTATTTAGGCTCTGCGACCGCTCGAAACATGCTCCACATGTATGTCTTCTTCGACGGGAATGCTTATGAGGAAAGCACCGTCGACGAATGGTTGAAGGAAATTAAGGACGCCGCTATCTGGTACCTTGGTGAGGAAGATGAACGTCAAAATCAAGGCAGGTTGTAGCAACATAACTTGGGAATTGGTGGACTTGCAATTTAATTGAATGTACAGAAATTTCTGGATTACAAGCTTTCTGTGAGTTGTCAATGGAGAAATAGTAGTGAATACCAAGACAAAAGTAGGGAACACCAAGACAAAATGAGGGAGCTAGGAAGACTCGCCGCCTTTGTTTGCTTGTGTTGCAGCCTACTTCCCTCCCGGTTCATAACGTTCTTGACACACTGCGTGGCAACTACAATCAAATCTGGCAGAATTTGAAAGGACGCCATTGCGGGTATATCAGGATCTACATAATGAATCTGACTATTATATCTAGAATTCAGAAAACATAGCGGAATTTCATATTCCCCAACCTCTTCTCAATTTCTCTCAGCTCCATGTTTCGCTCGACCCCAGCACGCTGCATCTCGGTCGTCACTTCATCACCATGGAAGGCGGCAACCCAGGAGTACAGTTCGAAGTCACGGCGTGGGACTCCTAACGGAAGTTTTGGCACGAAAATGCCTGCAAGCACACCGAAGGCCAGTACGAGGACCAAGACAACAACCATTGGTATCGTGAGAATGCGAGCGTTTGATAGTACGGAATCGGGGTAGGAACGCCCCACGATGTCGCCAGTGCCCGCTAAATAGGGCAGGAGATTAGTCGCGTCCATTTGCAATCGTGTCTGTATGAATGCGCTTTCCGCGAGTTCGGTGAAACCATTGGCACCTACGCCAGTGGAGTAAGAGACGACCTAGTTGACAGTGATTGCCAATGAGTACGCCTGTACCCCCCCGAAAATACACGAAACAAAATGCACTACTCACCATCGGCGAAGGCATGTACGGGGCGTCTCGGGAGTTGTCCTATTCCGTGTGTTAGATAGAGTTTAGCAAAGCTCTCTCAATAGACGGCGCACCTTCACCAACTTATTCACGGAGTTTTGATGCGCAACAACGTACGCAGGCCACAATGCAGAGGAGTTGAGCTGGCGCTTAACACCCGAAATCGTCGTACCAATGTTCGATTCACCACTCAAGCTATCGGTGGTGGTGCTGGCCTTGTTGATTATCCTCGTCGAAGTGGTTATGCTTGTGGAGCTGTTGTACGTCTCAACGATCCATGGTTCGAATAGTTCCAAGCACAGTGCAGCATCGTAACCGATGCGCGATTCGGTGCCGTCCGCGTTGGAAACGGTTTCGTTGCCGAGGATGGGGAACTTGCCTTGAGGCGTGAACGCCGTGTTCAGTCTCACCAAAACGAACTCCAAGCTGATAAAACCTCCTCCATCTTCTCCCATTGAAAGTGGCGAACTATAGTAACTGTGCGAGACCCCGTTATCATTGAAACCAACTGCACGCATTGAGTTTACCAAGATGGTACGGATGAAAGTAGATCCTCACCTCCAAGGGTCAAAGGATTGGGATCGACCTCGAATGGGAGAGTATCGTTAGGTTTCACGGCCGTGGTCAGGTTCACGGGTTTGTCTAGGATTTTTGGAAACTGAAGGCTGAATGATGTGAATAGATCCACCATGGTCTCTCGAGGCGCGAACAAATATGTCACATTCAAGCTGGATTTCGGAATGCTAATAGGAGCATTCAATGTATGGAACAAGGTGAAAGTTCACAGAGCTCACAGATTTCTCTCTGCATTTGGGACTTTCCGACAGTGCATTCGAGCCCCCCATCGTGGATATCTGATGCTTCGTCAGTCCCTAGCGTAGGAGTAGAGGTAATTCGTTTACCGAAGTATCGTACCAGCGTCAATGTCGTTGGACAAGGCTGGTGTGCTGGACACACCGCTGTTTGTTTGGTTCTTGGGTGCATGCACAAAGGCGCCAAAGCCTGAACCATTTGGTTGAAGTTGGGATGGTGTGGTTTCAGCGAAATAAACCATATCCGTGCCCCAAGGGTATGAGAAGGCTTGAGGGGGTTGACCATGCTCGTGGTGAGAGAGGGTCCAGCCAAGGATCGGATGCTATTTCGCGAGCCATTTCATTGATGGCCAACACGTGAAACACAGATATCTACCTCGAAGACTGGCAATAACTCGGTTGCTCGAGTTAAGTCAATAGCCGACAGGTCCCCTTTCAGTGCAACTTCTCGATAGTCGGTATGTTGGTTCTGTTTGAAGTACCTGATCAGGAATGCAGACTGGATGCTGGATGAATGAGAGTGTATCTTACTGTGATCCGCGTACTAATCTCTACTAAACGTCCGAGTATGAAAGGGAGGGATGCGGCTAGAAGTACGAGAAGGAGGAAGTATGCAACATACAGCGACCTAGTGTACGCGTTAACTTTATTGAGCGCTATAAAACTGCAAGTACTCACCAAGGACGAGAGCTTGATGCCACGATAGAATATTAATAACGAATCAAGGCGACTAGTAATTGCTACGCACTCGTATGCCTTTCGTTGCTTACGGGCGGTACCCTGGAACATGATTCTGTTGAGAAGCACGCGGGCCGCGACCAAGGCACTCGTTCCTTGAGACGCCGCCGCAAACTCTCGAAGAGTTAATCCAGGTGCTTCAGGTAGACGACTTTGGTGGATCAAAGTGGCCCAAGCTTGAACAGAACCGATTAGCACCATGATCATGGATCTCAAAGATATAACATACTAGCTGCTTCAAGAAATGCCCGAGCAAGATTTAAGAGACTCAATCCTAGACAGAACCCCACGACCCCACAGCCACAGCTCACTGCAAAACGTGTCCAAAAGATGGTTCTATCTTTTGCGATCAGAACAAAAATCATGAGGACGGGATACGCGATCAAGCAAAGTCCAACATGAAGGACAATCAATGCCCAATTCGGTGCCTCGTATGCGCTAGAGAATGGGTTTTGTGGCGAGGATGTAATTGGTTGA
Source organism: Pleurotus eryngii var. eryngii (assembly GCA_029467805.1). Taxonomy (NCBI): domain Eukaryota; kingdom Fungi; phylum Basidiomycota; class Agaricomycetes; order Agaricales; family Pleurotaceae; genus Pleurotus; species Pleurotus eryngii. Next base: position 1,079,539 of record SZVJ01000009.1, on the reverse strand, counting down.
TTGAATGGAGACCCGTCTTTTCCTATCGCGGACGATGCGGAGGAGTTGGGTTGGGTGCCATTGGATATTTCCTCTCTGGGATTCGGGTCTCTGTAGTCTGGAGGAGATGCAACAGCAGATAGACCAACGGGTGCTATGGATTCGACACTCGATCGATCCGTGCCTGGCGATACATCGATTTCTGGCGTTGAGTTGGGAGTGGGTGCTGGTAGAACAGGAAGTGGGCGAATTGTGCTGCGACGCGAATAAGTGGAAGTGTGGTGCGAGAAAATTGCGCTTGACGGAGTGGGCGGGTCGTCCTGCCAGAAACCTGCTCCATCAGTCACATCGGAAGAACGAATGACTGGGTTAGGCATGATGGCTGCCTACAGCGAGAAAGTGGGGGGCAAGAGACAGGAACTCCTACTGCCTTGAGGTCGAGGTTGAGGAAAACATACAAACGGCTGCAAACGAGTGTGCATTGAACCGGACTTGGCTAACCGAGACCGCCCTACAAAAGCGCAGGGATAAGCACATAGGACTGTTTCGAGTGTTGGCCCTGGGCGTCTCAATAGTTATGGGCGGCCCAGGGTCGATTGTTTTAGAAGTTACCAGCGACTATGGATTCCGGAATCTGAGATTCAGAAATGCAAGACTTTGGGCTGGAAACGAGTGGTCTGGTAATAACTAGGTACTACACAAATGTGTCGGCTCACCAAAAAAGAAGCTATAATGCTATGAAGACTCCATGGATTCGGGTACACGATGCTTTTTCTTCCTCTTTTTCTCTTTCTCCTTGCCTTCTTGTTCCTCTCCGTCCATTTCGGCCTCCAAATCTGCTGCTGAAGGTCGCCGTTTGCGCTTCTCTTTCACCGTGGGGGCTGCGTCCTCAGCTGGCGCCACAAACGCCTCAGCACGTTCAGCACGGCGCTTAGCAGTAGTTTCCGCTTGCTGTTGGTTCATTTTAGATCAAGGTCTATGAGAAGTCATCATCGACGCACCTTTTGTTGTCTTCGCTCTTTTTCTCGCGCTTCCTTTTCGTGAGATTTGAGGAAATACTCGCCAGATTCCAATTGGAGGTCGACCTATACAGTGCATGTTATTTTTGCTCAGTGAATTTGCAACATCAGACGAACCTTCCGAGGCTGCTGCGCTGGTGGGAAGGGTGTGTAGACCTTTTTAGCAGGTTTCGAAGATGCCCCTTCCAATCCAGCAGCTTTTTTCGGGCTTCGTCTTTCGCTGAAAGCTTGTCGTTCTTCTTCGCTGTTTTCTCCGACGTTTTGAGATGGCGCTTGCGAAATTGGGGAAGGAACCTATCCCATGATTCTGTTGCCAATTTTGGATCCTTTGCGAGCTCACGACGAATCATAAGTTCCTATTCGGAGCGTAAGTGACTGTTTAGCGACCAAGAGCGCTTGGAGAGGCTGATACTGACCTTTATGCGGTATATCGGGTGGATATTCTTCATGCAATCTAGGACTATCCGCCGTACCTCCTTCAGGGACTTATAAGGTCCCATGACACTGACTGTACTTCCTTGCACAAGTACGTAACATTGCGTGAGCAGCTCAATTGCCTGTAACGACGTTGATGAATGTGAGCAAAGTGCACACGGATTACATACCTTCAGCGTACTCCCATCTGGCCCTATTATCCTCTGCCGTCGCTTCACGAACCGCTCCTTATTCCGCACAAGATTCCCGATTTTTATGATGTCGCATGCTACACCATCGTCCATGATTTTGATAGCCTGGTTGACGGCAACACCTCTAGCAAGCAGCTTGATCATGTCCCGAGCTTTCAGAATGATATACGGATCGTATGTCTTCCTCGTAGTCCGTACCGACATCGAACCATGAACAAGATCAAGTGTACATGCTATGCCCTTGATAGAATGAGGAGAAAGTGAAATAAAACTATATTTGTCACGTACTTGGGCATCCAGGGCCTTTGTTACCGCACTCCATACCTCCCGCAAGTACCTTTCTCTGTACTTCGGAAATAGCGTCGCAAACGACGATTCCTCGGTGAATGGACCGGCTTTGTTATCCGCTGGTTGAAATGGGTCGACTTTCCACTAGAAATCGGGTCTATTCTGGGGGATATATTCAACATTTAGATTACCTACGCTAGTCTGATGTTAGATTATTGGATCTCGAAGCATAAACATGAACTCACTGGTCAATATCGTCGGTATCCCAAGCTGAGAGCAAGCTATGAGCATGACAGAGTACATAGAATCCATTGAGACATACGTTTTTCTTTCCTGTGGCTCTTGTGCCTGCTGGTGGATGCTTGACCGCCTTCTGACATGACCGTTACTTAGATCTAACAAAACTTCCGAAACCAGGTCACACTCCCTGCGTTCCCACGGTCAATAACTCTTACCGTTTGTCTTATTGTCAGGGTCACCTTCACCTTCTACATTCCGTTCTCCCTAACGTACCTCACGCTACACAATGGACATCGACGACGCATATGCTCCAGAGGTCTACGATGAAACCAATGGCCTCTCTTACGACGACACTATCACATACGAAGAACAGCTACCTGCGGACTCTACAGCTGAGACGAGTCGCACGTTGGCAAATAGAATAGGTCGTACCAAAGTGTACTTGCTTTCCGAATCCCGTTCGGTGGGCGGTAAGGTACGCGGGCAGTTTGGGATTAGATAGTAACGTTGATTTGGGGGTCTACAACCATTGAACCCATTCGCCTACCCGATGGCTTCAGCGCAAGCGAGACGGGAGTCAAGACGCAAGGGAGGAGTTGGAAGAGGAATTCACCATGGAAGAAGGTGAGCCACCCCGGAGCTTGCCTGTTTAGCGAATCACGAACTTTATGCAGATTCACCATATCGAACAAACGCGTTGTTGTTCCAAGGAACACCTATATCACATTTGCCCACCAGTCGACTTTTCGCATACGCTACACAATTCGATGCACACCCTATGGGCCTGGAGTGGATTGACGACACCACCTGTGTGTTCGTCTTCACGTCCAAGACTGCGGCACAGAGCGCCCACGGATACTTGCTCAAATCCGCAACGGAAGAAGAGGACGAAGAAGGTTACGTCACAGCGAAACCTATACCGGTAGAGATCTGGCCACCAGAGGAGCGCATCAACAAGAGTCTTGGGAAGGCGGAAGGGTTGCGCGGTGTCATACGTATGCGGTGGGCGAGACATGAAGATGTAAAGAAGAAGGGTGCAAAGAAGGAGAGCGAGTTCTACCGTAAGCATGGGGCGACTGCGGGGAAGGAGCTTCATGGCGTCAAAACCCCTCTGGATGCAGAATCCAAGCGGAGGCGAGGGAATGTTGAGAATGGAGGTCTTAACGAAGCTACGGAGCGAGCTAGGCTTGATGAAGACTTAGACAATTTCCTCGCAGCTGACTCCAACCACGAGGATGATACGATGGCCGCTGACGAGCCTCCGGATGACGTGCCCCCGTCTAAAATGCGATCAGACTACATTGCTACCGATGGGCGAACGCTGCTCGAACGGACATCCGTGATGCGAATTCAACCTGATTCCCTTGCCTCTCGTCTAACCTCGCCTTGGCCCAAAAGACGGAAGAATAACGAAGGGGCTTGGGAGATGAACGGGACTGACCTAGAGTGGGGAAGAGAACGTGAACGTCGGCCTCGCGGTGGGCGTCAACGAGGCAGCGAACAAAAGTCCCGAAGTGGAGACCACCGGGCACGGCCGAAGAAGAGTCAACAGGAACTTGACGATGAACTTGACGCGTTTTCTAAGTGGGAAGTAATTATGGCGTCGGGCGGATTGATTATTCGATAAGCGTAATTTTTGTTTGACATTGTGTACCTGTGTACGGAGTAACCCCCATTCAGCACTTTTATCATTAGACCGTTGGTTCCCGTTTGCTGCACTTATGAACAATGTGGCATCATGCTGCCGTAGACATTTCGCGTCAACTGCTACTTCATTGAATTTGCCTGTGTCGCGAACACGTGACAAGGAACAACCTTTCTTCTAACCACCATCATCGATTCCACCATGCACGGCGACATCAAAGAGCAATACCGTCGCCACCAACGTTCCGCATCGTCTACTGGCTCGAATCGCGCTTCCCAGCGTACCGACAAGCCCATACCACAACCATCGGGGCTTTTTGCGCGCATTCAGAATCTTCGGACTGCAGCCAATACAATATCATCCCTGAGCTCGCTCTTGCCCTTCAATGCACCTCAGATTGCTCCCTTACCTACCTCTTCTACGAGCGATGTGAATAGCGCACCAGGTGGATCTCCTCCAAGAATTGATATCAACGTGGATGTCCATACGCGCATGCACAGCGAACACCCAGGATCACTTTCTTATTTCATGGAAGAGAATGAAAGGCAAACGTACGCGATTTGGGCTGGATCCCCTCATCCTAATCGACGACGGACCCCAACAAACACCTTGTTTTACCGCAATATGGATACACAAGCGACTGAACACGAGGAACTTCTGCAAACAGCCATTTCTCTGCCGGACCCGACGCATACACCTCTTTCAGAGTACGCTATCACGAAGTCCTTGAACTCACATCCTCGTCGGAGTCGCAGAGCTCAGCAAGTCTCGCCGACGCACGTCAAGCGGCTTCTGTCGAGCTTCTACGAACCTTCTCAGGCGTTTGACGATCATACGCGGCCCTCTGCGATTAAGCCTGACTATGTGAACGTGCCCTCCCTGGACCCGTCTCCCGTACTATCTGATACGACGCCTCCTCTGACGCCAGACTCCTTCCACGATTCTGGTGGCTCCCTTCCGTCTGTTACTCCGCGTCTTCGATTCCAAAGTGCATTCGATGAGGGAGGACTAGGACTTGCATACGAGGACAACGTGGATCTAGTCGACTTCGAACACAGCTATGGGATCCAGAACGCGGTAAACCACCACCGGCGGGCTGATTATGCCCAAGATGGGATATATGCGCCTGCTTTATCTCGTTCGGTACAGCAAGGGAAGAGGCCATTATACCTAACCGAGGATATGAACGGCAGACCTGAGACCGCCGACAATGCGCGTGATACGGAGGCTTTAACGGATGTCGTTGATGGCGAAGAGTGGGTTGGTCTCAAGTATACAATAGAACTGAGTACACGAGAACGCCATCGCACGCAAAGTCAACAACCCGCCATCGAGGGCGAGCATTCTAAGGTGCGTATGAATGCATTCTACGGTTGTCAGACCCCAATTTATCTACCGTTCACTTGTAGAGTCGTGCATCCTGGGCTATGCTCCACCAGGAAGTCACTCATCCTGCTATGATTGAAGAAGAGTTCTACCATTGGCGTCAGTGGCACAAGTTCCTCGAGCAGCACGAACAAAGACAAAAGCAAAGGAGCATCAGCCAGCGCCATTCGTATGCTGTTCAACAGCAGAATAGCCAGACTGCCAGCCTAGATAACGAGAAACAGGTGAAAGAAGGTGCTTGGTGGATAATCAGGAGTAAGAAAGAACGTAAAGTGAGGAACGCTGCGGTGCCTATCATTTTTCGTGTACTAAACTAACATCATCAGCCCCAGAGAGGGCTAAGCTGCCCTACTAGAGGCAAGACATTCCGCAGGACCATTTCAAGTGAGGCGGTACGTTTTCCGTTATCGTTTAAAGCAGAACATCGCTCAAGATGTGTTTATGACCCTTCAGCATGTAGAACATGGAGAGAAACAAGACAACACCCCCCGCCCGCAGTCTTTTGGGTGTGTACGCGATTTACACACATCCAGGCTTTTTAGATCCGATTTTACCAGTTGCTCTTCCGCTTTCCATGTCCCCTTCGATTAAACGTTTGCAATTTCTCTTTGTGGCATATCATTTCTTGGGCTTGAACTATTGGGCATTAAATGTATTTGTATCATACAGGGAACACGTTAGGAAGCATATTCCTAGAGATGAGAAGATGTCGAGAGAAGATGCGATGAATATTGTATTATTATAACGCCTTATTCACGAGACTATCTACACCTTTGTCGATGTTGTCGCCGCAAGTTGAGCCTTGACGTTAGCGAGCTTCTCCTCGCGCTCTTGCTGTGAAGGTAGTCAGCACAGGTATCACATTCCAGTAATTCCGACGTACGTTGTGGATTTCCTGGGATTTGACGGCTGCCTCAACGCGTATTTTTCTCGCTTCCAATTCCTGCTCTAGCTTCAGCGCGTGCTGTTGCTTGAGCTGCACCATAACAGGTGGTTAGCTCTAGCGGTGAAATCAGCCAACATGAATACATACCTGCAGATCTCGATCAGCCTTCTGCAAGTTATCCCTCGCCACATCGTGATTGTGAGTGGCCTTACTAACCGCCTTAGCGGTTTTCAGCTCTTTGTCCTGCTTCTTCGCCACATGATGCTCTGCCTTGTCAGCCGACTACGCGACACGAACATCGTGTAAGTAAGATTCCATGCACGAGATGCGTACATAATGGTAACTTGGCTCACCTTGGCTGCCTTGGTCGTCGATTTCTCCAGGGACTTCAGATTTTTCAAGGTGTGCTTGACGCTGCTCTCCTCTGTCTTCCCCGCTTTGACGAGGTCTTTCTCCATGTGCTTAAGGACATCAGGCGAGGTGTAGGATGGGGTTGGCCCCGTTGGGTTGCTCATTATGATTTGTTTTGAAGTTTAGATAAAGGTGCTCTCGAGGGTGGTTCGAATGGAAGAGTTGCGAGAATCGTGCGAGGCCGATTTCAATTTGTACTCGCGGCGGGGTATCCGCAATCCAAGGGGTGCATGTCTTCCATTGACGTCACGGCGCAGACTACTTTTTCTGGCAAGTGAGTTGCTATATATGGACTAGGTTTGGATGTGGAGAAGTCAAGGTGACTTTGAGGTGTGACGCAGATTCATTGGCGAGTGGATCATCTGCCAAGTGGATTGTTAGATCCAAGGGGCAAGGGACCTCAGTGGGAAGGAGTAGTAGTCCCTCAGGACGTGTACTATGAGGGAGGTAAGAGTAGGTGAAACACAGTGCACGTGGTAGACTTGATGCCTCGAACTAACTTGGGGTGAAAAAGAAGGGAGCTCTGATTTCGAGGATTGATCTAGTAACAAGGGAGTAGAAAATTTGAGTAAGTGTATAGCAATGGGAGTGGAACCAATGTATATATAGCAAAGAATAAATAATATGTGTGGACCCATTACAGTAAGAGCCTCAAATACAATAAAATAAAATAAAAGAGTCTGGATAGGGCGGAGAAAGGTGCAATGCAAGGGAAGGAAGTAATAATAACCATAAGGCGGAGCACTCGGTCCCAGTCAGAAGTCCAAAAGTTGCTGTTGAGTGTTGTTGGTTGGGATCAGCCGATTGGTCAGAACTGACAGCAGCCCCTCTGATGGGCTCTAGCTGATAGAATTAGAGGTCGCCATCAGTTCATGTTGGTGTCTATCAGTATATCTTTGTACCACTAGCTACACCAAATAGAACCCATTTCTCCACCCATACTGGGAATTACAGGGGGGTCTACATGTTCCTCAAATAGACAACAGTAAGGGCTGAGATGAGGTGGCATTGTGACTGTTGTGACTGACCTTCTATAAACGGCATGCTGTGTTCGCTTCAAAGTTGCATATCTGACGCATATCAGTCTACTGCCGGTTATGTTGTGACAAGACTCAGATATATTGAGCGGAGGTACTCCGAGAGTCTAGATAAACAGTACAGTGCTACAACTGGTGGCATCTAATACCAACCATGTGAACTTTCCACAACCGACGACGACTGACCACAACTTCCTGACTGGTACTTAGTAGCCTATGTTCACCTGCTTTCCTTCGTACTGGTCCCACTTCTCCGTCACAGCTTGAGTAATGAAGTGGGCGACGTCTTTGCGGGACACAGTGTATCCCCCGAGCTCCTTCTCGGATACTCGATACGGTTCCCCCTTTCGCCCAGCCTTATCAGCCTTGCAGTCCCCGTCTGTCAGCAGTGCAGGGCGTATCACCAGGATTCTCTTAATGGTACCCTCGGCGGGGAGGCCCTTCCGTGTCTTCCACGCCGTCCCCCATGGCTCGCCCCTCATGACATCGTCGCCCGGCTCCCCGTCGCTCTTGGAGTCCCATGACCAACCCGCGGCGTGTGTGCGGCTAGGACCTCCATCCCCAACTTGTCTTTGTGCGGCGCGGCGAGCAGCCAGGCGTAAATAGGCTTCAAGGCGAGTGGAAGGGAGTCGTGGGAGGTGCGCGAGAGACCAATGGAGGAGAGTGTGATCACCTTGGGCTGGGGCGACTGGTTAATGGGGAAAGTGCACAGCACGTTGAAGAAGGATTGCGTTACGAGCCCGACGGGGTTCTGGACAAACCCTTTAGTGAGGGTGAAGTTGGGATATGTGCCTGTAATGCGAAGCTAGTCTGTGATTAGGTTTGAGGATGAAGGCAAGGGGGATACGTGCCGACGGTGAATAGTAGGAGGTCGACTGGCCCTTTGCTGCCGGCTTCGTCCCAGACGCGTTGGACGTCCGCTTCGACCTGGCAGTCCCCTTTGACGAGGTATGCTTTGCCGGATTTGACATATTCCTGGATCGCTGTATCCTTGTCGAAGACAGACGGTGTTCGGAGGAGAAAGGTGACCGTCGACCCTTTGGCTATTGAAAGGCAACGCGTCCCGTCAGCCTCCCATTGCATATAGTGCGTGAAGCACTCACCAAGGAACCGCAGGGCGGAGAAATACCCAATGTTTCTCGAACCCCCGATAACAATAATATTCGACGACATGGCTGGTAGTGGTGGTGATTCAAGGGGTGGTGAAGAGGAAGTTAGAGGGTTAATGCCCCTTCGTATCAGGAATCGGAGCCGTTATATACGCGACTGGCATCAGCGCACATGCCCCATGCGTAGTCGCGATGCTGTACGAACTTTGCAGGTATGTACGGGTGGACGGTTGAGATCGGAGTTGATGCGTTTGATGGTACACGATGGCGGAAACGTGGAACCTTGCGGCTACTGTGCAACCATCAGCCGCACAATGGCTCCGATTGTGCAATTATTCGGCATGAGCGGGCGCGCTGGATTTGCACGAAATTGATGGCGCAAGACGTGCTCGTATCGGCCGACTAGCTCAGCTGGTTAGAGCGTCGTGCTAATAACGCGAAGGTCTTGGGTTCGATCCCCACGTTGGCCATTGCACTCCAATCAACACGTTTCTTTTTTCATATTGGACGAAGGTGGCTTTGTACTAATCTCGTCCCCAGATGTCTACAGAAAGCTTCAGGGAAGAGCCTTCAGGGAAGAGCCGGGCGGACTTGAATGTCGGAGTCAAATTCTTTGAACAGAAGTCGCGTTGAGCTCTCTGTAGGACCAAGAGTCAGTCGTGAATTTGAAACACCGACGGTCTCGCGCGGACCACAAGGACTGGAGCCGAGACTAGCTTTGTACAAGTTTCGCCGACCACCTGGTTCATCGCCCTCTTCGACTCTACATTGTACGGAAGCGGTCCGTGGTAAGTAAATTAACGCGCTTCTCCTAGAACGAGCGCTTGTTCGTGTTTCACACGAACCACCATGTTCTTCATCGTAAGGCATCCATAATACCATATGCACCCAGACTGACCTCTGCCTCTCATAATTCGACATGCATCGCAATAGAAAGAACTGACTCACACTATTCTTTTGCACCCTTCGTATTTTGGCTCCCGCATGCTCAACTTCCTTGAAACAAAACTATATTCCGATGTAGAAGGCACATGCTCTGGTTCCTTTGGCTACATCATCGCCGTAGTTTCGATCTTGGATATTGGCAAGGGGATGGTGTTGAGCGGGAGCGGGCAGGCAGAGTTCATCACGAGGTATCGCGCGATTGTGTTCAAGCCGTTCAAGGGTGAGGTGGTCGACGGGGTCGTGAACAATGTAAACAAGGTGCGTTGGCGTTCCTTATGATGGGGGCAGTCCCAGGAACTCACCTTTGGCTACCGTTGTAGATGGGTTTCTTCGCAGACGTCGGGCCACTGACGGTATTCGTTTCACATCAAGTACAGTAACCCTCGTATCCATCAACCTGCACATCATGCTTGACGCTAGCTACCTCTAGCTCATTCATCCAGATATGAAGTTCGATCCTACGTCCAACCCACCTTCGTTTGCTTCGGATGAACAGGTGCGTGCATTGGCCTTGTGCGGCGCGCTGAACTTACCAAACCCGTGACGTAGATCATCGAGAAGAACACCCGTGTACGCCTGAAGATTGTCGGTACGCGTGTGGATGCAACGGAGATCGTGAGTTACCGTCGGTTTCTTTGATGTCTTTGATGCGACTCCTCCCGCCTAGTTTGCTATCGGTACGATAAAAGAAGACCATCTCGGTGTGATCGACTAAGGCCACTCCTTGCCAAATTTTGGCAACAAAATGCTACCACCACGTAATTTATGTTAATGCTAGCTTCCATACTGTTGCTTCGTGAGGCACTCGACGAAATATATCATACCTCATACCTGTCAAACTCCCGCCTCTTTGCAGAATGCTATCGACTTGTACATACCGACGCGTACTTGGATTCATATTCCCATGACCCTCTTGGCGGCGCAGACCATGTCGGCCGACTAGCTCAGCTGGTTAGAGCGTCGTGCTAATAACGCGAAGGTCTTGGGTTCGATCCCCACGTTGGCCAGTTCGTTCCAATCGATGTGCATTGGGAAGTCTTTTTTCGTCATCAAATAACGCAAAAACGCATCACTCAAAGTTTTGTCCCACGTAGTACACAGGGTTACTCATCAGGACTATGCAGCTTGAAGCTTCCCAGTGCCAGCATCTCTATTCACAGCCGTCACCATGGGCTCTTTCTTCTCGACGCTATACAGGCTCTACAAGGTATGCCCTTTCCAATTAATTCATAAATCATCCCTAAACAACGACCGTCATGCACGCCAGACGTTCAACCCGCCGTATGCGCCACCTCTACCGTCCAGCAGGCCGGTCAGATTCGGGGTGCTGGGGGCTGCTGCTATCGCTCCCATAGCGTTTATCAGCCCGGCGAAGAACCATGCCGAGGCTGTAGTCCTTGCCGTTGCTGCACGAGATAAGGGTAGAGCGGAGGTCTTTGCGAAGAAGTACGGGATTCCGAAGGCGTATGGGGGAAAGGATGGGTATCAAGGTGCGTGATATCTCAGGGTGGTATGTGCCCAGTACGGGCGTTGAGTTCAACGGGCGTCGGTCGCGGGTAGATATGTTAAATGACCCCGAGATCGACGCGGGTGTACAATCCAGTGAGTACCTATAAATGGAGAGCGATCCCCGTTGTGAACTGTAGATGCGACCGCCCTTCTAGCTCCCCAATGGTCTGCATTTCGAATGGACTATGAAGGCGCTCGCTGCGGGGAAACATGTCCTGCTTGAGAAACCTTCCGCCAATACTGCCGACGAAACACGGCAGATGTATGAGTACGCCGAAAAGAGGGGTCTCGTGCTACTAGAGGCATTCCATTACAGGTGAGCTCGTCTCGACTCTCCTTTGAATGACCGAATAAGTTGTGAAGATTTCACCCTGCAATTCAACGCGTGAAAGCTATCTTGGATAGTGGAGACCTTGGTGCTATCAAGAATTTGGAAGCTAAACTGGCGATCCCCAGAGGTGTGATGAAGGATAGCGATATTCGTTTCGATTTGTCGTTGGGAGGTGGTGCGCTTATGGATATGGGGTGTAAGTGGATCGCCCATGGCATGGTGTTTACCAGTTGCTGACCATGAGCGACTACGCCGTGCTCAGGCTACACGATGAATTGCATCCGCTATCTATCTGGGACCAATTCAAGTTCGGTCATCCACGCTTCCGCGGAACAGCACATCTCATCCTCTAACGATGCTTCTCTCCGAGCTGCTGCGGTAAACGTCGACCGCTCCACAACCGCCACATTCGCAATTCCCGCACCGTCCGGCTCGTCCGACATCACCGCCACGATCTTCTGCGATCTCTCAATGCCCCCTACTTTCGGTGTCATCCCGAAGATGCCGCAGGTAAGCGCGAAGGTGGTGTGTGAGGGCGGGGAAGTTGAGTTGTATAATTTCCCATTGCCTACTTTCTATCATTCTTTGACGGTGCGGAAGCGGGCGGCTGGGGGGAGGGTGGAGGAGAGGGTGGAGAAGGTGTATACGTTTAGGAGTGGGGGTGGGAGTGAGGACGCGACACCGAAGGGCGAGGTGTGGTGGACGACGTATAGGTACCAGTTAGAGGCGTTCATTGACAAGCTGAAGGGGCGCATGCCTCAGACTTGGTTGGACAAAGAGGATGCGGTGAGCAATATTGAGTGGATTGAGAAGGTCTATGAGAAGGTGAGTGTTTTTTTTGGTGGGTTGGTATGCTTGCAGGTCTGAAACGTGTTATATATACAGACGGGGTTGGGTAGTCGTCCTAAGTCGACCTATGTACCAGAACCATTGGGTTGAAAGAGTTAGGTCACCTCCATCGATGTGCTATTTCGATAGTTAGCAGAAATCCATAAGCAGGCAGCACGTTGCGCTGCAGACACCGTTCATCAATGTTTGTGGCGGCCACGCGTTTCCCTGTCATCCGGAATCAATTGTGGTGGATGCAACACAAGTATCTGTGGCAACTACCTTTTCGAACTGCAATCACTCTGCATGTCGATGGACATGGATTCGGATGATTCTTTGACTTCGTACTGGTCATCAGGGTCGAGCGAGCGTGGGTTCGTGGACGGGGTGAGCCCCTCCCCAACGCCCGTGGAAACATGGCTCACATAACTCTCCGAGTCCAAGATTACGACAAGTGTTGGCGAATTCATCCCTCAGCAACGGTACAATGTAGAAGCTGAACGCGAGCTCCTTTGTGGACGGCTTCAACTTGATGCTGGTAGGATTGTTAGAGACCCTGAGATGATAGCACAGAGACTCCACGTCGACGAAGTGGATGAGGGGTTTGTGAGCTCTTGTCGAGCTGCTTGTCTTGAAGAGTGCTCTCGGAAACTCGATAGATATGAGCGGCTAGCGAGCAGAGCAGATCGGCCTCAAGGCGACGAGGATGAATGCGATCGTATGTCGCGAATAGAACAGCTGATGTATCCTTACCTGGTGCGTCGATGATTTTTTCACTAAAACATTGCTGACGCCTGCACATAGAATGACTTATTCAAGTTTATAAGCGATTATCGTCACCATTTACAAGCTATTACTAGCACCAGCAGGGGAATGTGGCGCTGCTCGAAGAAACAAAATTTCACTGGAGAAGACCATACCAACGGGCTTTCCTCGCATTTTCCCGGATGGCGTGGCTCTCGCTAGCGGCTGCACGCGTGATTCGTTCTACTGGCGCGATATTCGCGCTTTTGTTGGCTGTGGGGCGAGCACCTTGCACGGCGAGCCTAGCGGTATAACGGGCGTCCCGGAAGTGGTAGCCCGCAGCATGGATTACGCGCGACTTCATCTGTCTGCAGACCCGCTTCGCGTTTTCTCGGTAGGACTGCTCTTGTATGAGTTCCACTTCATGGTCGCCATGTTCGATCAAGATGGTGTCTGCCTCTCGGCTTCGTATCACCTTCGCGACGACCTTGATATCTTCATCCGAGCCATACATCGACTAGGATATGGTCTAACGGACGTCGAGCTGGGCCGCGATCCGACTGTCAAGCTCCTGCACTCGCCACGAGATGACCAGCTTCGCTTGGCTCTTGATGTCATAGTCGAGGAGCAAGTCAAGTCTACTGTTTCAAGAAAATTCCCATCATACAAGATTACGCTCAAGGCTCGTGACACATACTCTATGGATGGGATTACGAAGCACATAGAAACTGAAGCGACAGCGTGGGTTACGATTGGTCCTCCTATCTGGAGTTCACTCTCTTACCTGGGGCGTGGTTCTTCGGTGTGGCGCGTCATAGCCTTGGGGGAGCTCCTTAAAGTTCTTGAAAGATCACAAGGGTCTGACCTACATCTCGAGGATGAGCCGATGCAGAATTGGTGTGTGTGGTGCAGGTGGAGGGATAGATGTTGAATCGCCCATGAAGAGGAAACGTAGATTGATGGTGCTGATCGCCTCGACTCGTCCTGGAAAGGTGACATCTGCTCCAAGCCTAAAATCGGCAATGCCTTTGCGGTAGGTGTGATGTCGGTCCCCCTTCTCGGCATGTCTCAAAGCCATATAGATGCGAGTTTCGGAGTCCCGGTGATTTCGTCGCCACGCATTTTTAAGGATGAGGACCTCCTCGGGGCGAGGGATTTCGTTACCCTCCTTGGCATGCGTGCAGCAATAGAAGGTATGTTCGTACATCAGCAGCATAGCACTCAATGATGCAAATCCACTTCATAGGCCACAAGTACTTGGTCTCGAAAGGCATTTTGCATCGCGACATTAGCGCTGGGAACATTATGCTATCAGCGTTGGCAAACCCACCACCCGGAATGGAGGGATTCTTGACGGATCTTGAGTATTTGAGTCTCAATACGATAGCGAAAATTTCTGAAACGACTGTGAGTGAGACAGATCTTCGGCACGACGTAGCCCACATTTCCCAGGGCACCCTTCAATATACGGCAGCAGAACTCTAGGGCGCCCTTGTATATGCAAATCGCAAGGTTGAGCACCAAGTCCACCACGATTTGGAATCATTCTTGGGTCCTGGCGTACGTGCTCAACCGGTCCTTTAGCAAACAGAAGGATCTTCCGACAGAACGGCGCACGCGGCTCAAAAAACACTTTGCGAGATCCTTCGGATTGCATAGTGTGTACGACATCCACATGTCACGTCTTAGCTGTGAACCCCTCGTTTCGGATGTCTACGGAGACCTGCTGCCAAAACCAATGGTCATTTTATTGGTTAAACTTCGGGGAGCCATACATGTACATTTCGTTCTCGGATTCGCGGAAGGGGAAGAAGAAGAGATCAAGCCTTTGACTCACGACTTGGTGCTTGGCCTCTTCAATGATACGCACCATTCTTTGTAGCCCGTATGTTCCGCACTAAATGCTGCAAAGATCATGGCACTGAACGCAAGAGGGTATGCGAGGAGGAGGGGGAGTGGTTAAATGCATCAATCACCAAAACTACTAGGTAGTAGTGATGGCCAGCGGAGGGAAATTCGGGACAATGCAGGGGGGGGGGGGGGATTCAGTGGGTCGTTGTGAATCCCTCAGTGAAACGATCTCTAAGGGATTGTGTGATGATTTAGTTGACCTGACAAGTGTGTAGGTGATCGAGTACCTTATCACCCACAACGAGTCAAATAGGATAATCATGGTGCTTTCCCGTAGAATGCTCGGTCCTGCGATTCTTACATGGAGGGGCCAACAACCGAAACGACTAGGGTAGATTTACCCTTGCTTGCTCCTCTCACCAACTATCGTGCATGTACAGCTATGGCGGGTTGACCTAGACCATAAGCCCGTTGTCCTGAAGTATGGTCCTCAAAGTAGTGCTTCAGCTGTAGTCCTCGAAACCCAATGAATGCAAATGAGGGGAGTTCGAGGATCTAATTCCAGGGACAATTTGCACCCCCTTTTGCCATCAAGTGTGTATATCTTTCTATGTCTTTACAACCACAAATATCCACAGTGTTCTTTAGTCAAATCGGGTGGCAAACTCCGATGTATCCTAAGATTGCTCATGCTAGGATCCAAACCTTTAGGGTAGTTGTCGCTCCACTCTCTGATACCCTACTTGCCCAGTGAGGAGTCCAATCTTCGAGAAGTATGAGTACTAAAGCAGAGATCACGGGTGTTGTACAGGTGTTCTTCTCTTCAACTTGCCATACGAGCTTCTGTAAAGTCTTGCAGAATTAATGAAAATAATGAAAACACCATCAGGGGAGTGAGCGAAGAGCTGCGAAGAGCCGAATATCTTTGCCAGTTCAATATCCGCGACGCCACGTGATCTATGGCATTGGCCGAGATTGTTCAAATTCAGTGCACCCACAACCAACTCACAACACGCAATGGACGACTTGGGGTTGAACTAGCAGCTTGAACAGAGCGGAAGATGTGAGTGAGTCGCGACTTTGTCCCAGAACACAACACTCGTTCTATTTCTAACATTATCGATGGCGCTCCCTAATTTTCCTTGGAACGGTAGCACCCAGTACACGAGGTCATGGATTCAGAATCAAGTTCCCTGTCCTCATACTGGTCTGGGTTGTCGGTATCAAGCGAGGATGGGCGTATAAAAAAGGTCCTAAAATCACTTCACCAAATTAACAAGACGACTGACAATTCCCCTCGCAAGATAAGCACAGGTAATTCCGCGTTCATCACTGTGCAAACAGGGACGGTGGAGGCCGTACGCGATGTTCTTCGCAATCGGCTCAAGGAAGAGGGTCGTGTTGTTAGGGATCCCGCTATGATGGCCCGCAGACTTCGCCTTGAATCTGTCGACGAAGCATTTGTTGAGTCTTGTAAAGCCGCTTGTCTCGAAGAGCGCGACGAGCAGCTCCGCATCCTGGAGAATCTTTCACTTAAAGCCGATCGGAAAGGAGGCTCCAGCGGTCCTGAAACGGGCGCCAAGAAGCCGAAGCGACGCGAAAAAGATATGTATCCTCCACTTGTACGTTGACGTCGATCAGCGACGAGATCTTGCTAACGCGTACGCATAGAACGACTTATTCGGTTTCATAGGCACATATCGCCACTCCTCGCAAGATGCAGATGATAGAGGCACATGCCGTTGTGATGCCGAGAAAGCCATCAAAGGAGAAGAACATACCACCGGATTTCCTCGTACATTCCCAGACGGCGTAGCTCTTGCATGCGGCTGTACGCACGATTCATTCCGTTGGCGTGATGTTCGTGCATTTGTAGAATGCAAGGCCAGTACCTCACAAGGCGAACCTAGCAGATCAGAAACCGTCCCGGAAACGGTGGTTCAAGGTGCTGATTATGCGCGACTCCATCTGTCTGCAGATCCCTTCCGCGTTTTCTCGGTGGGATTGCTGGTATACGGCTTCCGCTTCATGGTCGCCATTTTCGATCAAGATGGTGTTTGCTTCTCAGACCCGTATCACCTTCGCAACAACCTTGATGTCTTCATTCGGGTTGTCTACCAACTAGGCCATGGTCTCACGGATGCTGAGTTGGGTCGCGATCCGACGGTCGAGCAGTTGCACTTGCCACAAGACGATCCACTTCGCTTGGTTCTCAATGCCATAGTCGAGGAGCAAGTCAAGTCCATCGTTTCGAGGCAATTTCCATCGTACAAAATCACGCTGAAGACCAGTGATACCTACTCAATGGAAGGGGGGTAAGAAGCACATGGAGACTGAAGAGACGACATGGGTTACGATTGGTCCGCCTATCTGGAGTTCACTCTCCTACCTGGAGCGTGGTACTGCGGTTGTGGCGTGTTATAGCCCTAGAGGGTAACGAAATCCCTCGCCCCGAGGAGGTCCTCATCCTTAAAAATGCGTGGCGACGAAATCACCGGGACTCCGAAACTCGCATCTATATGGCTTTGAGAGACATGCCGAGAAGGGGGACCGACATCACACCTACCGCAAAGGCATTGCCGATTTTAGGCTCGGAGCAGATGTCACCTTTCCTGGACGAGTCGAGGCGATCAGCACCATTAATCTACGTTTCCTCTTCATGGGCGATTCAACATCTATCCCTCCACCTGCACCACACACACCCGTCCTGCATCGGCTCATCCTCGAGACACAGGGTAGACCCTTGTGGTCCTTCAAGAACTTTAAGGAGCTCATCCTTGGCATGCGTGCGTCAATTGAGGGTATGTTCGTACGTCAGTCGCGTAGACCTCAGCGATACGAATCTACTTAACAGGCCACAAGTACTTGGTCTCGAAAGGCATTTTGCATCGCGACATCAGCGCTGGGAATATTATGCTATCGGCGTTGGCTAGCCCACCACTCGGAATGGAAGGATTTTTGATGGATCTTGAGTATGCAAGGCTCAATGAGATACCGGACATCTACACAATGAAGAGTGCACTAGATGTGAAAGGAGCCACTCAAACTGTTTTCAATGATGCAAAACGTGGTGCTGAAATGACTGTGAGTGAGCGAGATCTTCGTCATGCCGTCACTAACCTTCTTCCAGGGCACCCTTCAATTTATGGCGGCAGAACTCTTGGGGGCCATTGTACATACAAACCGCAAGGTCAAGCACGAAGCCCACCACGACTTGGAATCCTTTGTATGGGTCCTGATGTACGTGATCAGCCGGACCAGCAACGAACGGAAGGATCTTCTGACAGAACAGCGCACACGGATCAAAAAGCACTTCGTGGAGTCCTTTGGACATCGAAGTGTTAATTTCATCCATATCTCGCGACGTAGCTGTGAACCCCTCGTTGTGGACGTCTACGGAGATCTGCTGCCACAACCGATGGTCGCTTTATTGATTAGGCTTAAAAAAAGCTGTACATGCCCACTTCGCTCCGCCACCATCACAGTGGGTTGAAGAAGAAGACCCGGTACACGTCTTGACCCACGATATTCTTCTCAATCTCTTGGATACTACATGCCATTCCTTGTCGTCCATGCCCGCTGTAGTCTGAGGGATACCACGGAACCTTTGGTACCGCTACATGTCGGGAGTCGTATCCCAACAAATATATCTCTGCTTTCTGCCCCTGTATCCTAATCCGAGTCCTTTCAGCGTGATGCCCGAGCGATGCCATTCGGTATGATACCTCTAGCCCTCGGTCTAGTATCGGCGCGTAGGAATAAGCCACCGATATAATTTATGGCAACGGCCATGGGAGTGACCAAATTCCTCGTCCACATCCTCGAGAAACTAGTCACCGCCAGGTGTGCGAATCCAGTATCTACACGATTTCGAGACAGTGGATCCGCTTCCCACCGACCTCAAAGTAATTGCTGGGCTCGGAAAAGACATTATATTTCCCAGGACGAAGCTTTCAGCGTCGTCAATGCACCGTCGTAGGCGATTCAACCGTCCCTTCGTCTGTGCTGGAGGCGGTACCTGTTCCGCGCCGACTCATCTTTGAGACTCGGGTAAGTCGCTATGGTATTGCACGGGCTTTAAGGAGCTAATTGGTGACATGCGAGCGGTCCGCGACACTATTATTGAGTCGGGGTTGGATAGTCCACCGCGTGATATGGAATTTGAGACACCCGGCTTGACTCAACCTCGGAAACTCGCGCGATGGAAGTTCTTGCAGAGACCACCACCTTTCCAACAATGTAAAGTGTAGTGCTGAAATAACCGAACCCTAAACATACGAATTAGCACGAGATATCTGATTATAATGTATTTGGCCGGGCACCCTCTAATTTATGGCAGCAGGGCTCGTAGAGGCTTTGCGCAATTGTCGAACGCTTGTGCACCATTATGCACCAAGTCCACTACAACCTGGAATCCTTCGTCTGGTTTTCAGCGTATGCGATCAGCCAATACGTGGCCAATACCTATAAATTATCCCGGACATCCCGTCGACCCAGAAGCGACAAATGCAACACCATCTCGACCAATCATTCGACGTTCCCCATTAGCGTCGAAAGAGTCTTCAGGCTTTCCGGCCACCACCTGCAGAAGACTTGCTACTAGCAGGATGTGGCGTGTACTTATAGTTGCACATTTCATTCCTTTTCCGCCACGGGAGACAAGACCTTTGACTCACGAGTTCCTCTTCGACCCATTCCTGGCCACTCCAATTCCCATGAGACGTGATCACTGTTCAGGGTTGTTCTGGTTGCTTCCCTGTAGTGACATCACGGTTGAGTGGATATAACTGCCACCAGTTGGCCGATACGGTGCCCTACGCTCGGCCGCATCATCGAGATAATCGACAAGCTCGCTGTGGGCCGTGTTATGTTCAGAGCCAAGAGACCAGCTAGCGACGATGTTATCAGTGATGCGGCGAGATGCGTTGCCATATGTGACGGTGCAAGTGGAGTCATGATTCCCTGGGCAAAAATTTCATATGGGGAATCTGTAAAAGAGGGACCCTGTGATGAGAAACCACCTTCTGTTTCTTTCGGCTGAGCCGTGAGCACCACAGTGAGGTTGATCCTGAGGCAAACTATGCCTTCGCTGGACATATCCCGGGAGTCTGATCCCCAGGATCAGTATCTGGATTTCTCACCCTCAGCAGACGACCTCAACAACGCTGCTCTGCCTTCTCCTCCATATCGACGGGACCCGAGCTCCTCGAATCTACACTTGCTCAACATCCACGGCCTTTCGCCGTACGCCATCCACGACCAAGAAAGCCCCGCCTATGCCTCGCGATCCACCGTCATGGTGAACGAAAAGTCCCACTTAGTGAACGACGAGCCACCGCTGAAGCCCTCGGTCCATTACCCAGAGGATGTCAGAGCGCAGGCTCCAGTATACTTCCGCGAGGAGTCGATAGCCATGCTGAGCTCGAGGCCTGCATCGATAGCCACTACCGACGACGAATTTGACGAGGACGAGTTCGACTGGAGCGGCGACGAGGACCTTCATGACCAGCAAGAAGAATACCAGCGACGGATAGGGAACAAGCCCAAACCAAAGGAGTGGGGATTCAAGAGGTAAGTGCGCATCTCAGCTGTCATAGCAAGCGCTGACGCGCGCAGAATCATTACCTTCTTATTCTCTTCCCTTATCGGCTCGACATTGCTGGCCGGTGTGCTCGTTACACCTGCCTTGCTCGTACATTTCTATTGGTACCTGCCATCACGGTCGGAACGGCGACAGTATATCAATCAGAACATCCAGGCATGGTTGTTCTGGGCGGCGGCGAATCTCCTTATTTCTTGGTATCTCGCACTCCTGATAGATATCCTACCTTCGATCTTCACCGCACTCATTTCTGGTGCGTGGGGACATGTGTCGGAGAATGTAAAGAGCAAGGTCGAGCTGTACAATTCGGTGAAAAAACACGGTCAAGCCTTTGTTCTACGCGGCTAGTGCATGGGCAAGCTGGGTGATTATCTTTGGGGGCATATACAAGCTCTATAACCAGGACGACCCAAGGAATAGCAGGGCATCGTACGCATACAGGGTTTCGCAAGTTGTGGCATTTGGATTTTTCTTCACTCTGATGGTCTGCATCCAGAGGATGCTATCGCACGCTATTGGTGAGTTTCACATCAATTCTTACCGTTCCGCGTAGTTATACTTCCCCTAGCCTTTTCTTTCCATCGCACTGCCTACCAAGATCGTCTTGACGCAGTCCAAACCGCGCTCTCTGTCGTCGAGACTCTACGGAACTATCGTCCGAAACCTACGCCCTCCTCGTCTGCACCCCGTTCTGGCATGCACACGCCTGTGCTTGGTGCCCTGGGCATGTCGACGCTTGGGTTCGGCGCACTAGGGTTCGGACGCAAATCACGGAGGAATTCGGACGACGTACAGGCGGCGAAGCGAAGGAGTACCGCAGGCGATGCGACTCAATACGACGGAGACACAGAGGAGTGGGGCGACAATGACGGCACAGTCGTCGGTACCAACGGCAAAAGCACGTATGGGAAAGGCAAATTCCGCCTCGGGAGTGTCCCTTTGGTCGAATCGCCCGGTGCTGTTTCTGAGCAGGCTTCGCGGCCTGGTACGCCTTCGGGGCTGAGAAACTCGACGATTCCGTCCAGGGAAACGTCGCAAGCGGCTTTGAACTCGTATTTCGCCTCGGCACCTGATGTGGGCGACTCGCCGCATCGATATCCGCCGACGCCTTTGGGGATGCCTGTTCCGATGAACGTTGGGATTGGGTCACCGAGGGAGAGCGTAGATTCCGGGCGGAATGTGGCTGGAGCGGTGGAAGCCGTCACGGATGCGGTCGAGAGGACGGCGAAGGTGATCAAATCTGCGGTATTGCATGATGCGAGAAATATTAGAGGGAAGGAGGGCGCGGATGACGAGGGGGATATGCTAGCCTGGTACGCAGCCAATACGAAAGAGGCGAAGGTAAGTCCTTTATATATTTGGAGTGGTGCTGAGACTGATGAATACCTCGTTACATAGCGTCTCGCCCGCGCTATTTACCTGCGTTTCAAGGACCGGCGCAGGAATTACCTCCTTCCAGAGGACTTCTACCCCGCCTTCCCCACTAGCGCCGAAGCTGAGGCGGCCTTCCGCGTCTTTGACAAGGATAACAACGGCGATATCTCCCGCGCCGAGATCAAGTCCACCCTCATCAAGGTCTACAAAGAGCGCCGCTTCCTCTCGCGGTCGATGCGCGATGTCGGCGCGGCACTGAAGACGCTCGATCATATCCTGCTGTTCTTCGCGATGGTGGTGCTGCTGTTCATCAGCTTGAGTGTGTTCGGCGTGGAGGTGGGTGATTCGCTGACGAGCTTGTACTCGCTGGCGATTGCGGCGAGCTTTGTGTTTAAGAATGCGGCGAGCGAGGCGTTTGATGCGATTATGTTTTTGTTTGTGACGCAGTGAGTGATGGGGTTGTGGATTGTTGGAGTGCTTGCTGATGCTGTGTAGTCCGTACGATACGGGCGATAGGGTGTTTATTGGCGGTGAGCTTCCAAGATTACACTTTATTTCGCTGGAGTGCTGACTTGTTTTATCGCAGAGGAGAATTTGGTCGTCAAGAAGATGGGCCTTTTTGCTGTAAGCAAACTCCTAAGGGTACTGGACGGTTTGGGCTAAATACTCGCTCTCTCAGACTGTCTTCGCTCGCTCGGACGGAACCGAAACCTACTATTTCAACAGCCAGCTGTTCAGCCAGTTCATCACCAATGTTCGGCGCAGTGGGGCGAGTATCAGTACTATCCTCCCCTTGTGATGTCCTATCTCATGGATGATTCTAGAAAACGTTTGAGAATCTGACGATGCAACTCGAGTGGCGGACGCCCCTCGTCAAGCTCGACGCATTGGAGAAAAGCCTGAATGAGTGGTTGGCGACGGAAGAAAATAGGTGGTTCGAACCTAATACAAGTGTTGTACTGCAACACATTGAGTATCAACGTTTCCTGGAGGTTACTATCGGTATTGGACATAACGGGTATGTGCACTTCCCCCACCCCCGCGAAGTAGGTTTTCGACTTACAGACCATGGATTATCCAAGGACGTGGCAAGATTGGGGGCTGCGCAATGCAAGGAAAACGGCATTCCATGCTGCGGTGAACTACTACTGCAAGCAGTTTGGGATCGTGTGCCATGCGTCCCCTCTGCCGATTTCGTTTGGCGACATGCAGGCAGGCGACGGTGCCCAGAACGAGGGGCAATATCCGGACGAAAGTGCTGGTGCCGCTGGCGGAGGACTAGCAGGAGGAGAAGGACGAGAGGAAGATAGCGGTGTGTTTGAGACGAGAGGATATAAGGAGGCTATGGGGGTGCCGCCCTCGCGAGCATCGGAGAGCCACGAGAAGATGAAGCCAACGCTGGGATTCCTGCCACCGGAGTCGGCGAGGACGAGCCATCTGAGGGCCAGGAAGAGCAAGAGCAAGAAGGCTATGATGAGAGGTGATTATTAGAGGAATGCGATCCGCATTTGCATTCGAACCGTTGAACGCGGCGGCTGAGAGATTCGACTTCGGAAGTTTTCATTTTCACTGATAGGCCTCATGAACGGACACATTTACTGCTTTTTATTTTGCTTTCATCTTAGACGGTCGTTATATAGAGGTCCCATTGGATAGCATAACCCACCCCATACATATTTCTTTACTCCCCCATCTGCTGTAGATATAATACAAGAATTAGCATTCCTGTATGCCCCAGGGGTCAGGAGGTTGCCTCTCGAAATGGAAACCAAGGAAGCAGCAGCTCATGCACTTGTAACTTGTGCTATCGCTCGACTCAACGAGATAATCGGTAGCTTCCGAAGGAGCTACCTTGAAGCCTGCACAGAGACTGCATTTCGTTGGATGTGATAAGAGTCGATCACGAAAGGCCAACAGCATGACCATCCCTGCCCTTATTTACGAGAGTATCCCGTGGAACCATGCCACTGTGCGGGCCAGTTTTGAGGTGAGTGCATCGGAGTCTGGACGCGTCGAATGACAGCAAGGAAATCTGATTGCTACGTTTTGGCGGCATGTGTGTAGGAAGTTCGCGTACAGGATTACCTACTATCTTATTCGACGACTGGACGGCCGCCTGCGCCGTGTCCCCAGGAGCCGAAAGACGAAGCAGCACGCGCAGCTATGGGTCTGCCCCCCGTGTTCAAGCCGTACAGGTCCGAGGGAGGTGAGGAGGAGGTGGGGGAGGAGGAGGGGGACGTCAGCGAAGCACCACATCCGCAGGTGTTGACGCCCGTGGTAAGCGATGGGGAGACATACTTCAGTGTGACGATGCAGAAGAAGTACTCGAAGTGGTCATTTGAGGTTCGTCTACCTGTTGCCATCCAGCCACGAACTCGAACTTGTACGCTGACATTTCATACTCCTTTGGTTTGGTGCCAATTGGGTTGTTGCGGATGCCATAGGAGCTAAGAGTGCAAGCTTGCTTGAAGAGGAGTGGGTATTTGTACATTTCCCCAACATCTTCGGCGACACCAGCGCAGCCAGTATGCGCCACACCTATGGCACCGCCGGTTCGCTCCCAGTCCGCGAGTGGCAGCGTCGCACCGCCGAGGCCTACTATTGACCCGAGAGAAAAATACGAGAACATCTCCACATGGCCGGGGTACGATGAACATAGCCCTGAGGTTAGCAACACTTTCAACTCCATCAGCTACTCTATTGGCTAACTTCGCTGAAAGGAACACCGTATTTCCTTCATGCTTTCCGGGAAAGAGATGAAATCAGATGAGATTGAACAAATACAAGGCGGGAGGGCCCCGGTCGTCGCCCCTCATCCGGTTGTGGGAAGCGGCAGTGGAAATTGGCTACACCAGCGGTCAAGTTTTGCCTATGCCAACGCAGCCAGCAGGTACGACGACAGGCCCATCTTATTTGCAGTCATCGAGGCGCATATGGTGATATGATGTATTGTGAGTAGTTCGTTCCCTCTGGGCTGCGCATCGCTGAAGGGGCCGCAGAAGCCCGCTTTTTGCTATATTTGTACGAGTGTTGAAGTATTCCACCCACATTTCTAACGAACCTAGTTGTATGTATAGTGATTTTCCCGAGTGAGTCTCAAATTAAATGCATATTTCGCGATCAATTAACAATGACAACATTACAAGGTGCACGGCCACTCGTTTATGTTTGTGACGCTCGGCATGCTGCAGAAGTTATACAAAATACATGGATATTGGTATCAATCTCCCTGGTACCGACACGGTGTTCTCGCAGGTGTGGTATCTTCAGTAATGTGTCCGGCGTGGAGTGGAGCGAATTCCGAGAGCTCGCTTCACTTTCGTCATGAATGGAACCTGGGTTTCGCTGGACCTTCCCTAATCGAAAGTCGTCAACAATCGCAACCCCGCAATCAACCAGAGTACGCACCATTGCTCGTAGCTCACGTTTAGCTTGCTTCCAACCAGCCCTAGTTGTGTGAGGATTGGAAAGTGCTGATTCTATTTATTTATTGATAGATTATTGAGCGCCGACTATATTCGCTTAGCTCGTGTCAACTCACTGTACCCAGAAGCTACATGGTTACGGTCCTTGCGACGGAAGGGAGAATGCCTCCGGGTGGTGTGGACGGTGGAAGTGTGTGCGCGGCGTGTACCGAAGAGTGGCGTTATGATTGAGATAAGTGGTTGGTGTTACTGTGAAGGGTCGGATTGACGGCCCCGCAAAGTGATGTTATCATTCCCAGGCCAAGTCCAGGCGCCTTCCCCCAAACTGCCGCAACCTACGCCGGAAGCAAAAGCTTATCACAGCCACGAACGCATTATCTAGGGTTATCTGATTCTTGACATCCGCATCGATTATGCATGGCTGATCATGCCGTATCTTGTGTGCTCAAGCTATACTCAACTTTGAATTTTTGTCCGCCAGATGGGCAGTTTACTATCTTGGCTGCTTTCATCCTGTCCCAAGGGGACAAACACGAAGTGATCTCCCTGGCCACTGGCACGAAATGTCTTCCGGACATCAAACTACCGCGCACAGGTGATGCCTTGCACGACAGCCACGCCGAAGTACTCGCTCGACGCGGCGCTGTGCGCTGGTTCCTGGAAGAGGCGATTAGGTTATATGAAGGCACCGAATCGAAATGGATCGTTCGATCGGAGGGCGGTGTATTTCAATTGAAGGACGAGGTCGTGGTCCGGTTTTATGTCTCTACTCTGCCTTGTGAGTGTGCCACCATTTCGCCGTTCGGTGATTTATCTGGTGCTAGGCGGGGATGCTTCCACTCGGTACCTCGCGCTGACGCAAGATGAGGCAATGGCCACTTTGAAAGACTCGTCCGAGCGCACAATTACGGACAGTTATGCAGCAGCTCGGGGCCGAGACAACTACTCTCTATATGGCGTCCTCCGCACGAAACCAGGGAGGGCGGATTCCCCTCCATCAACAGCCATGTCATGCAGCGACAAGATTGCGCGGTGGAATGTCCTAGGCTTCCAGGGGGCCCTTGCGTCGAGGCTCTTTAACTCTCTTTATATCTCTGAGATTATCATCGGAGATATACCCAGTGAACTGCAAACGGGAATTAGAGCGGATTGTGACAGAGCGTTTTGGGGTAGGTTGAAGGATATACAAGGTTCGTGCTCGTTTCGTGCTAATGCCTCATTGTCCGTTTCATGATGATGAATGTTAGATATTGCTGCCCCTTTCAGAATTTCGCGCCCGGCGGTGTTTTTTCACGCCCATCTCATTTGTACATGCTTCAAAGCCGGGTTCCAAGGGGTCTTGCATTGAGTGTACGTCGAATTGCGCACAAATTGTCCACCGCCCCGATTGATCCTTTTCATATCACAGCGCTTTGCTGGTCCGCATATACTGTAAGGGGCTGCGAGGTCTTGATCAACGGCTTGAAGCGGGGCGTTGCGCCGAAGCATCGCCATCGAGAGAAGTCAAGGTATGTTGTCAGACATTCCTTCTAGATTGTATCAAGGGTACTATGAATTCTCACAACAGACCGATGTTGTCGAAACTGGCTTTGTTTGTTCTGTATGAACAGGCATTGTTGTCAGGGAATATAGATGCTGATAGGTGAGCCCTTGACCCAATCGTGTGTGACGACAAATTTGAATGGTGGAGAAGCGAGGAAGCAACGTACTTTGACGTGAAGATGGCTCATGTGAATTACCAGGCGACGAAGGAACGCTTGCAGGGTGAGATGGGTCCTTTTCGTGGTTGGCTCCGAACTGGGAGGGAGTGGGAGAGCTTCAGTCGAGTTGAGCAGGTTAAAGCAGCTCATCGAGGGATACAGGGGTCGGATAGTTGCATAAAGTTCCGCACACCAGTGTAGACCAGAGTTTGCATCCCTTGCGGTCCTTGGCGTTGCGGATGTCATCGCGCGGATGTTCTTGGGTGGCGCGCCCATGTTCCTGAATTCCGCTGTCCCTTTGCTGGCACGCGCAGATAATGAAGGTAATGGCCTCATGCCCCCAAGGTGGCGAGTGAAGATATGAATAACTGTACGTGGGATTGATGTCTTTTCCCCCAGAAGGATTCCCCTTGCACCGGGTAACGAGAACGGCGAAATAGGTCCCATCAAACATGGGCGTTAATCACTGTAAGATGTAACGTTCTCTTAGCGATGATACAAACCCTTCTTGCCTACCCATTGTTGGGAACTCTCCAGTATTCCAAAGCACAGGCGCATTCCAAGGAGAGGAACACAAGTATAAACTCACGTACTTCAAATGTGCCTGCCTGTGAGTGTTCACCTGTGTTCACCTATGCAGTGACTCAACCAATCAGGCTTCAGGGGTAACGGAAATGATCAAGATTGGCCAAGTCGTGCAGGGGCAGACAGGAGAATGCCTTAGGGCGATCCTCCCATCGGCAAACCATAGATAAAGTAGCGCTGGCAATGTTCCATGTTGCTTGCTCATGTTGCTTCGCTGTGCAACCAGATTTATTAGCGCTGCCCAACCCCTTCTTCCGTTTCCGACATCTCTGTAACTTCCCCCAATCGCCTGGATGCCCCCCTATTCGCCCAGGCCGACGAGCAACACCATCTTCTATGCTCCTGTTAGTCCTGCCATTCCCAGTCCGCGTGGATGGCCGCAGGCTGAGTCTTTCGACCCATATTCTCCGTTGGTGACCGAGGGGACCCATCCCGCGAGTGTTCCATTACTGAATCAACGACGCCAAACGACTTCGATACCCGCTCCGGGAGGACCTCGCCCATTCCGCCAAAATCCTGGCAACAGACCTCAGTATATACCCTTGCGAGATCCCAACTATGACGCACTAATTGACGACAAATTCAAGCCACCTTCTTCTGCGTTGACGGACACCTCGTTTCTCAATACCCCCTCCGATTCATATTTTCCCAATCGACCAAATTATCGACGCACCAGAAAAACACCCATTTTTCCTCCTCTTTCGAAGCGCCAAATTGGAAGATCATCATCATCCATGTCGTTCTATGCTTACTTGCGTATCCAGTCATGATGATTTTCGTACTCCTCGCTCGCGATAAGACCCTGTTCTGGACGCGTTTGGCGGTTGGTTTTGGGTGTGGTCTAGTAGGGGTGTCGCTCGGGCTTAGCTTGCTTAATCTTGGGAGGGCGTTGTTGGAAGCTGCATGTGCGTTTTACCGTTTTCATCTCATATTCTGGTGCTGAGTATCAGCTATCAGCTTGGGCAACGCTTATCCATCAAAGTCACGACTTGAATCAGCCTGGTGTGCGATTACGGGATCTCGCAGCTACATCAGAAGACTCAGCGAGCGCGTTGACTGCATTTCGCGTCCTGCGTACTAGATGGTCATATAGTGGTACTTCTCGAAGACAGCGCTCAGGATACGAGTACGTTTCCTATTTTTCGGTTCTTCGTCACTGGCTCAGTGTCGACTAGTTCGAGGTTCTGGTCTCTGTACATTTTCTACTTCCTATTCCTCGCCCTCGTGGCTGCTAGTCTGTCCTTCGTACTTGGCAGAATCGTCGGGATCTCCACTTCCGTTTCTGTACGTGATCAGTGATCAGCCTCGTGTAACCACGGCCGTGCTTATTTTAGCTTGAAAGCATCAATACATCAATTATCGAGAAGTTCCGGTCAAGGGGATCTGTCCGATGCGGATTTTGGCACGCGCAGATGTGTTGCAGGCGGAATTCAACGTACGTTTTTCGTTCACCTAATGAGGGCTGGTCATAGACCGCAGTCTATTTCACATAGGATTATTCCATCACCTGGACGATCTCCCCGTTTTCTGAACACGGAGGGCTGCCTTCCACGGTATCGTTTCCGTGGGAGGGCGACACGGTCTATTTCTCGGAGAGCACACGCGCGCAGTTCCTGCCTAACGGGAGCGGCTTCGGACGCTTAGACAGCAATGTATCGCTGCCTACAGTCGCCGTGGCGAATTCTACTGAAGAAATGCAACGTGCAGCCGCTACAACGGTCGATTCCGGGGCCCTTATAAGGTTCGTGGAATATTCTGCTGGCTTGGACTGCTTCATCATGCGTCAATAGGTACCCGAGATGGGGCATCCGTATCCACTGTCTCAAAGCTACCGACCCGTCCAATCTGTTCGTATACTATCTTATCCTTTGAGTTGACGACTGAGTTTTTTTATGCTTGACCACAGAGTAGAGCGTTCTGCGCTGAATCTGTCGTACCTCTTCACCCCTCGCGAAAACCTACGAGAACTATTCTCGTCTTTCCAAATGTCTCTTCCGGACCTCTTCGAGAAGCCCATCAACTTGACGAGAAATTTGGCCCCAGGTGACAATGTTACTGGTGTGAACCTCGACGAAGCTGCTATTGGAGGTGAGTTACCCTATAGTAACTAGCATACGAAGCGTAATGCTGATCAATATGTAACATGACTATCACAGCCGCTTTCTACAACAACGGCGTCGGGCACAGCATGAAGAGCCAACCTCTCTTTGGCATGGGTGCAGACGGCACTGGGTTTGTGACCCTCGAGGCCGTTCTGGTCAGGCTGAACACGAGCTACACACCCGATGGAAAGTTCCTCTATTACAGTCAAGGTCCTGGGATACCGGATGCGACTGGTGCGGAGACAAAAATCGGATTCGATGGTGCCATGTGTTTGGAGTTATACGAACCTTGGGTTGTTGAAACATACAACTCAACTTATGGGTCCCCCAGCTCAATGAAGATCGTCAGCAAGACCAACCAAGTCATTGATAATATGGACAAGGAGACGAGAAAGGGCGACAAGATCAAGAATATGGTTCGTCAGCTGAACTCAACTCGCATGGGTTCCATATACGAAGTTGCGCACGGTAACTCGGTGAATCAAATTATCAAAGTACGCTGGATACTGGTTGGTCGTTGTATATTAGATTTATCCATTTCCGCAGGACAATGGACGCGACTCGTTCTACGTGCCATCGCCCACGGTAAGTTCTTGTCTCCGCCGGTAGCACCTGGGTTCTAATGCCAAACTGCCTTTTAGGTGGTGGTGTCTTTCTCCCGGAGCAGCATCGACGGAGGCCGTCCGAGTCGGGGCTATACTGAACTCTCTGCCGACCTCTTCGGTCAAGCACGAGCTCTCGCAGATGCTTCAAATGTCCTGTCATATTTCGCCGGAACGGGGGATATCGTTGGCCGTTCATTTGAGGATCTGGTCCTCTCTAGTGCTCACATCGACTGGCCTCTAATGGTCGGGTTCGTGGTGATCGTGATGGCGATCGGTCTCATCGCTGGGCTGTTCGTTCCGAAACTGCCATTGGGGGTACCACGACGAGGGTTCCATGTATATTCGTGGCTGGCAGCCTTCCAAGGTGGGGAAATCGCAGCCGATATCCAACGCGCCGGGCTGGAGAAAAACATGGAACTGCGTGAAATCGAACAGAGATTAGGTGACATTCGGTTCAAATATGTAGTTTTAGGTAGTTTAGGTTTCATCTCAGGTTAGAACCAGGACAAATGAAGGGCTTTGTTGCAGAATATCATTATTATTTGGAATTTGAGACATTACCTTGTGTTTGTCAGAGTGGCACGGAAGCAAACAATAGCGGGTGATCGAATGTGGCGGATTGTCAATTTCCGTCATAACTCCTGTGTCCCTTGGTCCTCTGGTGACCAGTCGCTTCTCTCTTTCGTGCCACCATGGCGAGCGCAATTAATTCCCGTATGCCCACGACGGGACGGCACAGAGTCGACATTGGCTCATCGCTGGGGCGGGCGCTGAAGGCGCGCAAGGGAGGGGCCGCGCCAACCAAGCGGTCGAACCTGCCCAGTCGTGACTTCTACTCGTTTCGATGTCAGTGCAATACAGGCGGATGTCCTGAGAAGAGGTCTGACGAAATGGTTATACAGATACTTTCAAGCCTCCTTCTGTAGATAATACGAAGCCTGGTACAGCCGAAATGATGGCGGGCAAGGAAAGCACCAGCGTAATGGTAGAAACATCCTAGTACCCAGGTTCGATGGATTCTCGTTTGGAGGCAAAGTCACCGTGCTCATTCAAATCTATATAGGAAGGGGAAAGCTTCATCTTTAAGGGACTTGAGGAACCAGCGAAGGAGCTCGACTGCGTTCTTATATACGACGAGGAGACCGGGGTAAGTGTAGATCATGCTGGTGCATCGTCCGTCTCATCATCCTACATCTTGTTTGCAGACATTTACGCTGGAAAGAGTGGAATCGTTCGTCGCGTTGAAGTATGACAAGAAGACTGCTTCAAGCAGTCGACCACGACCGTCCGCTTCCCGTACGTGTTGTCGATACACTTTATATTGAGAATGATGCTGACGTTCATGAAGCAATGCCGCGGACACCAGTCCCTCATTCTATCCCAAAGCCCTCCACTGATGATTTAGACCTCGAGGCCCAGCTAGAAGATATACTCCAGGACAAGGATGCTGACGGTGAACTCGAAGAACAGCTAGAGGAAATACTGCCAACGATTCTTCCTCCAAAGCCCCAAGAAGAACCAAAAGTACTCATCCCGCCCCCTCAGCCTACAGCACCAGCGCCTTCGAAACGCGCACCTCCAAAGACCTCAAAAGCAAATGGGAAAATGGGGAAGGAAGCCGCCCCACCTGCACCCACACCTGCACCACCCATTCCAACACCCGCACCCATTCCAACGCCTACAATCAAAACCAGGACGCAACCGAAAGCCGGGCAAGTTCCTCAGAGTAAGGCGCCGCCTCCTCAGTCATCCACGACACATCTAGATGTTGAAGAAGAAGTATTCGAGTTTGGCCTTCCTTCCGTTCCCGTGAAACATAAACCTCAAACATCTGCTCCGTCGGAGGGGCTTGCATTTACAGGAAGCAGCAATTTGTCATTATTTGTACCACCTCCTGCGGTGTCATTCGACCCTCCGATCCCACCAGCAGCCGATTCAGAAGATGAAGAATGGGACGAGGTACCTGCGGTTTCTCCCCCTCAACCAATAGAAGCCCCTGAGGAGACTGGTGGGGTAGATATTGACTTGAACGACCTCCAAGCTCAGATGGACGCTGAGCTCGGAGGAGCGTCTGACGATGAAATGTCGCCAGAACCTGAACCCCAACGAGCAACAGGAGCGCCCATGTCTCTTCAGCAATTTGCTGAAGCCAATGGCAGCGCTGCATACCCAGGGTATCTGCAAGATGATGATGCCGATGATTACACATCTAGCGACGACAGCGATGAAGATTAGCAGCGTGTGTTACTCATAACTTACTGGAGACATTGTATGATATACCAATTGTAATGTGGTTGGAGTGTTGCCAGCAAGTTTCATAACGATAGGCGTCCGCCATTTATGTTCGTTTGCAGGCCGATTTAGATCTCTTGACGATGATTGGCTGCACCAAGGACGGCAAGGGGCGGCAGCAGCCCGGCAGCAGAAAAATGTCCAGACAATGGATATTGGGTACGCCTATCGTTATGAAACTTGCAGTCATGCTGGGAAGAGGGCAACCAATTGATCGGCTTCGGACACTGCAGACAAGTGATTGTCAACGACGAAGATGTGGTTCCACTGCCTTGGATTCGGGTGGAATTATGTGTGTACCCTTTCAAAGCCCAATAAAATAATACAAGAAAAGCAAAATTAACAACTTCACTTGCGAAGTGCATGCGGCCAGAATAACAGTAACAAGTAACGAGGTACCAAATGCGTTAGCGCCCTTAGAAATGCATGATCTATTGTCCGAAATTGTCTGTAAGACACAGAAACACCTACTTCCCCATCGTGATTGCATGGAAACCAGTTGAATAAAACTGGACGAGAAGGGAAATCTAAATCAATTAGATGTTCGTCCAGCCGTTGACGGTGATGGATCCATCCCCAGATGGGCCGGTAGCTGTGTTTGGTTCACTCGAGGCGGCGGCAGCGGCATTCGCAGCAGATGGGGGCGGCAGCAGCAGTAGCCGAGTCAGTCGCAGCCGCTAGTAGTAGCAGAGTCGCTCGCTGACGCAGTTGCGGTGGAAGATGCTCCGGCGATGATGGATGAGGCAGCTTCGGGGGAGATGGTTTGCGTAGAGGTTGACTGGGCCGAGGACAACGGGTGAGCCTGCGCTTCCGCTAGAGCTGCGGAACATTTGGCCCATTAATTGGGGCTCCGTGTCAATGAAAGCGTAGGTGGGGCCTGCGACGAGTTGGGTTGTTGCACGGTCGCGAACGTTGTTGAGGAGGGGTTGTTCGTCCGAGGTGACCCAGATGGCAACGGGACCGTTAATGCCTGGAGGAACAACACATTGGCTGAGAGGAAGCGAAATGGAAGACTCCGCGCCGCCAATCATCATTTGACAGAAGAGACCCTAATGTGAAGCTGAATGTCAGCTAACGGTCAAGGGACACATTATGAGAGGTTCGTACATCAGTAGAGCCGTTGATCGCTTGAAGAAGAGAAGGTCAACAGAGTTCCGGGGGCTGCAGTACCGGTGTTGGTGATCGAAAGGACTGCGTTGGCTAATGTGACGATCGAATCAATACCAGTGTTTCATATGAGAGGTAGCGAAGACATACCAGGAATACCAAGGTCACATCCCGAAATGAAAGGTCCGGCAATAGCCAAGATCTCACTAGGAGTCATGGGGATGTCGAATGCCGAAGGGATAGCTGTGCCGCTGCCTGACAAAACGTTCAAGATGGTCTGATGGCGAGCCTCAACGGTCAAGATGGAGCCGGCGGCGGTCAAAAGAACAGGGTCTGTGAGGAGAGTAGCACCACCAAGGTATGCGCTGACACCGACGTTCTCAACAACACGAGCAGTTGCGGGCCATGGTAGCAACGTCTGTGAGGACGGACGAGAAATCAAATTTGCAACTGGTCACTGGCTCGGCTCCAAATCCTCTCAGAGCACTCTGGAAGTGTAATATATGTTAGTTATCATTTAATGTATAACCAGTAACCGGCGTGGCGCACCTGTAACACAACTGAGTGGGTGGCCTCATCAGCTTGGATCTTCTTGAATTGTTCGATCGGGACTTGGCTCGAGGCAAACCCGGCGGACGTGAAGTCTGAATCCTGGAACTTAGCTAGGGCCTGAGAGTAAAATTGTGATTCAAGCTGCTCGAGGACGTCGGCAAATTCTATAAGATCTCGTTAGCACGCCGCTCCCCACACCCGGGAGATTGAGTTCAGAATAACTCACTGAAAAAACCAAAATGTCCGCATCTGCACGCTTCGCGAAGCGGGCTGGGGCCGCAGAAACCAGGGCTGAAGCAGCCAATGCAACGATGGAGGAGGAATAACGCATGATATCTACTAGTTAAATGAAATAAAAGCCTGCTTCAAAGAGTGTGAAGGATCAAGTGCAGATCGCAAGGAATGGGGGTGCTGCCGGGCGACCCAAAGAAGAACGACTACAGAGGAAACGTTAGAAAAGGAACCTGAACCTGAAATTCGGTACTCACAGAGGGGAAAGGGAGAGGAAAGGGCTTGAAAAGGGAGGTACAGTGATGGTGTCCAGTCGGGTTATTTGAATGATACTGTGCGTGGGGAAAACCAGGACAGTGGGGCCCAGTCGGTCAGCCCGGAAATGCTGGTCGTCGCCTTGACGACTACTGGAAACTGAAGCTCTGAAGTTGCATCTCTCCGCCAGTCATATCATTCCAACAGAATCACGTAGCGTAGTACTCGAAGGTCAACGGCGTCCGAATTTCAGCTTACCAAGATCCTCTCCCTGGCATCCTTTCTCATGAGTTTGGATTCCTTTTTCCGCCCCAGTCACTCGTGTTTAAGACGAAAAGATGCTGTGATGCTAATTTCTGTGTCCGCACCATTGGTTGGGTTTGGCTCTGTTCGGAAGCTTTCAACCTTCACCTTTCTTACTCCGTGATCGACTTTCATGGAAGTACGATAACCGGGCATGCCCACGCTTGGGTAGGAAATAAATTCAGCAACGGTTGTGAACTAGGACCTATCGTGATGCCTCTGTGTTCCATATTTTCCTGCCGCAAAATTTGATCAGGCACATCCCCCATCAGATCACAGTGGCTGATTGGCCAACCAGTTCTCCAACATAGTGAGTGCCTCTTTCGGTTTATCATGAGGGACCTAAAAACGAAAGAACGGATCCCATCAGGCTCTTGTTCAATATCATCAAAATCGCGTAGACTCATCATATGTCCTGCGCCCCTGATAGTAGCGAAACTGAGTAGCCCAGCGTGCTTCACTTCCCCTGCCTTGATGCCATCGACGGTCCAGTCGGAGAGTTGCGCGAGGTTGTAGTCTTGTTTGCCACTCCACTCTAATTTTTCCAGCAGAGCTTATTGGCTACCCAATTGCACTGCCAGTCATAGGTCCCTGCGTAGATGAGCACTCGTATGCCCCTTTCCAACAATTGGGCGACGTAGTCTTGGGTGGGTGAACGCCATTTGTCCATGTGTGCAGCGAAACCAGCGCTGACGGCCGATGAACATGACGAAAATTCCCCCCGGAGTCTCAGCTCCGAGGAGCTTGCGCGTCGTATTGAGGTTCATGTAGTCCATGATGGCTGTATTCTCCCAAATAGCAGAGGTCACCCACGCCACGGCTGCATCAAAAGTATTTTTGGTTTTTACATCGATCAGTGGTTCGTTTGATGACATTGTCAACTTGCCTTAGAGGTATCATAGACATTTCGGCCTGTGGAGGTAAGAATAATGGGTGATTCGATGGTGAGTAGTGTTATTAATATACGCACCGCTTGCCCACATATTGGTTGATAGTTCATTATCACAAAAATTGACGGTGGCTTGGCAGTCTATACTGTCGAAGCTATCAATGCAATTATCTTGCATCATTTGTTGGCACCTGGGGAGCTTAAAAACCGATGATGGGGCATCAATATTCAATGAGAGCAGAGGAGCAAGGACCGAGACACTTACTGCCATCTTCATCCGTACGCAGGCTTTGATAGATTGGAATGGCTTCTCCAATGCGGACACACCACATTCGATCTCGAATCGGCCGGCGTATAGGCTACAGTGTGGAATCTGTCAGACGAGGATGAATATTTTCGAAACCAAGCCGGACGGACGTTGATATATCCGTGATCCCGTTCCCAATGATCACGCTTTGAAGGTTGATGGTGGGACGCCCCTCCTTGACCGCAATCGCATTTTCATCATGTATCTCGCTGGCGAAGATGGGAAGATACCGACCCTATATATAACTGCAATGAGTCTAGTTAGGTCACCTCGAGACAGTCTATCTTTACCCCGTAACTTTCTCCCGAGAGGTTGAAGCGGTCGGCCTTTGAATTGCTTGAACACCTCAAAGAAGATAGATATAAAGGCGTGGACATTCTTCGCGGCTTCCTCGGTCGTCTCGACGGTTTCTCCAAAGTCTGCGTACGAGAAGCCAACACCCACTCTGAAGTACGGCATGAGTTGCGCGTTCCAGTATACTTGCAATTTTTACTAACGGCTGGTCGAGGAAGAAGATGTTGGCAACTTCGTTCCAAGAGTACGGGTTGTAGATCGTGCCGTGGGGGGACTGATTTTCCATGTCAATGCTGCATGGTCCTGATGAACGGGGGGGATCAACATCTGGGCTGCTAAAGGTAATCAATGATCCTTACCTAGTTCCATGAGGAGCCCCATCGCAGAAGAACACCCAGGACCTAGCATTTAGTGAGTTTATGCCAATGGTACAGAGTCCCTACGCTGTTACCTCCGTTGATCCACATCATAACATCGTCTGCGTGAGCATAGAGATGAAGGTAATACGGTATCGGGTGTTGCAGTCGCGTACCTTCGGCTGGGTTCCTCCTACTTTCGAAAAAATAGAAGAACATATGCTTGGCTCCGGCATCAACATCCAAGTACCCTGTGTATACACTGTTCCCTGACTATGTCAATCATTTCCGGGCATTAACTATGATATACGCACTTTACGGTGGGATCGCAGAAGTCAGTCTTCTTGATACGGACGTTGTGATTCGGGAAACGGGCACTCGACACAGTCACGAAGTCGTTCGTCGAAGAAATGTGGTTCAGGTGGAGGCTTTCGCCCCCAAGCAACGTAGAAGTACTGTATCGCCCGGTTTCTGCACCTTGCACGTTGAACAGCAGATCGTCGCTGTCACCAACTGATGCGAAGCCGCCTTCATCTTGGACTGTGAATTCGCGAGCAGTGCTAAGAAGTGTCGTAGCGAGTAAGGCAGAGTACAGATGGCTGACCCTCAGGAATCGCATAGTGCTATGAGGATAAGACTAACGTCGTTTCGTGAGATTTGAAGTTCGCGTTTCGTTCTCATCCTCCTCACGATATCCTCACGAGGCCTGCATATGTTCGCGATATTCTAACAACACAATATTCCCACGGTCAGCGAGTTCCTGAACTTAGTCCTCAAAAAATTCGATCATCATCACTCATTTCCTTTCCTTCGCCCAGGTTGTATCGTTTGTTGGGGCTCCTCAAAATGTTGGTTTTATACGAAACCGCGATGGGCTACTGCCTATTCAAAGTGGCCAACTCCTCGAAATTAGAGAGCGAGGATCTGTGGAAAGAATTTGAGAGTCCGGAAAAAGCAAGTAAATTGTGAGTTGATGTATGGATCGCAGGAATCCAAGTATTTGACCGTAAATCAGGCTCAAATTAAAGGCTTTACATCGGTTTACGTCGACGGCGACTGCTGTCGAAGATATCACCGCCTTGCAGAAGGGAAAGCTCGGCAAGGGACTGAAGCAGTTCCTCACAGACGAAGTAATCGGGAAGGGGAAGGGTAGAGAGTCTTTGGTCGTCGTGGATCAGCATCTAGGTATGTCTCCTTGACTGCATTCTAGTCTCCAAGCCCATGACTTGGATCTATAGCCCACTCAATATCAAAAAAAACTCAGCATCGACGTGCAGGCCCTGACAGAAAACTCCAGCACGGACCTATGGCGAGGTATACGAAGTCAGATTGCAGCACTCCTCGACGGACTCGACCCGAAGGATCTCGCGACGATGAGCCTTGGTTTGAGTCATTCACTGTCGAGGTGAGCCGATGCTAGATTTTTCTGTAGCGCGAGTTCTCAACAATTATTTTCAGGTTTAAACTCAAATTCTCCCCGGACAAGGTCGACACGATGATCGTGCAAGCGATCGCACTCCTAGACGATCTAGACAAGGAGATTAACATATATTCCATGCGTGTCAAGGTATGTTACTTAGCCGGCTGCGAAGAACTTGTGCTCATGCCTGACAGGAATGGTACGGATGGCATTTCCCTGAAATGGCCAAGATCATCTCGGACAACCTAGCGTACGCAAAAGTCGTCCGTCATATGGGTAAAGCAAAAGCATCGCGTCTCAATGTGTGCCAGTTACTCAAAATCGATATTAGGCTTCCGCACGAACGCATCATCGACAAACTTTGAAACGCTGCTCCCCGAGGACCTCGAAGCCGTCCTGAAAGCAGCGGCCGAAATATCGATGGGCACTGAGATCTCGGACTCCGACATCGCCAACATCTTCGCGCTATGCGACCAGGTCATCTCGATATCCGCCTACCGCACGCAGCTCGCCGAATACCTTCGCAATCGTATGAACGCCATTGCCCCTAATCTCACTGCACTGGTCGGCGACTTGGTCGGCGCACGGCTAATAAGCCATGCTGGTAGTTTGTTGAGTCTGGCTAAACAGCCGGCCAGTACGGTGCAGATCCTCGGTGCCGAGAAGGCGCTATTCCGAGCACTGAAAACGAAACACGATACCCCAAAATATGGTCTGATATATCATGTAAGAGAAGCCCTCCAACGCTACCCGCTGTCTAAACATCGTTGTAGGCTTCTCTTGTTGGTCAAGCTCCACCAAAACTAAAAGGCAAAGTGAGTCCAACCCCGTATTTCTTGAAGCTCGCCGTTATTGACGGTCGATAACCAATAAATAGATGGCCCGTATGGTTGCCACGAAAGCCGCCCTTTCGATTCGCGTGGACGCACTAACAGACGATAACGGCAAGTCAGAACCGTCGGGCGCCCTCAATAGGCCTCGAAAACCGCGCGAAGCTCGAATCACGGCTGCGGAGCCTCGAGCATGGGAATGATCTTGCTGGGGTGCGGAGGTTCGGCGATGGGGGGAAGAAGCAGCCGCGGTTCGAGATGAAGGGGGAGACGAAGACGTATAATAGCGCAGCGGATGCTGTGGACCTTGTGTCGACGCAGCGCGACCCGATGGAGGCGGCTGTGAAGGCAGCGCTGGATGTGAAGGAGGAGAAGAGAAGGACGAAGGAGCTGAGGAGGGCGAAGAAGCAGGAGAAGATGAAGGCCGAGAGCGAATCTGTTGAGCCTGAGGACGACGATATGGACATCGACGGGGAAGACTCGAAGGCTGCGAAGGAGAAGAAGCGGAAACGGAGAGAGAGTGAGCCTGGTCCGGCAGAGCCGGAAGA
Source organism: Pleurotus eryngii var. eryngii (assembly GCA_029467805.1). Classification (NCBI taxonomy): domain Eukaryota; kingdom Fungi; phylum Basidiomycota; class Agaricomycetes; order Agaricales; family Pleurotaceae; genus Pleurotus; species Pleurotus eryngii. Next base: position 1,039,928 of record SZVJ01000009.1, on the reverse strand, counting down.
AGTGAAGGTACATTCTCCAAACTCGACGTGATTGTGTTATGGGTGTGTCGCTAACATACGTGTACGATAGGAGGAGGAAACGGAGGCTGAGCGGAAGGCAAGAAAGAAGGCGAAGAAGGAAGCAAAAGAGGCGAAAGAAAAGGCGAAGGCTGAAGCCACCCTGGCTGGTACCGACTCACCCAAGAAAAAAAAAAGAAGTCGGAGGCATAGAATCCAGCCTCTGCATCATGTCGACAATCTAAGCTCTCGATTTATGGGCGTAGATCTCTGTATCTCTCAATCTTAATGTATATACGCGTCCATGGGTTGTTACTGATCCTTAAACAATACATGTATCCATCGTGTGACGTGAACCTGAACTTCACGCAAGAGGCGTTTGTATTCCAACGAACAAAGGTCGAGATCCCGAGTTCCCCTGGCTGATTCCGGTTTATAAAGAGCGGTATGCGGTATCGAAGAGGTCGAGCAGCATATCGTGCGTCAAAGGCTTGGGCTCCCGCCCCGGGATGTGGACGAAGTGTGCAGCCAGCGCAGTTTTGAAGTCCTTTATATAAGTTGTCCATCCCTTGAGGCAGCATCTCTTCGTATACAGACGGCAGCCTAAGTGGTCGGAGGCTGATACGAGCATCGTTTATGTCCGCAAAAAGGAAACGCCCATAGGATCGCACAAAGTGCTGTCTTAATTCCGCCTTCACTGCTTCACCGAGCCCCGAGCGACGTTGTAGGTGCCGGCTGACGGCGTATGCCAGGACCCATACAAATGATTCCAGGTCGTGGTGGACTTCATGTCGAACTGCTTTCCCCTTCTCTAACGCCTCCAAGAGCCCAGCCGCCATAAATTGAAGAGTGCTCTAGGGGAAAGTGCGTGTAATTCTCAATATCACAGCAAGGAGGTGAACTCACAGTTATTTCAGCACCACGTTTTGCATCTTTGAAAACTGTGTGCGTTGCTCTTGCGGTCGCTTCTGGCGCAATCTTCATCGCATGAATTTTCGTGACTGTATTGAGTCTGGCGTACTCCAGATCCATCAAGAAACCCTCCATTCCGTCGGGTGGGTTGGCCAACGACGATAGCATAATGTTACCGGCGCTGATATCGCGGTGTAGAATGCCCTTCGAAACCAAGAATTTATGGCCTACAAAATGAGCGTCATGATTATTTAGTTGAGCTAAGGTCCGAGCACACCTCGTAATGCTGCTCCCATGTCCCGAAGAAGTTCCTTGAGGCTCTCGCAATACCATAAAGCTCGACCCTGCGTCGCAAGGATAAGTCGGTGCAGAACGGGTGTCTGCGGTGCAGGTGGAGGGATGAAACCGCCTGGGAAGGGTAGCGTAGGTTGTTGACGCTGATAACCTCGTCGCGTCCGGGAAAGGTGACATCCGCTCCAACACTGAACTCAGCAATTCCTTTGCGATGAGCACAAAGCGGATCGGCTCCCATCGCACGCCTCAAAGTCACATAGATGCTGGATTCGGAGTCGCGGTGACTGCGTCGCCACGCATTCTTGAGAATGAGGACCTCCCACGGACGAGGAATATCGCTGCCATGCATGGCTACCACTCGCCACACTGTGGTACCGCGTCCGCAGTAGGGGGGTGGGCTCCATATGGGTGGGCCTAGCGTCACCCATGTCGTCTCGTCAGTCTCTGTGCGCTTGGTAGCACCGTCCATCGAGTGAATATCACTTGTCTTGAGTGTAATCTTGTACGACGGAAAGTCTTTTGAAACGTTCGGCATGCCTTGTTTCTCCGCTAGGTTGTCGAGAGCTTTGCGGAGCTGAGAACCTTCTGGTAAATGCAGCTGTTCAACGGTCGGGTCGCGACCCAGCTCGACATCTGATAGACCGTGACCTAGTTGGTATACAGCTCGGATGAAGACATCCAGGTTATTGCGAAGGTGGTAGGGATCTGAAAGGCAGACGCCGTCTTGATCGAATATGGCAGCCATGAAGCGAAAGCCGTAGATTACCAGTCCCACCGAGAAAACGCGGAAAGGATCTGCAGACAAATGGAGCCGTGCGTAATCGGCGCCTTGAACCACTGTTTCAGGTACTGTCGTTGCTCTGCTAGGTTCCCCTTGCAGTGTGCTCGCCTTGCACTCGTATGTCGTGCCAGTAGAACGAATCGGGAGTGCAGCTCCTTTCAAGAGCTGCACCATCTGGGTACGTTAGGGGGGAACCCTGCGTATGCTCTTCGCCTTTGATGCCTATCTTTGCCGAGCAGCGGCATGACCTTCGGGTGCTAGTTTGTGAGTCGTGACAGTAACCGGCTATGAAATCGAACAGCCTGTTCTGTACATGCTGGTGCGTCAGCATATGTCTTTTTGGTTGGGTCTTAACATACCAAGGCAGGATACATCTTCTTCTCGTCTCGTTGTCTGCCCACGCCCCTCGGGAGGTCAGCTTTGGTCGCCAGAGTCTCTAGTTCGTCAATGCTCTTGGCGCACTCGACAACACAGGCATCCCGACAAGAGCGAACAAATGCCTCGTCGACGGAGTCGAGGCGAAGTCTCTGAACCACAAATTAGGGGACTCTGGTAATCTTGCCATCTTTTCGAAGCCGATCGCGAAGAAGGACACGCACAGCATCTGCAGTGGCCGTTTGCACGGAGACAAAACCACCGATTCCGGTTGAGATCTTGCGAGAGGAACCGTCAGTCATTTCTGTACTTTTTATTGAGAAGATGCGCACCTTTTTTATACACCCGTCCTCCCTCGATCTCGATGAATTCGACGAGGGTGAAGATCGAATCCATAGCTAGGGGCAATCAATTCGAGAACATCGGGGTGTGCCATCGATAATGTTAGAGAGAGAATGCACGTTGTGTTCTGTCATTCATCACTCCGATATACCACATGTAGATAGTACAGCTTCAAACCCGTAGTCGTCCATCATACGCTGTGGCCCGCTGTGGTGGTTCAAATCCGAACAATACTTCCATTCGATCACGTGACGACGCGGACTTCGAAAGGAAATTCAATTCAAGTCCGTGCTGGTTTGCCACCCCAGGTTTGCCACTTGGAATCAAGGATCGCCGCTGGCTTGATCAGAAATACCATGCTTGGGCTAAGCTGTGGGAAGCCTTTATCATTTGCCTAACTATCAGGATGTGAGCTTCACTTGTAAATTATCCAAGTATTCTATCAATGCCCACACAGCTTACCGTTACGCTCTATACTCTTCATTAATATTGTTCGCGCCACACTCCTGGCCTTCTCCGTCTTGAGCCCTAATTAGCAATGTGTCGAGGCCACTGACTGGTGAGCCTCTTCCTTCGCAACGAGAGCCTTCACCTGCTGAGGCACCTCAGCCTTTAAGCAGTCATCTTCCTAGGCCAGGCTCTCAACTCGTCCGACCCCTTGCGCTCTGACGCGCCCCCCGCCCGTGGCGGCCCGCAAATTGTAGCGAGGCGCCGTCTATACATACGCACAAACTTTAGTGTGTGTCAGTGCCGCGTTTATTGATAGGCAGCACGCGTGGCGTCCCGGTTTCGCTTTACGTTCCGCTGCCCTCGCTCTACGCTAGATCAGCTTCAACTGCCAATGTTCTTACCTCGTCCGAGAACTCGGAAGCACGCACTCTGTGACAGGAGTATACAAGTGGAGGGAGACGAAGAGTTTGAATCACCTTCAGACGACCTTACCAACCTCTCCAAGCAAAGGGTAGGGTCGACCATGACTGACGCCGCACTACTACATGTGCCTTACCGTTCCATAGAAACCATTGTATGCCATCAATCATTCAGGGCATATGTTGTATTCTGTACATAGTGGTTATCAATTACTTGATTCGTCATCCGTCATTTTTGGCAAGCCGCGTTCATTAAAGCTGAAAGTTGCATTCAAATACTAGAAATTGGACATTTGGCGTTGCAGAAAAATGACTTCAATTGTGGCGAACTTCGCGCGTAAGCCTATCTTGTTCCGCAGCCATGAGCAGGGCTTCTGCCACGCCATATTTTACGTGGCGATTGTGGTTCCTAAAACCTGCCCCGCGTGAAGCATGCTAAGGTGCGAAGTAACCTTGCACCCAAACATTGACAGAGTAATGTTGTCGGTATTTATGCGGCGCCACGCGTGTGTCATTATCTCAGCGTGGTTATTATGGCTCCACGGTGTAGGACATATGTAGAAAAGAACTTGTAGTTCTACCACTCAACAAGGCCAGGACTGAGCGTCATGAGGCTTCTTGATGACGAGTGGAACGCAGTCGACAAGGGCTTTGAATTGCTCAAGATCGGTAGATTCCAAATTGATGGAATTGAGTTGCCAAGTTTCAATTGGGGAGCCCACCGTCTTTCGTGCCTTCAGTTGCTTCTTCAACCGCCCGAATATCCGGCTTTTGTACTTGACATAGAAAGAGCCACGAAAGACCATGGTTTTCCAGGAAGGAAGCGACATGGTGGTTTGTCCTCGTTTGTTAGGTGTGTCACAAATGATAAGGGGGAGGTCGATCAACCGGTTGACATGAACCTCAGTGACATCGGTGAGTTGGCGCAGAATCCGTTGACGGGGGATAGTCAAATCGTCGTCGCTGAACGTGTTAGCATTAGAAGAAAAGCATAGGACGGGCGGTACAGTAGTCGGTGGAAAGAGGGTCAAACAGACTCCTCTAGCCGTAAATCGCTGGTACCAGGGACTCTGAAATCAAAGACTAGCGAAAGCGCATCTTGATCGAACTCTGTGAGCTTCGTCCACGCTCGCACACGTGCGTAATTGTGCAATTGGCGAGTGTCGAGGCTCAGCGCAAACTGACAGTGGCTGTCGGTAAGATTGGGAAGGTTTAGGTATATGGCCGCAACGATAGCCGCAGAAAGCCCTGCTTCTATTTGCTCCGTGGAGCACCAGAGTTTAATGGTTTTGATACGGGGTGCCGTGATACATGCCATCCATGCAATGTTACGGATATCGTTATCTGTGATAGATAGGTCTGTGAGGCTAGGGAGGGTTTATCGACAGCGAAGGAGCCGGTCCCACTGGTTGCGCTAAAGCATTCGTAAGAGTCAGAGAGGATAGATGGGGAAGGTTGTTCATCACGGAGAAGAAATCAGCGGAATTTGGAAGCTCGACCCCTATTGCACAGGTACAGTCGATGGCCAGAGAGTGGAGAGGGATGAAAGATGATGCCGAGTCGCTTGCACAGATATAATACTTTAAGGTCAGATAACGCAATGCTGGAAATGCATCTGCAGAAAGTGTGAATGTGCCTGCAGGACGAGAACCGGAAGCGTTTTCGAGCGCGAGTGTTTCGAGCAGTGGGGTTGGCTCGGACGTGATCCGCTTCAACCACCCGGAACTACATTTCAAATTCATTTCTTTCACCTGACGCAGGCGGTCGAGCAAAGCCAACACGTTCTCGTTTTTGGCCCACTCAGTGGTCCTCAGATACAGCGGAGCGGACCTGGCGCGTTCTAAGAAAAGTTCGACAAGGCGCTGGGGGGCAGAGCCGTTTATGTAGCTCCAGATGCGGGGCGAATCAAGCGCAACCTGACGCCATAGACGACAGACCTGCGTCGCCGGAAGAATGTTGTTGTAGTATCTCCTGGGATATGATAATGTAGCACTGCCCAGTGCCAGAAATTCGAGGATGATTGACAAGACTTCAGGGGGAAGTTTGGATACTATGAGCAACCGTGTGTTCTTGTATTCTTCGAGTTGGCGAATCTGGTCGTGTATTTGAGAAAGTTGAAGCTGAAAAGATCGCATTTTCGAGTCTACGCTCTCTATGGTTGGTGATTGCTGAAAAAGGATGACAATGATTCCATGGACGCCATGATGGATTGAATTCTACGACGCGCATAAGTAAAGCAGACCAGCAACAGCAGAACGTGAGACCCACCAGCGGAATCCTAATGTGCACCGTCCTGCGTTGTGGCGGCGGCGGTGGTGGTGGTGGTGGTGGTGGTGGTGGTGATAAATGTGGCGTCCCAGTCGTGACTCGAGAGCTGTGACCGTGACAATATGGATTGCACGTGATCGTGTCTGAGTCTTATTCTCACGTCACGCGTTGAAGAAGTTCTCGACAGTGGTACGATGTTGAGCTCAACCCATCCTCGACGAGCAAATGTCGCGGCGAAATCCCATAGTGCTGGTCACTGGCGCGAACGGGTATGACATTGCGACATTGCTCCCTTCTAGCATTTTCTAACTAACGAAAACAGAGGTGTAGGCTTCGGTATATGTCACCGGCTGCTCATTCAGCTTTGCCAGCCGTGCCCCAGTGATGCTAAGCCTGCGCCTGCCTTTGGAAATAAAGACGTCGATGATGGTATAGAACCTTGCGAGAGTTTGACGTTGATCATGGCCTGCAGGAGTGTCAAGCGAGGGGAAGCTGCTCGTGCACAACTCTTTTGGCTATTGGACGAGCACCTGGCCAAGCTGCAGAAGTCGCCGGAGGATATCGCGTACGCGAAGCGATTTCGGCAGAACGTTCGCATTGACCTGCATTATTTGGACCTGGCCTCTGTCAGCACTATTTTCCGACTTGGTGCAGAGCTGCGACAAAAGTAAGACCTCCCCTCTCCCTTTCCCAACACGATTAAATTTAGTGGAACAGGTATTCGTATATATCACATGTAATATGCAACGCTGGGCTTGCAAGCTTCATCGGTATTGACTGGGCACTTGCCATCCGCCGGGTATTGGTCAACCTCGTTGATGCGGTCACCAACCCGGATTATAACTTGCAAAGTTGGGGCGAGCGGAGCGTAGATGGACTTGGGTGGGTCTGGCAATGCAATGTCTTTGATCATTATTGCTTGGTGAGTCGATCAAATAGTCCCCCTTGATTATTCGACCATGTTCATTGTTTTCAGTTTCGCGAGCTGGAGCCTGCTCTACAAAAATCCCCGGAACGTCCTCGCGTATTGTGGATGTCATCGCTAGAGGGTCGTCCGGGTTACTACGAAGCAGAGGATTGGCAATTGCTCAAGACACGGCATTCGTATCAAGCATCCAAATACCAGATGGATCTCATCGCGACCATCCTCGATCGACGCGTTCTGAACGACTCGAACGCACCTAGACATCTGATCGTACACCCCGCTGTGACCCATACCAACGTCTCACACGCTTTGGCGTCGGGAATAACGGACTTTCTGAAGGTCATCAGTTTCTATCTTGTGAGTAACTTCTCGCGGTTCAACTCAGGGCATCTAAACATACGACAATTGCTAGGCGCGTTTCCTCGGATCCCCCAACCACCCGATCCACCCGTACAAGGCCGCGATCTCAGCAGTCCACGTATCCCTTGTCGCTCTCGCTTTCTTACCTACTGTCCTCTCCTTCTCTACAGCTAGAGTGAAGGGGAAGACAACGCCCGCAGGCCCCACGCCGATCAAAATCGGGTCGGAAACGGATTGGTGGGGGCGCGAGCGGGTTGGTGTCGCACCAGTGCTGGAATGGGACGAACACGAGAAAGAAGCCGGCGAGTTAGTGAAGAAGTGCGAGGTGTTGTATACGTCTTTGCGCGAGGCTGAGGGTAAGCTCTCCTTTGAGCAAGCCACTGAGCATATGTAGTTCGCTACATGAAACCCGCATATAATAACAGTATCTCATTAATAATTTAGTTGGCTAGCACTTAGACCATTTCGCTCTTCTTGGGCATGTCCATCATCTATCTCCATTTCCTAGCGGGCGAAGAACACACTACATTAAATAAAATATATCAAACAATAGTAACTGTATCTTCACTACATAGGTCACTGTAAATATACGAACAGGAATCATATCTAAATAGCATTCATACGTAAATCGTGACCATAGATTATAGGCAGTACTAAGAATGGCCCAAATATCCCAAGGCCAAAAAGCAATATAGTTCATAGAATGGTCATCGAACTTGTCGTTAGTCGGAACTCGTTGTCTATCCAAGCCGCAGACGCTGTCGTGAACAAGGTAGTTGCTGCTCTTGCAGAGAATAAGTCGAATGAACGGAGCGCCTCCACCCCGCCGGTTTGTGAGATCCTTGAGGAAATCATCTTAACGAGTGATGCCTCCGTGAATCGTGTACCGTGACACTGTAGACGGAAATTCACGAGGTGGGGACAGAGGGGCTGACCCTTGGATGCCGAAATGAAAGCACGGATGAATTCCTCGGATACGGGTCCTCGCCTGCCCGTAGAGGGAATTTGAGTGATAAATCACTGATGCGGGGGGTCTCGTAGAGTATTGATAGAAGTTCTTGATCGTTGTATTGGGCGTTCGTCAAGGAGAGTGTTTTTAAGCGACTGGGAACTCCTCAGGAGGAGAGACTTAAGCTCTCGAAGGAAATTGGACTCGGAGTAGCTGTCATAATCAAACAAGCAGGCTACGTCCAAATTGGTGATTCTGGGCAAATGGAGGGAGTCGAGCAATCCGGCGAAGGAGTAACCAGAAAAGCCCAACGAAGAGTTGGTGAAGCGAAGTTGGAGGGTTTGTAGATTGCCCAGCGTTACGGGCGCGTAGGGTTCTACCCGAGGCTGTGTGAGCCGTCAACTGTCATAACGCAAGTCTCCATGCTAGTCGCCCTGGATAGGACACGGTAGCAGTCGTCGACAGGTATGCGGGGATATATATCAAGCCGCAACGTCGTAAAACGTGTCCAGTTGACATATATAGATGCCAAGTCGAGCGGCGGGGACACATCGGTGCCTACTGTCTCAATATCCAGTGATCCGAGTAAGTTGAGAGGTCCATTCTGCAATGCCTGTAGTGCTGAAAGGCATCCGCTTGGTAAACGTAGACGAAGTGATCGAAAGCGATGTTTGTGCTTTAACAGCATCGCCAACAGACCGACTACGGCCGAGATCTGTTCTCCACGCTGCCCGGAGATTGACGAGGAAGACAAAGTCTTCGGCGTGTAGCGCAAAGCAATGATGAGAGGATAGCTGCGCGATCTCTGGAGCCAAAGTGATAGTCGCCGCTGCAACTCCTCGTGCCGCCCGGCGCGAGGGTATTCATCAACAACTATTTCAAATGACGCCCATAATGCACCACAGCCCAGAGCCATGGCCCTCCATTCTTTAGACACGTAGATGATCGCAGTTGTGAGCATGGTTCGATGAAGCGATGGGTATTCGTCCGTTGGTTGACATTCTATGAATATCCTCGTCCACAGCTCTGTGGGAAGGCTTGGGAGCCTCGGTACCTCAAGGATTGCGCTTGTGTAAGGGGTATCTCTGCGGGGGGCCAGCCATCGACCACGTGAAGAAATCAAGCCTCTAGCAGAACAGGTAATTAGTAGCGAAATGGACTCCTGTGCGTTTGGTGCTCACCTCTGCCAGGGAAAGGGAGATGAGAAGCCTTTGGTAGCTGCAGCCATCTTATATGTGCCACACGTTGATGTTGACAGGGCCTCCATTGCTATCCGAGACAGCTACAAAGGCTAAGGTTTAGCAGATACGACCAGAAGTTCGAACTCGATCATGACTTATTAACAGACCAGCGCCGCCCGAAATGAGGAACTGTGAATGTGTCAGGCGTTAGTCAAGGGCAGGAAGCTGTTTTTGAGCGGATACATCATTAATGGAAGTCCAGCGTCGTGGTTTTAACATCACCCAAGAGCCAAAATGAAGGTAAAACACGTGTGGCAAACGATTGCTTTGACGAATTCGATCTATGTTGGACAACGTGGGGGTAGCCAGACTAGGCTTGAATACAACGTGCTATATACCGCTTGTGTAGCTGACGAGCTGTAGAAATGGGACCGAACATTTGATGAGAACCCACTTGAGACTTTCGGTTAGCGACGTTATGCTTCTCGTTCGGCTGCGACTAGACTTTCTTAGCTTTGCTATGCCGCTTCGGAAGACCTTTCGGGGATGATTTTGGTTTGGATGTCTTGATACGGGAAGATCTGGGTTCCTTAGTTGCAGTACCAGCAGCGAAAGATACCCGTTTGTTGGGCTGTGCGGATGAAGCACCTGAGCGCTTACGCTTCGAAGAAGGCGCTGGCAGGGGGATTTCATCCTCGTCCTCCTCTTCGTCCAAGTCCGAGTCCGAGTCCAAAGGAGGATCGTGGCCAATAGCTTCGGCGTCAACAACATCCTCGTCTGCCATCTCCTCATCTACGTCTTCATCTTGCTCCGATCCACTTCGATCATCTTGCAACCACGAGATGTCTATCTGAACCTCTCTCTCGTCAACTTCACCAGGACTCATCTTGACTACCCCTCTTCCCTTCCTCATCTCCTTGTGAGTTTGCAGCAATAGGAGTATATCCGCATCCTTCGCGTAGAGTTCCGCCAACTCAGAAACAGGGGACGATATCTCCCTGTCGGCGGCGGCGGGCAGCGTGTACCGCGGGAATTTGCCTGTACTCCAATCCCGAAGAACGATACGGCTGGCTCCAGTTAGATCCAGTTTTCCATGCTATACGGTCGATCAGCGCGGGCAAGCAACGTGCCAAAAGGCAGTTGGCTAACCTTCATCACCAGCTGTTGAGCGCGTGCTAGGCCTGATAGAAACGAGGATGAGTTTGCCCCTTGAAAAGGCAGGGAGATTGTAAAGCAGCATCAGATCCTCGGGTGTAGACCGCTCAACGATTTGGGAGACTAGTCGATATTGTTTGAGCGATTATTTTAACGAGTTCTCAGGCAATACGAATACGAACCTACTGGTATTGGATCTTTTAGCCGGTCGATTCTTCCTTTGCTTCGTAGCAATATGTCACGAGCTCTTATTGTCTCGTTCTTGCTGGACTCATCCTGCTTCCATAAAAATCCAGGAGTGTCAATAATGCGAATGGACGTTGAGCCGACTTCAAGCGTAGCCTCAAGCGCTTGTGTTGTTGTTGAAGGGCGCGCGTCCGATAGTAATGGAGAGGTGCAAGTCGGGAAAGTTGATTTTCCGAATAGGGAGTTGATGAAGGAACTTTTCCCGCTCTGCGTCGGGTCAGAGGGGAATCTCGTAGCAATTGTAACGTGCTCACATTTGTGGGACCAACGACGGCAAGGGTAACATGTCCTTCCTTCCCCCACTGCTGGAGACAAGACAGAACTGCGTCACGGCCTATGGCGTCTACTGTCTGTTTGGGGACAGCTTTGCCTTTTGTTTTGGGGTCCAAGCTTGGTTCGCTTGGAAGGAATGCCGATGCTGAGCGAAAAGGTAGCGTATGATTCTCAGCACGGAGGGTATTCAGCCACGCAGATATTGCTTCACGAGGACAAACGTCTGTGACGCGAGTTAGCGTCGGACAAACAATGAAGATTGAGGTGCATACCAATTTTGTTAAGAATAAACAGAAGTCGCTTCCCTGGTTTATCGCTTACCCAACTTTCTAGGAAGCTACTACGATAGGCAAGGGGATCCCGAGCATCCAACAAGTTCACCACAACATCGGCGCACTCCAAAGCAGACTTTAGGTCAGGCAAATCTGGGCTGACAAGCAAGGGGGATTCGTCCTCATCACTCTCCTCCTCCACCATCTCAGGTTCTGGTCGCTTTTTTGCCGCTGTGGCCTTGAACAAATGCCTAGCAGCGAGACTTGCAATCCCATCGTTCGCATCACCGTCGGCCTCCTCGACTGTTTTCGCAGCGCGCTTCTCTTCCTTGCGCTTTTGTTTCTCCTCTTCTGCCTGAGTGACAAGGCCATTAATAAAAGGCAACCTATCATAGGATCAAAATACCTGGCGCCGTTGTTCCGCTACTTCAGCCAATATCTGGTCCTTGTAAGGGAAGTTGTTCGGTATTCCAGGATCCTTCTTGTGTTCTGAGCGTTGAATTGAGTTAGTGAATTACCCATAGGACAAGGTACGAACTTGATTTCCATTGTGGATTCTTCTTCGCAGCTTTTGCCTTCTTTTTTCTTGGTCTCCCTCACCTTCTGCGTAATTTTCTTTCGATCATTGGTTGTGCTTCGGTTTGAGGTTTCTGCAGGAAAGAGGCTCAGATACAACCCGCCTATGACATCGAATAATCCATACTTTTCCGTATTCTCGGCATAGTGGGTGCAGGCGGTGAAAGATCCTACTCTACTTAGTATGTCCGAGTACGGTCAAAACCCATGGGCGCTTAAGAGTCGATCACTTGCCATATTTGGCCAATATATTATTTGCATCCTCTGAACGTTGAACTTTGGCAGCCACACCCGGGCCCTAATCCGCCTTAGTTTCAACCGCTGTTTGATATTGTCCTCTATGCAAGGTATTGAATGTCACTGTGAGGCCCGCTGAGCCGTTAACACATATGTCGAGCGGTGTTTTCTCGGTCCTGGCGGCAAGGCTGAATTAACCAAGAATAGTTGAACATCAAAATCGAAGTCATTACAGTCCTTCCTACTGGCCTTAAACTGACTTCTTCTTCTCATTGATTCAGAACATCTCGTGTTCCCATGAACTCAGAACCATATGACCGCAGCGCGTGGATATGGTCTTACCATGGTACCGCTCTGTGACTACTGCGGCTATGGTATTCAAGGCAGTCACTGTCTATATCAGGTGTCTAATTGAAGCCTGAAATTCTTCCTCGTATTTTCCACTTGTCGTCCGAATGAATGGATGTATGACATCCCACGGGCCCATCTCGGTAGCGGTTCAGACTTTCTAGCTTGGAGAACGAGCTTGGCTACTTGCAAACCTCCAAGCATTTCCCGCCTCATGGCGTATAAAATGCCGAATAAACTTTGAAAATCAACATCGACACTAGCAGCAATGTTCCCCTACATCGCCCTTGTTTCTTTCAGCTTTCTGTCTGTTGTGCTTGCGCAGCAAGTGGGCACGTTGACGGCGGAAACCCATCCGCAACTCACTGTCCAGCAATGCACGCGCGGCGGCAGCTGCACGACGCAGCAGCGGTCTGTTGTGCTCGACGGCAACTGGCGCTGGCTGCATTCGACCAGCGGCAGCAACGTAGGTCGTCTGTTTGAGTGTGCACAATCACACCGCTCACCCTTTGTCAATTTCGTAGAATTGCTACACCGGGAACACTTGGGACACGTCTTTGTGCCCGGACCCCGCGACCTGCTCGAGGAACTGCGCGCTCGACGGTGCAGATTACTCCGGGACATACGGTATCACTAGCTCGGGCAATGCACTGACGCTGAAGTTCGTCACCCACGGACCGTACTCCACCAACATCGGCTCGCGCGTGTACCTCCTCGCCGACGATAGCCACTATCAGACGTTCAACTTAAAGAACAAGGAGTTCACCTTCGACGTCGATGTCTCCCAGTTGCCTTGTGGCCTCAATGGGGCACTCTACTTCTCCCAGATGGACGCTGATGGCGGCACGGGAAGATTCCCCAACAACAAGGTTTGACTATCACGCCAGCAACTATGTATCACTCCTAACACAACCACCCCAGGCTGGCGCGAAGTACGGTACTGGATACTGCGACTCTCAGTGCCCGCATGATATCAAGTTCATTAACGGCGAGGTGGGCTTTAGGTTGATGCTACTCACTGTTCGATGTTGATGCGCTCTATAGGCCAATGTGCAAGGGTGGCAGCCATCCCCCAACGACTCGAACGCAGGCAAGGGGCAATACGGCTCCTGCTGCGCTGAGATGGATATCTGGGAAGCGAACTCTGTGGCAAGCGCATACACGCCCCACCCGTGCACCGTCACCACGCCCACGCGCTGCCAAGGCAATGACTGCGGTGACGGCGACAACCGCTACGGCGGCGTCTGCGACAAGGACGGCTGCGACTTCAACTCTTTCCGCATGGGCGACAAGAACTTCCTCGGCCCGGGCAAGACCGTGAATACCAACTCCAAGTTCACCGTCGTCACGCAGTTCCTCACGAGCGACAACACGACCTCGGGGACGCTCTCCGAGATCCGGCGTCTGTATGTGCAGAATGGGAGGGTGATTCAGAATTCGAAGGTGAACATCCCGGGCATGGCGGCGACGCTGGACTCGATCACCGAGTCGTTCTGCTCGACGCAGAAGACTGTGTTTGGGGACACGAACTCGTTCGCGAGCAAGGGCGGGCTCAGGGCGATGGGGAATGCGTTTGACAAGGGGATGGTGTTGGTTTTGAGTATCTGGGACGACCATGAGGCGAAGATGCTGTGGCTCGACAGTAACTACCCTCTCGACAAGTCTGCGTCCGCTCCAGGCGTCGCCCGTGGAACGTGCGCTACTACGTCCGGGGAGCCCAAGGATGTGGAGTCGCAGAGCCCGAATGCTCAAGTCATCTTCTCTAACATCAAGTACGGTGACATTGGTTCGACATACAGCAACTAGGTGGGGAAATAATAGCGGCTTCAATTGACATCTTCACAGCCTTTGTGTTAGTTAAGTGGTTGGTTTAATATACTAGTCCGGTACTTAGTAGCCTCGAATAACAATATATGTGCTACGTATTTCATGGCTGGCTTGTCAGTATCCTTGACATCATATGTCAACACGATATGGGCGAGCATAGATTTTAGCTCGAGGCTAGCAAAGGACCTGCGTACGTTATTCGCTATGAACCTTTACATGAATCAATACAGAGACTAGCAGTTCAGCGGGACACGCGTGCACTCCGTGACCAAAAGCAATATGCTTTTTTGCGGTATCCACAAAGTAGTGTTTCGTAAGCTCATCCTCCTCCCGCATGTTCGGGAAGTGGAAGCCATCGAAGTCCATTGGATTTGGGTAGTTGCTGGCCTCGTGGTGCACCGCCCACCCAGCGCTCGATGGGAACGTCCTTTTGGAATGTGTGCCATCGGAAAACGTGAACCCAAACGGTTTGGCAACGATACGCGACATGGCCGCCAAATATGAACATTGTCAGAAACACGAACAGATCTGAATCAAGGAGACAAGTGCGTACGTGCATTGACCCCTTGATACCGAACAGTCTCGCGGACGAAACTATCAACCCTCAGCATCTCGCCCATAGCTGCCTTAGACCATCCCTCTTCGCCGATGATGGCCTCTACCTCCTCCCTCAAAGGCAGGGCACACTCCGGGTGAGACACAGTTGTAGCAGAACCTGAAGGGTGTTTGTAGGAGTTGATATCGGGGCAGCAAAATTGGCCACCAAGACAGGCTCAATGAAAGAGTGTCCTGTCCCCTTCTCAGCCCCGGGGGCAGCCAAGGTATTGAATCGTTCTGAAATACGCTTCAATGATCAGCAAAGGCAATGTTATTTTCTGTTGTGCGCAGTAGAATAGAGGACTTGATTATACTAGCTAGCTACAGCAGCCTTAAATACATGAGTGAAATAGCTACCAGAATATTCTACTAAATACTGGTGCCAATGCTAAGTCAAGTTACTACTGAGTGTGAGATTCTCTAATATTCTCGGCCATTCTGCTATGTGCCGGCTTGCCCTAAAGCTCCACTTGCAACATTTTCAATGAAAGTTACAGGTCTGTCAGGCCTATCCTTGCCGAGTAACTCATCGTCGTGTAAACGCTGGATGATTAATGGTGACTTGTCTGATTAGGTCCAACGCTGGTACTGGGGTCCAATCTGGTAGTGGGGAGCTACAGGGCGACCCATCGCAATAATCGAAACGTGTAAAACACTGCCTTACTAGTGGTCAAGGAACATTGTCACCGAACGCAACAGTTATTTCGCCTTGAATATCATTGAAACGAGCAACTAAGCTTCGGGTAAAAGGAGCCCAGACGACATCAACATGATGGTGGCTAGTGCGCACAGCTTCCCCTAATAGGTACTTTGTCTGTATGTTCTGCGTAGACATGTCACTTCGTCAGCGAGATTGTACTACTCGCTGGGAGACATGGAACACATCTCATCTACCGCTTTGTAGAAGGTCAATTCGTCTCGAGCTTGTCGAACATTGTTTATTAGCTTCGGGTCGCTGATGACAACTATCCATTTAACCATGAAAGGGACGGCGTTTTTGTATTTCTCGACGCCCTCCTGGACCATTGCTTGACCATCCTTGAGAAACCTATGCACGCCCAAGTAGGAGATCCATCGTCCTGGAGGGCCAACGGCGGGAATGCGGTCTGAGGTCATTTTCGGTATATAAAAAAGCAGAAGCATGGGGCGCACGTCGGTATTAGTGTAGTCCGAGTCCAACAGGAGGGCGCAAGCGGCTGCGCCAGCAAGGCGCGAGCAGAGAGTAACCTCTAACGTGGATAATTGTTGGCAGCAGCTTGGAACCCGTCATCTTTAAAGTCGAACGTAGGGCTAGGAAGCAGCCCTTCATCATTCATGGTGATGGGATCACCTGGATTAAGTGTGGAACAAGAATCGAAGCGGTGCCACTGGGTGAGCATTGTCAAGTAATAGGGCTTCTGACTCTTCGCAGTATATCATGCACACGCACAAGGTCTGCAGTAAGAATGAGTGAGTGAGTGAGTGAGTGCTTCGGCGCCGAAGCAGCTATGGCTCGCTATGAATCAAACAGAGTTCATTCTCTGTCAATTCTCAGGGTCAACCACGTAAGTCTGAGACAGAATTACTGCATTACGTGGATGAGTCGACGCCTTCTCAGAAGTACTCCACGCCAAGTTCATAGAGGCTGGAAATCATTCACCGACAAAACCTCAAAAAAGGATATGCGTAGCAAGAAGGAATTTTATTGAATGCAGGCACGCACGTAACCATATAATACATGGATGTGGAATACAGCACTGGAAAGTGGAGACTGGGCCAAACGTAGGTGTTCACGCCACCTGGAATGCAGAAAGCCGTTAGTGACCTAAGGAAGCACGCACCCAATCACGAACACCAGTATCTTCGGAAAATCGGTTTCACCACTTGCACATTGCGAGTGGTTTTGACCTTCGCGGAAATCCTTATTTGGTACGATTTGCCGACTTGCCCAACGACTTGCCCAGCTTCAAAACATGCAGAGTATGCATTGTCGGTCTTCAGAAATGCTTGACGCAGGGACCACATTGTAGAATTGAATAGCAGCCTAGCGCTATAGGAAGTATTGAAGATTCTTGTACTTGCAAATATCACAGTACTTGAATGGACAGCGAGAACAACGACGATTATAAAACAGCGGGGAAGGACGGAACTTGTGGTTGGTTTTGTGGCTATATCGTATACGGTCCAATCCGGAGATCTTCATGGACTTGACAGTAGAGAAACAAATTGAAGCCTAACTTGACCAAGATTCGAAAGAAGGCAAAACGTTCATCACTTGGGGACATCTTTTGAGCACTTGAACTTGAAACCACGCTCTTCGGACTTGGACATGCTTCAACTTCTCATGACAAAGGAGGCATAGGGAGCCCGGAGGGCAATGAAAGTCCTGTGTAAACGAACCACTTTAGTAGCGTCCAGCGTCGCCACCGGCAGGGGCATCGTATCCGCTGGAACGGGGCGGGGGACTCCTCGCCGGGCTTCTTGAGTAACTGCGTCTTCTCCTGTAATCAGGGGAGTGGCGACCACTTCGGGAGGGAGGAGGGCTTCGACGATCACGCCAGTCACGGCTGTCGCGTCCGTACGGGTCACGATCTTTGTCACGATCACCGCGACGAGAATCTCGGTCCCGATGAGAGTCGCGGGAGTCCCTTGAGTCGCGGCCACCATAATACGAGTCACGACCTGAGCGACGGTGGCCCATGTATTGACCAGGCGTTGGGTTGTGGGGTCTGTCGGTAACAGAGTAATCGACACGGATGCGTCGTCCATTGAGCTCCTGTCTTATCATATTAGCAGTCACGCAGAGGATGGTAATTAGATACTCACGACGCCGTTGAGCTCCTGGATGCAGCGTGCGGCCTCGTCGACAGTCGACATTCTTATGAAGCCGAAACCTCTTGAACGATCGGACTATCAATCATTAGGTTAGAGATAAGAAGCTCAGTAGCTGCACACGTTCTCACCCTTTGGTCATAAACGATGGTGACCTTTTCTACACGACCAAAACGGCTGAACTCTTCGTCCAGGTCGCGCTCCTGGGTACGAATGCTAAGACCAAAGACTCCAAGTACACTGGAGGGATTTGGTGCCTGCTGGTCCAGTAAGCATCAATGGAAAAAGATATGGGTCCAAGGCCCACGTACAACAGGAGCCTGCGAAGGACGTTTTGTTGCTGCTGGTGGGGGAGGCGACCGACGGCGATATGGGCTTCGGTATCCACCACTACGTGCCGGGCTGCGCGACCGAGAACGACCACGCGTCGCGGTACCATTTTCCCTAGGCTCTGATGCTGCTGGTGCCGCCGATGGAGGGACATTGTAGACATCGGAGTATGGATCTACAGGAGGAGTTGGGTCGCCGTACTAGAACCGAAAATAACTTAGGAAAAAAAGAAAGTCGCTTCAACAGGGTAGAACACGCACCATGGTGGTTCAGGTCAAGGAAGTGTTGTGCTGTGTTTGGCCCATCTGTTCTTATCAAAGTCCCGCAATCCTAGCGCTAGCCGGACTTGGAATCTTGAATTCTATCGATACTGGACTGCAACGGAGGACATATTCTGCACTGTAGATCTCGAATAAGTGCATGGTATCGATTCCTTAATTTCTGACCCGCATTAGCCTACCGTCCAGCGGGAAATGGGGAGGACAAGAGTGTCGATAATTAGGGATTGAATACGCAGGGGTGCGGGTGATCAATCGGAGCCTGAACCTTAAATCATCTACTGTACAGGTTGTCCAAGCCTCCATCGTCCGCACCAACAGGTCCAAACACATTTATCGGCAACACCAAGAAGATGGTGAGCTCGTCGTCGCTGGCGGTGGCAAGCCAACGTTGTACTCATCCGGCCATGTTCTCTAGGGTATTGACATCGCCCGCCACCACGTCAAGAAGGGGAACCGTACCGCCCCCAAGAGCGAGGATCCGTATCTCCTCCTCCTCGTCAAGGTATGTCCTCAGTACTCTCGCAGATTGCGATTTGCTTAACCTGCAGTAGCTGTACCGCTTCTTGGCCCGCCGCACGGATTCATCGTTCAACAAGGTCTACAATCTTGCCATTCAATCAAGTTTTCTAGCATCTAAACTTGTATTGCTAAATTAGGTCGTCCTCCACCGACTCTTCCTCTCAAAAATCAACCGACCTCCCATCTCCCTTTCCCGCATCGTAAAAGAGACTTCAAGCACACCCGATCGCGACTCGAAGATTATTGTCACTGTCGGGACTGTGACTGATGACATCCGGTTGTTGGAGGTTCCCAAGCTCACAATTGCCGCCCTCCGATTCACGCGTGCTGCCAAGGAGCGCATCCTGAACGCCGGCGGTGAGGCGATCACCCTCGACCAGTTGGCCACCCGCGCCCCAACCGGCGCCAACACCGTCTTGCTTCGTGGCAAGAGGAACACCCGTGAGGCCGTCAAGCATTTCGGTATGGGCCCACACAAGGCTGTCAAGCCATACACCATCTCCAAGGGTCGCAAGGTAAGCATTATGTTCGTCAGGCTGGTGGCGGCTCCTCAACTATCTGCAGTTCGAACAAGGTCGTGGTCGCCGAAAGTCCCGCGGTTTCAAGGTCTAATCGATGGACGAAAATATTGCAGTGTTGTCGGCGCGGGACGAGACTGCGCAGGCAATTCTATGTATGCGATATGGGTACTCTCCATGCTGTTACATATATTACGCTATGCTACCGACCAATGCATCTACCACTCAAACAAGCAACTTACTGCAGACTGAGCTATTGCTGGGATCTGGCGGCATGGTTTCGAGTCCATTCAGAAAGAATGTCATGTATAAGGTTAAATGATATTAAATCCTTTTCTCCTCTCAGCACAGCAGGTGATAGATAAATGCTACGATATATAAGGACTTGCAAAGCGGAGGCATAATCTAATTTTGGGGAGGGATGAGCTTGTCGAAGCTGGGTGGTGTCGTGAAGTTCTCCATCGGGGTGGCTGTTCCTGAGCTGCTTGACTTTGCCTTGGGCTTCGGTGGTTGGAAGCGTCTGAGGAAGCGTGCTCCACCGCAGTAGAAGAATAGCAAGGCGCCCCCGACAATGACATGGCCATACCAACCCAAGTTGCTCCAAGCAGTGAGAGACTTCCTGACATCGAGTAACATGAAAGGCGTTGCGGCGTAGTTGATAATGAGCATGGACAGGAAGATGCCTCCGATATCGTACAAACGCTTAGCAAGAGTAGGTGGCTGGCCTTCAGGCGAAAGAAGGACCGTTCTGATGTTTGAGCGCGCGAGCCTAGATGCGTAGTAGTAACGAAACCAGCGTAGACGAAGGCCAAATAATAACCGCCTGAAACACCGTGCTAGGAGGACCATCATGTCAATTTCAGAGTACGAAATGTAATAAAGACATACCCAAACAGCGCTGGTGAGGAAGGTGAGCATACTGCTACGGAATCCCGCTTTCTTGCCCTTGGGCGTGACGCGCTTGTACAGGCATTCACGAAGCCAAACGTTCGTCTTCATGTTCCACGAATCCAGAAGGACTTTGATACTGGGAGCGAACTCAATGGACAGTACATCTACATTCGCGGCGCCCTCCCAGAGCGAGCTTCCTGACGCGCTGAAGCCACTGAAGCCCAGACCAGTAAGAATGCTGGCACCCTGTAGATTGTTAGTGGGGTTGGAAGGGAAGATAAATATAAACCTACCTCAGTAAGAATCCACAGAGCGTAGTATTTTGACCTTTCAAAGAAGCCGCAGATTTGGTAGAAAGCAATCCTAGAAGCATTGGTGTGTACTTAGAATGCAGTTTCGGGGACGCAGGACTAGAAGGGACGTACCGATAAGGGAGACTTTGCTCAACAAACCACGGTTCAAGCGAAACGCCAAAGTTATATTTCCCGCTGAAGAAGACGAATAGTCCTAGGAATGACAGGCCTGTCACCATCTTGCGATAGGCGACGCGCTTGCGCCCTTCTGGGACCGGAAGACCAGGCTTGGTCTTGCCCTGAGCATCTTTGAAGAGGGACTCGTCAATCAATGCCATGTAGTCAGTGAAGACTAAGTACGGTCCGACAAGGAAACCGGGGAAATAGAAACTAGCACAGTAGGCTTAATATAAGGATTTGTGGGTTGAAAGACTATCGAACTCACGCATAACCAAAGAACTCGAGGAGATTGGGGAATTTGGAGACACGGTTAGCTAATTGCCATTTGTCCAGATCCTGGCGATGCACAGATACCTTCTCAGCCAATCCCCGCTACAGAGAGTGAAGACAAACGTACCTCCGTCGGTCGATTACCATCCCAAACATTCCACGCAAAAGTCGTAAGTTTCATGGTTAAGACCATCTGGGCACCACTGATTTCGACTGTCTCATAGCTCATCGCGTTCATTGCGCGGATAATGTGGCTTCACGAAGGTGGTGAGCCTTGACCTCGGAAACAAAGAGTCCACGTACTTAATCAAAAGATGTCCTATTATGAGACTGTACACATTTTCAGCCATTAGCTACGCGTCGACGGGTAATTTCTACCAAGGAACACGCACGTAAAAACAATCCACGGCATCATAGGTCCTCGAACATTGCGCGCCACGAAATACGTCGCCAGAATGTCCCCCAGCAGCTGGACAAAGCCCCAGTACAAATGAAGGACTGGTAGCAAGTAAAACAATGTTATGGCGATGTTGAAGGCATGTTTCGCCGGTTTTGAGCGAATGCGAATGAATACGCTACCCAATGGGTAGGCACTTAATAGACATATAATAAGCTTTTCGAATGTCAGTCGGTGGTGTGTGTGGTAATGTCGATGCACACTCACTTTAACCTGGTCGACCGACGCGCCCACCAGCGAGGCCAGAGGCACAAGGAGTGCGTCCATTATGAACGGAGAGAAGCAAAGGCGCGACGGGCAGCCGAAAACATATATGTACTTTTAGATTTTCGCACGGCTGAGCTTACCCACAGTATTCTAGACACTTTAATTGTGACAGACACCACCTTCCTAGCGCGTTCATTTGACAGCGGACGATGATCGATGAACGTTAGCGACAATCTCACCAGGACATGGAAGCAGAATATCTTTGCAGTAATTTACTTCAAGGTGGCCACTGTTGATAAGTTCACAACTCATGGTCATGTCCGTGCATCAGATCGTAGACTAGGGGAACACATGTAGTAAGGATGTAGAGATTTCATCACGAAGTTCAGTAGCTTGGAGTAATTCAAGAATAAGAATTTACTGGGAAGGATAATATGGTTGCTGAGCCTGGGCGGGGTACGCCACGGCAGGAGGTGGTTGCTGGGGTCCTTGCGGCTGGGGATACATCGACATCGGGCCACTGCTGGGTGTCGAAGTCTGATACGGACCAGAAGCAGCTTGGATACCACCAGGATATTGCATGGGGGGTATGGCGTGAGTGTAATACCCTTGCATCACTGGAGATTGTTGGCCGTACGCCACCGGTTGCGCCCCGTTGTAGTAGTCTTGCTTGGCCGCATACGCAACGCTGGCCGGGGTCGTGTCGATCAAAGAAGCTTCGCGCACCGACTTGCCGAAGATGTTGTGCTGACGACGGATCACACCAAATAGGATGAGCAAAGCACAGTAAAAGAGGCCTGCCGCCACCAACTCAAATTAGCGCGTGTCATGAGGTACGAGGAGGAGAGTGACATACAGACGAAAGCAGAGATGAAAGAGAATGCAACGACCACTGGCAATTCGGAACACATCGATCGCAACACGTCTGCCATACCATGAGCTAAATAACAGTATCAAGCAAGGAGGAAGATATTGACGCGTACCGCGTCGGAAATTGCACCCGTCGATCTTGCCGAACGTCTGTTCATTCGACCACGCAGAATATCCAGCTGCGCCCATCCACGCACAAAATAGGAACCCTATGATATAAGCAACGGCATCTCGTCAGTATTACTGACAGGAACATTGAAGAAAACCTAAGGAGTGAAGGTGGCGTACCCATAAATCCGATTTCGAACGCAATCTTCGAGGTAAAGATCTTGCTCCTCGTGATCAAGTCCAACAAGAAACTAGTAGGTTTGCAACGTTCCATGACCTGCTTGAAATCTCAGGAGGTTTTCGGCCACTCACCATGCGATCAACGACACAAACGAAAAGGCTCCAACTGCAATTACGAGGGGGGAGAAATAGAGTAATCCTCCGAAGTTAGACCTGGTGAGGTTGAGGAAGTGCGCGCTCACGGCGAACGCGATTAGGGATGTTACGATCAGGATCGCTATACAAAGAATTTCCAGTGGTTACTTCATTTCTTTTGTAATATAATTGAAAGGGGCGAACCAAAGATCATATAGCGCAGAATGAACACGATTCTACCCAGTGAGATTGCCATTTCGTCTCGCTTTGGTGTGTTGTCGTACGCCCGAAGTCGCGAAGGTGAAGGTTTGGGGGAAGCGAGCGCACGCGGTGCACTTTCAATTTATTCGGCATTTTATATTCGAGACAACAGCGCCAAGAACACGATACTATCATCCTACAGGGTCTCGTTCAGGGACACATCAGGAGACTGTCACTTGCATAATTCATTGAACTGCCTCCAACGCGAGGCTCCGACATGCCGGTGTGCACGCTGGTACGATGATACAAGAGTAACCCTCACTCACACTCATTCCAGCGCCCACACACTCAGATTAATGTGCGCACACTCAATTTTCACTGATATATGAGTGTTAAGGGTAGGATTTGCGAACCCAGCCTGCACTTAGCCATTGAATTTGCGGTGTGTCGGTTAGGTTAGGTTAGGTTAGGGGTTAGGAGGTTAGGAGGTTAGGAGGTTAGGAGGTTAGGAGGTTAGGGTTCCAGGGCATCTTGCGCGAGCGAGGCTTTAGCGTGCCGACCGGAGCAATGAAGGAACCCTTCGCTGCGCTCGGGAGGGGTCGCATTGCGAATGGTCAGTCCTCTGTTGCGCACTCCATGTACTAAATTTACAAGTTAGATTCCAAAACAAACATCAAGCGCTAATTGGCGTGTCTGCGCGTCAGGCACGAGTGTGAGTGTGACACATCTTATATATATACTCGAACTTAATACAAGGGTGTATAGCCTTGATAGCGCATGATCTCTGAGGATCAAGACTCCAGGTTTCAAGCTCAAGTCCAGATGATAACTTAAGGGCATGCTCTATGTATCATACAGGTGAATCAGATGACTCTGTGTGAAGCGCTGCAGGAGCACCAGAGCCTGAGTCCCGCCCGCCACGGAGAAAATGCATAAGCAAAGTTCGATTGTGCGGTAGGGCGAGTCGCCGATCAATCAATCTACAACTTATAACATAATCGAGCGCACGGAGGTTGGGCCACTTGAGCGGCATATGGCTTGAGACGTAGACATAAAAGAACACCTTCGGAGGACAAAGAGGTATCAAAATATCCTGTATAGGCATTAGATATAAAAATACAGTCGGTCGTTGGTCGGTCGTCTACTTGTACATTGTCCGACGTATTACATTGTATTCCAAGCAGTCAAAGCGACCGGGGCGGCTTATGATAGCCGCGAGAGCAGCTACCAGCGCGATATAATTTCAAATTCATGCCGACCATGGGTATGTCGGAGGATATCGGAAGGGCTATTAGTCGAGTAACTGAGCCTTGAGTAGAGTCAGTTCTGAGGTAAGGCATTGAACCTTGAGCGATAAACTAGGGTATTACGGTGTCAGTTTCAGACTTTCAGTTTGTAAGTTCAAAGCGGGGAAATCAAGAACTCACCGTTCGTTCTCTTGCTCTAATTCCGCAATCTGTTTATCCTTCGCAGCACTAATTCCCCGCACTAGGGCGACCTCGCGTTTGAGTTTGCCCGTCAGAGACGAGAGTTGTACGGTGAGGGCTTGTGATGCGGCGGAGATTTCGTTGGATTTCTCGTCCAGGAATTCGAATTGCTCCTGGGGCAATAAGGAGACGGCTCTGGTGGGAGGGACGAAAAACGGGTTGTCCTGGTGGAGTAAGTAGTTCACATGAGTGATATGATGCCGAGTGACGAGGTGGACGAACCTCAGCATCAGCAATAGGAACACCTGTATTGTTACTTCCGGCACCCTCTTGAATTCCTATGCGATGGTCCTCTGGGGCAGACGGTCGCATCATGACCTCTCCGCCTTCTCGTGGAGCTAGAGGAACATTCAGAGCCAAGGGAATAAGAGCACTTTCAACTTGTTCCAAGTCATTGTCGCGATCGTCCCGAGTTCTTTTGGTCGGAGTCGGACTACCTTCACCCAGGGCATCTTCAGATTCTTCGAACTTGCGTTTCCCTTTCCCCTTTCCTTTCAGGTTGCTTGGAGGGGGTGTAAGGAGGAGGTCGATGATAGTTGGCTTAGCTTTCGAGGTGGCGCCCTCGGCGACCTGAATGTCGCGTTGGACCTCGGCAGTCCGGGGCAGCCTGTTGGGGGTCTGAGGGGTTGAGGGTTGAGAGGGTAAAGTCACAGTGGATCCTGGGGATGTACTATCGTCTATAGGATGCGCGCCGGTAGTTGATTCCTCAGTCCATAATTGGAGGAATTGCACGTCCTCCTCCCAAACTATCCAGAACGATCGTCTCATGTAAGTCTACCACATCTCGCACAATCAGGAATCTACAACGCACCGAATCCTCCACAATTCCTGACATCGCCCCGCGGTTTACTGCACTTGTAGAAGACTCTATATTAGATCGTTGAGTTGGTTGGTCCCCGATCGTTGGAATTCGCCACAACGCTTACCTTCCCATACTGGCCTCCGTTTTGGAAATAAGCCTGACGGCGGGCTGGCGGTGGAGGCAGTGGACTGAGCCATCAGGTAGTCTCCACATATCTCTGAACGCCATTCAAAAGGTCTGGTTTCGGTAACGATGAAGGCACTGACAAGTTCGGGAAGCTCGAATTCCACGGTTGGAATGAGGCTTGGGTGTGAAAACGTGAACGTTTCACTAGTTACTGGTAGACGTTTCACTAGTTACTAGTAGATAAGCTTTCAGGGCTTGCGCTTACGCCTGCCGAGCAGAGATGATGTACCAAAGGGACCTTCCAGTAGGCTCCATGTTAAGTATGGGGTTTATGCACCTCCTCTGCATCCAGGGGCTCCCAGAGGGGAGAACGACCTTGGGAATTGCAAGGCTCGGTGGCATGTATGGCAGTGGGTAACCAACCAACTCAAGTGACGTTGCTGAGAATAATTGAAGGTCATCAACGCCTCATCAACTGATTCGACGTTTGTTGACAGTCGTTTCAATGTGTTACGAAACATTCGTGAAATAAAATTAGTATAAATGTACTTCAGGAATTCAAGCTGGCCAGTGATCTGCACTAAATGGTGTGGAAAGATACACTGACGGCCTCCATACTAAGAGGACCGACTATCATCATCTCGTACGTACTGACAGCCAGGGGCCTGAAACTCCGGTGGACAGCGTGCGGTGTTACGCAGATTCAAACAAGGTTCACATTCGGGATTCAGCCCAACCC
Organism: Pleurotus eryngii var. eryngii; assembly: GCA_029467805.1. NCBI lineage: Eukaryota > Fungi > Basidiomycota > Agaricomycetes > Agaricales > Pleurotaceae > Pleurotus > Pleurotus eryngii. The sequence continues at coordinate 1,013,739 of SZVJ01000009.1, read as the reverse complement.
TGCCCGTCTTGTATACAATTCCTTTAGGCTCGATTCCAGCGTTCTTGTAAGGTTTGAAAGATGGATATACTTTCCGACTATTTTCTATGGTGCGGTTCACCTAAAGCCCTCCAATTTGGTGCAACCGAAATAGGGAGTCGAAATCAGGCTCAAATTACTATCCCTTTTGCCAAACGGCTCCTTTTGATGAGGGGATTAATCCTATCAGACGGATTTTTCTTAAGTTCAAAATTGAGGGACTTATTCTTTGCGACCAAGATTGAATTGGCGCTATCACGTGAGGTGTCCCAATATGGTAATCTATTCCAAATTAAGTAATGATAAGATAAGATATGTGTCTATGTGTCGAACACAGCCGCCACTTGATTGGGAATGCGGCGGTGGGATGTGTACTTTGTAGAACTGAACTCGCGAACTTTGAATTGAGCTTCCTTTGCACCCAAGCCTTCTCTGTATCCATCCATCCATCTCTGCATCCGGTGCTCCCATTTGCGGATGGTGGAAACTTCGACAGCAGCAAGTGCCTTCGGCATATTCTCCTTTAGTGTGTCAAAGGTATAATCACAATGATCGGCCAAGTAGCGCTTGACTGCACCCCAGAAGAATTCAATGAAGTTCAGTTCACAGTGAAATTTCGGAAGAAAGATACACTCGTGACCTGCAGCCTCAATGACTTCTTGCACAAGTGACCGCTGCTCCTTGAAATCAGGCTGATTTCCAAGTAAGCGACGTGCACAGCAATCTGTCATGCCAACCTCACATGTACTCTTGCACTGCATAACCAGTCCTTTGTTGGGCCAAAGACCACGCTCCAAAAGAACCTGCTTGATGCCTTTGGGTTGGTCTGGGTAATCTGGATGATCAGATGGAAAGATCATCTTCTGCGATGTTCGGATACCATTCTTAATATACCATCCATCATGCAGGCGAGCCTGTTTCCCGCCCGGACGCATGTTCATTCGGCTCATAAGCAGAGCATCAGCGGCGTAAGCTGAATGCCCTTGAGAGTTGTCAACGAGAATAAGTGCTTTGTATCCTGCACCATGATATTTCTCGAACGCTGGAATGATTCGTTCGACAAGCTATGGACACCACAAAAAATCAGTCATGTGGCACTATGATTCAATGTGCGCATACCTGCTTCACAAATAGCTCACCATTCCAGTAACCATCATAATTCTTTCCATATTCAAGTGTTTGGCTGGCTTCAGGAAGCCAACCATATGTCGAGCATATCACATCACTCTGATGAAGTCCACGACCCACACCTTTCTTCTTCAGTGGTTGCTCCTGATCATACACCCAACTGGCACCCTTCGAGTTGTTGGATTGCGCCGTCATCTCGTCATGTGCAAGCATCACTAATCGTGTCTCGACAAAGTTGTCTGGTGCTTTATTGACCTCTTTCTGCACTTCACCGACTGTAAACTCCACCAATCGACACCGGTATTCTGCCATTCGTGGAAGGAACTCGTTCTGGCGATAATCCACAACATCAGGCCGCTCATGCCCATCATAATACAGCCCTTTCTTGTGTGCCATGTACCGAAAGCCTTCTTTTCAAAGCCATCTCCGTGCAGTACTGACTGAGATTCCCTTTCCCACTTTCAGATGAAGACGCGGCAGTAGTTCAGCATCTATGTATTTCTTCAACCCTCGAGGCATCTCCTGATCCACAATATGATGAACATATTTCTCGGCGGCATCTGGGAGAAGCTTGTTCTTGCTGAAAGCCACGAGCTTGGCCGGGTCCATAGCCCACTTGTTTGTACGGACAAATGAGCGAAGTTCGGTGCAGATTGCAGGGTCCGACAACAATGAGAAGGATTTGCGATGGCAGCCACGTCGTAAGGTGGGTCGTGTCCGATTTTCAATCCAATTCTTTGCCCACATGCGAACCAGCCTGCCTCCCCACCCTCCAGAGAACCCATGAGACTCGGATGCACAACTTCCCGCATCCATTTTCCCCCTTCCATTGTGAACCACCATGTGCAGGTAGCTTCGAATTGCTCGCATACGCATGGCTTCCAAACCCGAGTTCCCAGCATGAAACTCGGTCTTCTTCGACTTCAGCACCTTTTCGATATCCTTCAAAGCGCTCAACACCTTCTTCCTTCGCTCTCCATGTGCTTCCAATCTGGCAACACGAAACGGCACATCCAACTTGCGCCGCTTCAACGGAGGAGGCGCAGCAACCTGAAAATCCCAGCTTGATGATGTGGGCAAATTTTCCTGTGCTGAAGCATCCACAGTCATAATTCGGTGAACTTCAGGTGTGTCGCACTCATCATCAGTGAGATCATCAGGCTCATTGTCTGATAGATATCCACAGAAAATCCCCCCATTGCTGTGAACATCCTCAGCTGAATTGTCCGTTGGCAGAGAATGAGTGGCAGGAGTCATCATGGTGGTGGGTGGCTTGCCAAAATACGAGCGCATGAGGTTGGCACTGGGTCTTTTGGATCGCATTACTGTGAGTAACTTGTCTGCGCTGCCAGAGTTTGACGAACTCACCCTTTGCGTGTTACAGCGTCTTTGTCTTCTTTTTCTCGAGCCTTCTGCGCGTGGCGTTGTTTCGTCCGTTTCGAATTCCCATTGTATCCAAGTGCACGGTTCCTCTCAGCACTGCTCCAGACCTCAATGTTCCCAGCGGACTGCATAATAATCGCAAGCGGAAGTGGCATTCCCTTCCGTTTCATCTCTTCCTCGATACTGGCCACCAATTCTTCACCGTCGAGGTCTGAAAACTCTTCAGCATCGGTATCAAAACCCATGGGTTCTTCATCAGACGATGGCACATGGTTAACACTCCCATCCCAGCAGCACATGTCCACATCAGGCTCGGTGTCTGAAGCGCTGCCGGAGTCTTCGACATTCGGTTTTGTTTGATTTCGTGTAACCTTTGCCTCGCGCATTCGCGCCGCCGCCGCGATAACTGAATTCTTCTTGCGTGCCATGACAAGCACTGGGTGCTGAACGTTGAACAAGTTGGCTCTCAACCAACTATTTAATATTGACATGTCTAATATTTTGTTTGATATATTACAATATATGATATATTTTAGCGTGGTTTCCAAGTCCCCGCCCAAGGTACCATTTTTTTGCGCAGCCGGCTTCGCCGGCCAACCGTTCGCTGACCAATTTGGCGCTTGCACCAAATTGGAGGGCTTTAGGTGAACCGCACCATACATCCCCCTCCTCCCGCGCTAAGGAATTACGTACCAACGTAGACGGGATCGAGTATAATAATTGCTTTGTATATCCAGAATTGCAAGTTTGTTTGTCCATCGCACCTGCTTGGTTTGACAGTTTTTGGGCGGACAAAGGGCTACAAAAGGTTTATGTACCTCAGAGGATACGTTACGTCTATTGTCTGAAGAGTTACGGCCGTAGGAACGGTGAGATGACGTTAGCCAGCCTCCCTCGTCCCATACACGAGAAGAAAAGTCTACGCTGGAAGTATGGCCACTGCTTGGATACGATCGAATCGTTTCAATGACATTTGTCTGACACAACACTGGGTATAGAAATATAGTACGAAGTTTTTGAGGTTTTCAAAGTAAGTTGAAGAGGGGTGAAGATACTGAGGGTGGCATTAGGACATCAAGAATCGAGGGTTGCAAAAGTAAAAAGAGCTCGTGAGGCGTTTCACGCCAAGCACTCCACTGTCGACAGCAGACTGACATCCGATCACTTCGGAATTAACGTTGAACGTCGCACAAATTAGACTTGTGGTGATTGAGGAGCGGGGGAGGGGACGAATATAGGTTGCTGTGGTTGCTGGTAGCCAGCGGGAGGGTATTGTCCTTGCATGGGTTGTTGCATTTGGGGTTGCACCGGCTGGGGCTGGTATACGGTTGGAGGAGCGGCTTTCTGCGCTGCGGGAGCAAAGAAGTCCGCCTCGCTAACGGATTTGAACCACACCGAATTTCCCCTCGTAGCAGCAATGATCGAGAACACCAAAAGCGTGCCTCCATAACCGAAGACTGCAAATCGCGGAAATAATTAAACGATCCGCATGGGGAACACTTGATTATGCAGAACGTACTGATCAACCAGTTGAGCCATGAAAAGGCGACGGTGGCGGCGAATTCACCACAGACTGTTCCACGGGTGTTGGAGCATCCGGGGGAGAATCTGAAGGCGTTTTCTTCGGAGACAAGTGCCCCGGTTGTCAACCAAAAGATCCAGAGGAAGGCTGAGTTTATCCGTCAGCTAATAGGTCGATAGATGAAACCAATGTGAGGGCTTACCCATGACACTGAGTTCTGTAACGATCCACGAGGTAATCGCGCCTTTGCGAAGACGGTCAACGATTAAGCTGCAGGCAATACGAAGGGTGTCAGTTGCAGCATTGCTAAGTATGTGCCGAACACTTACAGCGTGCCCAAACCAGCCCAGGTCAGGATGACTGTCGCGATGCCCATGGCCGCAAATGTGAAGTAGAAAGGAATGAATGAGCTCGTCGTCAAGTTGGTTATGTGCGCGCATAACCCCAGCACGATGATAGAGAACACAATAACCACGCCTGCCAAGGAAATTTTGTGTATCGGTACTAGGAAGGATGAAAAATGCGAAAAGGGCTCACCGAAGCTGACCAGGCGGACAAGCGGTAGTACGTTCGACATGGCTGTTGGTGCGAGAGAAGGACGATCAAATTTTCGGCGTCGTTCATTTTATGGTGAACACCCTGACGCTGATGAGCAGATTAGGCGCGCAGGGCCGCCAAGAGATGCCATGTAGGGTCCTGGCCTGGATCAATGCAGTGCTTCAACTAAAGGATTAATTCAGAGCGTTTAAGGCAACAGTCATTTCTCATGGAGACGCAACGGTAGTACGACGGTAGGTGCATGGCAACATCTCGTCTTCCACCAACGTTGCTTGGGCGACTCTGCTTAAATCCCCAATATCATTGATGAAGTAACGTTAATCATGTCCTGAGGGAAGAAAAGAGGTTCTTATCAATACAATGGATGCAAGGTCCGAAATGGTCGACGGAAACAGGACGGAATTCGAACTAAGCGACGTCCCGTAACACCGCCTCGACAGGTCCCCACTTGCATGAGGTACGCCCGCACGACTCGGAGAACACGAATGTTAGAGGGCACCCAGTTGACTGGGATAGAAAACCGTAGAATGAGAATTCCGTAGAATCCAGGAACCTTGGCGCTCCTCGGTCCATTTCTGGCTAGTCCCTCGTGAGAACCTGCCGCATGGCCCTGCGGCAATCAATCCTGCGCGCCATCTTCCGACCAAACTTTCGTGCTCGCCGTTCTAGACAGCGTGCTCAAGTTCTTCATCAGATTTAAGTATTTCAGCGCGCGTCTTTTGCTTAAAATTATGATAATATTGATAGAAAGTGGCTAGATACTCAGAGCTGATGAGAAGTAGCCACAAAGCGAACTATGTCTGAACAATGTTTGAAATAATAATGAAAACAAAAGAATTTGAGGGATTTTATCATAGAATATTGATGCTTGGGTGATTTAGAGGTAAATAGATATCTCCAGTGACTAGTACTGTGGCAATAGTACCATATTACCGCTTTATGCATTTAATGTTAAATCATCAAGTTTTCCAGCATATTCTACTTAACCTGATAGTCCATTCACTATAGTATACATACAAGAATATAATTTGAATTTACTAGCAAAGAAGCGAATGCTTAGGCTCAATGTTGACCGATCTCTTGAGCTCGCTGGTTGAGACAGTGAGTACGACGTCGCGATTGATGGGCGGTCAGTCGGCTACCCTTGATGGACCCTTCCGCGATCAAACGGGATTGCGATTTGGTCCAGCCATTTAGGACATTCCCATCAAGGGACTTGACACAAAAGGATAACGGCCAGCGCTAATCACGTCAGCGGCACTCCTGCCTAGCCAATCCCATTCTACCGTTTTCCACCGTGGAATTTCTACCCCAGTGAATTCGGATTTCTGGAATGTTACGATATCTGATCGTGAGCATTTTGGCGGCCAGCCAGGCACACCGTCCAGGACCATGACTTTCCATTCATCTCGTCCGCTCTTGCGACGCATCGCCAAGCGAGGACGATAACATATGCCCTTTCCATGTAGCACCGAGGAGGGCGTCTTGTAGCTTGTTTGACGTGCGAGAAGCACTTTGGGGAGGGGCCCGAGGAGAGTAATGCCTCGAGGGCGCGAACCTGTTCCTTCGAGTCTGAGGGCTGGCGCTCATGGATGTGAAAGTAGTGGTAGGGAATGCGAATAAGGCCGTACCAGAGTAGGGACTGGACATTGCTGATTCGTGACTTGAATTCGTTGAGTCGGTGGATTCGCCATGAACGTGACGGATATAAACCGCGTCGTCAGTTGAAATGGCGCGTGGTTCGTAGGTGTCAGGAGACTGCGACTGCTACTGCAGAGTGGATGCCATAGATAGATTTGTACTGCTGGTATTACGCGGGGACAAGAGAAATGGGTCCTCTTGAACTTGGACACTTGGCTTGATCCACTTTCTCTTCGATTATGCCTACATCTATACGCACTTCAATACCTCTTGCTGGTCGATAGTTGCGAACATTCAAGCTACCGCCCCGTCGGCGCCGCAGCCGTCTGTGAAGGAAATATACGGCAACAGCGAAACAGACGACGCTGAATAGAACTGCAAACACCACCACAAGAGTGCTTTTCGAAGAAGACGTCGATGATCTAGAAATTGTCAGGACCTAGATTTCCGCGAATGGAATGAAAAAGCGACCACCGAGCAATTTCAACGGGAGGAGGAACCTTCGTGGGCGAGGGTGTAGGGAGTGCAGAGGGAATTTGGGAGATGCTAGTCATGGTGCCAGCGGTATCGCTTGTCGTACTAGCGGAGGAACTCAATGGAGTAGACAATTGGGTGCTGAGAATTCAAGAGATTGTACCTAGGTTACTTTATGAGAAGGGTCGAGGGATCGATGGCTTTGCCTGCTGGATGGCGGCATTTCCCCCAGGTCGGGCACACCAGTGGACGATCTCGGAGATGCAGCTGCGGCTGCGTTGCCCACGACACGACGACTAGTCCCGCCTGAGATAATTGGGGACGGTGACAAGGTTGCTTCTGGTCGCTCAGGGTTATTTGTAGCTACGAATTGAGGGGTTTGGGTGAAGGTGGCGATGTCCGTCGAAGATGCATGAAGTCGGACGGAAGAGACTGGCACGGTTTCGCTGGTGACGGTCGTAGGCTCATCTATGGAATGGGAACTGACGTGTGCACTGACCGACGGTTGGGCAAAAGCCTGGTTGACTGCGATAAAGCTGGGATCGCCAAGGTGACGGACTCGCTCGCTGTGCGACTGGGTAATTCGCTCTATTGCCTGCGATGCAAGATGGGCATAATATGCTGAATGGCCTCCGGGGCGCTGGTAGAGGAGACAACTTTGGCTGGTTCGTCGGTTGACTAGAAGAGGCTTCAAAGCATCAGGCGATGGAAATATCAGAGGACAACGATCATCTGCAGCATCCACCCAAGATTTTACATCACGCCTGCCCCTTTGATATCTTAAGATCTTAATGGTTGAAGGGTGATTTTGTGATATATTAGCGAAAACCACCTTTGGTTTGATGCTGCAAACGATGAAGTCCAAATCTGTGATAGGGATGATAGGGGATCACTCCGGCTGATTCCGGAGGCTACCGTGCTGCTACTTCCAACAGTCGTACAGCCATCTTGTCCTAACCTTCAGGCGTAGGCGTACATGCTAAGGGCGAAAATCCTTCAGCACCAAAACGAAAAGATTCCCGCCATTGCGCCCTGGTCGGAAACCTCAAAATTGGAACCCTTTCCAGCCTCGGCATGGTCGGCGCTAGCTAATTCTACTATCTGCAGCTAATTGTGACGACTCGCCTATGGATGAACTTCAAAATTGAAGGAAACGTACCTCTCCACCCAAACACAGGGAGCGCGTGGCCGCGACGCGACGCGTTCACCGATCGTCTATTGGACTCTGGACGGCGAACCCCGACCCGATCAGGCGGGTATAAAATCCTTCGACCCCACCAGAGCTCTCTCTCTTCATAACGCTCACTATATACACCGAATACCAGCTCGATACAACCCGCCCACCGTTTATTATCATGATATCTGCAACCTCTTTCCGCTGGTACTTTGTGCCTCTCTTCATCCTCTGCCTCCGCCTCGCCCACCCCACCTTCTTCCTGATCAACGGATTATTCGCCTTGATGTCGAAGTCGGCGGGCTACGTCGTCTATATCCTGGTCTGGGTCTTCGGTCTTCTCGTCAACGCCTTCGGCACTGTCAACGCCGTGCTCGCTCTGGCGGTATGCATCTGGCCTTTCTGGTTCTATCTGAAGACCGCGACTTCTGGCGATTCGAAGGTTCTTCAGGAACATCAGCAACTGCACCCCGCCACTCCAGATGACGACCTTGAGGGAAGTCCTGACATCCCCATCCCCGACTTGGAAGAAGACCTTGATCACGACCCACTTTCCGAGCCCATTCCCACCGCCCATCGCCGTAGACACAGAAAGTCCAAAAGGCGTGCCTCTTCGAAAGGCGGGAGATCAACCACTGCCCCGCCTACCACCGGAGCCGCTACTTCTTCCGCGAGAAGCTCTAATGGGACCTTGGGTAACGACGACTCTCCAGGATATGGACATGGATATGGACAACCGCTAGTCCCGCCCACCAGCTCGGACAACTCCTGGTACTATGGTAAACGTAGGTTTCAAAGCTGCCACCCTGCTTCATCTACCCCCAGGGCCCGTTCTACGATGACCGGCTGTGTTCAAGCTCGTCGACAATCCTCGAAGGATCCTTTCTTACCTATCCGCTGTCCGCCTGTGCTAGAACGCCTGGAACTGGTCCCTGTACCGGCTGCTCCTAAGGACACTCCTCCTCGCCTACCGCCTCCCCCTCCCACACCAGCTGGTCCGCGAGTTCCGGAGGATAGCATCCCACTCTTCGCGCCGCCTGATAAACCACGACGGACCTCGCAGAGAGGACGATCTCCTCACCAAAGACCCTCACATCGTCTAGCCCGCCGGTCGATTGAGATATCCCGCCCACTGGCCCTCTCTACCTCTGGTCTACCGGAAGCTCTTCCTTCACCAGTTTCGCCCGCCCAATATGCTTATTCTCCAATGATCGTAAGCTATTTTACCCTAAGCATATTTCTTCCCCTCCAATACGTACAATTCATAGGTCGAAGTTGAACATAACGAATCGGTGGTACTCGCCCATCGTCTTGAGCTCTTGTCCGTCGACTCTCCGCCGTCCTCGCCTCTCCTTGTTAAAATGGCGTCGCCCATCATCGGTCATAACACGCGCGACGTTGGACTAGCCGTTGTCTTCAGTGAACTGGCGATGGAATGTGACGAATACTCTGACTTTAGCGACGACTCCATGGATATCGATGGCTCCGGCTTCAGCGACTCTGACTCTATGGATATCGGCCACTCCTCCATGGACGTGGACCCTGCGCCGCAGGAAGTTGACGTCGACATGGGTGCATGGGACCACACCCCTGTGGAAAGCCCCTTCCTAGGCAACAGCTACGCTCCGTCCCTTCGGTATCGGTTCAGTGGACTCAGCCTTGCACCCACCTGGGAGGACCCATATCACGACCACAACATGCTCGTGGACAGTCGTTGAACACGACTGGCGATCAATAATCGACACATACTCGCGTCGATCGAATATTACTTCATCTCAAAGCATTTCCCCCATCATCTGCCCGTAATTACGCCCATATCTCCCATAATATCTCCAGACATGATCTCCTCGGCATCTCCCCATAATTTCACACATCTCTCCCTGGCCATCTCACTATCTCTTCCCGTCTCTTCTTCGTATCTGCCCGACCTTCCGTCCAAAGCCGACATTGCTTCCACTCCCGAAATCTGGCTTGCTGCCTCAAGAGATGGGTGCGGTCTCGCAGAGCAGCCTTGGAAGTACTGGCCATACTTCCAAGGCTTCGAAGCGCCGCCGTACTTCTTCTAGCTTGTGCATGCGTGAGTGTATTCGCAGACCTTTAGAATCATACTTATTCTCCTTTTACAGTGCATCCTCTATTCTCGGTCGAGCACATACTATTCATTATTCCAAGGGTCCGACGCCCTCCTAGCCCCAGTTCCCGACGCCGCGAGCACCCAAATACCGCATACGCTGAGCAACGTCGAGTTCGACGGTCTTTGTGAATCGGACAAGTGACTGGCCACCACTTCTCCGAAACATGAAGGTCGTCGGCACTGCTTAGCGATGCCCTCACACTTCATTCGCGCGTCAACACCACATTCTATTCGAGTTGACTATCTTTCCCTACGGAATATAGTCACGTTCGAGCCATACTACGCACATTATTTCGACGCCATAGTCCCCTATTTCGAGTAGCTTGAAGCCTAATGGTTCCTTGTGTCGAGGCGGTGACTGGCCACCACTTCCCCGATGCACTGGGCTTGTTAGCTTCACTACAAAATCAGCACATATACTACGGGCCTCGCGTCGCACCACACGATCAAAACTTCGACTTCGCTACTCGGTCTTATCACTAAATACTCAATATACCCGATTACCGACGCGACGCGAATTATGATCGTACATTACTATTGGCACTATCTCATCACTATTCCCCCTTCAGCTTACCCACACTCGAGTCTCGACCGACTCTCATACCTTCCATACCACACAACGATGTCTCCCTTGCAAGCCTCTTATCATATCATTATTGTCCGCGGGCGGACTTCATTCTCGGATCGGTTCTTTGCCTCTGCCTCTCTGTTTGGATTTGGATTTGGATTTGTAACAACCTCGCCTCGGATTTGTGTCTTCTGGTCACAGTATACCCTTATACCCTGACTTTGGGTGGATGAATATATTTGCTTGTTTCGACTTCTCTTCTCAATCTCATTTGATACCTGAGTTCTTGCGAGAAATGGGGTTGTCCCCATCATCAACCAAAGTCACTCGTAGCCCAAGTCACAAACCAGCCCTCCGCCCCCTGATGGATCATTGTACTTCTCATTGTCTTTACCATGCACGCGATGCTGAAGTAGAAGTGGGGGAGCATACCGGTCCTCCGGCGAGTCGCGGAAGACAATGTTGGTTCTCGGCATTAGTGGACCAGAAGCGACAGTTATGACTCCTACATAGAATCTAGCTTCGTTGTCAGCATCTGTGATATGTCGACGTTCAACAAGCGGTTCTGTGATAAAATATCAGCGTCGAGGTGCCTTGCAAGATTGCAAACCGACACGTCTGAATCTGGTGTGGGGGGACACACGGGGGAATGATTAATGCGTATAAGACTACATGCTGCTAGATAGATAGATAAAGTACAACACATGCAGAGGTCCGTGGCCTAGATACGCGATGCAGGTAGGTAAACAATGAGTGGCGTGGGTGGTAATAATTAATGTCTGTTTAGGTTGTGGCAAAGGCCTGTCGCGCAGGAGGGCTGCTATTCAGCAATGCCGTCAACAGAGGGCTCCCCCAGCGAGCATTGAGAAGATCGTTTTTTGCGAGGTCGTCGTCCTTCTGGTCTTCAAACTTTTCTTGCAGTGGAGGTAGGTCTGGCTTGACATGGCTGCGCCAAGACATCTTCGATTGTCTCTTGGGATCATAGTGCCCCGAAGCGCCAAAAATTCCGAAAAGAGCAGCAATCCAGGGACCGGGACCGATCGATTCCTTCTTGCCGTTGTCCCTAGGAGTGGCGAATGCAATAGAACTCGTCGAGGTGGATGTGCTTCGTTCTGATATGAATGAAGGAATGCGGGTAACCATCCTGTCGTTCCTTGTCTGCGCTGAATTAGAATCAGAATAAGAGTGTGATGATCTGCGAGACGATAATTCGGACGGATCCCAGAATGGATTCTCGGAGTCGGAGGTTGTTGTGCTACCCCCTGATAGATCACCATATGCCATAGGTTCGACAACCGATGGTGGAGACGGTGCAGTGTACCAACTTTCGCGCATGCTGGCGTCATCTTCTGCGATGTTCTGTGGCGATGCGGAACGAACTGACTCTTCATCGTTGATGAGGTGCTGCAGACTTGATCGGTGCCGTCTCCTTGCTGCCTCCCTGCGTCTTCTGCACAAGACGATCATGAAGACAACAAAGATAAGGATAACGAAGCTAGATCCCGCTACTGCGCCAAGTATTGGAGGGAGGTGGGGGTTGGGGTCGCTAGTGGTGGCGTGCAATGAGATTAACGTGACTGAAGAAACGGATGTGGTCAAACCTTGGTTTATCACCGTCGTTGCCCCTGGGCCCACCCGAGACGCCGGGATAGCTCACGGAATCTGTACCCGTGACGTTACCACTGAGACCCAGATCGATTTCAGACCCGTCGTCGCCGTTACTTTGCGCTTTAACGAAGTTGTTACCCACAAGGGAGCTGAAAACTGGCGTTAGAATTATAAACTATGGGTAAAGGAATGTTACGCACGTTGGAATAACTGATGCGGTGGTCGCACTGCTTGCACTTGCAAGTATGGAAGATGGTGATTGGAAGTCTCTTGGATATGCTGAAGTCGAAATGGAGACCTGGAAAATGGGTTGATCGCTCGACGCAGGAGCTGGCGGCGCATCTGTAAAGGTAGGAGGTAGAGGTGGCGAGGAAGTTAGTGGAGGAGATTGGGGGGAATTGTTGGATGGGACGCTATTTGGCTCATTAGTTTGTATTGAAAACGGGGTTGTCGAAGAAAGAGTGTTCCCTGGCAATATGATCGTCGGGGACGGTGAAGGCACTTCGCGAGTGATGTCACCAAGGACGGTCGACACAATGCTCGTCAAGACTGGAGGCTGGGCACCGATGATGCGAGTGACTGGAGGGAATACGTCTCTAGCGACGGATGTCAGAATGGGAACGACTTCCGAGGTGATCGCGCCGACGATTGAGGTCCCGTCGTGAACGACATCACCAACAATGGATGTTGCATCGGATACGACCCCAGCTACGTCGCTGACAATATGACGGACAAGAGAGGTAGCGACGCCCTCAACATCACCAACCAGGGAGAACGCGGCGTCCCCAGCATCTTCGACGATGGAAACGGCGTCGCCTGCGATGGTCTTCACGACGCCGATGGGGTCGCGAAGGAGAGATGGCGCGGCAGTGATGAAGGCGCCTGCGAGTGAAGTTGCATCGCCGACGAGGAAAGTACCAACAGCTACAACGTCGCCTACCAATGTAACGGCGTCCCCAATCTCATGTCCGACCAATGATGTTGCGACGCCGGCCAAGGAAGTGACATCGCCTACAGCATCGCCAACCAGAGAAGTAGCAAAAATGGCGGCACCACCAACAACAGCAGTTGCAACAGCAAGCGCATCGCCTGCAACCGAGGTGAGATCGTCGACAGCGTAAACAGCTCCTGATGCGACACCCTCCAGAACTTTACCACCAGAAGACGCAACCTCACCAACAACCCCTCCTACTATATTCCCTAAACCAAGCCCATGTCCATTTCCGCCACGAGATGTAGAAGCTGAAGCAGTGGTCGCAGTGGCACTTTTCGTAGGGATGGGGTCGCTTTTCGGTTGGGATGTCTGGGTGTGTATGCCACTGTCCTTCGAGTCTGCCTTGCCTGAAGCACTTCCACTGTTATTAGCCTGCCCAGAGGCGTTCCCAACGCCGTCACCTAGCTCGCCGCCGACATTCCCCAATGCACCTGCGACGCCGCCGACGAGGGACCCCAAGCCCCTTCCAACATGATCTAAACGAAAGTGACTTCCATAAACCCCGGGCATTCCGCGTCCCAAAGGGGGCTTGAGGCAGGCCTTAAGAAAAGGATATCGAACTGCGTATCAGAGGGGAACACCCCACACCGCCAGGCATTGGTATTATATGCGTTTGGGTTGAGAAGAGATCGCGTGTGGATGATGTGCCACACAAAGTGCGCAACCGGGATGGTTCCTTCATCATCAACGCCCTGTCAGACGTCGCCCCAATGCAGGGCAGATTACTGTTTCGTCGTCGCTGAGGCGCGACCGTGATTGGTTGGTAGAGTCTGGATAATCAGCATCAACTATCTGTCCCAAGGTGCTTTCCATAGGAAGCTGTCCAGAGCGAGCCTCAAGCACCGCATAAGGAGCGAGATACGCTGGATAATCTTTGTTGATTTGATGGGGAGATGGTGGTGGATGCAGAAATGAGAAGACGCGAATCCAATTTTCGCCTATTTTGGAACCACGTGATAGCTAGCATCCAATCAGGGTCCATCTAGGTTCGTTCGTCTGGTGCACTGCAACCTCGTGCAGTGGCGTCCGACTCGGGAACCCGCTCTTGTACTGACTCGCGGGTGGCGGCAAAATTTTGACTGCGCTGCTCGGGTTAGCTTTATCACTAGCTTTGATGATTGTGGGTTCAAGGCAGGCAAGCTAGTTGAACCCGCAGATCTGTCGGTGTGATGCCGCATCTAGCCTGATGATGGCTTACCGAGATAACAACCAACTCCGTGTTAAGTCCAGAGCATTACCAAAACACCTGATGCAGACTATTGAACTGCCCGAGGGTGGTGCATTCAAGTAATATGAGATGGCTCAGGCCCGCGTGGTCGTCGCGGTGCTCGTAAATGCTACCACGGCCGTAGTTTTGACCGGGGTCTTGAGTAAACTTTGTACGATAGTCTTCTGAAGGTTAACTGCGGAGTGTATTCCAACGGCACATTTACAGACAGTGTAACTAATAAAACAGAGTGCGGTGTGAAATAAGGATTTGTGGGTTCAAATTTGTTAAAGTGGTAGGAACTAATAATGATATGATTTTGGCCAAACTGTTCACCAACGCGGGCGCTGATGCCGATGCGAGAAACCGCGTGTCCGTGTCAAAATTTATTGTGTATTTGACCGGGGGGGCGTGGTCCTGTTCGGCTTTGTACAGGATCGTACGTTCTGAGCAATTGCAATATCTTTGAGGATGGGGAAAAACCCTGTGTTTCCTTGGGATGTGACTCCGGGGGAAGGGCAATAACGAGTGCCGACTTTGATGTAGTACCAGTGGTATGGGTTAGCGCACCCATGGAGAAGACACGCTTCAGATCGCGTCTTTCCGACGACTTGGGTAGCGTGTGCTGTGAGTTTGAGGATTTGCCACTGCCAGCTGTGTTGTGGGACTTGATAGACGAAGTTCGTGAGGAGTGTCTTTCCAGGATCTCCAAATTATCTTCCGTGAGCCTTCGATTGGATCTCCCCCACATCTCCGGAGACCGACGACGTTCTCCTGACTCGACTCGACCGTAGTCAGGTAGATCTCCGCCCTTCACAGAAGGACTGTATACGTCCTTCTTCCACTTATCGTAACGCCGGAACCACTGCCAATTATATGCAGAGTCACGACGCTGTCTTCTTCGGCTACGTTGTCTGAGGAAGAACCAAAAGGCAAGACAAAGCAGCAGGCAAGACAAGACCCCGCACACGACCCCCAATATTGTAGCGAGATGCTCGCTCGCCTTGACGGAGCTTGGCCTAGTTGAGTCAATATACAAAACTTGATAAAATCGGTGAACAAACGCACGCAGTATTGGCGGATGCACTTGTCTGTGTACTTGGACTTCGTGTGAGAGAGGTTGAGCCTGTTGTGCTGGTGCCCGTGGAAATCGGTGCTTTAAAGGTACCAAATGCACCCCCAACCGGTGATGAACTTGGGGAGGAACGGGATGACGGCGAATTGGAAGATGGTACGTTGGATGGCTGTGGCACTGAGGTGGATGGTTGCGTCGGATCAGATGGTTCGCTTGGGGAAGGAGGGGTATTGTGAGGAGGGGGTTTACCCTGAGTAGGGGGCTCGCCAGTGTTCTGGGGAGGGGCATCCTTTGAGAAGTTTGCGTGATTTCCTACCGACGTTCCGCTTGGCGGTTTATGCTTACAAGATTGACAACCAGTTGCAAAGTGGAAGAGGCACGCGAAGCAATGCATGATACTCTTGCTATGCTCGTTTGAGCCCATGTTGAAATGGAGAGCTAGAGCGTGTCCTGCGGCATGTCGATAAGGGCGAACAGAAAAGGGCATCAAGCCATCGACGCAAGTTGTAAGGCAGGTGTTGTACTTATAGTTGATTAATGCACAGTATTGCTACCATCACCATAGGGCACGCAACATTGCCATCATCGCTGTTGCTTCTGCACTGACATGGAATGCATCAGTCGAGGTAACATCGCGCGCGGCTAGAATCCTTACCTAAGTTCGCTGTTTTGCCGTGGCTGTGTGTGGGAGAGCGCAATGCGGCATCGCCATGATCATTGTAACCAGTGTTATCGAGTCATCAGTTCACCACGGCTTGTCCGGGAAGTCGTAAGGTTGTGACATTTGATGCAAACGATGCAAGTCGTCTTCTGATCTTTGGGTATGTAGCCTGGTTATTGAAAGGCATAACGTCATGTTTCCGTTTGCAACTGCCCATCTAGACATGATCGTAATGATATGATTGTCTGAGATGACATACTGTACAAATGATAGTCCTGCCATGTCTGTCCGAAGCGAATCAAGGTGAGCTACTGTCGATCCTGATATTTGGGTACGGCCTGCATATTATGGGAGACGACTCCGCGTAAGATGTCATCAAGAGTATTAGGCGCAAAGGGCGGCGATACGGGTTGATGCGAGTGATAGTATTGGGGCACAGATAGTTCCATACCAAGCGGGTGGTACACCGGAAGCGGGGCTGATGGTGCGGCGACCGCAAAGTTGGTCTTTGTCGCGCTCGAATCGTCACCAATACCCACGGCCGACACTGCGGATTTTCTCCTGGGGCTTGGTTTCCTACTAGAGCGTTTGGATATTGAATGGTGCAGCGAAGAGAATCGTGCGGAGATAGACCGGCCTTCCTGAGGCTCAGGGCAGCGCGGAGTCTTTCCCTCCTCCAATGTTTCTTCTGCCAGCTCCTCGACCTTGATGATGGACCCGCTCGAGTAGCGGCTCTTCCACTCGTAGAAGTGATCCCAATTCACTTGGAGTGATTTTCGCCTCTTTCGTCTTCTGCGCCTCGCATAGACCAACCAACCGAGCAAACAGACGACGAATAAGCCTAACGCTCCAGAGACAGAACCAAGAATAATGGGTAGTCGGTCAGATCTGGAATGATTAGGGTGTAATCCGTCCGCTTGCGGGAAAATGTACACACCTAGGCCGCTGGGGTTCGATCTTGTTGGGTTCCGAACTCGTTATGCTCGATGTGTATAGTGTTCCGCTGTCAGAAGTAATGACGACGGCCTGCGATTGGCTGCTCGTAACAATAGTGGTTTGCACGCTCGAAACGCTTGGTGTAGTGGTACTACTCGATTGTTCGCCCGGAGCAATCCCAGAGGACGGTGGAGTTGGCGTTATTGTCACGGTGGAAGCCGTCGGTGCCGCTAACGCTGCCACCGTGGGTGTTGGTGAGGGAGTAAGAGGTGGGGTAGGAATCGATGTGGCGGGTGACGTGGACGAGGGAGATGGGCCACTGGGAGCCGGAGCTACGGGTGGAGGGAGATTACCAGCGGGGAGGGGATCGGGGGAATGCTTCGACGTTTGGGAAGTAGTGGTCTTCGATTTGGTTTTGGATTTACGTCCGTTGCCGCTGTCCTTGTCACTGTCCTCGTCGCCACTGCTCTCCCCGCCGGACCTTTCGCCGCCGCCAACACCGTGTCTGTCCCTCTTCTGAAATCGATTCGATAACTGGACATGATGTCTCCTCCGGGATGGTCTACATGACTCGATCGCGGTACCGCCGCTACATCGAGTAGCGGGATGTGGGGCGCAGCCCATTTCGCTGTAACAAGCCTTGGGTAGGAAGGACCAAACGGAGGCGACCTGAGAAAGGTACTCGACCTACACACTCCAGCATCCTAATAACATCGCAGAAACCCTCGTTCCTTCGCATTGCTTCGATATAATTGGCTTGCTACTCGAGGGTTGTGATGACAATGTGATCTAACAGAAAGTATCATTAGATCAATTATGAATTGTCTGTATCCATCGCAATTCAGACCCTAGCTACATCCAGCAGCGAGGCGTGGTAGCAAAGCTCCGACATTATTGGCTGACCTTCGCTCGCAAGAATGAGCTATTTGCACTCGCCATTGCCGCTGCAAGCGGGCATACGCATTTTGAACTCTGCATACCAGCGTCATGGTCGACAGGAGCACAAGTGATATTTACATGAGGACAGAGAATGTCACTACAGTGGTCACCTAATGCCTAATGTGTTCAAATTGATGTCCTGTTGCATCACGAGGTATTCATGAGTCATTCAACAAACGAAGACAGTTAAGACTCAAGGCTCGCAAGCGTCTGATCATCCGTATCCGTCCCCATCTCTCCATCTCCGGATATCGACGCTACGATCAAGGTGAACTATTGCACATTTCGATGTCCAAATATAAGTTGTGCATTTGGGGCGGTGCCTTCACGCAAAGCGTTGTCGGAGGTATGCATAGGCGATGTAGGCCGCTGGAGATTATAGAACTGGTGGGAAGATAGTTGTTCCGCTGACGGATTGCTCTGATTACAGGGATGCGGTGTTGGTGGTGCAGCAACCACAAAGACAGTATTCGAAGTCGTGCCAGTACTATGGGTGACCCCGCCCATCGAAACAATGCGATGCTTCTTGGTCTTGGTCTGCGTGCTAGAAATCTTTGATTGGGAACGAATGAGCGACAGATGGCGCTGAGAAGGAGTCCCGCTTTCCCGAAGCCCACCCAAGCGACCGATCTGTTCATCCTCAAATCTCTTTTCTTTACACGCTTCGAGGTCCTGAGAGGATTGACTAGAGGAACTATGAGATTCGACTTTTTGGTTTCTCCTTCTACGTTTAGCGCAGAAGAACCAAATCACTAAGCAGATGGCTAACAAGCCTAACACTCCAGTGATGGTGCCGAGAACAATTGGTAGTCGACTAGGTCTGAAGAGAGAAAGAATCAACATGCACGTTGGAGGAGTCAAACGCAACAAACTCACTGAGGTTGCAGTGCTCGGTCAGCACTCGTAGCAGTTGACGCCGGACCAACGGGGGAAGGAGAGAGTGTAGTATTAGCCAAGCCCTGCGATGTGCTCGACGCGGAGGGCGAGATATCGTTTAGAAAAGTTGAGTTAGCTATTGCATTGTCAGGGCTAGGCGAAATGGTGGCGGCCGCTATTGGCGGGGTAGTCGCTGGTATGGCTGACGATGTTGAAGCTGTTTGCGCAGGTTGCGGGGAGGGAGACCCCGGCGGAGATTGTGTATCGGAAGGAGCAGCGGGAAGGGCAGGGGCAAGGGAAGTGGCGACGATGGATTGAGCAATGTCAGTAGGAGAGGGAGGGTTGGTGGTGACCACTGGCTGCACTTGGTTCTCGCTGACATTGTCCTTCCCACCACCCTTATTATCCCCCTTATTATCCCCATCCTTTTTATCCCCACCCTCCCTGTCGTCGTCATCTTCGTCGTCATCTTCATCTTCGTCGTCGTCTTCATCGTCGTCGTCGTCGTCGTCCCGACTGTTTCTTTCTCGCTGCTTGCGGCGAAAGTCTATGGGATTGAAATTTCGTCGAGATAACGAACCCGACTTGGTCGCAGGGTCAAAATATCTGATAGTATAGTATGATAACTCTTGGGCGCAGCCCATTTCAGCATAAGCGGGGAGTCGGATTTCGATCTCCAAGACTAGACGGGGGTGACAAAAGAAGGTTCTCAACTTTCCAATCCCAGCCTGGTAATAACATAGCGGGCTGCATCACTCGAGGCTATCACCGTAGTACAATGGACTCATCGGGTTGCAACGCGAACAACTGAAGACATGATTAGATCGATCATTCACATATCATGCATCATGGCCTGTACCTTTGCACATTCTGATCTAGATGCCAGCCACACATCGGTGGGAAGAGCTGGTAGTGACCCTCCAGAATGATGATGCGTCAAGTGGCGTGAAAGTGTCGATATCCTCTGCCTTGGAACCTGCATTAATGAAGCATGTTGGACTGAAGGAGAATAAGACGATTATCGTTCAACGTTGCGATGTGAATGTGGAGGAGTCACGTGGAGTCTACAGTTAGTCCTTCTCTGGCAGTTGTGCCACCTATGTAGGACTGCCTAATAGTGCTGCCTTCGTCGTAAAGAGCAAGAAAATGCCATAGCTCGATTTTCATAGTCACATCTACTCAATCCTTTTTTGCTCAAGGTTTACCCTTTGCGAGCTTTTTTGCCCTGTTCTCACGACTTTCATGAGCCGTTTAACAACATCAGCAGCCTCTAACCCACCTGCATCTCATCATCTATATCCATATCACCATCTTCTAGTTCTCTTTTCAACGATCGGCTCAACGCTCGGCCCATGGCCGGTCTTGCGCTCGAGGTGGAGGGGATGCTTTCGTCTACATTCATAGGGCTGTCGCCAGCCATGGAAGGGGACGACCAAAGGTTAAGTCTACCGTCTTCACCGCCAGTAAGGAGGACATGGTTCTAGAAAATGCAGTAAGATCGACAGTCAAGGGTATAATTTCTTAGCGCTAAACGCTTACCTCCTCGTCATATAACAATGACCGGACAATTCCTTCATGTCCGTGAGTCCAAACCCGGTGTATCGTCCACGGTGCGTCAGAATCAGAATGATCGGAGCACGATAACAAGGCGATATCGCCTCTAGAGGTACAATGAGCGAACATCTGAGGAAGGGTCGGTGAACGAACTCATTAGACCCCGCGTATACCATGAGATTCGAACAATCATTCCAAGGCTGTTTGTTGCAAAGGCTGGTAATGAGATAGTCTGTGACCCAAGTCCGTTTTTGAGTATGAACCGAAGGGCCCCGTATGTCCAAATTTTGTAATTGATCAAGCTATGCCAAAGGAGCATGAGAAGGGCACATATAAGCAACGGGCAAAATCGACCTCTTGCGACCACACGCTGAATGTTTCCATGTCGCTAGAAGCCCATATTCTAGGAGAGTCTAGGTCGTATGTCCAACCGGCTTGTGCGACGCTGCATCCAAAATTGCCGACATGCAAAACGGATTCGTCTTCGTCATCTTCATGGGCGTTTGATATACTTATCAGGCCGTCTGATGATACTGAAAGCAGGAGATCCTGTGGTAGGGCGGTAACGGGCCCGTAAGGATTTTTCAAGAAGTGTACGGCGGTAATATCATCTGAGTGTACGTATGTGTGCTTTCGAAGCGGTACGTTGGGCTTTCGGACGTCCCTACGTTTAATGGGGAAACATATTTTTCAAAGTAGATGATGTATCACGAACCAGTATAGAATGATAGCATCGTCCCCTTGCAAGTCCGTTCCAGCAGCAACCAATGTCCCATCCACCGAGACGTCGCAGCAAAGTAATGGTCTGTTACCTCCTTCGTACGTCGTCACTAGAAAGCGAAAAAATACACGAGTGCCTTGCGATTAATTCGTCAATTTGCTTGGGGAACCGCCAGCAATCCCCTCGCGGTGTGAAGGTGACTGAACCCTACTTACTCTGCACGGAAGGGGCACTAGATCGCTGGTCCCATATACTCACCAGGCCGTCCTTCCCAGAAGATATAAGACAGGGCTGGTTCGATCCAACGAAGAGGTCGACGGTGGAAAGCGAGGTCACGGCGACTTCATGGCCGGCGAGTGTCTGGATCCCTCGCAGAGACTCTTTATCATAGATGTCGATTCGATTCGACGGCGCAGAGGCCGCCGCCGCGTACGATGAAGGCAAGTTTGCTAGAGCAAGGACATAGGCCTCCGAAGAGAGCGACGTTGAGTTTAGGGGATCCGTGATTTCGTCCAGATCAGCAGCTTCCAGTAATTGAGCAGCCATCTCCCCGAAAAGCCACTGAGAGTGTTTGAGCTTCGGTTTTGGACTTTAACTTTCGCCTTCAGGGAGTTGAATTTTCGATCTAGGGGATCACGAGACACTCAGGAGCTACTTCGAGCTCTCAACCTTCTCGGTGGGGCAATGAAGCAGCGGCGCAATCTCTGGTTGCTCGGTAGAAAATATAGTCGAAGTACTAAGTCTCCAACAGGAGTCTGAAGGAACTACTGCCCAACCGCAACCAATCGTGTTAGCATGCGACGCGTCTCTCTTGCGGTGAGACGAGTGTACGCATAGGCTGTCAGCAGTGACATACCACTGTTGGACTCTAGATGTCTCATAATTGCAGTATGAGTACTCCGGCGGTTCTAATCTAGGAGTCATGGATTATGGGCTTGATTTCTCATATATCATCATTCAACCAGTTCGCCGAACCTACTATACGGATCACCGAACCACTCTGCTGTCCTACCTTGCGATGCTTGTATTATCACGCACGACCCTGCGAATACGGAATCGCTGATGGGCATGCTCTCGATGAGCATTGCTTTGCGGTTGAGCGCGTCACCGCGAACGCGGAGGATTATCCGCGCGGAGAGGATGGAGTGGAGAATGCGCTGAGGCCTGTCCCCGCATGTGGCATTTAGTGTGGTAATCAGTATTAGGAGAGATAGAGCCTCGCTCACAAGACGAGCATGGTGGCTATTGGTGACTAGATATCGTTATCGTTGCAACGTGCTGAGTTCCTTTGCAAGTATCAGAACGAGATGATGCGTACCTGTGTTTTTGAGATCATCACGGCGTTTACGGTCGATGAAACTAATGTTTATGCCAGTGAGATCGTCTTCTGGACGAAAATATGCGACGCACTGGCTAGGAGGGCATAATACATGACGCCTGGCATCAAAGGGTACGTCAGATAAAGGCGCCGTGAAACAATGAGCTACTCACCATCCCGGTAGGCACCGCGTATGACCGAAGAAGCTCGTAGGGTTTCTAATGGATTTGGTCAGAATGGTACCGAAAACGGGAAGAAGACGTAAACTGACGGTCCAGTAGGACTCTTGTTACAGTCAATATAAGCATCACTGCACAATAATGAATGTGAGTATACCAGATCATGCAAATGGTCCCCGAGCGAGTGCAATTACTCACGAATCTCGAACACGGTGACTATGATGAAGATCACGCGTTCAGTATTGGACCCATCCAAGGGGCGGCATCCAAACTGGTTGGGGATGTCACCTGCAGGAACTATTCAGGTCGCACAATACGGGAAATAGGGGAAACTATCGATGAGATGGGCAAGTTACTGGTAGGTTCATGCTCACATGAGCGTTGTTGGCTAAACTTAATGTAGACTATCCCAGTGCCCACTATGGCAGCGGCACTGAGGAGAGCAAGGCCAACGCCGACCCACCGCGACCGCGTCCACAGTGCCCACACGCGCAGGACCATGATGACTTTCGAGTTCCATGTACGTTACCATGATATGCGTTAGGGTGGACATGTTGGTAGACTCACGTTCAGCAATCGCCGTTCCGAGAATGAGTGACCCTATGAAAATTGGAAGATGTGCCTGTAAATTTGAATTCCCGGAGGAGGAAGGAAGACCAACGTACAACCAATAATGTTGTCGTTAAGGCTGCAACGTTGCGTTTTGGGGCCGAAATCGCCTGTCATATTTGAGTATTACTTAGATGAATGTGATGCGAGGGTAAGAACACTCAACGTACGGTACAACGACAGCGAACCGTCGAGAAAAGGTAGATAGCGGGTTAGGAGGAACAGTGCCTTCCCGAGGCTCCAGGGCGCGGACCAGATGAGACTAGGCTCGGCGTAGACCGTCAGCGAGTAGTCATACAGCTGTACGCGCGCAATATGCAGCAATTAGTACCAATGTTATCGCTTAAGGCAGAAATTCAGGCTACCCACCAGCAAGGCGACGCTAGTAACTTTCCAGACATCAAGTAGCTGGAAAACAGCTAACTATTATCGTACTCACCTGATGTATACTGGGACGAGAACCCGCGTTTCGATATTCAATATTCAATAGTCAGGGTGAAGGGGTGCAGCTCACCGATGCCTGTCGTAATAAAGCCAAAGCGTAGATGGACGTGCCGCTGGGTGGCATGACGGACGATGCGACAAAGGCTGCGGCTGGCATGTCATCTCGAGAGGTAACATTCTTAAGCTATCCCAGAATCAGGGCGGCCTCTATGGTTACGTGACGACATCAATATAGGAATCGCGTTCTGGTAGATGTATAAATAACAGATACCTGATCATCAGTATCCTCGCGAAGATGGCGTGCAGCATGGCGTACCCGTTTGGGATCTGATGGCCTTTGATGATGTCGATGAACAGTCGCACTCATGAAGTAGGAGAAGAGCGTCCCGGCATGCGCATCCCTAAACAAAGCGGGAACGTCTTCCAATAGACTGGTGAAAGACACCATCACGAGTGAAGAGCAATGAGTAGTAACCATCACCTATCTTCACTGTAAGATATGGATAGATGCCACGAATCACGATCAAACGAGTCGGGCACAACGGGTGTCTGCCCCCTCCCCTTAACTGCCTTTTCATTTCCGACCTCATTTCCGGGCCATTTGTTCCCAAGCCGTTCATTCTCCTAGATCGCAGATTTCAGAGACTCAGACAGTCCCAATTGGATCTATCGTGGCGTCGCACTCGAGATCAAAGTTACGCAGGTGGAGATATGCAGGTGGCTGTCCGATGGGTGGATTAGGCATTAAGCGGTATACTTGTAAGACCACAGAGGAGTAACATATCAACATTCAACGAGGTGGTGATCAACGCTCAACGGAGAGACAGTCGTTTGCTTTCCCTTTCCGTTGGGGTCTTTCACCAATCCACTGCCACCAACCCCTGGTTCCAACGCCTCAGCACCTTCAAGCTCGAGGCTAGCCCGGGTGCGTGTCGTAAATCCTAAGCCCAAGTCGTTCTCCGCTGAGAATACGCTCGAGTAGCGCTGTAAAATAAATGTCGATGATCAGGACGTCAGGACTCCGGAAGCACCCTTTGCTGGACTGGACCACTCACCCGGAATTGGACGTTATCACCAGTGAGCGCCTCGGGGGGCAAGCTGTCCGGGAATATAGGAACTTCCCGAGAAAGTAGGGTTTCCAGGAGTGACTACGGAGTAGGCAATGTCAATGATCATGATCAACCATCATCAGCCGTAGTGGGAACAATGTTAGTGAGAGACGCTGGGTTACAAGAGAAGTAAGAGATGCGAACATTTGAATATATCCGTCCCAAAGGCAGAAGGAAGATCGCGTAATACGTGGAGGACCCAAGAGCTGCGTAGGTCACGAGGCAGAGGAATGAAAAGAGGGTGCTGAGAAGCCCAATTTGGATGGTTCCGTGAATGACGCGCTTCGCTACGTGCTCGAGCGGGCGGAAGCCGCTCGGTGCTGTGAAGATGACATAGGCTAGGACACCTGGGAGACGAGAATCGTTTGGTTATTGTCACGAAGCCGAAGAAGACCGTACCTGAGACGAGTGCATTTGTGCAGAATTCAGTCGCATGGTACGCAGTATGGAAGGACGGAGACGATGCAGAGCCGGGGAGTCTGATGTGATACAAATGAGCCACTGGGGATTGAGAGTCGAGAATCAGCGCACATTCGAGCAGATATTGTTTTGACCCCGTAACTCAGCCCCACGGCAAAGGATGCTAGACTGGGAACGAGGATGATTATAAAAAGATACAGCTTGGCAGTGGAGCGGTAGGCACTGTGAACATGATTTATACGGTTGAAGTACTGTGTGGACTCGGACTAACCAATAACCAAGGAAAGTGTGAACGATGATACCGCTCAACGCGATGACGATAGGTGCGATCGTATAGGGCCATTCAGAGTCTGAAAGATAGCATTACGGTAGGTGTAAACATGCGATACTGGCACTCACCAAAGAGTTTCTCTGGCTCAGCGAAGTGGGTGACACTGCGACGATCGGGATCGTTAGCCACCAGGACAGCATAGAAAAAACCGGATTGAGTCACCAATAGATCCAGATCATGTAAATTAGTCTGTCGTCGGGATCCCGAGATCAAAGGCAATGCAGCGCGCGGAAAATTAGAACATACTCTATGGTATGAAATGCGTCCAAACAGAAAAGACATGGAACGATAATTCTGTGGTTGTTTATGTGAGTGTCGGCACGTTATCTTTGGCGTGCTGCCAACGCACTTTATCCAGACAGGATCCCGAAATTCTGGAAGGAATTGTCAAGAAGTCGGACAACCCAAAAAGGCAGGAGTATCGATGATTATACGCACTTGAAGTATGGTATGAAGCATATTGGTAGGAAACGAGACCAAAGAAATGGGTATTCACTATGCCATTCCCCTTCGTCAATCCGACGTACTCGCCATCGCTAAAATTGCTGTTTTCACTCACAATATGCCCCCAGAAGCAATCCACCTAGACCAATACGACGCCCAGGGTCGGTTTGCATAAGCTTCAACTTCAACCGCGCGCTTGGGGGGGTGAATCGTACCTAACATTCTATCATAGCCTCCCATTGATATTGGAGACTCGAGAAAGCTATGTGTTCCTCTGTGGTGGGCGGTTCATAGGGTTGAACAAAAGAAGGTGAGACAAGGAACGGCGCAGAGGAGCCTAGTACTTGTTTGGTTACCGAGCTCCTATGGAAGTGACAGGGGGGAGACACAAATTTCCGAATATACTTTGAGAAGGGATCGCGAATTTGCATCTCGAGACTTCTGCGAGTCCCTACAATGTCCTTCTTTCAGGTCGCAGTGTGCGGACGAGTGTGAGATCTTCAAACATCCATCTTGCATGCAACGGAGCACAGAAATGTCTGCGTTCGAGCAAGAAGATATAACCCAGGCCGAGCGAAACGATTCTCAAGCATTGTGTCACACGGCTTCATGATATCGGTTGACGGTGGGGAGGGGGATAGTAATATACGCGACACCTCCCCGAGCTGGGTATTACGGAATAACAAGTCTGATCCAACTCTATATGTACCTACGGAGTGGGGTTCCAAGGCCCTGCGTCGCTGGACGAACATCCGCTAGAGCAAGCGCACAAACCGCCAAATTCTTTGGGGAGATTCTCCGCCGGTATCTGCTTAAGCAGTTCGGACGAGTAACTCGACCCAAGAATACTGATCTTCGCGACGGTGACTTCGTCGAGCCACGGTTTGATGAATGACCATACGGTGGCGAATCCCCAGGGTGCGTTGATGAGAAAGAATTTGCCCATCGTTTCAGGGTATCTGTCCTGCCCTACAGATGATGCCTGCATCACGTAGTCCTTGACTTGGTAAAAACTGGTGAGGCCAACCCCCTTGAGATCAAGAATCGTGCAAGAGGTTTCGATGGGGTGTCCAATCTGCTTGGTGCATGCGGGAAAACGGTGGTGCTCGTTCTTCTCGTATTCGTGGACTAACCGCTTGAGTAGCCGTTCAGGGGTCGTAATTGCGTAGAGTGCCTTGATATCGAGCTTGCCCAACTGTTCGACATAGACTGGCCTGCCATCCTACAGGAAACAATAAGAACCTATTCATCAGGACGAGGGCATTGCAGGTCGACCTGCCTTGTCTGTCTTATGATAGTACTGCGGGTAATACTTATTCACCTCGCTGCCCTCCTTAAAGTCAAAGTTCCTGTGTATTACTATCAGTAAACCGTTTCATCGAAGAGCACCCAAACGCACTCAGCGATATCATCGACTCCGAACTCTTTCCTCCACTTCTCAGCATTGATAAGCATCTCCTTCGCCTTCACAAGATCAAACTTGCGAGCTCGCAGATACCTAACATAGAGTCGCATCGCAATAAATCAGCTGTCCATCAAGCACGACAGCTCGAAGGGACGCACCGCAGTAAGAAAGCGTCATCCATGCGCCCCTCGACGAAGATACCATCATTTTTTAGCTCCGTCCTGAATTTCTCCAGCGTGTTCAGCTGTATCACGGGTGAGATTTCCTAGCCTGCCGGGCTCTGGCTTGTAATTGGGGTCTGTGACGCCCTCTGGCATGGGCGATGCGCTTGCAGCTTGCGGAATCTGTGTCGACATGATGACCTGATTGAGAGTGACGGTGGCTTGTTCTTCTAATCGGATTTGGCTTGTCGATGGGGAATAATTAGGCGTTATGCGTGCGTCGTGACAGTAGGAAAGCGAAGGAAAAAGAAAGTTCTTGGTTTATGGCAGTGGTGCAGATGATGTGGCAGGGAGAATATCACAAAATGACGATCGCAAACTACGGGCTGACTTTACACGCAGTTTCAATGGCGATGAGCGTGATGTTCCTGGCGCAGCATCGTTGGACCCATACGGCTATTTATCTACAGCTTGTATACTTTTGTACAACACTACTACGGATTGGCCATATTCAATATATATATAGAGAAATACAATGTACGTTACGACCGGGTAAGATGGAGCAGCACAGCGAGTTGGATCGCCGCGTGCTGGGGAAGTAGGAAGATACTAGGTGGAGAGCAGATGAGGAATGGATTGCTGGAGATTACAATCGAAGTCTGCAGGTTGAATAGCAGATCGGGGCATGCAATGGGGGTCGTAACGATGCAGGGGCCAAGTTCGAAAGCATGGAGATAGATAAATAGATAGTAGGAATGGTTGAAGCATTAGATTACCAGAACGTCGTCTCTAATTCGATATCCAAAGGGGGGAGAGGAAACAAAGTCTCGCTGCATTAGACAATGTCCCAAAGTTCTTCCAAGGCGCAACAGAACTGAAGAAGTTCGTGGTTAATGATAACCACGGGGAGTCGATCAAGACGTACCTTGCCACAAGCTACACTAGCACTTAGCGAGTACTCGCTGATGCTAATCTTCTCGTCGACATAGGCGTCAGCAAAATCGTCCTTGCCTCTCGCATTGCACCGACGAAGACAGCGATCGAGTGTGTTTGCGGGTACCGATGATAGGTAGTTGGACAAGCGCACAGTCGGTGCGTCGCCCGATAATGCTGAAAGGGCGATATCGTAAGTGCGCGGTTTTCTCAATACTGCTAAGCCCGGCTTACTAATTTTGAATGTATTGGCGGGAAGATGATCGGAGATTGGGTTCTATAAATCGTTGAGGAACGGGAAAGGAGGGGAAATGGCAGGAATGACGGACTTTGATTACTTTGAGGAGTTTCTCGGGCCCGTTGACTCCACGAATGGATAGCTTGTGTAGCAATTGGACTGCCAAGAGACGTGATTAGCCCGAGAGGTTTAAGATTTCAATAGTCCACCGCATAACGATCGCGCAGAGCCCGTGAGGGCGATGCACAACAGAGAGCGCAGTGGAATGAAACGGATTGGAGTGGCAACTCACCCATAAGTCCACTAAACCGTTTGAATGTCCGTGGAATGCGCACATGTGGGTTAACTTCAATGAGGACGCCCTTCGCCGTGGTATGTAAACTTGCAGAAGTCCCGCTTTGTTGAGTGGTGAATCGAGAAGGGTAAGAAGGCACTAAATTGGGGGGGGGGGGGGGGGGGGGGGGGGGGGGGGGGGGGGGGGGGGGGGGGGTGGGTCAAAATGATATTAGTACCGGCCGATTGCAGCCACTAGAATCAGAAGAACGAAGATGGAAGGTCATGGGCTCATAGCTTGGAGTGTGGGGTAAACGGCAGCCGCGCCCCCAGCATACGCGCAAAGCAAGGGGTGAACGTGTGTGAGACGTAAGGATGGCGGAGGTAGGCAGCCCAGAGGAACGTGGAGTCCAAGTCGGCTAGATAGGAAACATCGATAGATGGTCCCCAAGCATGACCACGGGGAAGGCCCTCCAATTCCATCGATAATGGGAAGAACCGAAGGCAAGGGCAGGTGCCTATGAATGAAGAGAAGCTGCGATCTTTGATTCTCACCTGGTGCGTTATATCTGGTCTAGCATCTGCAATATCTCGCCCCGTTTTTGCCAGGATTGCCCTGGTGATCATCGCAATTGAGTAGGGTGTATTTCACCTGTTCTTCACCACCCTTCGAGTACCGGCCCTTGCCGCCCCCGGAAGAGACTCGATAAGCCTCCAAGCAGGCTTGCTCCAGAATAACAAAAAGACGGCGCTGCGGCGAAACGACTGAGTTGCGAGGAACGTGCGCTTGTACCGGCAACATCGAGGGGTTTGCCGGATGAACAATGGGGGGGGGAACGACGTTCGGTGGCATTTTGCTGTCCAAGTTTCTGATTTTTGAGGCAGGAAGCGGTTTTGTCGGTCTCTGGCTAGATCCTCCTATTGGCGATTCTTGGATTTCTTCGTCCTTTTTCACGACGGAAATTTTTCGTGGTAGCGAGGACGTGGTGGATGCAGACGAAGAGGCGTCGTCCCAGGAATCAGCATCGGACCCAGCTTGGGATAATCGATCAAATTCCTTAGTTTCTGGGTCTTCATTCGTATTAGCCATGCTTTCGTCCCCGTCGCTATCAGCGTTGTTGGCAGCCCCTTCGTCGTCGCTATCACCGGGGCCTTTCTGCCGCCTTCGCTGATGGGGTCTGTGGTGGGCTGGCGTAGATTTTGGACGTGGGGGAGCGAGACGACTATTGACAGTTGGGCCGGCCGTCCGCACTAGGGGACGTGGCGCAGCAATGGCGGCACCCGAACCTGAATGTCTCCTTCGACGACGAACGGTATCCATGGCCATTTGTTTGATAACTATGAGGTGAGCGGTGATGAGGCAAGTGGGAACGGGCGCAACCACACTATGGCCGTTTTTATAGTTTAACAGAGCAAGCTAAGTTTGGAGGCTGAATCCAGGGACCGGATTTGGACTGTGAGATCAAAAACACTGACCGTGACCACTGCACACACGATTTTGGAAAATATATATAATTGGTGAGTGAATGTTTCCGCAGTGGCTCGGACGACTATCGGATGCGGCAACAGCGAAATGTCAATTAGAACCCAAGCCAAACCCTGGTCTTACAGAAGTCCTGATAAAGTATGGCTTCTTGCACCCAGAACCGGGGCTTATCTCCCTCCTAAGGGGGGTATCACTACCCAGTTTCGTTTACGGGTCACTCAGTGGCGTCGCTCATGGCAAAGAGTAACCGGGGAACCCAAGAAGTAGAACTTTGAACATAAGTAAGGTCGCCAAACCTATAGTAGCCGCATGCGTCGGATGGTTGAGAAACGGTTGCGTTCTTCAGATCAACGATCAGACGGGAGGATTATCCATCTTAGTTGACACCTCCGTGTTCTGCGTCCGATTAGATACAAGTGGATTGACACAATGCTGATGATGCTATGGTTCTGAAAGTAATGAGTCCGATCGCCTTTTGTAAACTTGATCATATAGTGTTCGCGCTTTCGGGTAACTTTTAAGAGCAATATCTAGACACACAGGTTAGCCGTCATCTACAAATAAGGACATAATAATGATGCTTGCCTCCTTTCTCCAAAGTCGCCTAAACCCGGGATAATATACGCCTTCTCGTTCAACCCTTGGTCAATCCATCCAGTGATCTGCGATGTGGAAATGCAATGAGGTGTACATGCAATGTTTGCATATGTTCAGGGTGGGCGTTGCGTGAGCAATATGCAAGGGATGTCCTTCTGCGGACTTACCACGCGGACCAACGGATACTTCTTGCAGAACGTATTAAGTCCCTCCGGAGAAGAGATCTGAGTTGATACAAACATAAGTGCTTTGTGGACCGAATGAGAAGAACGGAAACTAACGAGGTTGATGAAGATGATTCTGTCCTCGGGAACACTGTGTTCCATGAGGACTTCGATGGCCTTCATGGCAGAACCTCCAGTCGCTTGATTGAAATGAAATCAGTACAAAGTAAAACGGCAATCCCCTCGAACGTACCGAGCATAGGGTCAAGCAACAGGACGTAACGTTGCGCTATATCAGGGGGAAACTATAGCCGCATTGACGTCCATTGGACACGGGGTGGAGACAGTACTGACTTTGGAGTAGAAGAGCTTCGGTTGAGCGGTCTCCTCATCCCTCTGGATCAGGATCTTTCCAATCCTGACACTGCGGCACACCTCGCGGAGGCCAGCTTCCATAGCCTAATGTTAGAACAGAGGCTCAGTCAAACGCAGCGTTACAGAGGAAACAGGCTTACCTCGCCGGCACGTAGAATCGAAACGCCGCAAATCTTGCCTTCGAATCCCACACCTTCGTATGAGCATCCCTTACATAGCCCTCAGCACAGAAATATCCAATTATCCGTAGATAAAAGCTTTACAGTGGGGGGTCTCAATCGTCTTGGGCACTACAGGAAGGTGGTTCAGCCCTTCTTCGACAAGTAACCTAATGATGCGATCTGAGTAGAACAAGAAGTCTCCTCTCCTAGTGTTCTTGTCTCTGATTATCGTATAAAGCGCTTCAAGCTGAGCGGTTTAGCGGGGGTAGCGTGAACACCGATGGTGGCAGAGACGACGGTCCTTGCGACGTAGGAACTTTTGAGGACATTGTGGTTGAAGGAAGATAGTGATCAGTTGCCTTGCAAGGTGCCGCAAGGTAGATTTCAGGTTCAGTTCATGGGTCGCAACCCTGAGGAGTCCCGCCGATCCCGTGATCGCGCGAAAGTCCCGCCCACTTCCCAGTATAGCAAGAGGGCGGCCAACAAATAATCGAAACCCTGAACGTTGCCCAGTGACACACTTCACTTCAAGCTTTTTTGCCACATATACTTACCAAACTCATTTGAGTCTACCGCTCCATGGTAATATTGATCCGCGGGGCGCGCCGGCGGTACGCTCGCTTCGAAGTGCTAGGGCACGGGTGTTTATGCATTAAAAATCAAACAATATATTTGTGGGCTACATACTTACACGGAAAGAGAGACACCACCCCCTTATGCATGCCCGAAGACAATAAGTTACTACACTGGTTGTTCAGAGTGCGGCGCCGGCGTCGTCATGGCTTGAGCCAGCTCCAGCCCTTCTGGACCAAAAGCCAGCCAAAAGCTCCACATTTTTTTTGAGAAACCTTCAGTACTTGATGCAAAGAGCAAGTTCTGAACATCAAGATACACAAAAAGAGGCGGTGGAGGAAACCAGAAACTCACCAAAAAGACAGGGAGAGTCACCTTGGTCTTGCTTGTATGGGCAAGGTGTCCACTTTAGAGAATCCATGCGAGCTACGCTCGCAATCAATCTTCCGTGATGGATGGGAGTACATGTTTCAAGATTGTATTGAAACCTGAGAGGTGACACCACATATGTTCTTCGTTAGAATTACTTCGACTGACCGTGCTACTTCGCGATGGCCATGGGTGTTTTTGGTTTTAGCTAAGAGTTGCCCAGTCGATGGCCCATCTTAGGCTGAGGCTGAACTGAGGCAAGAAGGACTCAGTTCCTGACCTTTGCAGGGATCACCGGCATTGCCCGTCAGCTGCCAGTGGATGAGCAAATGTCAAGCAACCAGTGATTGATGGTGGAACGTAGAGGGTCCACAAAATGATATGTAGGTACATATAGGCCGTGATCTGGCCAGGCTTCAATCAGTATGCTTCACTGATCCATCATCACTACTGCGCCCATGGACTTTCCCCCAGAGCTTATTGCTTCTCTCTCCTGGAATCAACAAAGCACCGTGAGTAGAACAGTACTATCAGATGTGACCGATTAACTCTTTGATTCTCGGTATTGCAGTATCTTCCAAGTAAGCAAGAGTTGCGTTTATTCATGTGAAATAACATTGCTCATAAGTTCTGCTTCTTCAAGTCGCTGGTGCTGGTCTATTTGTGTGTCACTATTCTCGATGCTTCCTGATCCGAACTTGACTTTATTTTCAGATTTATGACTATGTGCTAACTCTCGGCGACGAAGCCCGTCACGTTTGGACCGCTCCATGGAGTCTTGGAAAGATTCTCTTCCTCCTTACACGATATCCGACATTCATCGATGTTGCTCTGGCATTGTATCGTGAGCCCCCAGACTCTTTGGCTGCATGACCCAACGACTTCATCTTTGCCCATTCTTTCCCCTAGGAAATTTGGGATACAACCTGACGTCAGGTACATGCAGCATATTGTATAATATCTCTGGTTGTGCGTGCTCTCGATATTCCCTTGGCGTGTTTGGGGTTGAAGTTACTTTCTCCAGGGACTACAATAATCGGAATAGCCATTGCTGAAAGTACGTTCAAGTCATTATGCACTATCTCTCTCATGCTCAATCATTCGTCGACACGCAGTCATCATGCTTATGCGAGTGTGGGCGATTTGGAATCAAACACGGACAGTAGGCATAATCTTGGCCACGCTGATAATCACGAGCATGATCGGTGCTTTCTTTTCATTCGTCAAGTTCCACGAGAAGCAAGAATGTATGTGACATCCCGGCTCTATTTAGCAGACGAACTCACTCGCAAATCCCTCATCCGACTCGGGGAGATAGTCATAGAACTTTACACGATCTCACCTAATCTCCAGGGGTGCTACGGAACTGTGGGCACGAAAGTTGTTTTCATCGTTTACGTGATTGCCACGGTTTTCGAGATTTGTAAGTTCTTATCCTTTGCTTTCCGAGCATGGTATCCGACCAGATTCCGTTGTAGTGATGGTTATTCTCATGACTGTGAAGGGGCTGCGGGACTGTTAGTACCTCATCTACAATGTGCATTAGCATAGAAATACTCACAGTTTTGACAGCAGTCCGCCGTCATTCGTCATCAATGCTGTATAATGTATATCAAGATGGTGAGTTTAGATTCATGTACATTTTCGACTGATGCTGACACTGGGCCCACCGCTTAGGTATTCTATATTACGTCGTGCTCTCTGGTAGGAAATGGAATTATGTTGGCAGGTGTTCGTAAACTCCTATACTGGTCCTCAGGATCATCTATTGCCAATACTGTTCTCATACTCGCTGGACCAGTCAGTCATTCGTACTACCCCCTCCTCAGCCTTCCTAATTTCGCCTCGTTACTCAGACTGAATTTACGAATGCACTGTCTATGTACGGCAACACCAACCTTCCGATTCTTTTTTTTTTTCGAAACTGAAAATTCCTCAGGGTCCAACGTTCCTTTCACTCTATCCTCTCAGCCCGAATACTCCTCCGCCTCAGAGAGGATGCTTCACAACGCCAACACTTCGTCACTTATACTCGATCACTCGGGGAATCATTTTTCGACGGCGTACACGAGCCTGGGGCAAGGCGACAAGGGAAAGAAACAACCAATTGGTTTGGGGACGCTTATAGCTATTGTCATGTTGTTGACGTACAGGCCCCACCTGCTCGGGACTCTTTCAATCCTACTTGATGAAACAAGCCTATTCATTATTTATTTGCGAATTTTGACCTGCTTGTGAGGGGCTAGCTTCCAACGCCACTTGTGCAACTTCTGCTATCGGTGTTAGTTGCGTAGGCTCACGAACAGACCTCTGGTTCCCACCCACCATCAGAGTTATTCCCTTGAGCATGTCAGCCGTGGTCGCCTTCTTGCTGAGCTACGCACTACACTACATACCTCCCCAATGCACCTCGTCCTTTCTCGTGCGTCCTACACCATCTATCCGTTCCAAGTTGCTGAGCCGCTACGCACGCCAGAATACAGCTGGATGGCTCAGCATCAATTTCGCGTGCATAGCCTCCGTTGACGATCGTGAGTGATCGTGAATAATAACTCTGATGCATAACACTGATGCAGTCAGCCTTCTTCTGGAACTAATTACTGTATGCAGGTACGTTTGTCGCACCCATGCATGACAGCCTGCCGTCAGAACGCCTGGTAAACCGAATGATCATGTCGTGAAGCTGGAGTTATATATAGAGCGACGCGACGCGCGATGTGAATATATATCTGCTAATGGCACACTAGCAACCCCAATAAATAAGTGGGCCGTAAACTTGCCCAACCTCCTTTCATCCCTCCAAAAAAATGCCTCTGGGAGACAGGCAGATAGATATCCATTCGCTTTGTCCTTCGTCGAACAACTTCTGTAAGCTCAACGCGCTCTCACCCTTTCCAAATACAAAGAGGCTGACATTTGATTTCGGATAGTATGCCCCAGGTACAGATTCACTGTCCACCCTTCTATATGACATTTACTTAGTGCTCACAAACCGCAACGAAGTCGCTTGTGTTGCTCTCTTTGTAAGTTCTCACAATTCCAGTAGACTCCCTGAACTAACCCCCGCAAGTTTCATGATTATCTCCTCACTATAAACGACGAATGTGATTTGGTGTGGGCGGCTCCATGGAGCTTCGGCAAGATTATCTTCCTTCTTACACGGTATCCCGCCTTCATCGACATATCCCTAATGCTATACTGTAAGGTGAGCCTTTGTCATCCCATAATCAGTTGCTAAATGGGACGCTGCAGATGACGTTGGCAATGGATCGAAAGATACCTGCCATTTACTATTCAAAATCACCAACTGTAATCATCCGTTCCCCCAGGAAACGATTCCATCACACTTACTCGATGGCATTTAAGGGATGATACTCGTCGGCGTCGTTATTGCGGAATGTGCGTCAGCTTCGTCCCGGAACCATCCTCCGTATTATCGCCCTGACCCGGGTAGAATTCAGTCATAATGATAATCCGTGTTTGGGCATTATGGCGTAGATCAAGAACAGTCGGAGGGATTCTAATAGTGGCTTTCGTGGCCAGCATAATTATCGCCGCCCTCATCTTCTCTAAATTCATCGACAAGCGTATATGTAAGTCATTGACGAACCTCGTGCTGTATACTCAAAACTGATGAACCTTGATTGTGAAGTTTTTTCAGCTGAACACACTCGCATCTAATCTCCATGGCTGTTTTTTACGATTAGGCAAACACCCGTGTACTATCAGGGCTACTTGTTGCTCATGGCTTACGAGTCGTTGTAAGTGAACTTCCCTTGTTCCCTGTCTCTACGGCTCCCCTAATCTATTCTACACAGTAATTGCTGGCTTGATGTTAGCGAAGGGGGCCTTTTATTGTGAGCGTTCTTCGGCGTTCTTGGTCGTTTCGCTAATCGGAAATGTGTAGTACGACATGGAACATCATCCTACATTACTAGATTCTACAAAGATGGTACGTACGAACCCGCTAGCCTCTCGCGCATACGTGAATATTATAACAAGGCATTGTGTACTATGCCGCACTGCTCAGTGAGTGTTGTAGTTCCCTATGGGAGTGCCCTGACCTATATCAAGTTTCAAGCGATTTCCGCAATGAATGTTGGCATCCTATTATCTGGCAACGTACGTCTTCTGCGTCCTTCCCCGCCATACATTTTGAAGAACGTCAATAAATCAGCCTGGACTAGCAGATATCTTCATTGTGTAACACTGCACAGATATTCTTCGCGTAGACTCGCTGACTCTTGCCAC
This sequence comes from Pleurotus eryngii var. eryngii, assembly GCA_029467805.1. NCBI lineage: Eukaryota > Fungi > Basidiomycota > Agaricomycetes > Agaricales > Pleurotaceae > Pleurotus > Pleurotus eryngii. The sequence goes on along the minus strand of SZVJ01000009.1, from coordinate 976,728 downwards.
ATAGACCTCAAAGGGCACTCCACTCTATACTCTCTGCCCCGAATCCTACTCAATCTCCGAAAAGACTACACTCGACGCCAACATTATTCCTCGGCATCATCTCTTGGTCTCGAAACCCTTGTATTCGATGATCGGGATCAACCATGCCCAGTAATCTCCACACAACAGCAAAATACCCAACTTGTTACTTGGTTCGGAGAGGAACACGACGAATAGAACGTACAACTTAGGAATTTAGTATACAGATAGGTGTGATATTAGGGTATATCACTTTTGTCGCTACGCGGTAATTGAACACAGAAGGAACGGGGTAGAAGTACCATGAAGGATACAGCATCTTGCGAACTTGTTGACACTTGAACATAGGTGTTTCATCTGTTTCGCGTATTCGGTAGTGCCCTGCTTCGCAGACTTCCCGGGCGCTCAAACGGGTCGTAAAATGGCGTGTTATGCCATGTCCACCTGTCCGGCGATTATACGGATGATAATTTGCTCCTGGGCTCGGGACGAAGGCGCCACAACTAGACCGCACGACATCGAGAGATACTGTCGCCCTTGTTCCGCATCATTCTCTATAGGCATCTTGCCATGCTTCGATCTCCTCGATGTACAGGCCTTTCTCTCGCACGCCCCGTGGATCGCAGCTTCGAGCTCGACCTCTGACAGAATCCTGTCCGCAGCTTGATTCTCCTCCAAGAACGGTTTCACATTCGTAAAATGCATGATCTTCATCTCACGCTTAAGCTCTTCCCATAAATCAGAGCTTTGCCGTTTTGATCACAATACCGGCGTTGTAGATATACGGCAGCAAGGCACGTTTCGAGGCGAAGTACGCGTTGAGGAAGGACTGTTCAGCTTGTTCAAGTGGAAAGTTTGCCGTTTTTTCAATTTTTTTGGTCATGTCCGCTAGGATTTTAGAAGAGGGCCGAAGTGCTAGGACTCCGGCATTGAACGAGAGGGAGAACCCTCGAGGATCATCTGGGGCGAAGACATCGGGGACGGCAGCGAAGTTGAAAGGGATATCAAATAGTTCGTCGATGTTTCTGAAGACCAGTGTGTCGGCGTCGAGATAAACCAAGCGATCAAACACCGTGTTGATCGAGGCCCCAGATATTGAGTTTCGTATATTGGTCTTGATACCACTCCAGGATGCCATTTCCGTGATGGGGAGGAGGAATGAAGGGGACGGGAAGAGGCTCCCATCCGGCAGCCCGACTAATGCAGAGGGCCTCATCGGAAATCCGGCCTTCCATGTAAATCAAGAGCAGCCGACTCGAGACATTCGCGCGGACGCAAGGAATGGGCGAGTACAGCCGTAGCGATCGCATAATTGCTGGAATAGAGGGTAGTGGCGACCCCCTCCCCGCTCGCCGTCGAGGTCGCTGTGCCATTGTCCACAGTCGGCTTGCAATGTTGCTACAATCAAAAGAATGTGAATATAAGACATTGATCATCAACGAATCACGCACAGGGATTGGAAGTGATCCAGAGCGTTATACACGGGCGACCTCTTCAGAGAGGAGACAAAAATAAAACAGACAAACGAATGCAGTTGATAGAGATAAAGCGATGCCAATCCGTGGCAGGCGCAACCGAAAACCTTTGCCTCGAAGATTCTCCGAAGACACTACATTCGTTGGAAGTTGTTTGTATCGAGTCTGACCTATACCGAAAAGCATTGGGCAAGATGAGGGGAAAGGGTTTCACAACGGACGTTAGTATCCCAATTTATTGAATCACTTAGAGTGCTGAGCGCGCGTTGCGCTACCCTCCGTGATTTTCATTGCCTTGACGGCCTCACGCCACACACCAGGGTTTGATACACTAGCGTGTCGCCTGGACAGTGCTGTTGTACTAAGATGGAAGGTAACGGAAGCCGCTCATATAGAGGTGATAAGGTTTCAGTAGAGAGAGTTTCACCAAGTCTTGATCGCCGTGCATGCCCGTCCTGGGCGACTTCCGCTGAACTCAGTCTGTTGAAACCATCAGATCGGCAGGGCCAAGAAAGAGAAAGGTGGACTCACAATAATCTTGTCCTGTCTGCCCGCTCACTAGTTGCCTAGAGAACTGAGTGTCTGTTCGTAGGGAAACACCGACTTATTGCCCAACCATGGAGGCCAAACGACAGAGGAAGTGATAAGCGCCCGCCTAGCTCAATCGGATAGAGCGTCAGACTCTTACTACTGATGGCGGGATCTGAAGGCTGCGAGTTCGACCCTCGCGGTGGGCTATGTTTGGTACGATTACCGATGCACTTTTTGCTCTGAACCACTATGTTCTCGAACATGAGCATCAGGATCACCAGGCGTGCGCCATAAAAGCCCACTAGCATCGCGATCATGATACTTCGGCTTTGCTACTAAATCCCATCACCAGGTATTCATTTATACTTGTCAAACGGTGAGAGTCATCAAACGGGTGAGAGCACAGATTCCTTCTATGTAGGGACAATGTTTCTGATCCAGAACTTGTTTGCCTAGTGACCCCACGGACGCGATACAGCATATCAAAGTAATTTTGGTGACCATCATGTCCAGTGGGACTCGATCAATTTACTCGCCTTATCTTGAGTCCCAGCGCCGTGTTGAAAATAGCACAGGCATGGAATCGCCACAACCACAGAACTCTAGGGAACTCCCGATGCCGAGTGTTGTGTCCAATGATTAATGATCAAACACCAAATGTGCTGAAAAATACATATGCCATCCTGCGCTGCGCTGATATCCCACTGCTACGCATCTCCCCACATGTCCCCGTCCAGCATCGATGTAGTGTTCCTAGCACGCTTCAAGACGTCGACGGTAAACTCATGTCGTATTTTTTTCCTTGGGACTGACGCCAAATGTTGGGCAGTACATCCCAGGTGAGTTGTCCTATTACGGAATACTGGATGGGATTGATCAATACCTTCGTTTGACAGTTTCTAGTGCATCGCTACTCGTATAGCACACACCCTAAACATAATATGTCACCTTTCATTGACATATGACGTCTAGATGTACGATTTCTCACTCACCTTTGCCGACGAAATAAGGTACATATGGGGGTCGAAATGGAGCGTTGGCAAGGCATTATACCTCCTTGCCCGCTACCCACTCCTATTTAACTTAATTGTGCAACTACATCGTAAGCCCGCCATACCTATTTTGCATTGCTTCGTAAGTCCTCGTCGTTTAGGAAATGCTGGACACGATGTTTCCGACTCGGAATGCCATACATTATTCGCTTTGACCGGCTGTGGGTCCTTGTCGCCATCTGTTGTCATAATAGAGGCTAACAATTCAAACACAGATATGTATCTTTTCGGTTGTACTTGCTGCAGAAGGTGTGCCATCCACTAAGGCGACGTTAACCCAACGCTGAAATAAATTACAGCAATTTTAGTGTTGCGAGTATGGGCTCTATGGCAGCGAAGTAAACGGATAGCGGTGACTCTCGCTGCAATGACCGTCGCAGGACTTGCAATCGGGCTGACAGCTGTCTTTAAGTTGGAGGGAGGGCAATTCTGTGAGTATTGTCAATTCTTGAATGGCAAATAACTCAAATTTTATCAAGTTGTCTAAGAGGCACAATAGTGTCACTATCGTATCCTGGCTGCATAGGCGTTGCAGATTCAAACAACTCTACACTGGCTTCATATGTCGTATTGATGGTGTATGAATTGGGTGCGCTTCCTGTGCGATGAGGTATCTAAGGAAACCGATTCTATCCTTGGATATAGGAATATTCTTATTGATGGTGATCAATGGGATAAAGAGCCGTGAGTCCTTGATGGCGCTGTTAGCTTATTGACCACCCGTTGATTAATAGCGAAACAGACCTCCGTGTGCCTGCTTCGTCAATGATGTATGTTTTCTACAAAGATGGTGCGCACCACTATAGCCTAGATCACCGCCCCATTACCCTCACGCCCCACAAACCCCGTTAGGATTTCTATATTTTGCCTCCTGCTTGGTAACCAGTTTCGGTTTATCCATGACGTATTTCCCACTTATGCAATCATGTTCCAGGAATCTCTATCATCAATTTAGTCATAATTCTCACTCAGCCTGTAAGTAGCTTCATCTTTCGTCATAAATATATGTGCCTCATTGATCCGCCTTGGTCTTCCGAAGCCTGAGTTCACCAATTTACTCATATCGTAAGCCCAATCACAATATTGTCGCAGGTGTTGCTATATCAGCTCACGCTTTCATTCTAAAGGACACAAGCGGCCCTTCACTCCATGCTTTCAACAAGGGTTCTCCTTAACCTTCACCACCAATCGGAAAGCATGCGAGGCAGCACAAATACATTCACTGGTTCACTAGACCTCAGCAGACTACATCGGGCGGCTAATGGAGCGGCCACAGTATCTGTTTCCAGCATTAGGTTTCAGCATAGCGGTAGGCAGTGGTTTGGGCACGGGAGTCAGTCCGTGGTTTAGAAACAATCTTGACGATGAAATTGAATTGGTCAGGTTCGGGAGGGCATGATAAAATTCACACTTAGCATTACTTATCGTACAACAATTACATACTATATCCCACTTCTAATTGCTCGTCGAAGCATCTTCAGCCATTGGATCATCCGAAAGCAGCTCTCCTTGTGGATTCATGGTCCGTAGCCCTAATAAGAGTCGTCATGAGAGCTCAGGGGAGTTGAAAAAACCAAGTTGTAAACGAGGCAGGACGGAGATTCAATATTCTTCCACTAAAACCAACTGCCTGCTGGTTTCAGTTTGGCACTCCCCCTTGTCTGATAATGGGACCCTATTGATAACCTAAGTATAACAAAGTTATTCGCGGCTTCGTAGCCGAGGGAGGCGCGTGCTCAAAGTGTCCTCAATAGCCGCTCCACGACACAAAAGCAACGACAATACAAGGTCATTCAGCAAGCCTCGCCATATGTGGGTCGTCAGATATCGTTTACACGGCCTTACAAATACATCGCTTCTTCCATTGTGGCCCATACACCGCCCTAAACCAATGAATCTTATTAAACGAGCCTTGGGCAGGATTGATCACCAACATACCGATGCATACATAGTCAAATGGGCCCTGGGCACGATCTATCCGGCATTGCGAGGATTTCCGTCAGGCTCTCGTTGCCAAATTGTAGGCAGAGGTCTTACCTTCTCGGTGCCCTTCGTCCCAGGTGCACCGGCCCAACTCGCAGGAGGTCTGTGTTCGGGTGCCTGGGCATCAGGTGCCAAAGTTATGGACGAGAACGTCTGGAGGAATCTGATGATGAAGAATGAGGTTTCCTGGTAGGCAAAACTACACGTCGCGACGGGAAGCGTTATCAGTTACGTCCCGAATAAGGAGATTGATTGAAATAGAGGTAAATGGGGAAGGACGCAGAAGGAAACATGAAAGATGGGATGTCAAACTCACTTGTTGACCCAGGCATATTCGGGGACCAGCGTTGAATGGGAGGAAAATGAATGGATTGGGGGTGGAGGTATTTGTGGAGTCGTTCGTCCAAGAAGCGATCCGGGTCAAAGACTTCCGCTAAATGACGATTCACCCATCACGCATCAGTCTGATGATGATCAACAGATATGGGGTGGATTTACCATCAGGTCCCCATAGATCTGTTCGGCGTTGCATCACGAATACGCTATACGGTATCCTGAGGCGCGCGAGAGGAGCGGTTTGTCTAGGATGAATTCGTCGTAACGGAAGATACGTACTTCGTGCCAGCTGGGATATACAAAGGCTTGCCACCAGTTTTGGATGGCCATACCGCTGCCTGTCGACTCGTCCTACGCAAACGCACGGTGAGAAGGGCCACTCTATGATCATAGCACACTGTAGCCGGCGTACCTGACATTTGACGGACTGTCGCTGTGGTCAGAAGAGTGTAAAGATAGAGGCGAGACAGGCTTACACCGCCGGATATAATCGCAGCACCTCTGTTACACGAATCAGAAAACTATGAGAAGAGGATAGTTGGTGTGATGATCACCGTTAATAACCGCACGAAGATATTTCATGTCGCGAACGTCGTCATATGTTGGTCCTTGCGTAGGTCCGAGTTTAGAGAGGATTTCTTCGCGGAGACGCCGGAGGACATGGGGATGCTGAGCAAGTAAGTAGAGGGTAAATGTGATGGAGTTCGCTGTCTATGTCGGGGAATTGTTGATCAGATCAGGGTGTGGGTGGAGTAGTGCGCGGCGAATACTAACGGTGTCCCTTCCGGCATCATGATATTCAAAATCTCGTCCAGAAGCACTTTCCTATCTTTTGGCCGTTATATTAGAGATACGAAAGGAAAGATTCTCTAAGCACTCACCATCTGTATAATTGACCAAATGATCGAGCAGCGTCTCGCCTTCTTTAACCTCTCTGTCTGCCGCGGTATTCTTCTCCATGTCGCCCATGGCCTTCTTTCTCTCTACTGCCTCCTTTAGGATTGGTTCAATAAACCTTTTCACAACCTTCATCTGTTTTTGCGGTCTTGTCTACCCACGGCTCCGCCAACGGCCAGTTAATCCCATACCTCGATCTCAGCGCGACGTTGCTCTGCGCCTCGCCGAACGCCACCGCAAACAGATTCGCCGGGTGGTTTTTAAATACAGAGTCATTAGAGCGAGGGTCGTAATGCGGGTAAGGCAACCCCGCGGAGAGTGAGCGGACGTTTTGCCCGAAGAGGAATTCGGTGGCAGAGTCGAGTGTGAAGCGCGATGCGAGGTCTTGGACGTCGACAGGGAACCCTTCTCTGAGACGCGCTTTGAGCTGCGCAAGTGCGTCGTCTGCCGTGCGTCCGAAGAGTTCGAAATGGCTGATGCGGTCCTTACTAAAGAATGGACGCGTCATCGAACGGTGGAATCTAAGGATGCACGTTATTGAAAGTAGGAGGGAAGGAGGCGGAGCTCACTTCCACATGTCGCCTGGATTGAAGAAATTCGTGAGTTGAAGCGTTGAAAAAGTTACGCTACGTGTACGTGCCATCAGAGTTGAACACGCCTGTCCCTAACAGGGAGTCCATCTGCGCTTCGAAAACAGGGCCCTTTTCATACCCATCGAAGCCAGAGGCGAGGACAAGCTTAATATGATCGGGATCGACGGTAATGATCCTGTCCTCAAAGAGAATTCGGACATTGAAGGTGGTGCCATACTCCTTGGACCAGTCGGTCATCATTTCAGCTTAATATGAGTTGTCAATAAGGCGTGCAAGTATGTACACATCTCGACGCACCGATGTATCCTGACTTGAAGTTAGAAACCATCAACTTCAAAGCGCGCCGAAACCCCCCATCCATTTGTCATGAACCAAGGGCGGCAGTTCGGCGCCCAAAGCTGCTGCGTCCCTTCGGTCCTTCCAAGATTTGTGGTTGACATGCAGAGTCAATGTTGCGGGCAGCGATAAAGCGTAAAGGATGATCAAAAGCCAAGCGGGGCTCAGAATTCGGTATTGAATCTCGAGCACCTTGCTGGCAATGTAGACGACGACAAGGGGGGGGTCGCCAGGCGCGGTAGGCGATGCAATGCGTAGGGTATGATTGGTGGCACATCCATCTTGGTTTCCAGACAACAGGAGAAGTGGCAGATTATATAGGGCGAATCTCCTGGCGTATCGGGAACACCGACGGTAGCTAACTTACGCTCTCAGGTGATGTCTCGCCAAGTTCGCGTCGGGGAACTGTTTTACCGTCGTCCCTTCCTTGCAGCCGACTCGAGGACGAGGTTAGGGGAAAGAAGAGAGCTGCGATTGACTTGCCTTCCGCAGGGCCGCAAGGGAGGATTTGAGTTAATAGGGACGATAGGGGCTACGGCTATATCATTCGCGCCCCGCCGTCCCGCTCCCGCCCCCTCTTTCTCTGCTCGGTCACCATGCTCACCAACGGCGACAGCGACGACTCAAGTTTCTTCAAGCCCGCTTCTTCTTCGACCGAACACACTCATTTCACACCACAATCGTTTACCCACTTGACTGTCTGGGCGTACATCGCCATTGGAGTAATCGTCGTGATCACCTCGTCCGTTCTCTGCTACGCGATATACAGCTGCTATCAACCTCTCCGCGACGGAAACGCCATTGTTATTGGGGAAACCGGTTTCGTTTATCCACCCGAACACCGCGACAAGGAACGCAAAAGACGGCCATGGCTGGCTTTTCTGAAGCGACACCGAAATGTACAGGTACGCTGCCATAGCGGGTAACGGAAAATACACGCAATTGATGATTCCATGGCGGGTCCCTGCTTAGGAGGACAAATTATCAGCGCAGGAAATTGCTGAAGTGCCCCTTGGCAAAGATGGCCGCACTACTCTCACCCGGCCTGCACCCGCTCATTTACAAGACGTTCCGCACATCAGGGTGCACTCCCCCCTCTGAGCCCACCTCCGAACGCCTTCCGAGATTCTCAGTCTCCTACGTCAACGGCAGGCAATTCGACGCTTACTGGTACGACTGCTACGAGCGATATCTGGTCGAACCCAAAGCTTTCTCCTGTTACTGGACCTGTGCTCCTCCTCACTCGCGTATCCACCGAATGACGACCCTGTGAATACCTCACGAACACCTGAAACCGCACATTTTTCCTCTTTCCGCCTTGCAGAAATGTAACCATTCCACGAGTAACCGACCCCAAAATATTGTACCTACAAATACAGCCTATCTTCTCATCTCATGAAATCACGACGCTATTTTCCTTTGCGTAACATAAATGCCCCATCAATCAGCCTGCACATTCAATGGACTTGGCTGTAAGCAGCCCTGAGCATTCGCGGCAATACAAATTCCAAGGGAGGCGTCGTAAATGTTCGTGACCCCTCGAAATCTTACGACGTGGACTCGTGCTTCGGTGAACGTTAATGAGCGACCAGTGCGCAAAAAGCGAAGCAAACGAGCTTCTAACTAGATGTCCGACGGTGAGCAGGCATACTACATATCATTGTTAACACACGAGTTGTGCCCCGATGTCATTCAATAATCAATTTAATGACCATGTTCCGATCGGTCATCCCCGAGGTGATTAATTGATTACCCACCCTCGCAATGGACTGTAATCAAGCCCGAGGAGAAAAGGCCGGCATGGATATCCTGACACTAAGCTAGGATGGATGCAGGTGAGATTGATGTAGACTCCTTGATGCAGAAATAAATATTGTTATATTCTACTAATACAATTTTGTAAGTAAGCGGCGCTCATATGCTCATTGCTACTGTGGACGGTCTCTTCCATCATCCCCAAACCACGTCGCGATTACAGTATTCCTCCTTCTCGCAGTCGTAGTTGCTTGACCAGGCCCATCGACGAACATCATCGTGCTTACTCCGCCGTCAACGAACATGAATGTTTCCGTGAAGAACTGCCGCTTTCGCGCACTTTTACGGAGTTGGAGGAGCATGCGCGCGGAGAGGATTGAGTGAAATGTTCTTTGGAGCCTGCGTGGGCGGGTGTGCGCACCGTTGGGAGACGAGAGGATGATTGGAGATGGAGGTACGTACGTTGTGAGTAGATTGGCATTCTCCCGCTTGCATTGGGGCGTATTGTGAGTTACCCGGTGAGGATCGAAGAAGCTGGGCGGCTCACCGGTCCAGTCAACAGCACGATGACATTCAAGACGGATATCACTGAAAACGATGATTGGGATGAACATCACACTCCAACGATGCTGATGATCATACACACATAGAAGGACGCCGTAGTACACAATTCCTGCGAACAAGGAAGTAATTGAGGGTGAGATGGGATCTACGGATCACGTTGAGCACGCTTACCATCTTGGTAGAATGCATACAGGAAGTTGGTGGATACATGGCGGACTGGACGGGCCCGTGTCAACGACGCCCATCATCAACGTAGTATGAGAGCTCACAGTGTTGGACACCCTTCAACAGAAGCAGGATCATGACCACTTGAAACGGTTAGTAACATGCTCGTGCGTACAACCTTCGGACTCACAAACTTCATACGCCATGAGGACCAAGTAACCTATGAACACGATGTTTGTTCCGCGACCTGGCAGACAACCAATGAGACCAGGCGCGATAGTATCCGTTGCGATGACTTCAATACAGACAATTAGCATATTGAAGCAAATAGTCAATGTCGACTCGAGTCCACTCACATTCTAGGGACCCGCTGAACAAGGCGTAGGAAATGGCGGTGACCACCACCCCGATTATAGACAATACTACTAAGATAGCTCCTACGATTTTTGAGTTCCCCCAAAGGGCCCAGACACGGATTACCATGATGACTTGACCAGCAAGTTTAGCGTCCGGAAGGAGGAGAGGGGTAGGGGATGGATTACAGACTTTCAGCGATGATCATGCCAATGATTACCATCCCTAAGGCGTGGATGAATCAGCGGCGCGGTGCAGGACTGGGTTCGAGGAGAATACTGACATCCAGAGACATTGTAGAGAAGTACACATGTCTCCGGCGGTATGGAAGGAGCGATGTTGTCTGTTGACTATGTCAGCATTTGAGAGGCAGATAACGTAGAGTGCGTACGGTATATCGCCATTCCAACATCAACGAATGTAGGGTAACGGGTAAGGAGAAATAACACTTTGCCTACACTCCACTTGGCTTTCCAAACTAGATTTCGCTCGTCATATACTGTGAGTATATAGTCATAACCCTAGCGGCATCGTTAACATTGTGAAGCGGTATGGTAATGAGCACGTTCGCCCACTAGCAAAGCACCGCTGGCAACTTCCGAATGGAGGTATAATGAGACCCGGTGCAAAGAGCAAGTATATGAAGCTGCTAACTTGGGATGTACTGCGATGGATGAGTCGGTTAGATAAAGTGATTACGCTTGAATATTGAATCAATAGACCTACTGAGCTTTGTCGCATCAGCTGCAGCGAATGAATTATCGACTGGATATCTTCCGGAGACATGCCATCGATGGGCATGGTGGTGGTTTAGCTAATTTGGGTTGCCTCGTACCAGAGACACTTATACTTTGAGTATGACTTATAATAAGCGCGGTTGCACTCGACGTCAAGAGATTGATGTGCCCCATGCATCCGTGATGGTGAGACTCGGATATCTTCCCTCCTTCGTGGCCATCTGGGATCCTGAGCGTTTAAGGACGCAATCAAGCTGGTGGCTAATAACCAAGCCATGCTTACTCTCGAAGTCGTTTACTTGAATAGACGGGCGATGGGGGTCGATATCGCTGAGAGAAGGCACGAGTCCGGAAGAACCACCGTAATGCGGCGGTGATGTCTTGGTGCTGAGAGTTCTTTATCCCCAAGGTGTTTCAACCAAATCGGCGTTGCTGTTTACGACTCTCAGAACTGCCGCCCAGTCCAGGAAAAAATAGCCTTGCGAAGAACTGTGGGACAGCGCTGAGCGGCAGAGCTGGCCAATGTCAAGTTCCTACCTGATTCAATTTAGGAGGAACGTAAGCGCTGACTCGGACTTGGAGGATCGCTGTGAATCACTGGAGTCACGGTCCGCGGAGTCGCCATCAACTTCCGTGACGCCTCCCAAAAGTGTTGAACGCCTTGGACTACTATACTTGCCGACGAAATTGACCTCATCTGGTTCGCGCCATGGGGCGCCGGAAAGGGTTTGTTTCTATTGAACCGATACTTGTCCTTTATCGATACTCCCCTATGGATATACCGTAAGTCCAGATTTTTGCGTTCATGATTCAGGCTACATCGTCCTCCCCGGCATTCAGGCGACCTGGGTACTCGTCATTCCCTGAGCGTTTGTGGTACATTGGATAATATCACTGGATGTGAGTTCCTCTGGTAATCCGCGTTTGCATTTGTACTCAACTTCGTAGGGACACTCATTATTGGCGTCCTGATCGCTGAAGGCGAGTAGAGCCCTGCTCATCTTTGCTGCATCCTCATATCAGAACAAAGTCATCATGATACTGCGAGTGTGGGCACTTTGGGCGCGATCGCGGATACTCGGTGCTGGCTTGGCTGTCCTGTCGAGTGGCACCTTTGCCGGTGCTGTAACTGCGTATGTCAAGTATCATCAAGTCCGAACTTGTAAGCCGTGAAATTGCACTTTGATCTACTTTTTACTTTCCTAAAGCTGGACAATAGATGAACCACCTGTCCTCGACCTTGGATGTCGGGCGGTTGACAACTCAAGGACTGACCATGTGATTTACATCTTAGTCACTGCCGTGGAGATATGTGAGTTTCGATCAAAATGCCATGCAAGAGTGGTGCTTAAAATCGATGTCCATCGCAGCGATGCTGATCTTAATCATAATGAGGGGCTTGCGTGGTGGTCGGTACATTTCGCCTTACTGCGTGTGCAATCCATAACGACCCTGTTTAGACCGCTTGCGGTATTCGTCACCCATACGCCGCGCCTACCAGGATGGTCAGTAGTTGCAGTTGTACTCGTGGTGCCTTCATCTCAACGTTTGTTTATCCCAGGCGTTTTGTATTATGTGATTTTGGCGAGTAAGCTGCTTCTCCTATCTCTCGAATGTTTGCTACATCCTAAGACATAATAACCCTAGTTTCATCTGCCTTGAATGCCTCGATGATGGGAAAAGCACCGGTGCGCACTGTCTGCATTCCAATGATTTCTTGCTAATCCCAAATTCAAAATAGCATGAGCTTGCCACGGCACTAGTCATGTAAGGTGTTTTGCAACAGACCCACAGTAGGGTGTTGATTTGGAATAGGCCACAGCGTATCCTTCATTCCATCCTCTCAGCCCGAATTATGCTTCGACTTCGAGCAGATGTTGTTAATCGCAAAGCGAGGCTTCTCGAGAGCATGCCCTTCGGCGATTCTATATTTGCAGAGTCGTGCGTGATCGTACGGCCGTCTCAAACGGAGACATCCGAGTGGTTTGGTGATCCTCACAGTCGTCACGATGGGTTCGTCGATTGACTCGGTTCTTGCTTGCTGAATGCAGAATGTCCTTAAGCACTCTGGGGTTAGCACGAACAGGCTTCGTATATTTATAACAAATATTGTGGATTTCAGATGCAACATTGTGTGTACAATGATTCCGTATTGGAACGACTTGTTTCCAGCATTATGTACCAATAGCAACATTACCCGACCCATGCTGAGAGCAACGAACAGTGGAGAAAAAAAGATACCTATACAGTGTTCCATCACTTCTTGGCACACCATCATTCCTTGAATCACTTGCATTTTGTCGGACCACTACCTAAATTCATGCTCTCAGAAAATTCTATGGCATGGAAGGTTATTGGGAAGGAGAAATAAATGAAAAGGCTACCAAAAAGGGGCCATGGGGAACGAGCTATGAATGCGGGAGTGGAATTGGGGGACAATGGAAGCAGGTGAAATCATGGAGAAAATTCGATGATACAGCCATATACTCCGTCTACCATCCCTACTATATATCTGTGGCTATACACGTGGAAATAACCGTTTCTTCGCGGTTACTCGGGCGTGAGATAGCAGTAGACCCTCGCAAATGCGCGAGAGGTCATCTCATATTTATCTACGTGGGAATAATCAAATGTATCTACTTCTAACTGCATTGTGATTAGGCAACCGCGTGCTCAGATTCGGCGAGCACTTGAAACGTGCAACGCTAACTTCAACAATACAACATAAAATACTCATAGGAAAAATAACTTGCAAACAACCTTCAGACAAAGTCAAGAGATCTTGAGTGGTTCCCACATTCATCACATTGTTAGTCATAATTTTGGCATGTGTGAGTACGGTGTTCCAAGGAGTGATGTTACTACGAAAAGTGATGTTGCAAACATTGAGCAAGATCATCCCTGTAGTGTCCTCCTTAATTCATGAAAATATTTGAGGCTATTACCAATTTACTTTACTAGTTATCTACATAGCTAAAAGGAAGATCACACCTATAGATCGTCGTCGGGATGCTTATCTACTTTGGTGTGTCAAGGGGTAAACACTGTATAAAAGGCTGTTTTCTCGTATTCGACAAAATCGTATGACGAGAGCGAGATTCGAACTCGCGCCCCGAAGAGACTAGATAGGACATCCTGATTCTAGCGCCTTAGACCGCTCGGCCATCTCGCCATGCAGACAGGGAATCTAACAGCTTACACGGAGCGCGTCGTCCTCCCCAACCGAACACAATATTATACGAACCAAGGAAGCGCGCCACTAATCACTATCGCTATCACTACTATCAGCATTCTTCTCATCATCATCGGTACTACTCTCGTCATCACTGTCATCCTCGTCCTCCTCTTCGTCGCCTCTCTTCTTGACCTTGTGCCCGCGCATGGCAGCCATCTGGCCGGCAAGAGTGTCCTCATCCGGATCGGAGATGTCATCCTCTGACTCCTTCTCATCGGCGTTGAGAGCTGAGACGTCCTCGATTTTCAGCTGATAGACAGACAACATGTTAACTATTGTCAGACATGAGAAAATGGATGGCTTACGGTAATGCTTTTAGTTACTTCTTCGTCGACGAATGTGTCGCTGACGATATAAAGCTTCCATGTGAAGAGGCCGACAGATTGGGGGGCTTGGAATTGCATTTTGTATGAGCGGAAGTTGCGGTCGGAGTCGACTTGAGAGTAGGGTATATCGGTGACTTTCATGGGGGGAACGACGACTCGGCTGGTCTTATCATCAGCGATGACGACCCACCATGAAGGCTTACGATTCTACGGTTACCGCATATCAGATATCCACGAACATTTGACATGGAAAATGATACTTACCCCGGGCCAGAGAGGCGTGTGTGCGTATTCGCCGAGGGAATCTTCGTCAGGGCGCTCTTCGACATTGCTCCGGCTCAACAAGAATTCGTTGTCTTTGTCTTCGTTGAGCTTAATCAGCCGTTTGGTCTCATCTACACCAAGGTCTTTCTCCTCGGATGGTTGTGAACCCGGCGGCGAAACCCTTAGTTTGACGACCAAAAATACAATAGACCCAGGGGTGACGATGCGTTCACCGATGACTGTAAACAGGGTTGGTCATCATGAAGCTGGATCCAAGGGTAGCAGGTGTACCTTGGAAAGCAGCGTCGACAAGTTCCAGCCGACCCCACTTCTCGATGACCTTCTTGGCATCAGCCGCTCGCGGGTCGCCCTTCTTTTCTAGTGTGGAAACCAGTTCCTCCAACTTCGTGACCTCGAGGGATATTGAGACGGCTTCGGCCTCCTTGATATCTGTCAGCTGTGCGAATTTTACACGCTTGACGTTGTCGTTGTGGGTGAATGCGGGGAAGATAGCTTGGGCGAGGAAAGCGTGGAGACGCATAACAGCTATGGTGGGTCGGAGCCAATTTCGTGCGGTGGCGATCTGTAGGAGAGCGTTCAAAAGGAGAGGCGTTTGTAAAAGGACGCGGGTTTGGTCTAGAGTGATATATGGCATATTAGTGAGTAGACAGAAAGAGGATTTCTAGGACACACATTGCTGAAGGGGTGGAGTTTTGACTGGTAATCTGAGTAAGTGAGCATATATCAGGACGAGAGCTTTCCAGCGAGTTTCGAAAGCTGGGCCTTTTCCATCGTCCGTCTCGATTAGTTTCTTGACATCTGTCCATTTCTTGTCCGCCAACAAGGCAACCTCCTTCTCTAAAGCGTTCAATTCCTCTCGCTCCGCTGCGCTCGTGATGGCGGATGGGTTCTCGTATTCATAAGCTTTGCCGAGGGAACCGACAACGTCTGCCATGGCCGATTCCTCTTTCAATGTCTTGAAGAAGGCTGCGGCGGATTTCGCGTTGACACCGTCTTTGGTGCGCTGACGACTACCAAACCACCAACGACCCTGTATGTATGGGTTCAATAGATGACGAGGGGGAGGCTGTGGAGGGACGGTACTCACGACCAGCAATGGGAGGCCCAGGCCAATGGCAAGCGCGTAGAAACCAAGGACGTATACGTTGTTCTTTCCCTCGACGATCCACTTTGGCAATGCAATGCCCATAGACATCTCCTGCCTTCCATCAGGATGTCCATAGAGTTCCCAGTTCTGACGGATTGTCGCGTCGGTCAACCTGTACGATAAAAAATAAGGTGGGCTTCAAGGACACGAAGTGGGTAGCTAACGATTTATAGGCCTTGGTGAGATCGACGAAGTGGTTTGCAATGGTTTCGATGGTGTCATTGCCAGATGGCTTGACCTTGTCTGGGTGGCTGCACGGAAAGTGAGCAGACACGTATCAGATTATGAACGGTGACGGGACTGACAATTTGCGAGATAGTTTCTTGAAATGTGACTTGATCTCCTTCTCTGTTGTTCCCTTTGAAACAATCCATAAGTCAAATACCCTTGGTATCGTTCCACTAGATACACACCCTCTTAATACCCAAGATTTCGAAAGGGTCATATATCTTGTTGTCCAATTTGGCGTTGCCGACTTTGAATGACAGGTAGGCAAAGAGTGACCATCCAAGGATAAGGAATATAGTTCTGTTATTTATCGCATCAAGTCAGACGGAGGCATATGTGTTAGCTTTATTCCTAGACGTACTTTCGGCTTAGCTTTGGATTCAGCAATGAACCCCGTTCGCGTTTCGATATTCGAGCACGTTGTTCCAAGCATGATTTACAGCGACAGCCCCCTGTTATTTTCCTTCCTGTTCGCAGACAGTGAGCCAGCATTCGCACCCTTACGAGTACAATTGGCTTACCTGAAGATTTTGAGAGCGAGGAAACGGTGAGAGGTACAAGAATTAGAGCAAGGAACGATATTATAAAGTAGGCAGCCATATGGCCCCCTTCATCGTAGTTGTAGTTGGCCATGAAGGCAAGTGGATGGGTGAAGACCCAGGAGGAGAGGAAGGTCTAAAGGTAAGGCGTGGCGTGTTGGCCAACTTTGATGCTGGCACAGAATTGCAACGTATCCATGCACGTGACACAGGAGCTACGATTGCTCGGCATTCCAACTACATTCGTTTACGCAAAAGATACAAAAAGCCCACACTAGATCACTCTCTTTAGTGTACGCTGTGGGCCGCAGCCTTGGTGAAAGCACGATGTAGACCCTCCCACACACTGGTCCGAGTCTCTAGAAATGAAGCAGATATATATACTCACAACTCGTTGATGGGGGTTTTTGGGTTGCTCATATCACCGTCCATGTAGAACTGGCAAGGATGTGTGCAGAGGCCAAATGGTGAGAATCATACACATCTATAGGAGGAGGTCTCCTTCGGTGATCCCAAAGTGTCTAACCCTGGTCCGCTCAATGAAGTACCAAGGATGGGCGTTGGCGCTTTGCCGACTTACTGGATCTGTTGGGCGGTTGAATATGAATCTTGGCAGAGAAGACTCTGTAAGCTCGCGCCTATCGACTTCGCTGTATATCCACTTCCCGCTCCGCTGATTTGTGCAATGCAATATGTACTGCTCAGCATTGGCGTTCCCCTTCTGCTCCAGTAAGCCATGTCGTTTCTGCCAAGAACACTAGACACTTATCGCAAGGTATGCTGAGATTCGCTCCGAGAATGCGAAATTGACTGACTGGTGCTCGCTTAGGCGTCGCTGGTTGCACTCTGGGTAGGTTATCCCTCTTAAAAATGACTCTTCGTATGCCGTACTAACGGCGGCCCGACGACGCTTCCATAGGTCGGCACGCTTCTTTATGGTTTCTCCGTTCATTAACTTGGCTTCCTTCTCTCTTTACTAATCCCGAGCTTTGCAGGAGTCTATCTCGTCCTCTTTGGAATATGCCTCTATATATTCCGGGGCCGGAAGCAATCTCAAAACATCGTCCTCGTAGTCACCGCCTTCATCATGTTCGCCTTGTCGACGGCGCATATTATCATGACCTTCCTCTCTACGTTCTACGCAGTACTGGACCCGGAAAAGGGACTAGCTCCTGACCACTTCGCTTTGGCTGCCGGATACATTTACATCACGAACAAGTAAGGGCCCAGATTACATTGGATAAATCCTGGTGGTTGACAGTTGCCCACAGTATAGTCGCCGATGGGATCATCGTGCGCGTCGTCACTACCAGCTCGTCTTCTTTGATCATATTTAACCTGGCGCCTTTAGGTCTATCGGTGCTATATCGTATGGGGTTCGAAGAAAAGGATTGTCATCCTCCCATGCATTTTGCTTCTCGCAACCGCAGGCATGCCAACTCTTCTTCGAGAGGAACGAATGAGACTGACTTGTCTGCGCCATTCAGCTTTGGGATATACTTTTAGGATTACGATTCAGCTAGTGGCGCTGTCGCTCGTCACAAGTATCGTTGCCACGAGTCTTACCGGTATGATCACAGCTCTTGCATGGCCTGTATCACCGTCAACTCGTCATTCTAGCCGGGCGAATTATGTGGATCTCGTACCAGACCAAGAAACACCTAGGAAAGCAATTTGCCGAGCGGTACAATATGGCCTTTCAAGTCGTGTAAGCCTCGTCTCTCCATTTTTTTTACAATTAGGGACTCGGCGACTGATTGAGTGTCATAGCGTTGAATCGGGGTTGATGTATTCGATATCCTTGATCATCTTCCTTGTGGTGTATAACAATGGACCGGGAAGTGACGGTGGACCGTCCAAAATATACCCCGGCCAAACGCAGCCAATCACTACCTTCCCTTACTTCTTCCCAGCAAGTGTACGCCTGCCCTTCAGCTCCGCTAGAAGTACGCTGGTCTGACTTCTTCAACTCCCGTAGTACATCATATATGTGGCACTTGCACAGATTATGGTGAGCTTTACACTTGTTTCTAATTTTCTGGCGACTTAGACCTTGCTTTAGGGCATCGTCTCCACTCTCATCATCGTTAGAGTGGGGCTGGGCGTAAGTGCAGGGGATCATGGCGAGACCATTGGCACTTCGGGCGTTAGCAGAAGCACAGGGCCTCACATACGCACTCCGCGTATACCACCAGCTGTCAGCATCGAGCTCTCTACTATCGTCATCAGCTCAGGCCCAACTCCCATGGATCGGCGCTGTTCGATCGATCAAAAGCACCCCGATAGCATGGACGACGCTTCGTCCTCCGTTTGATTTAACCTTGAGTATGATTGTAGTATTATATCACCATGTGTACCAACAGCTATCCACTATGTGTGTTCGGGGTTCGAGCCAGCAAGAAGATCGGAGCACGTCAAATATCCAGGATCCTCCACTCCAACATTTCTCCCGAAGTAAATGTTAGTTCTTCCCCTCCTTCATCTATTTCTTCAACGACTTCCTCAACTTCGTCAACGGCGAATTTCGCAGTCTTTGAGAACGATATATCGGCCGTCCCCGGTCGTATAAGTAGCTTCGCTAGAACGTTTGGTGTTGTGGCGGTTATTCGCGCGACGGTCAAGAGGAATTCGGGTGTGAAAGTTACAGGATTTATACCGAGGTCCTTTAACGATAAGTATGTCAAGGCGCTGGGCAGAAGTCGGGAGAGTGGCCGACTTACCGTTTTCCCGATGTGCATACCAATACACAGATCTTCACGTGATGTAATACTCTTTCCCTGACCCAACTTGATTTCTGCTGCTGCCCAGTCGAAACGACCTCGAGGTTGACGTTGAGTGGCTGGGGAATCCGGGTCACCGTAGGGCAGCTCTTGCAGTTCCTCGAGGTGTGGCCCCGGCTTGTCATCCCGCGTCCATTCCCCTGCTTCAACATCCACACTTGTTACGAACATGTTTGGCGGTAGTTCTCCACGAGCCTGCTTCTCCGAGGGAGGGATGACTCTCGGTAAAGGTCTCTTTTCCGTGTGCAAGATATTATCTACAATAGCCATCTCCACGTCGTCCTTCGAATTCGCGACATCGCTAAAAACAATTTTCTGAGGAATAGGTCGATTCGACGCGTTCTTAAAGCCCTTTTTCTTGTTTTTGTTTTTGAGAGAGCTCATTGTGATAGCTATTTGCTCGTTTTCGGTTTGATGCCCAGGTGCCTGATCCGAAGAGATTGCTGCAAGGTCCCCTGGTTGCAATGTTCCACTCTGGTCATTAGTGGAAAACGCATTGTTGAGGGCATAGACTACATCGGCTACCGGCATTTTTGTGGGTATAGGTAAGGTATTCACTGAGGATGCACCAGGCGGTGGCGGCGGTGCAGACGTTGACTGGCGTTCGGCCTGACGCTTGACTCTCCGTCTCTTGTTACGATTCTGTGTCCTTGGAAGGCCCTGTCCCGGCGGGACGTTGCTGTCTAGTAATGAACCACTGACCAGGCAGTGAGAATATTAGAGCTATGCTCACTTCATGGAGGCCAGTTGCACGGTGAGTGGACCCCTCGAGGTTGCTGGTTGTGGGGGAATTGATCTCGGAAGTGGTGTAGGTTTGGCCTTTTTCCTTATTGATGGAGGCCCACCATCGGACGAATCAGAATCAGAGTCGCTAGAGTCGCTGTCGGATTCAGTCTCCGTGCTTTCAGAGTCGGAATCCGACGAATTCGAGGAACTCGAGCTGGTGCCGGGTGACGGTGGCGGTTTTCTGCTTGTTCGCAGATTTCAAGGGGGTCTTCACAGACGAAGAGCGCTTTCGCTTGCCCAGATGGCGCGAAGTAGCTACATTGTGTGTTCAGGAGACGAAGCGAAGAGCAAGCTAATGCAACGCACCTTGTTCCTCAGCCAAGTTTAATCCAATTACAATCAAGTCCCCGTCTCGCAGAACATCAAGAGGCGATACATCCAAAAGCTCAAAATCATCAAGGGTAAGAGTTAACTGAGCCGTTTCTGCCTTTCGTAGCCGCTCGAATGGCATCAACATTCGTGTAGATTTGCTTTTTCAAGTCGGCAATAGTTGGGTTGGGTCCTTCAAGCGAGTTTGTTGCATACCAGGCTTTAAATGGAGGTAAAGGACTGTTCGTTTGGATTTTAATTCGCATTGATGCGACGAGTTGAAGTTCAGTGAAAAGAGGGGAAACAGGCCGCTCTTGAACTCGAACCATCACCACCTCGTGGTTTCCCACGGTTGACTGCCAGTTCTCGGGACTCGTCGTCAGCCACGCACAGGCTTCTACAGCCATTCTCGCACTACGACGACGAGGGAAGGCAGCACGGTCTCCTGCCAGAGGGTGCTCCTTCTTTAAGGAGCTTAAATGAGTGTTCACACCTTCTGAGTCCCGGAACGACTGAAAACTTCCCAGTGTTTGCCACTGTCAGTGCTCCCTTGGTAAAGGAGCTTAAAGTGGGTGTATCCACACCTGAGTCCTGGAATGACTTTAAACTTCCTTCATTATGCCTCTATGTCCAACACTACCTGACCAACCATTATTATGCCCACCATTCTTGCCCACCTTGGGAACTACTCCAAACACAGCTCAATCCCAACCTGCCCAATCCAACCCATATCAACCAGGTGCAGCGTTAATTTGTTGTACTCAACCCACACTGCATCTTAGTAGCTTTAGCATACTTGTTGCAGTATATAAATGCAGACATAAAAATAAAAATAAAATAAAAATAAAATGATCACATGACTATATACTGCAACAAGTATGCTAAAGCTACTAAGACATGGTGTGGGTTGAGTACAATGAATCAACACTGTGTCGGTTATCTCCATTAGTGCCATATTAGTCATCCTAGAGTCACTTCCCAAGATGGGTCACGTCCTCACTTTCCTCAGTTTGCATCCTACGCTCACTGAGGTAAAGTGTCATTATCAATCCTTGCCTACCATAACTAACTGTTACTATCAGGATATGGTTCAGTTTCAACAGGTTATGGGCCCTGACTGAACATTTTATCGCTCAAACGTGGAATTGCTTACTCACTCAGGAAACCTTGCTTCCCTCACGAAATGCTTATTCTTGCTATCTCAGGTCCTCACCTTGCAACACATCTGAGAAAATGCATAGAAACCTCACTATTTTGAAGCTTGCTTAATGCCGACTTTGGAAAAACATGCATATACTTTATCAAACACTACATGCGAGCATGCCCGGTAGTGCTGCACCCAATGGGGACACAGGTCCGTCATGGACTACACATGCAAAAGTGAAAACAAGAGCAACAGAGGAGGAATTAGAGGATGGAGAGTATGAAGAAGCACTCACACTTGACCTTCGTCATCCTGCTGTAGCTGTGCTCACAATAAAAGTCTGTAACTGGAAGGAGGATGACTACCTTGATCTGTCAAAAGACAACTACATGGCGTGGCAGCATCGCATGAAGATGGAACTTGGAATGTCTGTTTCCCCATGTTGAAGAATACCCCAAAGAGACAATAGAGGCACCTGATCCACTCTTGCAACTGTGCGCAGTGCACAACCTTCAACAGAACAGCTACTCCATTGCTTCCTGCATGAAGTTCAGGTGTAGTGAGATAGAGCAGAAGCTCATCAAAGATCTGATGACAGTAAGTGAAGTCTGGGTGTTCTTGAAGAAGCACCACATAAAATGAGGGACAATGCACCATGTCCTACTTGAGGATGAGTTCCTGGCTATGCACATGGACACAGATCCTAACAGAGACCTCCTGGGTTCCTGGATCGAGATGCAGCGCCTTCACAAACAGATTCATGCCATGGGCAACATTGATCCTCTGGCGCACCTCATGGTCAGTGCACTTTTGCTCACACGTTCGCAACCAGTCCTGCGTGACTACATTTGTAACACCATTTCAGCTGAGAAAGGTGGTGATCACTTTACAGCAGAGCAAGTCAGAGTGTTTATGCCTCATGATGCAACTGGCGAAAAGCAATTCGACAACCACACTTGTCACTACAACAAACACCAGCATTGTAAGGGGACACTCCTATTTTCTCCTTTTCCCCTGTCTCTCTCCCTTCCTCTTCATTTATTTCTCTTTCTTTTCATTCCACAGACTCTTATTTACTTTCCTCTTCTTCCCTTTCCATCCTACCATCCATCTAAGCCTTATCTGACACATCCAAGCAACATCTGACTCATCCAATGCATTTCCTGCACCTCAGCCACACTCTGGCTGCACATCTGATGCATCTGAGCCACATCTGATGCATCCAATGCATTTCCCACACCTCGGCCGCATTGGCTGCACTCAGCTGCACTTGCACATGCCTGGATGTGCTTCGGATGCACATATACACTTTGGGGCATGTCCAGGTGACCCATACCTTCTTTCCACACCTCTTTACTTTCCATTTCCACTTCCCTGGATCACCGGCATGACTCTTGCATATTCCCTCCACCTTGCTATCACATGTGCCCCGCTCATACCTTGTGATATTCTATGGACTTGTGGCTGGTGTACTATACAGTTGTCCCACCTTTCTCCTACACTTCTACAGTATATACTTTGCCTCCTAGCATGGAGAATCCTTATCTTGTTCTCTTTGAATTCTCCCTCTGCTAGGTGAGCAGTCTCTCATGTATTGTAGTAGCTCTATTCATCTCTTTGGATTCTCCCTCTGCTAGGCTCGCACTGTTGGCCATCTTGAGGTTGCCCTTACAAGCATGAGCTCAAAACGAAAAATTCCTACTTGCACCAACTGCGGAAAGAGGGGGCATGTCCTGGAATCCTGTATTTCCACAGGCGGTGGTATGGCAGGAAAGACTATTATGTTAAAATCAGGGGCAAGAAAAGATGGCCAGACAAGGGTTTGAACCAAGGACCTTCTGGTTGCTTTCCAGATGCTCTACCACTGAGCTATCTGGCCTTGGTTACTGGTTGCACAACATTGAATATGTTTCTCCCTTTCACATGACCACCCAACCATTCAATCAATACTGGCCGGGCTCATGCCCCTTTCCAGTCCATTCAAATGGTGATCATGTGCCGGATTACATCATTCCAACATATTACAGAGGCGCAAGCTGCTATGGGGAAGAAAAAGAGAAAGATAGATCCCCCACAAGCAAATCTGGCTTCTACACCTGCGCCAACTGTTGAAGTGATGCATACACTTGTTGTACAAATGTATAACAAAGTTGTGCTGTTAAGCGCACGGTTCCCACGCATTGGGGACCACCCATAGACACTGCCAACACCCATTGGGATAACCCAGGTCATCATGGGATGACTGGTGTTGACAGTATTGCTAAAAGTGCGAAAGCACTCTTTAGCAATCTGTATATAAATTCGAAGTGCTCGACTCCCACGGTCAATGCAACGTTCCCACGTTCAGTGCCCCATTAGTAGGTCTATTGACCTCTATTGTGACGGCCGGAACAGACCCCGGAACGCTTCGGTCTCAGCAGGGAAGCAAAAGGAGCGAAAATTAAACATGGAGCCATCATTGGAATGATGTCTGGCATGTTCCCAAGCTGCTCCGGAGCTAAACAAATTCGGACGCGATTTAGTGGACACCTATATTCACGCCTCGCGCAGAACAGTACCCGTGGGAACCTTAGGAGGTCATTTTCCTTACATGTCTAGAGTACTAGACACAAAGAGTCAATAGAGCGCAAATCATTACATATTATTGATTGATTGCATCAACACATCATTAGTGATTGTTACCAAGGCAATTAGAAGTCATTAGAACGCTTAAACAAGCTTCTGATCACACTATAATAGCCTAAAGTTTAACACCAACACCGAATTCAGCAAATGTATGCATCAGTCAAGGACATACCTGGGTCGTAAATGGATCACAGGCTTTCCTTGTCAGCTCACCTACTCCACAGCTTGCGCCCCTGGCCCCAGTGCCAGCACCTGTTCAAAACCTGAATGCAAACATGTATGGTAACTTTGCTGGATGTGTAAGCAAGCCAGATGAAGCATACACAGTACCAACTCCTACCTTCCATCATGCCTGGATCGCAATAGCCAGACCTCTCACTACCTCACTCAACTGGGCATTACAGTTGCGCCAGGTCTCCACAGACACTATGACTGCAGCCGTAGTTGAACACACCACTCGCCATCAGGAGATGGACCTTCTGTTAAACTTTAGGCTATTATAATGTGATCAGAAGCTTGTTTAAGCGTTCTAATGACTTCTAATTGCCTTGGTAACAATCACTAATGATGTGTTGATGCAATCAATCAATAATATGTAATGATTTGCGCTCTATTGACTCTTTGTGTCTAGTACTCTAGACATGTAAGGAAAATGACCTCCTAAGGTTCCCACGGGTACTGTTCTGTGCGAGGCGTGAATATTGGTGTCCACTAAATCGCGTCCGAATTTGTTTAGCTCCAGAGCAGCTTGGGAACATGCCAGACATCATTCTAATGATGGCTCCATGTTTCATTTTCGCTCCTTTTGCTTCCCTGCTGAGACCGAAGCATTCCGGGGTCTGTTCCAGCCGTCACAATAGAGGTCAATAGACCTACTAATGGGGCACTGAACGTGGGAACGTTGCATTGATCGTGGGAGTCGTGCGCTTCGAATTTATTTACAGATTGCTAAACAGTGCTTTCGCACTTTTAGCAATACTGTCAACACCAGTCATCCCATGATGACCTGGGTTATCCCAATGGGTGTTGGCAGTGTCTATGGGTGATCCCCAATGCGTGGGAACCGTGCGCTTAATAGCACAACTTTGTTATACATTTGTACAACAAGTGTATGCATCACTTCAACACCTTCACTGAGCGCTGTGGTGGCTCAATAGTGGTGCATCTACCCACATCTCCCCAGAGCGGAGTGATTTCTTTGAGCTGTATCCCATTGCACCTTGTAGTGTTTAGAGCATTGATGGCACATCCATATTTGCTATAGGCATAGGGAAAATCAAGCTCTATGTTGGGCAAGGTCACTCTCTCATTTTAGATGATGTTCTATTCATCCCAACATCATCCATCTGCTTATTATCCATATCAGGCCTTACTCGTTCCTTGCAATGCCAAATCACATTCATAGCTCAAAGCTGACTTCTCTGTTGCCATAGAAAACAACAGTGGTGCGCTGATAGCATCTGGATCCCTCGCATTGCGAAACCTATATAAACTCCATTGCACAAAGACAGCATCAGAACATGCAATCTTTTACTCTGCCGCAGCTGATATCGAGACTTGGCATAAACAGCTTGGTCATGCGAACCATGATGTGATCCAGAGAATGGCAGCAAATGGCATGGCTGAAGGTATACCCACCTCCTTCTCCAACAAGCCTTCTTCATGCGATAAATGTATTCTTAGCAAACAGGAGCATAACCTGGTACCTCATGAATGCACACATAAGAAGGCAGTAAGGAGGATGGACATTGTATATGTGGACCTCACTGGCCTGGATGACGTCGTATCCACTGTCAGAAACCTTTACCTCATGAACATCATAGATGATTTCTTCCACATGTCATGGATGATACCTTTTAAAAATAAATCGGAAGTGCTACCCAAACTCCAAAACTAGCACTTACAGGCCTCACATGAGGTCGGATACAATACAGGTGTTTTCCAGACAGACAATGACAAACTCAAGTCTGGCAATGGCAGCATTCTGTGCAAGCATTGGTGCCATTCACCAATTCACAGCACTGTATACATCAGCTCATATTGGTATGGTTGTGTAAGCATTGGCTTACTACCTTCCCCTAGCCCCTCTCTCCTATCTGCTCTCATACGTATAACGTGACTTACCATATATAAACTGCAACCCTGCATATACATACTTACTTCCTGCTTGTCTCTCTACCTATACGTTCACCCCCCTCAATCCCACCACTTTGGTCCATTCACCTGTCCTCTGAGTGTTCTCCCTTCAGGGTTGTTCCACTTTTTTTTTGAATTCAACCAAACACCTTTACTCGATTAGAAGGAGTTTCGCATCCTACCAGTTCACATGGTGCCTTCGTGTCTCTCTCCAACACTGCCTCCCAGATCCCGCCCCACAGTCCCCTTCTCCCTGAAAACCAGGAGCCACATGCTCACAACGTCTAGGCGGATAATCGTTATTGTCAAACACCAGTTCCCTTGCTCCAGTCACTCCTCCCTGCACTAGAACCCAGTCGGCACCCTTAAAGGAGGGCCATAACTTGTGCATCGACTCTAACTTGCCTCTGTCCCCTGTTCCATCCAAATCATTGCCCATTCCACCGCATATACATACTCCATTCTTCACTCAGACTCATCTCCCTTCTTTTCCCTTTGCCACCTCCTTCCAAGACATGCCTATCATGGGTACTTGTGCGAAAATCAAGCAATCTAATCCGACTCGACTGCCTACCATGGGCGAGGGCGATGTTGATGCGTTGCTACTTTGGGACTGGTTCAATAAAGCTGAACAGTTCTTCAGGCACAAGTCTATCAAGGTCTCTGCTCGCGTTGAGGCTGTTGCTTGGGGAATGACCAGCGTGCATGCTATGTGTTGGTTATCGGCAAAGACGCCTTCGCCTCAAAGAGATTGAGAACACACTAGCTAGGATTTCCCTTCGAAACAACAGTCGTTCCACCACCTCCTCCACTATGGCTACTTCTGCCTCAACAACATTCATCCCCATTCTGAAACTTTTGCCAGAAGAGCATGCCTTGTTGACTGCTAACGGTGGTTGCTACAAAACTGCAAGTTTTGGGCTGGGCACATCGGCTCTCGTTGCCCTGGTCCGCCTATCAACACCTCCACTTATAAGACTCACTGCTAGGAGCGTCCCTCCTCATCCTGCTGGTTACATCTCGCGTTTCCCTAGTGCTCCTGGTGCTGCTGTTGCTGCTATCATTTCTGAGGTGCCTGTGTGTGCACCCACAGCCAACCTTATCGATATTTCTGAGGAGCCTAGCATTCCAACAATCACTGCTGTTCTGCCTAACGCTTCCAGCTGGGTGGACTCGGGTGATTGGACAGACAATGAGTGCGCCCCCTTTTCCTGTTCCAATAATTTCTGGTGTTGCCTTGTGCACAACAATAATCTTGTTGTCTCTTCTACTCCATTAAAGGCCTTGATTGACGATGGCTCTGCTGTAGTTCTTATTAGGGCCGACATCGCTGATGCCTTGGGCCTTGAACGCCACCAAGCAAGCATACCCTTTACCCGCAGCGCAGCATTCTCAGGAGTGGGGAAAAAATTCTCTCTTTCTTCTTATGTTAAACTGCAACCTCTTTCTTGTTGGAATGATGTAATCCGGCACATGATCACCATTTGAATGGACTGGAAAGGGGCATGAGCCCGGCCAGTATTGATTGAATGGTTGGGTGGTCATGTGAAAGGGAGAACATATTCAATGTTGTGCAACCAGTAACCAAGGCCAGATAGCTCAGTGGTAGAGCGTCTGGAAAGCAACCAGAAGGTCCTTGGTTCAAACCCTTGTCTGGCCTCTTTTCTTGCCCCTGATTTTAACATTTCTATGGACAAATGTTTCGTTTCTAAACCCCTTTGTGCATTTATTTCTCCTTCCCTTGTGTTGGATGCCATCTTTGGCTTGCCTTTCTTAAAGTCCAACAGACTTGTTCTTGATCACAGTTCTGGCTCATGTATCACTCATTTGGACAATGTGGACTCTTATGACTTATTTTCCTTGGACCCCATCGTTCCCTCAAAGGTCTTGCCTGCCTGGAAGATTTCTCACATGCGTGCTAGTGACATTCGCGCAGTGCGGTGGAAGAATAGGGCTAACCATGCCGCACTGTTCACCAGCAATGAGTTCACATCGAAGTTGAAGGGCTGCCACCATCTTGGCTTTGCGCGACTGCTTCAAAACGAAACTCCATCGTCGCCTCTATTAAAGAGTGTCTTGAGGATATGAGTGTGCTGGCTTGCTTTTGTTTAACTTTAAGCAATTATAGTGTGATCAGAAGCTTGTTTAAGTGTTCTAATGACTTCTAATTGCCTTGGTAACAATCACTAATGATGTGTTGATGCAATCAATCAATAATATGTAATGATTTGCGCTCTATTGACTCTTTGTGTCTAGTACTCTAGACATGTAAGGAAAATGACCTCCTAAGGTTCCCACAGGTACTGTTCTGCGCGAGGCGTGAATATAGGTGTCCACTAAATCGCGTCCGAATTTGTTTAGCTCCGGAGCAGCTTGGGAACATGCCAGACATCATTCTAATGATGGCTCCATGTTTCATTTTCGCTCCTTTTGCTTCCCTGCTGAGACCGAAGCGTTCCGGGGTCTGTTCCGGCCGTCACAATAGAGGTCAATAGACCTACTAATGGGGCACTGAACGTGGGAACGTTGCATTGATCGTGGGAGTCGTGCGCTTCGAATTTATTTACAGATTGCTAAACAGTGCTTTCGCACTTTTAGCAATACTGTCAACACCAGTCATCCCATGATGACCTGGGTTATCCCAATGGGTGTTGGCAGTGTCTATGGGTGATCCCCAATGCGTGGGAACCGTGCGCTTAATAGCACAACTTTGTTATACATTTGTACTGTTAAACTTTAGGCTATTATAGTGTGATCAGAAGCTTGTTTAAGCGTTCTAATGACTTCTAATTGCCTTGGTAACAATCACTAATGATGTGTTGATGCAATCAATCAATAATATGTAATGATTTGCGCTCTATTGACTCTTTGTGTCTAGTACTCTAGACATGTAAGGAAAATGACCTCCTAAGGTTCCCACGGGTACTGTTCTGCGCGAGGCGTGAATATAGCTGTCCACTAAATCGCGTCCGAAATGGTTTAGCTCCGGAGCAGCTTGGGAACATGCCAGACATCATTCTAATGATGGCTCCATGTTTAATTTTTGCTCCTTTTGCTTCCCTGCTGAGACCGAAGCGTTCCGGGGTCTGTTCCGGCCGTCACAATAGAGGTCAATAGACCTACTAATGGGGCACTGAACGTGGGAACGTTGCATTGACCGTGGGAGTCGTGCGCTTCGAATTTATTTACAGATTGCTAAACAGTGCTTTCGCACTTTTAGCAATACTGTCAACACCAGTCATCCCATGATGACCTGGGTTATCCCAATGGGTGTTGGCAGTGTCTATGGGTGGTCCCCAATGCGTGGGAACCGTGCGCTTAATAGCACAACTTTGTTATACATTTGTACAACAAGTGTGTGCATCACTTCAACATGTACAACAAGTGTATGCATCACTTCAACAGCTTTCAGGAGCAGCTGCATCATATGGATCTGGAGATGAAAAAGAAATATGGTGATTTGTTCAACGACTTACCCCCCGTTCATAAACTCCCTGATCAGGTATTTCACAAGTTCAACCTCAAGGATGTGATAAGGATTGTGTCCAAATGAGGGTATACCTGCGCCAGGAAGGAACATGATGGTTGGAAAACACTACTGGACAAATTCCTTGTGTCAGGTAAACTTCGCCCTTCCGATTCTGAGTACGCTAGCCCTGCTTTTCTAGTACCAAAGTCGGACCCTACCGCCTTGCCTTGTTGGGTCAGTGACTATTGAGAGCTCAATGAGAACTGTTGAAGTGATGCACACACTTGTTGTACAAATGTATAACAAAGTTGTGCTATATTAAGCACACGGTTCCCACGCATTGGGGACCACCCATAGACACTGCCAACACCCATTGGAATAACCCAGGTCATCATGGGATGACTGGTGTTGACAGTATTGCTAAAAGTGCGAAAGCACTCTTTAGCAATCTGTAAATAAATTCGAAGTGCTCGACTCCCACGGTCAATGCAACGTTCCCACGTTCAGTGCCCCATTAGTAGGTCTATTGATCTCTATTGTGACGGCTGGAACAGACCCCGGAACGCTTCGGTCTCAGCAGGGAAGCAAAAGGAGCGAAAATTAAACATGGAGCCATCATTAGAATGATGTCTGGCATGCTCCCAAGCTGCTTCGGAGCTAAACCATTTCGGACGCGATTTAGTGGACACCTATATTCACGCCTCGCGCAGAACAGTACCCGTGGGAACCTTAGGAGGTCATTTTCCTTACATGTCTAGAGTACTAGACACAAAGAGTCAATAGAGCGCAAATCATTACATATTATTGATTGATTGCATCAACACATCATTAGTGATTGTTACCAAGGCAATTAGAAGTCATTAGAACGCTTAAACAAGCTTCTGATCACATTATAATAGCCTAAAGTTTAACAGAAGAAGCTTTGGAGGCTAGTCCTGTTGGCAAGTTAGTAGAGCCAGAGACTTATGCTCAGGCAATGAAGTCACCTCATGCAGCACAATGGCACGAGGCTGCACTAGCTGAATACAACATGCTGCTTGCTAATGGGACATGGACATTGGAACCTTTACCAGAAGGAAAAGTGGCAATTGGAGTCAGATGGGTCTTTCGGGTCAAGTATCATGCAGACGGAAGCATTGAACGGTTCAAGGGTCGGATTGTTGCTAAAGGATTTAGTCAACGACCTGGATTTGACTATAATGAGACCTTTGCTTCGCCTTCTAGACATGCTACCATCAGGACTGTACTTGCTCTAGCTGCTAGAGACAATCTACACTTGCACTCAGTTGACATTTCACAAGCATTCATAAACAGTGATATTGATGCTGAAGTGTACATGGAACAGCCTGAGGGATTTAAGCAAGGGGCAACCAAGGGTCAAGGAAGGATAGTCTGTAAATTGAACAAGTCTCTGTATGGATTAAAGCAGTCACCTCGGTTGTGGAGTGAGAAATTGGGTGAAGCACTACATTCAATGGGCTTCAAAAAGATTTACTCTGACCCCTCACTCTACATCTATGATAATGGCAATGTCAGAATCATAGTCCCAGTGTGGGTGGATGATATCACTCTTGCTTCGAAATCAAAGGAGGCTCTTGACAAGTTTGTTATTGAGCTAGAAAAGCATTTCAAGTTGCGGGACTTGGGGGAGACTTCGTATCTGCTGGGCATGGAAATAACTCGAGATTGGGACAACCACAAACTCTACATCTCACAGCGTCAGTACATTGTTAACAAGCTTGCGCAATTTAATATGTCTGATTGCAAACCAGTGGGGACTCCCATGGCTCCGGGTATGAAGTTGACCACAGATGATTGTCCCAAGACGTATGAAGAAGCACAAGAGATGGTGGATATCCCCTACATGAGTGCTGTCGGCTCCTTATTGTACTTGGCTACAATGTCCCGGCCTGATATAGCCTTTGCTGCAAGTGCACTGGCTAGGTTCAACTCAAACCCAGGCATGATCCACTGGAAAGCTGTAAAGCACTTGCTACGCTACGTGAAGGGAACGATGGATATGAAGTTGGTTTATGGACCTGATCCCACCATAGGAGATGAAATCTTTGTCACGTATAGTGATGCCGACTATGGTGGTGATAAAGGGACAGGGAGGTCTACAAGTGGTTATTTGGTTAAGATTGGGCTGGGAGCGGTCTGCTGGAGCAGTAAAGCGCAACAGATGGTTGTTCTGTCAACCACTGAAGCAGAGTATGTTGCTGGGGTTGCTGCTGGTAAAGAGATATGCTGGATGAAGAACCTTCTCTCTGAAATTGGTTACAAGCCAACTTCACCATCCACGCTATACATGGACAACCAGTCGGCTATTAGAGTGGCAAAGAACCCCGAACACCATGGCAGAATGAAGCAACTGGACTTGAGCTTCTTTTGGTTACGCGATCAAGTTGATTGCAAGCGCATACAACCAGTCTACCTACAAACGGAGAATATGCCCGCAGACCTGCTCACCAAAGCACTGGCCAAACCACAAGTAGAGAAGTTGAGGGAGATGATGGGACTGTTGGGATAGAAGGACGTATTGGGCCAGGGGGTTGTTTATGGGTGCCCCAATACGTGGATTGACCAAGTGTTGCATCAGGGGGTTGTGTTGAAGTGATGCACACACTTGTTGTACAAATGTATAACAAAGTTGTGCTATATTAAGCACACGGTTCCCACGCATTGGGGACCACCCATAGACACTGCCAACACCCATTGGGATAACCCAGGTCATCATGGGATGACTGGTGTTGACAGTATTGCTAAAAGTGTGCAAACACTCTTTAGCAATCTGTATATAAATTCGAAGCGCTCGACTCCCACGGTCAATGCAACGTTCCCACGTTCAGTGCCCCATTAGTAGGTCTATTGACCTCTATTGTGATGGCTGGAACAGACCCCGGAACGCTTCGGTCTCAGCAGGAAAGCAAAAGGAGCGAAAATAAAACATGGAGCCATCATTAGAATGATGTCTGGCATGTTTCCAAGCTGCTCCGAAGCTAAACAAATTCGGACGCGATTTAGTGGACACCAATATTCACGCCTCGCGCAGAACAGTACCCGTGGGAACCTTAGGAGGTCATTTTCCTTACATGTCTAGAGTACTAGACACAAAGAGTCAATAGAGCGCAAATCATTACATATTATTGATTGATTGCATCAACACATCATTAGTGACTGTTACCAAGGCAATTAGAAGTCATTAGAACGCTTAAACAAGCTTCTGATCACACTATAATAGCCTAAAGTTTAACAGAGTTGCAGTGCATGGCATTGATTCGGGCTCTGCCTGATGATTACAAGCACTTGTCAGCTTCTTTGTTGCTAATGGATAAGCTGGACAAGGATACTATACTCCAAGCATTCCGAAGCGAAGAGTTAAATCGACAGCGCCAGACTGAGCAAGCGAATAGAGCCAGTCACAACAAGGGTTATGGAAAGAAGGGTGGGGCCAATAATGGGAAAGGCAGAGGTCACCCCACAGTTGATGCAGACACCTGCTCATTCTGCAAGGGCAAGGGTCATTGGAAGAGGGATTGCGAAGCATTGAAGAAGGTCATTGCTAGCAATAAAGACAGTGGATCTGGGGGGAGCAATGCCAAAGTGGCAGTGGAAAAGGCAGATGCTGTGACGGAGTTTGCTGGTCAGGCAAGTGCTTGATCTTCGGATGAGGCTTGTGCTACATTTTCTAATGATACCCATTGGAACACAGATACAGGGGCCACTTCTCATATGACACCTCACAAAGAATGGATTCGCAATTATACCACATATAGAGTGCCAATTAGGCTAGCGGATCATACTATTGTATATAGTGAGGGTGTCGGAAATGTGCTCTTTAGACCTGTTATTAATGGTAGACAAGTTAGAGATGTGGAGATCACTAGAGTACTCTATGTTCCTGCATTGTGCAATAATCTGCTTGCTGTTTTGTACTTGACTCGAAATAAAGGCTTTAATGTTCATATCACAAAGGATAAAATGGAGTTTGTTCGTAATGATGTTCTTTTGTTCTGTGCTACAATCAATGATGCTGGTATTGGCTATTTAGATGGTAGTACAATAGATACAAATGAATTTGTTCATGTTGCGTCCACTCTGCCTTTGGATCTGACACTATGGCATAGACGGCTAGGCCACCAACACCATGATGGAATTAAACAAATGATTAAGGATGACATGGTGATTGGATTGACATTGGACTCTTCTGCAAAGCCAGATCCTGTTTGTATTCCTTGTCTAACAGGGAAGATGCATGCAAATCCATTTCCTTCGTCATCCAACAGAGCTGATGAGCTGTTGGCATTGGTACACTCTGATGTTCACTATGTTGGAATTGATTCCCACTCTGGTCAGAAATATTGGGTTACATTCATTGATGACTACTCTAAGCTGAAAGTGGTAGTCCCACTGAAGCTAAAGAGCGAAGTCTTTGCTGCCTTTAAACGGTTCAAAGCTTGGGCTGAAAACCAAACTGGCAAACATATCAAAGTCTTCAGATGCGACCAGGGTGGTGAATTCATGAGCAAAGAGTTTGACAAGTATTTGGAGGAGCATGGCATTGAAAGGCAGTTCTCAGTGCGAAACAGACCACAGCAGAATGGAGTGGCTGAACGTGCAAATAGACTACTTAGTGAACGGATCACTGCAATGTTAGATGAGGCTGGATTGTCAAAGGCCTTTTGGGATGAGTGTTTGGCTGCACTTGTTCATGTCTTGAACCGATGCATTACATCGTCAGTAGCTCATGCTACGCCATATGAGGTGTGGCATAGACGAAAACCTGATGTTGGGCATTTGCGAGTATGGGGATGTGTTGCTTATGTGCATGTCCAAAAGGACAAGAGGGAACACTTGGGTTCGCATATGGAGAAGTGTGTGTTTATTGGGTATCCTGATGGGTACAAGGGTTGGAAATTCTACAATCCAAAGACAAAGAAGGTCATCATCTGTGAACGAGCAGACTTTGATGAGTGCTACACCTACAGTGGCCAACTTCTTAAAGGCATTGATGACCACACCATCTCGGAACCAGTTACTCCTTTGAAAACCAGTCAGCAGAGCGCACCAGAGGCACCATCCATGGAAAAAGACAATGCTCAGCCAAGGGTCATAGACTTGCCTGCAGTTGATAACGACAATGAGGACAACAGCAGTGAGGATGACACTGTTGATGATGATAATGTGAAAGAAGAACAGGTGGAGGGTGAAGCGCAACAGGATAATATGACACCAGAGCCAGAGGAGACTCCCCCACCTCGTCCTCGTTGTAGAAAAGCTGCACCTCGTGTGGTTAATGATAGTGATGCTGAAGCTGA
Source organism: Pleurotus eryngii var. eryngii (assembly GCA_029467805.1). NCBI lineage: Eukaryota > Fungi > Basidiomycota > Agaricomycetes > Agaricales > Pleurotaceae > Pleurotus > Pleurotus eryngii. The sequence goes on along the minus strand of SZVJ01000009.1, from coordinate 941,605 downwards.
AGTCGATGATAGACCTGTTGCTGTTAGAAGACCAAAACGCGACATCAGACCTCCAGGTGAATGGTGGAAGGTTCCTGCAGCGCCTCCAAGGGCTAGGGAGGCAACTCCTGATGTCTGGGAAATGCGAGATCCAACTCCTGCTTTAGATGATGATGATTCCGAATCTGAAGAAGAAGCTTTGGAGGCTAGTCCTGTTGGCAAGTTAGTAGAGCCAGAGACTTATGCTCAGGCAATGAAGTCACCTCATGCTGCACAATGGCATGAGGCTGCACTAGCTGAATATAATATGCTGCTTGCTAATGGGACATGGACATTGGAACCTTTACCAGAAGGAAAAGTGGCAATTGGAGTCAGATGGGTCTTTCGGGTCAAATATCATGCAGACGGAAGCATTGAACGGTTCAAGGGTCGGATTGTTGCTAAAGGATTTAGTCAACGACCTGGATTTGACTATAATGAGACCTTTGCTTCGCCCTCTAGACATGCTACTATCAGGACTGTACTTGCTCTAGCTGCTAGAGATGATCTACACTTGCGCTCAGTCGACATTTCACAAGCTTTTATAAACAGTGATATTGATGCTGAAGTGTACATGGAACAGCCTGATGGATATTGTTGAAGTGATGCATACACTTGTTGTACAAATGTATAACAAAGTTGTGCTATTAAGCGCACGGTTCCCACGCATTGGGGACCACCCATAGACACTGCCAACACCCATTGGGATAACCCAGGTCATCATGGGATGACTGGTGTTGACAGTATTGCTAAAAGTGCGAAAGCACTGTTTAGCAATCTGTATATAAATTCGAAGTGCTCGACTCCCACGGTCAATGCAACGTTCCCACGTTCAGTGCCCCATTAGTAGGTCTATTGACCTCTATTGTGACGGCTGGAACAGACCCCGGAACGCTTCGGTCTCAGCAGGAAAGCAAAAGGAGCGAAAATAAAACATGGAGCCATCATTAGAATGATGTCTGGCATGTTTCCAAGCTGCTCCGAAGCTAAACAAATTCGGACGCGATTTAGTGGACACCAATATTCACGCCTCGCGCAGAACAGTACCCGTGGGAACCTTAGGAGGTCATTTTCCTTACATGTCTAGAGTACTAGACACAAAGAGTCAATAGAGCGCAAATCATTACATATTATTGATTGATTGCATCAACACATCATTAGTGATTGTTACCAAGGCAATTAGAAGTCATTAGAACGCTTAAACAAGCTTCTGATTACACTTTAATAACCTAAAGTTTAACAAAAAGTGCGAAAGCACTCTTTAGCAATCTGTAAATAAATTCGAAGTGCTCGACTCCCACGGTCAATGCAATGTTCCCACGTTCAGTGCCCCATTAGTAGGTCTATTGACCTCTATTGTGACGGCCGGAACAGACCCCGGAACGCTTCGGTCTCAGCAGGGAAGCAAAAGGAGCGAAAATTAAACATGGAGCCATCATTAGAATGATGTCTGGCATGTTCCCAAGCTGCTCCGGAGCTAAACAAATTCGGACGCGATTTAGTGGACAGCTATATTCACGCCTCACGCAGAACAGTACCCGTGGGAACCTTAGGAGGTCATTTTCCTTACATGTCTAGAGTACTAGACACAAAGAGTCAATAGAGCGCAAATCATTACATATTATTGATTGATTGCATCAACACATCATTAGTGATTGTTACCAAGGCAATTAGAAGTCATTAGAACGCTTAAACAAGCTTCTGATCATACTATAATTGCTTAAAGTTTAACATTCACCTGAGTTTTACAGTACATAGCCGTTACTAACTGGCTGAAAGTGTTGGCCTATTTTGAAAAATGTCGGCCCGCACTGGACATTGGATGTGCTGAGGGTTTGGACTTTGTATTATACTATGCAATTGGATGTGCCAGCTACTCACCAGCTGTAAGCTTGGCTTATTTTGGCAAACATCAGCCTGTACCACACATCTGAGGTGCTGAGGTTTTGGACTTCATAATATCATAGAACATGCTGGCTACTCACCAGCTGAAAGTGTTGGCCTGTTTTACAGAACATCAGCCTGCACCTAATATTGGATGTGCTGACATTTTGCCTAAATCAGCTGGCGATTTGGTTGGAGTATCATATATAACAATACAGTACATATCCACTACTCACCTGGCCAAAGTGTCAGCCTAAACTGTACAATGTCGGTCTTCACTAGACGTGTGATGTGCTGATTATTTATACTTGGTATTGTTTACTACACACTGTTGGACACACCTGCTATTTACTGGTGGACAATGTCGGTCTGTTTCACTAACTGTCAACCTATCCCAGCTATCTGATGTGGTGATGCTTTGCCTACATGGGCTGGTGCTTTGGTCTGGGTATCATGCACTTCATCCACGAACATGCAAGATACTTACCTGCTAGCAATTTCAGCCTGTTTCACAAAACCTTGGCCTCCATCGTACAGCTGATGTGGTGACGCTTTCCCTACATGGGCTGATGCTTTGGTCTGGGTATCATGATGTATAATAACAATACAGAACATGCTCACTACCCACTACCTGAGAACATCAAGTTTCACTAACCATCAGCCTATCCCGGCTAGCCAATATGGCGATGCTTTGCCTACATGGGCTGGTGCTTTGTCTGGGTATCATGATGTATAACAATACAGTACATACACACTACCCACTACCTGGGAACATCAGCCTATATCCCAAAACATCAGCCTGCACTAGACATCAGATGTACCGATTTTTGGCTTATTTGGGCTGACTTCTTTACTGATGCATCATATACAGCATTCCAGTAGGTCTCAGCTACATGCTGGCTGAAACCATCAGCCACAATAGCAAAGAATCAGCCTACATTGGTAGCCCGATGTTGGACCAATTTGCTGACATTTTATCCCTGCTGCCTCAGTGTACCTGTATAGGAATGATTGGAAACAACCTAGCCACCTCACTAACCATTCCACAGCATTCTGCTGCATTGCTGGTCAATCCCTTGGGCCTTCCAATGTGCGAGCTGCTCCGTGCGGATGGTTGTTATTGCATACATTGTAGACTTACCATATTGGGCAATTTCTGCTAGGCTCTGCGCGGACTGTTCCTATCAATACAATGTATAACTCCGCTTTGATGTGTTTATTGGTACATTGTAACTGTAAGGGGACACTTCTATTTTCTCCTATTCCCCTGCCCCTCTCCCTTCCTCCTCATTCCTTTCCCCTTTTCTTCATCCCACGGACTCTTACCTACATCCCCTTCATTCCCTTTCGTCCCCTTTCCTTTCCACTTCCTTTCCGGCCACTCCTTTCGCATCCAAGTCACGTCCGGTGACTCCGGAGTCCTCCCGCACTTCAGACTCGCTCCGGACTCGCTCGGACTAGTATATACACTTTGGGGCTCGTCCGGGCTACCCCTATCCTCTTCCCCCACTTCATTACTCTTTGCTCTTACTTTCCCAGGTCGCTGGCACAACTTCTGTACATTCCCCTTCCACTTCATTATCACATGCCCCCTCGTACCTTGTGATATTCGTTCGGACTTGTGGCTGGTGTACTGTACAGTTATCCTTCATTCCTCCCACGCTACTACAGTATATACTTCGCTTCCTAGCATGGAGAATCCCTATCCTGTTCTCTTTGGATTCTCCCTCTGCTAGGTGAGCAGCTCTCTCATGTATTGTAGTTAGACTTATTCATATCTTTGGATTCTCCCTCTGCTAGGCCTGCACTGTGCAGCCATCTTGAGGTTGCCCTTACAGCAGAACAGGATCTCCCATCCTGGCACCAGAGCCCTACGGAAAACATCCTGCGCCGCTCCGGACTCGTTTCCGACGTCTCTCTGGTTTTGCGGACATTCCGGACGCTCTCCTGCTACTCCCACCCACCTCTGACAACACAAGGAACTCCATCCCTCGCTCCCCTGACGACTCCGAAATGATGGGCGCTTCCAGCCAGATCCCGCCATCCGAGCCAGCCGACTCAGGACCGGACTCCGAGACTTTGCAGACCTTGTGGGCTCAGACGTACGAACACCAAACCCAAATCTGTTCCATCCATGATACACTCGCCCGAATCGAAGAACTCCTCCTAACACCCTGTCCGACTACTCCGAAAACGACTCTGGACTCCGAGCTGAGGGGCACCAAAGCCTCCCAGCACGCCCCGAGTCGATCCGAAAATGCTCCGCGTTCCCGTCCGAAGCCTGCCTCTCCCCCAATCTTCGACGGAAACCGCAAGGATGGCCGCACATTCTACAACGTGTGCTCCATCTACTTCCAGCTCTGTCCAGACCACTTTCCGACCGAGCAGGCCAAAATCCTCTGGTGTCTCTCCTTCTTTCAGAAGGATCGCGCCAAGGAGTACACAGACATGGTGCTCCGGAGTCCAAAGGATCCGTACTTCGAGTCCTGGGCTGCCTTCGCAACCGAATTCCGGACTCGCTTCCTTCCGGATCAGGAACGCGAAGCCGCCATGCTAAAACTGGAGTCCACCCGGTACCACCAAGGCTGTCGGACTTTCCAGGAGTACCTTGACAAGTTCCGGAACCTTGTAGACCAGTCCGGATACACCAAGGGCTCCAACATCACGATGAAGTTCTGCCGCGGATTGGACTCCATCATCCAGAGCCGCGTTGCCGAGTCCGCAGACTGTCCGGGCGAGGACGACTTCGAGGAATGGTACAGAGCAGTGCAGCGGGTTGCTGACAATCATGCTGCTAACCAGTCCTTCCACTTTGGCGTGCACTCCGGTAACTCCGGACACTCCGGACCCCTCGTCTGACCAGCAGCCAACTCTGGAGTCGCTCGGACTCCTACGGGTGTACTTCCCACGCCTCGGACTCTGCTCCCACCTCTGCAACCTCGTTTCCAACCCCCGCCTCCTCCGAAGGCTCTCTCACCGGGCGTCCCTATGGACGTCGACTACACCTGCTCCCGACCTGCCACTTCACAGCTCTGTTACCGATGTGGCAAGCCCAGCCACATGTCCCGTGAGTGCCCACTCCGGTACGATGTCCAGTTCATGACCACCAAGGAGCAGATGTCCGCCATTGAAGATCTCTTGACCGCGGCCGATGTTGTAGAAAGTGCGGGGACTTCGGAAGGAATAGATGGTGAGGGAATGGCCCCGGTTGAGGAATCGGACATGGCGGATTTTGTCCGGACCAATGAGTGATCAGTGCGACCTCGTTGGTAAATAACCGATTTGCTTGTCTTAGCATAGACGGAATACAAGATGATGACTCCGACCAATCCGATGATTCATCCGACGTTAAGCAAGCGACTCTGGTTACAATCCGCACACTCCGAAGGTTTCGCCCGCAGTGGGAACGACGGCTACTCAGTAGCTATAAGATCTCCGCGCTGCCCGGCAAGCTTTCCTTAGATATACCCATTGAAGTGCAGAGCACGGATACACAACACAGATGCACCCTGCAGGCCCTGGTGGACTGCGGGGCCACCAGAGTCTTCATGCATCTGCGCTTTGCTGATGCCCATGGTTTCACCTGACGCAAGCTGTCTGCTCTGATTCCGGTCTTCAACGTTGACGGATCGCCAAACGAAAATGGATCCATCTCCGAAGTCGTGGACCTTGTACTCCGGTTCAAGGATCACACAGAACGGATGCTTTTCGCAGTCACTAACATCGGACGGCAGGACATCATCCTCGGATACACCTGGCTTCGGAAGCACAACCCTGAGATCGACTGGCAGACGAAGGAGGTGACCATGAGCCGTTGTCCGTCTGGATGCGACACCTGTCGCAAGGAGTTCCGCCACGACAAGCTGGCCCGACACAAGGAGTCTGTGCGACTCCGGGAGTGTTGTACGGGTCCGATGCCAAGGGTTGAGGAACTGCACTCGGATGATCTCCCGCAGCTTCAGGACTGCGAGGACGATGATGAGGACGATGAGGCTACAACTCTGGACGACTCCGGACTTGAGAAGGGTGACCGTATCTTTGCAGCCATTCCTCCTCCGACTCCAGAGTACCTTCTGTTGGAATGATGTAATCTGGCACATGATCACCATTTGAATGGACTGGAAAGGGGCATGAGCCCAGCCAGTATTGATTGAATGGTTGGGTGGTCATGTGAAAGGGAGAACATATTCAATGTTGTGCAACCAGTAACCAAGGCCAGATAGCTCAGTGGTAGAGCGTCTGGAAAGCAACCAGAAGGTCCTTGGTTCAAACCCTTGTCTGGCCATCTTTTCTTGCCCCTGATTTTAACACCTTTGGAGTCTTCGGGAAGAACACATCCGGGCTTTGGAGACAGTCTCACAGTGCCTCGCATTGGCTTTCCAGCGCAACAGACCCCACGATCCTCGGAACAGCGCAGTCCCGGACTTCCTTCAGGAATTCGAGGACGTCTTCGCAAAGGAGTCCTTTGATGAACTGCCCATGCCGCATCTGTGGGACTACGCCATTGAGCTACTGGAAGGAGCGGAACCGACCTCTACCAAGTGCTACCCGCTGTCCCCTGCGGAGCAGAAACAGCTGGACGAATTTCTGGAAGATAATCTCCGGACTGGTCGGATCCGCCCCAGCAAGTCGCCCATGGCCGCCCCAGTGTTCTTTGTCAAGAAAAAGGATGGATCGCTCTGCTTGGTCCAGGACTACTGGAAGCTCAACAACATGACGGTCAAAAATCGGTACCCACTTCCGCTCATCTCGGACTTGGTGGACAAACTCCGGAACGCTCGCTACTTCTCCAAGCTCAATGTCCGATGGGGTTTCAACAACGTCCGGATCAAGGAGGGTGACGAGTGGAAGGCCGCATTCCGGACTACACGCGGACTCTTCAAACCCTTGGTGATGTTCTTCGGACTGACCAACAGCCCATCTACCTTTCAGACCATGATGAACGACCTTTTCCGGGAGCTCATTACGGAAGATGTGGTCATTATCTATCTGGATGACATTCTGATCTACACCAAGACGCGCAAAGAGCATCGCCAGGTCCTCAAACAAGTCTTAGAGATCCTCCAGCGGAACAAGCTCTTCCTCCGGGCAGACAAGTGCGATTTCGAACAGACCAAGGTGGAGTATCTCGGAGTCATCATCTCCGAGGGTAAGATCGAGATGGATGGACCCCATAAAGGTTTCCGAAGTCGCGGACTGGCCGACCCCTCGGACTCAGACTGAACTCCAATCCTTCCTCAGGTTCGTCAACTTCTACCGCCGCTTCATCAAGGACTACTCGCATATTGCTCGGCCTCTCTTCGACCTCACCTGCACAAAAGAATGGCAATGGAATGACTCCACTCAATCCGCATTTCTTCGGATCAAGGAGCTGATCACTTCGGAACCTGTTCTGGTCTTTCCGAAAGAGGATCGGCCGTACCGGGTTGAAGCGGACTCGTCGGACTATGCTACGGGTGCGGTCTTGTTGCGGCTGGATCTGGATGATGGTAAATGGCATCCTGTCACATTCTACTCTAAAAGTCTACAGGCTGCGGAGCGGAACTACGAAATACACAACAAGGAGATGCTTTCAATCATCCGGGCACTCGAAGAATGGCGGCACTACCTTGAAGGCGCGGAGACTCCGTTCGAGATCTGGACGGACCACAAGAACCTGGAGTACTTCATCAAGGCCCAGAAACTCAACCGTCGCCAGGCCTGCTGGTCCCTATACCTCTCCCGCTTCGACTTCACTCTCCTGCATCGTCCGGGTCGGATGATGGGTAAGCCGGATGCTCTCTCGTGTCGCTCAGATCACTTGGATGGTAAGGATGACAACAAGGATGTGGTTTTACTTAAGCCGTCCTACTTTGCTGTCCGTGCCACGGGTGTCACTCTTGAAGGGGAGGAGAAGGATATCCTCACGGCTATCCGGACTGGAGTGCGGGATGCGAAGTTTGAAGATGCAGTGGCAAAGGCAGCAGAAGAGTTGAAGAAGGCCCAGGGCAGTCGCAAGACAGTCCGGAGTGCGGAATGGTCTCAATCGGATGGACTCCTGATGTTCCGGGGTAAGATCTATGTTCCAGACTCACCAGACTTGCGTCGGACTATTGTAGCCCAGCACCATGACACCAAGGTCGCAGGACACGCCGGCAGATGGAAGACCCTTGAGCTTGTTTCGCGCAGCTACTGGTGGCCCAACATGTCCCGGTACGTCGGATCCTACACCCGCCATTGCGACCTCTGTCTCCAGACAAAAGCCCAAAGGCATCTGCCCACGGGTGAACTCCATCCACTTCCTATTCCAGATGAATGCTGGGATCGTCTGAGCGTTGACTTCATTGTTGAGCTCCCGGAGTCCAATGGATTCAACGCTGTCATGAATGTGGTTGACTCCGTAAGCAAACGCGCCCACTTCATTCCGACTCACACCACAGTGTCTGCCCTCGGATCTGCGAACTTGTACCTGCAGAACGTCTGGAAGTTGCACGGACTCCCTCAGTCCATTGTGTCCGACCGGGGTCCGCAATTCGTCGCAGAGTTCACCTGAGAAGTCTACCGGATGCTTGGAATCAAGTTGGCTGCCTTCACTGCATATCACCCTCAGTCCGACGGACAGACAGAGCGGACTAACCAGGAACTCGAGTCTTATCTCCGGATCTTCGTCGGAGAGCGTCAGGATGACTGGGCCCGACTCCTACCTATGGCGGAGTTCGCGTACAACAACCGGGTCCATGCGTCCACTCAGCAGTCGCCCTTCCTCCTAGATACAGGCCGTCATCCTCGTCTCGGGTTTGAACCTCATCAACCACTGTCTCGGATGGAGTCCGCAAACGAGTTCGTAGACCGGATGAAGTCTGCAGTCGACGAAGCTCAGTCTGCATTAGTCAAAGCTCAGAACGACATGAAGCACTACTACAACCAGCGTCGGACTCCTGCTCCGGAGTACCAACCGGGTGACAAGGTTTGGCTGGACTCGTCGGACATCAACCTTGCCCGACCCTCCTGGAAACTCGGACATGCACGACTTGGTCCTTACAAGGTCGTCCAGAAGGTTGGCAAGGCAGCGTACCGACTCCAGCTCCCTCCAGGCTTATCCCGTCTCCATCCCATCTTCCCCGTGGTCAAACTCTCTCCCTTCGTTCTGGACCCCATTCCGGGTAGACGCCCTGTCACTCCGCCACCTCCACAGCTCGTTGACAGAGAAGAGGAACACGAGGTAGAAGAGGTCCGGAATAGCAGACGGTTTGGTCGGGTCCTGAAGTATCTGGTGCGCTGGCGAGGCTATGGTATCGAGCACGACTCCTGGGAGCCTGCGAGCAACCTCCAGCATGCTGCCCAGAAGGTCAAGGACTTCCATGATCGTCATCCGGACGCAGTGCGCTTACTCCGGACGAGTCTGATGACTCCGACGACTCCTCTACCACTCTGGATGACTCCTACAGCACTGGATCAGTCCTGGGAGCGTTGGCGCAGTCGGAAGGCTCCGGGCTCTACGCAATCGTACTTTGACATCTTCTTGCAGCAATCCGGAGTTTCGGGTCTAGTGAATTCATGGCGCGGCAGGCAGGAATCTTCGCGTCGGGTCGCCGCAACCTTGAAGGGGGGGTGATGTAAGGGGACACTCCTATTTTCTCCTATTCCCCTGCCCCTCTCCCTTCCTCCTCGTTCCTTTCCCCTTTTCTTCATCCCACGGACTCTTACCTACATCCCCTTCATTCCCTTTCGTCCCCTTTCCTTTCCACTTCCTTTCCGGCCACTCCTTTCACATCCAAGTCACGTCCGGTGACTCCGGAGTCCTCCCGCACTTCAGACTCGCTCCGGACTCGCTCGGACTAGTATATACACTTTGGGGCTCGTCCGGGCTACCCCTATCCTCTTCCCCCACTTCATTACTCTTTGCTCTTACTTTCCCAGGTCGCTGGCACAACTCCTGTACATTCCCCTTCCACTTCATTATCACATGCCCCCTCGTACCTTGTGATATTCGTTCGGACTTGTGGCTGGTGTACTGTACAGTTATCCTTCATTCCTCCCACGCTACTACAGTATATACTTCGCTTCCTAGCATGGAGAATCCCTATCCTGTTCTCTTTGGATTCTCCCTCTGCTAGGTGAGCAGCTCTCTCATGTATTGTAGTTAGACTTATTCATATCTTTGGATTCTCCCTCTGCTAGGCCTGCACTGTGTGGCCACTCTTGAGGTTGCCCTTACAGTAACTCCGCTATGTGGGGGTCCATGTCGATGACTTTGTCAATATCCCAAACAGAAAGAAAGCAAATGAGGATCTCAAACAGGACATGTGCACAGCTTGGACCATCTCGGACCTGGGTGAGATTGGATTTTGTCTGGGTATCAACATTGATAGGGACTGTGAAGCAAGGACTATCATGCTCTCTTAGGTGGCTCTCATTGAAAAACTGGCTTCAGTTGCTAGCATGTCACTTCATGTAAATCCTGTGTCAACGCCTATGGATTCTAAACTAAAGCTCAAGCACCCCTCACCAGAGGACACCCTTACAGTCGCTGATGCTCTGGCACTCAGCAAGCTTCCTTACCGCCAGGTTGTTGGGACTATGATGTATATTGCAATGGGGACTAGGCCTGATGTTGCATTTGCAGTGTCTATGCTTGCATGCTTCCTTGATTGTTACCAGATGGAGCACTGGCTGGTGGCACTTCACTGTACGAAGTACTTGATTGCAACAAGGACACAAGAACTGGTGCTTGGCGGGAAAGCCCCCATCCAGTTGCATGGTTTCTCCAATTCTTCTTGGGGCAACTGCCCAGAGACCAGTCAGTTGACAATGGGATACTGTTTTACACTCGGCTCTGGCATGATCTCCTGGTCTTCGAGGTGACAAAAGCTGGTCACTAATAGCTCAACGGACGTGGAGTATGTTGCCATCAATGAGGCCTGTAGAGAGGCAATGTGGTGTTAAACTTTAAGCAATTATAGTTTGATCAGAAGCTTGTTTAAGCGTTCTAATGACTTCTAATTGCCTTGGTAACAATCACTAATGATGTGTTGATGCAATCAATCAATAATATGTAATGATTTGCGCTCTATTGACTCTTTGTGTCTAGTACTCTAGACATGTAAGGAAAATGACCTCCTAAGGTTCCCACGGGTACTGTTCTGCGCGAGGCGTGAATATTGGTGTCCACTAAATCGCGTCCGAATTTGTTTAGCTTCGGAGCAGCTTGGAAACATGCCAGACATCATTCTAATGATGGCTCCATGTTTTATTTTCGCTCCTTTTGCTTTCCTGCTGAGACCGAAGCGTTCCGGGGTCTGTTCCAGCCATCACAATAGAGGTCAATAGACCTACTAATGGGGCACTGAACGTGGGAATGTTGCATTGACCGTGGGAGTCGAGCACTTCGAATTTATATACAGATTGCTAAACAGTGCTTTCGCACTTTTAGCAATACTGTCAACACCAGTCATCCCATGATGACCTGGGTTATCCCAATGGGTGTTGGCAGTGTCTATGGGTGGTCCCCAATGCGTGGGAACCGTGCGCTTAATAGCACAACTTTGTTATACATTTGTACAACAAGTGTATGCATCACTTCAACATGTGGCTACGTGACCTTCTGGAACAACTCGGAGTGCCTTGTGATGGAGCGACACAGATCTACAGTGATAATAATGGTGCTCTCGCACTCATGAAGGACCCTGTATTCAATGCACGCTCAAAGCATATCAAAGTCCATTATCATTTCGTTCGGGAGCAAGTTGAAACTGGAGACATAGACTGTGTACGCATCGACACAAAGGAGAACACGGCAGACATCTTTACAAAGCCTCTGGACAGAGGGCCATTCATGCAGTTCAGAAGGTGCCTTGATGTGTGTTAAGGGGGAGTCTCCGTGAGGGGGAGTGTTCAACAGTTTCTCTTTGCAACTTCTCTCTTTCTTTTCTTATTTACTATCACTCTCCTCTTTCCTATCTGTTAAGCAAGCATCTGTCCATCAACCCTAAATGGGGAGGACGAGCGTGCACTGAGTGAAAGACTAGTAAGCCTACTCACTGGTTGTGAAGCTAATACTACTATGTAGCTACATAGTTGTCTTATGCGACCTCTTACTGACTTCTCTGGGTAGAGCAGTTGTTATTGAGTACAGTCGGATACAGGCTCCTTATATACTGTACTCTACCTATTCTAATAATAGGTGCGCAGTCAATACTAAGCATATATGACTCAGTATGAGTCTGTATGACTCACGTCGTTAGTAAGAACCTTCTATGAAGTTCTACTGCGGACTGCGCTCTGACTCATGTCCTGATGGAAGCATGGTCATGTGGAGGTGCATGCGCAACACTATCCTTTTCCGATCCTTTTTTCGGCGCACCCGTCGAGGGGGAGTGTCGGGTATCTTCGTTAGCGCCGTATTAGTCATTCTAGGGTCACTTCCCAAGATGGGTCGCGTCCTCACTTTCCTCAGTTTGCATCCTACGCTCACTGAGGTAAAGTGTCGTTATCAATCCTTGCCTACCGTAACTGACCGTTACTATCAGGATACGGTTCAGGTACATAATAATACATCAGTTTGCATCCTACGCTCACTGAGGATACGGTTCAGTTTCAACACGCTGCACCCGGTTGATCTTCGCTTTACTTCCAAGTTACACACTAGTTGGCACTTACGGTGTTACCCACTGGGTAGACCTTCAGCTACAGTAATCCGCCGGCCATTTATCCGTCGCCTCTGACAATATTATGCAAGATTCGGACGACCCGTGACTTTTTGTCGCAGGCTGAACAATTCCATGACCCCCTGGTCCCATTTCAAAACTGACCGTTGGTTTACAACAGTCTTCAAATGGGATAGCAGCTCGTCAGCCTCCACCAGCCAGTCTCTCTCCAATACCATCATCTCAAGCACTCGGTCGTCTTCAGTCATTTTGCAAAGCATGCTCGCTGCCCTCTCTCAGGTTCTCGGCGCTCTCAGGGCTTTCATTCTCGGCATGGTCGCCTGCCTCACCAGAAGATGCGCTCACTCGCCCTTTAAGTCAGAGCTTCCTGTCGTCGCACCGTATGAGGATCGAGTCAACCGCCAAATAAACCCCAAGGCGGCTGGAGGCGTTACAGTATCCACACATACCTATGGAGCTACATCGGTCGAGGCTCGGATGAATAACGGATTCAGGGCTTTTCTCGATGACTCTGGCGAAGGGCTCGATGTCAAGGAACTTGGCATGCGGAACGATGATATCGAAGCTGTGAAGAGTGAATGGAGCAAGTTGCTGAAACAAGGATCTAGGCTGAATTCTTCTGATGAGAATGGTGCGAGTTTCACCCCGCTAATCTTGAATGCTATGTTGATGATGATCTATCCAGAGGATCTCTACTTCTTCTCGTCATTGACAACGAAGAAACCGTCCCCAGAGCCAGGTCAATTCCACGACGCAGCCCTTTCCTTACGCCAGGTCGAACGCACCTTGGAAGGCGTCGACCTTGTGGATGTCTCTTGCTCTTCCTCGCCTTCTACTTCTGAGTCTTCAGCCACCGATTCTCCGTTGTCTACTGAGTCGTCATACGAGGCTTTCGAGAAGTTCCAAATGTTTCGATTCCCGCTTGGACCGGCATCGCCAGACTGTGCATCACCGATGTTCTCCCCAGGCCCATGGTACGAGGAATTCGAACAAACGGCGTCTGGCAGTGGGTTCTCCCCAACTACACCAATGACGATCAGCATTGGCAAGCGCGGGATTGTTCTGCATGATTACGGAGACTTCGATAAGAGCACGCTGTCAACCCCTGGTCCATTTCGCAGGGGATACCAATGGTCGAGGGATGTTGTGTAAGGCGCTGAGAGGATCACCATCTAAGCAAATATTGTAAAGTCGCAAAAACAGCGTAAAAGCAAAAACAATGCGTTCATATCTATCTCTTGCATTATCACCTCTGTGGTTGGTGAGTTGATTGGCTCCAAACTCTGGTAACTAGAGACGGTGCATTAGATCAGCACCTCACAAATGCAGGCGAATACATTGTGCAGTTGAGCTCCCACAGGCCGGGAGGTAGGTATGTGCGTACCGTCTGGCGCGGAGAAAGGAACCGCACAACAAGGTCTATTCAGAGCTAACAATTTCATACGGGGAAACGAACGGAAATAAGTTAACAAAGCTCAAGTCCTACTTGGAGTACGGTAGAATGATAACGATGGTCTAGGCAGACTCTGCTGCGCTGCGCTTCTTCCCTTCCTTGAAAGTACGTTCCAACAACGCATTCAACAAATCCGCTCGTTGAACGTGGATTCCGTGGCCGGTATCTTCCCATTGCACAAACTCGGCTTCGGGCATGCTCGCCTTGATGTCGTGGGAGTGGTACGGAAGCACCAGATTGTCAACATCGCCTGTAACGATTGTAACCTGTGTCAACGGAATGGTCAATTCCAGTTAAAGCTGTAGTCACACAAAGCACTATAGAGACATTACCTTCGGGATCGAGCGTGATATGGCGCCTAGTCTGTCAGGAGTGACTCTGTGCATCACGGCGGCAAACATCTGCGAAATATGGCCCATGAATTGCTGGGGCTTAGTGATGCTCATACGACGGATATATTCCTATTGCACAGCGGCTTAAGGTGGATGGGGATTATTATTTGAGGGTGGGTACGAACCTCAGTTTGGACCTGGAAATTCGTCCGGCCCTGTGAGTCATCCTTTGCCTTCTCCTTCAACCAGTTGGATGTAAAGAGCATTTCCATTACAATGGGGGTCTTCTTGGCGATGTCGGGGGTGAACATTAGCCTAGACGGTATATCATTACGGTGTAACGGAGCATAATCAAGGGATTCAGCTTACGTTGCCAGTGAACGCACGCCTTTCCACTACGATATGTTGGGGAATGACGAGGCAGTACAGGTATACGGAAACTCACAGGAGGGAGGTTTTGCCAGAAATAACCACCTGGCGTCGTGACGATAAATGAGAGCGAAGCAATACGTTCAGGGATTCGAGACGCCAGCTCTTTGGAACCATAAGTCAAATGCAGGTTCTATCCCAGCTCATCACTTGGTTAGTCGGCTCACCCTGTGCGATCATTCCCCCCAAGCTGACACCGACAACGTGAACACCACGCTTCTCCGTCCAGCCGATGTAGTCAAGGAGAACAATGGCATCCTCTGCCATGCCCGCTGTTCTGGGGTCACGTAAATCCTCAGCACGGTCAGCGCCATCAGTGCAATACTGCGACTCACGTATATGGTCCACGCGGGTATCCCGAGTTTCCGACGCCGCGGTTATCGTATACGAGGATTGTATGTGAGTCCGAAGGAGCAAAGTGTTTGACCTGAGGCCCCCAGGCGAATCCGCTCGAGTTCAGGCCCATTATGAATATGACTTTGTATTCGGTGCCCCATCCATGTTGCTCAAAATATAGCGAATGGCTTTCGAGTGGTTCCGCTTGGTGCCGTATTTGAGTTACAGGACAAAGACCCTTCCTGACTAGATAGTCGTTCTCGAACGCGGATGGGAGGTCGTCAGACGGTGAGGCCATTCCAGAGACGTAGAAGTTACAAGTCAAGTTGCAGCTGATTCCTGGCAGTGCAGTAGGATTGGAATGCTGCACGTGATGGTATATTGAGCGCCGCTCGGCGCTGACACTTTGCTGCTGACCACCATCATGGTTGGCCCAGAATCAAGAAGCAAGGTCTGGTCAAGGTCAGCCGACTATATACTCTCCGGAGACATACGCCCTCATGCGCAACACTGAAACACAAGCGATTCATCAGTCATTTTGATTCGCTTAGAGTCTGACAGAATTTCTGATTTACAGTGAGGCTCTGTCCGATGCGGTGATACGACGGCAATCGTGGCTAGATGGAAGCCAAATGCATAACAGGTCACCGCAGCGCACTTTGTGATGGACTCGGACGGGGGTGCCCGACCCTGGGCGACATGATTCAATTGCTCGCTGGGCCAAGCTAAATGGTGCCAATTACTTCCCAAGGGGTGGAACTTCAACGCGCTATCCCCTTTGGTTGTTGAGGACGTTTTGATATGATATAAATTAGTGCCATCGTGAATTCTTCCCATGTACAATGTTCTCTGACCCCACGAAGATCATCCAGTCTCTAGAACGATTTCAGATCGTTACGGCAAGTCAATATTCTTGGAACAAGAATTTCGGGCTGACCTTCCATCCAGTACCTTCATCGTAGGTCTATCCATCACTTGTCTTGAGTAAACTCATTGCTTGAAAGTGTCATGCAACGGCCTTCTCGTGGGTGTTATGTTCAGATACTCACAGCTGACTATCTAACACGCACGCGTAAATGTCAGGTGTACGACTATCTTTTGACCTTTGCGGACGAAGTGCGCTATGTATATGGAGCACCATGGACTCTCGGGAGAATACTTTTCTACCTCACGCGGTACCCGGTGTTCGTAGATACTGCCCTCACGCTGCATCGTATGCAAGGAAAGCCTCCTGCAATGCATGCCGGTTACTGACCACAGTTTGCAGATCAAGTGGGCTATTCGCTTTCTGTCCAAGAATGTATAACATTATTCAAAATCACCGGATGTACGTACCACCTTCGTTGCTTTCCGATAGTCGCAAGCTGTAACCGACATATTGCAGGGATGATCATAATTGGTATTGTCATCGCGGAAGGTTTGTATTTGGGTAGTTGCCCTGAGACCACCTTATTTACCCTGCATTGCCAGTAATCATGACGTTGCGCGTGTGGGCACTCTGGGGCCGCACGCGGAACTTTGGCATCTTCCTCTCCATCCTCAGCGTCGCAACCATCGCCGGAGGCGGGGTCGCATTTTTTATGTTCCACAGCTCTCAGGCGTGTGAGTCTGCATAGCGCTAATGACTCTTTTCAATTCGCGACTCACGCATGGAACTTTCCCCACAGTCATTGCCATGGACGATATAAATCCCGTCATTCCCGGGTGTTTCCCCGACGATGGGAACAATGTCGTCTTCGTTAGTTTCACTGTGCTAATGGGCTACGAAAGTGGTTTGTGACCTCATTGCCCGAGAGCCTGCTCCTCTACTTACCTTGCTCCTAGTCATATTCATCCTCACACTCATAAAAGCAATTCAGCACTGTGAGCTGCAGTTCTCCCTTGGCTCTCACCATACTCTATATCTTCCCCCTTTTCCATCGAGACTAACCATTTCCATAATATGACGACAGTCCGCCATGGTAGTAATTCATTCATCACAGCATTCTTTCAGGACGGTGTGTTCCACGAGAGTGTAACCCTTTGATTTCCCACAACTGAATGGTTCGATCTTCAGGGATCGTGTACTTCGCCGCATTACTTGGTTTGTCGCCTTTATGATCCTCCTGAAGACTTCATCTTAGGATCATATAGTTGTGTCTTTTGCCAATGTGATCATCCTCTTGACCGAACCGGTATGTCCTTGCATTGTTATATCCCACCTCGCATCTGATGATGCATTTGAATAGAACGAATACGCGAACTTGTTAACATCGTGAGATTCAACGCTCCTGCTACATAACTCTCGCTCATTTTCTCTATTCCATTATATACATCCAGGATACAGCGGGCCCTGCACTCCATCCTCTCAGCGCGCATCCTTCTGCGCCTTCGCCAAGAATCGGAACGAACGAGGAACGTACCCGACGCACCGACGGAAATCGGTCCCGTAGGGCAACTGGTCTTCGCCCGGTCGCAAGCATCGCATGCGGAGGAAAGCACAGGCATCTCTACGGAATCTCAAGCTAGTCACCCGAGAGGTAGACCTTGGGACCTTGATGATGGATCGTGGTTTGGGAATGGAACAGTCTCCAAGGCGGGCGGAGAGACGGACTATGCATGATGTGTGTATCATTATTACCGTTACACTTTGATGGATGTACTTGTACAGTTGCGCTTGAGTATGACTTCGCCGAACGCTCGCTAGTTTAGACTAGTTCTTGATCCCTTTACTCCTGGCCACGGTACCCTCACACAAGAACGCGCTCGGTTGTTGCGTATCAACTATGCATCAGCCTGAATCTCTTTGGGTGGTGAGCTGTGGCATCTATTGCGTAGTATATATTACTTTTAAACCATTATGTGACGGATAAATACTGTATCCATGCCATGGCTCTATCTACATAAATACTAATGGTACAGAATACACAGATGAAGCGAAGTTAATACACATCTTGAGTTCGTTCGAGGTATATATTCGTGATGTAATGAAGATGGGACCGCAACTATGAAGACGAAGCAGTTTGAGTTAATTTGTTCATGGAGAAGGCGTCGTGTAGTCTAGCATAATGCCGCTAATACGTTTGAAGACTGCGTCCGGGTATTGTCTGAGGAAGCAGGGTGAGTATAATAATCTTATTAACGGTACACGGCTGGACGTACCGTGCCTGCAGACGTTCAAGGAGGAATAGAGCGTTGTCGCGATTACCATCACCCAATTCCGCTCGTACCATGACTTCCCACGTTGAAGGCTAAACGTGGTGTTAGAATTATTTACAAACAGTGTAATCATTGATTACTGACCTCACGATAGACAGGCGCCATGACTTCAACCTTCGTAGACTGAGTAGGTTGGTGCGGTGCGTGGTTATGAGGCGCGGCAACACCCTCGGGAGGGTCTTGGAGGGACTCAAAGATGCTCCTCGCGTGATCAAGCTCTCCGTTTAGCGCGTAGCCTTTGATGAGGCAATTGGCAATGTACGCTGTCATATGTATACCGGCCGCATTGAGTTTCTCCAAGAAATGCGGAATCAGGTCGGTGCGATGATGAGCAACCAGGACGTTGATCATAGCTTCGAATACGACAGCATCGGGAAGGGGCGTAGATGACTTAAGTGTGCTAGGGTGAGTAGCGATAGCATCGAAATTCTCAATTGCTTTATCGAAGTCGTTGACAACACAACCCCAAGCATTGATGACGGCCGCCCAGTGCGCGCCTTGAATGGGTACATTCGAGTCTTCTTCAAGGTGCTTGAATACGTCCTCCATGGCATTAATATCAACTGGCTCAATGGTACCATAAGTATCAAGGAGAAGCTAATGAACGGCGATGTCAGTGGGGCAATCGCACGAGTGATTACTGACAAACCTTGTAAGTGTGAGCAGTTGGCCTGATACCCGCACGCAGAAGTGCGTTGTAGTAGAACAGAGCACGGTCGCGATTTGGCTTCGTCGCCGTGTACAATTGCATCATCGTGTTGTAGGGGGGGATCCTGGGTTTGAAGTTGGTTTGTTTGGTCATCTCGTCAAATAAGATCTCCGCTGAATGAACATCGCCAACTCTCGCACAAGCGCCAATGAGAGCGCCATAAGTGATGGAAGAGGGTCGGATATGCGCAGCCTTCATCTCTTGGAACAACTCCAACGCGTAG
Source organism: Pleurotus eryngii var. eryngii (assembly GCA_029467805.1). Taxonomy (NCBI): domain Eukaryota; kingdom Fungi; phylum Basidiomycota; class Agaricomycetes; order Agaricales; family Pleurotaceae; genus Pleurotus; species Pleurotus eryngii. Next base: position 922,377 of record SZVJ01000009.1, on the reverse strand, counting down.
TCAGCCTTGCGAGCCTTGGCCAGCTTCGAGATGATGTTGTTATAAAGGTAGAGATTGGGCGCGACGTTCTGCGATTGAGCTTCTTGGAACAAGGCCATGGCGTTCGATGTATCGTCGGTTGTATCCTTAACATACAAAATCAAGGCACCGTAAGCATCGGCAGTAGGTGCGCCGGCTTGGTCAAGGATACGGATACGATGAACATGAGCGGAGTCGATATCGCCAGCATGAGCGAGAGCAATGATCATACTGTCCTCGATCATGAACCATGCTTGTGACTGCCACTTCTTGTTGTACTCGAGCGACATGAGAACGGACTGCGCCACCGTGTAGACTTCGCGAACTTTGTCTACTTCACTGAGACGGCCCAATCCTTGGATTAAGCGCCCTAGTACAGCAGGGCCTGCAGTGATTCCCTTTTGGAGTTCAGCCTCAAAGCGAGTGTATGCCGTGAGGGGATCTGGCTTGCGGTTCTCTTTGGTGACCTGCAGGAGCTCATCAATAAATTGGGTGGTGTAGGGATTAATTCGAAGGTCCGCGACAAGGGTAGAGCTGTCGGTCTCGACTGATCCGTTATCACTTTCCGATACTGGGGACATTGCGACTGCTTCAGCTAAGGCATCGAGTTCCCTCTGTGGATTAGCCAAGAACTGTTCGTAGGCAGGGCCCATACGCTTGAAGGTGGCCTTGAGCACATCAACACCTTTGTTGAGGAATATTGCCTGAACCATCCTCTGCACGATCACCTGTTGAAGCTGCTGAAGATTGACGTTGTTCTTCGCCATGTCTTCGAGCAATTCCACGACACCTCCAGCAAATGCGTAGTCTTTGATGTTTGACTTCGGAGGGAGGCTTCCGTCCTGCTGGGGTAGCTCCATTTCTGCAGCAGCGTAGGCTAACAATTCCCAATCTCTCAGGGCTAGATCGTTTACAATTTGACCATCCTGTTTAGCCACGCCGTAGGAATGCAAGAGCTCAGCCGCCTGCGCATTCAAGTTAGGAAGGACGCCGATCTTGTCGCAGATCCTCGCAAGCTGGATAGCAGCGCCGAATGGGAGATCCTGGTCGGATTGTCGTTGAGCGTCGTAAATTTCTTGCACACGTTGGACGGCAAGATTCTGGACAGCGGTTTGCGCACTTCCCGCGACTTCGGGAGAGATGATCCCCTCGGTGCGTTGCTGGTCGAGTGTATTCATCTCATCAGCAATCTGCAGTTCCAACAGGTTGATAGCGGAAGGGAGATATCCAAGTTGGAGGTACGCATTCACGACTTCGTGGATCATATTCTGGGCCTGAGGGCGCTTGAACTTCTCAGATAAGACGTTCTGGACCAAGAAGTCTAAGCGAGCCTTGAGCGTGTCCCTTTGGGAAGGGGAGAACGACCGACGGGGGATGTCCCTCATGTGGTTCATGTTGGCCTGGAAGGTAATCAGACGATCGACTATTCGAACCTCAAGACCATCCCGGTTGGCGTTTGCGCAGAAAGCTTTGAAAAGGCGATTGAGATCATCGACTCGGTTGAAATCCTTGTTGGAAGCGAATGCGAGCGCATCGAGGATGGTCATCCAAGCAACGACATCAGGTCTGACGGGACGTTTCGTGGACTCGAAGGGGTTGCGAGGTGGGTCTGCCTGTTTCAGAAGGTTATCGAACCAAGACAGTGCGCTATCCAAATCACCGGTGCTGATGAATCCGTTGACGATGGTTGTGTAGGTCGAAGACGCTGGAGGAGGGACATCAGAAGGGCCGAACAAGGGAGGTGCAGGGGAGTTGAGCATGGTTTCGAAGAGGCTGATTGCATCGACCGGGACGGGTGGGTTCGAACGGAAGGACGCTTCGATCATCTTGTTCCAGATTTGGAGTTGGATACTGCGAGAAGCGGTCGACCGCTGCAAGGGCTTCGATGGATCATAGGTCTGCTTCTCGGGTTTGCACGGGGCAACATTCCAGACGACCCGACCTTCCTTGGCAGCAGAGAGAAATTCGTCAAAGACAGCACGAGCACCGTTCGCGTCATTGGCATTGGTGTATGTCGACATCATGTAGAGATAAGTAAGGGCAGATGGTCGTATATCCTTGCGAGCTTCAAGCTGAGCGAATACATGTATGGCGCTATCGACGGAGGCATGATAGGAACATGCGCGAAGCAATTGGTTGTACACCATCCCTGGGAGCTTGCTATTCCCGTCGATCGCAATTGTTGCTTCAAACAACGACAATGCCGAACCAAAGTTATTTTCCCGCTTGAGCTGTTCAACGCGTGTTTGATCAATGCCAATCTGAGGAGAGTTCGGGGGGGTCGTGCCGGAGATCATACGCTTATCGCTGCGAACACTAAGGGAATGGATCATGCGGTGGACTTCATGATCACGGTCGGTCAATGCTAATATGAGGATGAAGTACGTCCTGAAGTTTGGAATCAGTGAGCGAGCAAGCATGGCATTGTAAGTGTCCAAAATGAGCGTCAAAGGTTCACCAGCACGACGTGTCTCGTGCAAAGCTTCCAAGGCCTTGTTGAATTGGGCGGCAGACGGGTTTTGGGCAGATTCAACAAAGTTGGCAACTGTGGTAACGACCTGAGCGGGATCATTAGACTCGAGAGCGGTACATAGTGCCATGTATGTTGCATCGTCTGCAACAGATGAGGCAGGCTGTGGTGGAGCGACGCTCTGGGGAGCCGCAGGATCGGTTGACGGTGATGAAGAAGCGTCGTCTGCTGGAGGCCGCAGTGGTGGTTCCGAAGACGAAGTCTGTTCACGAGTGACCGAAGTAGAGTTGCGACGAACCAAGACGGGGGTAGGAGCAGTTGTGACCGGGATGGGATCTGATGCGAGGAGCATGTGATCGACATTCGATGAGGGAGCCTGCGCGAACGCATGACGCGACCGAGCGTGAATCTGCACACTTTCGAGGACTCCCAGGTTCTCACCACGTTCATTGCGTTCCTGCGCGTTTACGGACAAGCTATGGCTACGCAATCGAGGGCTTTTGGGCTTCGGTTGACGTATGAGCGAAACGCGCTTCACTTGGAACTCTTCGGTGTCGTCGTCCCGACCAAATGTCTGGTCTTGAGAGGTGATTGCATTTGCGTGAGTGACAGCCCGTCCCGCGCCCTACAAATACGTTAAGACAAACGTTAAGATAAGTACAGAAGTAAGAGAAATGATCGTACAGTGTAGCCGTTCTGGAAACGACTCCCAGCGTTGTACTTGGCTGACCCCGGACCTGGGCCGTTGTTACCCCAGTTCGAGCTCGAGCTGGAACCATTCCAAGGGGGCAGGTTTGTCGTGGTGTCCGTGCGCAGGACATTTCTAATAGTGTGTGTCGAATGCGACTGGACGACGGCCGCAGCCCTAGTCGTCTGGTGCAGGATGTGGTTCGCGACCTTGGGCAGCATTGTCGCAAAACCCGGCCGTGGTGGAAATCAGAATATCAGCAGTGGTGGTGGTGGTGGTGGTGGTGGTGGTGGTGGTCGCTGAGAAATGAGTGTCCCGGGGACATCCAAAAGTATAAGGCTTAGCTGACGTGCTGACTCGGCACTCTGCAGGGTTGTAATAGATGTGAAAATACTCCGGGCGATCCCGGCAACTAAAAGCCTCAACCTCCCGCAGGCTTTCCGCCAGTTTTCCGTAGTGGCCTTCACGTATCCCCTTGCTCGACAGATAAATCTCGCAAATCAACCGTCATTCGAGGGCTCTGTGCATAAAATACACCTTGCTTTGAGGTCTCGTACAACCTAGTGATACAGAGCAAGCTGTTATCAATGCGAGCGTGAGAATATGTATGTGACTGTGAGAAAATGGAGCCCCCTGATTACGCAGGAGTCGAACCCTGCACTGTTGCTCTTCACCAAAAACGACAGGGGGAACCATGCCCGAGGCTCAAGATATTTCTATCATACATATGAGATGACGGCCCGGATACCATCAATACTGATATAGGGCACCCTCGATGATTTGCACACATTGCGCCGTGGATTCACACACAACAAACCCAAACCAAGGTACTTCCATCATCTGACCGCAGTCGCATAGCCCCTTGCAAGCTGTAAATTCACGAACACTGTATCAGGCACTTGGACGTAGCTTAGACGTGATGCGTGTGGTTCGCAAATACAAACAACCGCAAATTGGGGTACTTCCTGGTTGACTGGTGGGCAACAGACAGGACAATATCAGCAAGTTTCGACGGCGCATGGGCGGCCAAAATGAGTGGGTCATCTTTGCTGTAGCGGCAGCATATTTTTTATGCTCCACAGCAACTCGGTTCTCGTCCAGAACTCGAGGGATAAGTACACGACATCGCTGCGTTTCTCTGCAGCCGCCCACAAAATTTAGAATGAACCGTGTGGATCGGATGAAAGGCTGCCCAGCATTCAGAGCAACCAAGACGCGGGGCCTCACATGCCTCATTCACCTTAGCTATGTTGGGCCCATCCTGCGGTCACTAAAATCCATACGAAGGGCCCATGTGATCATCGGATCGAAACGCAACTGGGGAAAGCGCCGCCGAACAGTGATAATGGGAAATGAAAGGATGGAAATCACTAGGGACGCTTCCAACCCAGCAAGTAGGTGATATTTCACACGTAGGCCTGGCGTCGTTACTTCTTGATTCTCCTGGGTACTCGGCATGTACCGTACCGTGTCATTGATTATGTGATTCAAGCTGGAGACCGCCAAGAGGGGATTGTCGGGTGAAGGCTGGCCCATCTGGCGGAATGCAACTTGTCCAGCGGGGCATGTGGTTGGTTTTTAGCTGGTGTAGCCACCGCTGCGGCGCATTCCTGGTTGCAAAGGCAAAAAGAAGCGCCAGGTGCTTGGCTTCTCTCGGCTTGACAATCACGTGACCAACCGATGAATGCTTGTACCACGAGTCGACTTACCTCCTACGCTCTTACTTCTCGCCACCATCTCGAAACCCGCCTTAGAGCTCGCGTGGTCGGACGCCTACCAGACAAAGATGATGTCCCCATCAGACAGAGACCTTCATCACGAAGCCGCTCTTCATGGACGTGGCGTAATAACCGTTCCTTGCGGGAGATGCAGCTTTCTGTTCTACTACCCGGAAGGCACACCTTGGAATATTGTAAACGACATGGTAAACGGACATTGGAATGTCTGTCCTGGAAGCATTAGGTAGATGGCACACTTTTCTCCGAAGTGATTCTATTAACGGACATGAATTCTGATGATGTAGCGCGAGTGTGGCAAAGTCTCGCCATGCAGCAGCCGATCCTAGGTACCCCCCACCGTTTACTGGCGCGAGGCAGGATAATAGGGAAGGGAGCTCGTCGAACGATGAGAATGACGGCGATCCTAACAGCAAACGTAACCGAAAGAAGAACATGATGGACGAGAGTGAGCGTAAAAAGAAACTTGAGGATGATCCGTGGGCGTTGGAGGTAACACCTATTAGCGTGCGATGTGGGGCATGCACACGTTTGGTCAGCCTTGACAAACGGTCAAGATTCTACCCCGGATTGTGGCTGAAACATCGAGAGAAATGCATGGAGATCAAGCGCTTAGAAGCGATCGAACAAGAACAAGGTGATGTAAGCGTATTCTTGGTTGTAACTGATTCTGACAGATAACTGACTGCTTCTTAGAAATCAGAGTCCTCTTCTGCCGTACAGTCGCCGCCCAAGAAAAAGGCTAAAGGACTCGACTCAACGGCTACGACGCCCGATGTCACGTCGCCGGCCTCCCGATCGACGGAGGTTCGGGAGAGCGCGACCCGCGACACTGCAAGAGTCATCTTTCCGCCCTCTATCCCAACTACTAGTCCAAGCGACGACTCATCACGGCAGGAAGTCCTTATCGAAAGTCGCCCTACCTCCGAAGGCAAGGATCCGACTGGTTCCAATGCATTGTACCTAGATGACTCGGGTGGGCCGAGATTTATCGGGAAAAAGGCGTCGCAGCCCGTCGTCGGATAGTGAGGCAGAAACCTTGGAGGATGATGAGAAACGTAAGGCCCCATTCTCCACCGGTGAGTCTACTTGACGGCGCGAAAAGGATGCTTCTAGGGCGCCATGTATATAATGTGCTTATTTAACTCAGTAGACGAGGCGTACGACGCATCGTATCTTCCACAACCTGGCAAGTATCGCCATGCTACGTGGCGAGAGCTGAGATCGGATTTCCGAGGTGCCTACAACTTGAGAGTAACCGATGAAGATAATGTAGGAGGTTTGAACCGAACAAAGTGGCTGAGCCCAGGGTCAACGGGAAGACATCGACTACAGATGAAATGAATGCAGCCGTCTGTGTGTCTTGTCTTCCTTATGGATCAAGTTATGCTAGCGGCCTGCCCCTGAATACAACTATGTGATTCTTTCTTTCTCTGGGTATGTTGAATCGTGACTGTTTGCATTTATATCCCGGCCATAATATTTACATATACACCTGATATTTATTGTGCTACTTTTTGGCTCCTTGTAGTGTACTCGTCTATTTATTTATGTTCTTTCGGTTCAACTAACGGGTAGAACAATGTTGGCGAGCGAATACCGCGCGGAGCATCACCCACCATCTAGTTGCTTCTTAGTTTCGGTTGAGAAGGGGGGAATTGTAAGGATGACTATCCTTCGAAAGCCTGCTCCTATTGTTTAATACAGCTTGCTCTGCTCGTTGTGCCCCGTTGTTCGTACTTACGTATTCATAGAATGAGAGTTCGGTATCATCACGATGTAACGTATGATGAGCGGTAAAGTCAAGAGTGAATTATGTATCGAGCGTTGAACTTTACTAACTACATCTGTCGATATGTCTCGGGTGGGCCGCAAAGCTATTCGGTTGAAGGTAGCGGAAGTTGGTAGACAATGAGCACGGCGTATTTCTTTTATACAGCACCGAATGTCCTAGCAAGTGATGGTCTACCGAGGTGATGACGGAGGTGTCGTGAGATCGAACCTTTGCAGACGAATGTGTCTCCCATCCCCAAAGTTTCCGTTAAACGTACGGACAGAAGGCACACTCAGTACTGAGACGGTGTTGACATTTTCCCTCTCCTCACGGGGAGGGCCTGACTAGAAGTCCACGGTCTCCGATCGACCCGTTGCAGAAGTATCCTCTTGAAACATAACACTCTGATATTGTTAGATATCGGCTCGAACGGGGCTGTTTGAAAGGTCCTATACGTCTGCATGAAGAATACACACCACAAGGAGGGCGCGACTTGACGAACGATTGAACATGATAAGTGAGAAGCGGATAGGATTAGCAAGCCCTCGAAGAGTCGAGATTCCAAGCAGCAGGACAGTGACGTCGTTTCCAGTCCTAGACCTGCAGACATGTTGCATTCAATCAAGGGTGCTGAGAGTTTCGTTTACACAGTTTACATACTCTTTCCTAGATTGCTGCAGCGAAATGGATGCATGAAATGTAGCAACGTAGCTGTAGGGAGACGTTGACAGACGGAGTTGCAATCGACGACGATATTCGCGGAGTCTAAAATCAACTTGCGGCAAGTTTTTCTTCAAAAGCCATTCGAATGAAGGCTAAGATGCAATGGGTGTCAAAAGGCCATTTCCAGAGGTTCACGGCAGGGCATGCCGGGACTCATATCGCGACGGAGGCCGGGGCAATTTGATTGAGCGCAGTACACAGCACAAATTAGCAATGTGATAGTTTTCCCAAATCAAATACAAAATACACCACAAAACTATTCTCGCTGCAATAATGCAAGGAGCGCAAGCCCGCCGAGCAGAGCGTACTTGAGTTGTGGGAAGTCGTTCTGCAGAAGGAAGGTCAGATGCTGGCGAATATAGTTAGAGAGAAGGGACGGTACTTGCCATCGCTATTGTGACATAGCCAATGTATGGCATAAACCTGAAGATAGATGAGTATTAGATAAATGCCTGCGCGGTTTGATTGTGCCAGTTTGATTAACTCACCCGCGAACTTTGCCAACGATGTGTTTCCGCTCTAGCCAGTCCAGACCTTCGTATAGCGCCAAATCGTCAACGTGGTTGTTATCTCCCTTCGTTAGCATCTTCTGCTCTACAGGGTGAGGGGAGGAGGATGTTGAAGGGTCCCAGCTGCGATCGTTACGCATGTAATCAGTAGAACGTCAGATATCTCGATAGGGATGGCCGTACTCTTTGATGGGGAAGTTTCTGGTCTCTAATACGCGATGGACGATTGGGATGTCAGCTCCGGGTATTTTATATACCGTTATGTCGCCTGTCCTGTACAGTTCCGACACTGGATTGGTGAGGAAGAGTAGGTCTCCTCGGTAGAACGCAGGCTCCATAGACCCACTAGGACACATATTGTAAGGACCAAATGGTATGGTATGGTAATCACAGGGGGAAGCGTACCTCAGTACGACGACAATGGGTGACTCTGAGTTGGTAACCAAACTCATGCCTTTCCAAAGCATAAGGCCCGAAGCAATTACGCTTGCAAAATTGAGCACCTGTAACAGAACCTAGCGCAGAAGCCGCATCAGCTACACTGGAGCCCCTGCTCTGATTCCTGCTCGCTTACATGTCTGAACCCCAGTCTCCTGAACGCCTTCAACTCATCCGAAAACATTGAGATTTGAGTTCACTTTGAGGATTTGGGTGATGAGCACGCCACCGGCGAGTAGAGTGCCCTAAGGGAGGATGTGGGGGATTCTTGAGGAGGCCTATGTGGTGGTGGTGGTGGTGGTGGTGGTGGTGGTGGTTCGGAGTCAGGCCTTGGACAGCGCGCTGGATGTTGGAGGAAATATGTTGGGGACTGGGGTCACGGACGTGGCGCATCGCGTGTCCGATCACTTGCTTGCCCGTGTTTGTTTCCAAAGGCCATTCAGCGTTTGCGAGGGTCTTTGGTCTCCAAGGCTCTGCCCAATAGTCCGTATAATGTAAATATGTAGATGAGTACATTATGCCTATAGTACGTGATATTAATCAAGACGGTCTCCCTTTCTCAGTTGCCCTTGCTCCCGAATATCATAGACATCATCTGCTACGAGTCTCTTCAACCAGAGGAACAGAGCGACCATCGAGCCGACCACAATGATGACGGTTGTAGTAGGGATGGGTTTTGACAAAGTGCTCGAGGGACATCATCTTGCCGTTCAAGTACTGTGCAAGGCTTTAGTCGCGATTGCGTTGACATGTAAGTGGGAGAACGTACGCGGGCAATTCTCTCAACAGCGTTTTCAGAATGCTTGTACACAAGCTTGTTCTTATGGACGCTGTCGATAGCGGTAAATAGACTTGCAGAAGTTAGCTTCAGAGGTTGACCGTTCTCATCAACGTCGTAGTAAATAAGGTTCTAAACGTATTCCGTGAGGCATTGTACGGTAAAGACGTTGGATAGACACTGACCTTGTGGTCTGCTATGACGACAGGGACTTCACCATCATCACTAGCTTTGATAGAATACATGCTCTTCATCCAGTCCTTCCATCTCTCAGCGTCCATCGAAGCAAAGACTACTTCCCTGTTACCCGCTGAGGCCGTATCGTGCGCTCTCAACTTCACCCGCCATTTACTTCCAATGTTTCGCAGCTTCTCAGCCACTCTCGCCGAGTTGACCTTATTTACTGCGGCAATGACAACGAGGGGACTGTGAAGTGCATTCATGATGCCTTGGAAGCTATCTTGTGTGAGCTCTGCGGTCGTTGGAAGACGATTCGAGAGGAGCCAAGGTGTTACAGTGGTTTGAATGGAGTTAGCATCGTGAGAAGGAGGGCCGAGGAATTGAGAGGTGGGCCAGGAAGCGTCGTGGTCCTTGAATGCGAGTATCGCCCAGGGGGCCCATGATGGTACTTTGTATTTCTCATACAGCTCAGGAGCAGTGGTCGAGTATACAGGAGGTGAACCAAGAAGGACTTGGGCGACTTTACCCATGGTTTTCTACGAAATGGGTAACGTTAGTATGAGTGCGATGGAAGCATGGTAATTAGACATACAAGGAGCTCGGGGTTCGAGTCATGGAGGAGTAAGAGGTAGATGACAGGATTCTCCGCTACCTTGTCCGCCAATGCGGTTGCATGAATGGGTTGTAGTGCGCTGTACGAGTGTCAGAACAGCAAATTCACGATCAAATGTATTTCCCATACGGTGCGGAGGCCTTCTCAGCGAAAGCCTTCAACTGATCCAGCTTGCGACCTTGGCTGTATTCTGCCTTGGAGGCTACACCAGTTGGGTAGAAAGCGAGCATTGGGTATCCCCCGACGCCTTGAGACTTGCAGAGAGCGCCATGTTCGTCGCAGTTGACTTCTGCGATGTTGATCTTGTCCTGCATATGCTTGGCTAATTGCGTCCATGAAGGTGCAAGCTTCTTGCAGTGACCACACCTTATGATAACATCAGCCACAACGTTGCGCAGAAGGGCGGGATGAATTTACCAAGGAGCGAAGAATTTGATGAAGGTAGCCCCCTCGCTCACAATGGATTCAAAGTTTTGTTCATTAAGCTCAATGACGCGTCCAGTTACGCCCAGGAGTTTAATGGGCTCTTCGGGTTCTACGGGGGCAGCAACCTGTGTCTGCGGTTCAGCCGATGTGCTGGGCTTCGCGTGTTTTGCGATGTACGCGGTAAGGAGTTCGTAATCTCGAATACCCTTGTAATATTCTTTGTATTCGCCATCTTGGTATACGTTCATCTGAGGGTATCCCTTTACATTATGTTCGTCACACAAATCTGTATGAGATATGAGCACAAGTCGATTGTAGAGATGACGCGGAGGGTGGCCACTCGCCTCCATAGGCAGCACAATCGACCTGCGCAAGGTGTATGCCGGGGTTGGGATTGCTTTCCACATCTTCCGCTAAGCGTTGCCATGTTGGTGCAAAGTCCCTGCAGTGATGGCAATACGGGGAAAAGTGCTCGATGAACCAGACACCTTTGGCTACAGTGTCATTGAAGTTATCTGGCGTCAGAAGGGCAGCTTTCACGGGGAGCGCAGCGGTGAATGCGAGCGTGGCGATGAGGACCGAGAGCGGGAGGTCCTTGAGGAACGACCACTGCATTGTGGAGGTCGAGAAAAACGTCGACGTGGAAGGGGGACAAGGCGGCACTGGGCGCTAAAGCTGACTGGCTACATGATGGAGACCTTTACCAATCCACATTTTCCCAAAAAATCTGTCTGTCGCGCACGTCGCGCTATACGCCGCGGTGAATAATGCGAAGGACCTCAGGAGCAGGATAATCAAGGCCGCGACGCTCGATGGCAATGAAGGAGAACAAGAACGCCAGGCAGTCAACTTTGCGTTCATAGATGCCCGCCTGGTCAGTCAATTTTAGCTGCGCTGCCTCTGCGCGGCTGATGAACGTAAAGATTACAAGCAGGCTGCATCTTCAGACTGCAATATACCAGGCTGTCATGGCTGAAGCTCAGGGCGCACTGCGAACGAAGAAGGTCCATTCAGAGATTGTCTGGATGTTGAACCCGACAAATAATGTATAAACTCTCCGGCTAAAGCGCGGAACACGACAATGATCGCGCCTCTTCTGCAGATCACGGAAGCTCTCAGGCGATATGGCGTGTCGGACACGACTAGGTCGCTCTTGGTCGTTCGCATCGATGGACCTGATCTCCCAGCCGAGCAAGCCAAGAAAGATATGGATGCTATTATATCTGGCGAGACTGTACCACTGGACAAGCTTCAGGATGTAACGGAATGGAATACTGTCAAGAAGGTTGGGCATTGCGTATCTATGTTGTAACTTACCGCTAACACTTCGGCTTGAAAGCACCATAGACTTGGCCAAGATACCGCTATTTTGGAAGCAAAAGGCGATCCAGGCAGAGAGAAAGTACTAATTAACGAGATTGTGATATCATCTGTGGCATCAAAGAGTATTGCATCGTGAATCGGACTATGTGAAGCAGAAGACAGGAACGCTCAACATTTCGACAAGAGAGTGGAAGGCTATGTATAAGACTGGTGAGGAGCCCCGCAGCCCGACATTGACATCGTTAACTCTTCGACGCAGAACGAGCGAAATTAGGTGCCACAGATTCTACTACGATACATCGTCCATGCAGTAATGTACATTGATAAAATGCGTGAGTGGTAAATGAAGAGATGATAGACATGTATGTTCCTTATGCGTCGTGATATAACCTCCAATTCCCATCCTCACTCAGTCGAGGAGAGCGTTTCCGCTAGGACCCAACCTCCTAGCCCGGCTGGGTGAGCCCCCTAAGAATCCCTTCGCTTCAACTCTTCCATCCCGCATCTTGTCCGCCAATCGATTCATATCATAGTGCAAGAGTGTCCCCGACGGACCGAGCAACTGCTTCCCATCACGACCCAACTTCTCTCCATGAGGCCCAATAGGACCTTTGAGATACCCACCATTGTCCATCGTGATGTCCATCATGCTATTGTTCTCGTTGATAATTTGAGTATCTAAAATTGGACCGGCGGTGGCGCCGAGGAGAAGGTGCGTTCCATTTGGACCAATGATTTGGGTGCCCATTGGGCCGAGTAGGGGTCCTGGTCCACTATCCAAGCTACGAACCAAGGGAGATCGCCGTTTGGGAGATTCCGCACCCGTTTTCGGCGAAGCAACAGGCATCTCTCCACAGCCTGCATCCCACTGGATAGTATCGTATCTTCCCAAGGGTGTCCTTTGCAGCGAGACTGGCTGTCCAAGTGTGGGCGCCTTCGTAGAAGCTGTCTGCGCTCGATCGCTGAATACATCTCTTTTGTTTTGCTTCGAAGGTGTCGGGAGAAGGACGTTCAGGTTGCTGGACTCGCCATCGTTGGTGCGGTTAAGCGCCTCCTCCATGGCGTGGCGATAGCGTTGGTTGCCTATGAGGACCTCGGGAGCTAAGGCGTTGACTCGACGTGGGCTGCGTCGCATGACTTTGGCGCGCATACCCTTCTGGGGCGTGCAAAGGACTGTGGATGGGTAAAAACGATTCTCGTGGAGCAGGAGTCACATAGCGGGCGTTACTTGAGGGAGGTGTGCTCGAAGGACTTGGTAAGGTAGAGTGGGTAGTAGGAGTTGTTGATGGTTCTGTTTCCTCGTTCATCTGGGTGTCCTGAGAGGTGCGTTCGTAGGGAGAGGGATCGTACGCCCATCTCGTGTGCACACCTTGGCCTGTGGCGGATGGCGCTACAGTGACAACAGCTCCAGAGCTATCAATTAAGGTGGTGCGAAAGCCTGTGTTAGTGGAGGAGGAGGGGTTTCCGTTGTGGACGCGGCTTGGAGGGGGTCTGGCGATGGTCCTAGCCTTGGGCTTAGGGGTATTCGCGCTTCTCCTAGGCGGCGATGAAGGGGTCGTTCCCGAGAGCCTCTTCTTTGCCGCGCTGCGCGTTACTACTGTCATTTCTAGCGGTGTTCAAAGGGACGAGGTAAGGATTTGTGTGGATTTGCCTGCGCAGACTCAGACTCTATTTAAGCCTGGAGCCTTTGTGGCGAGTGGCAAGTGGCTGCTAAAGAGATAATCGGTGTTTGTGCCACAATCGCTGGGTTTTCTTGGACGCGGCCCACTCACGCCTCAATTTATGGGGCTTCAGACAAAGGGAACGGGTCAAAGCAGAGAACGAGGCGCTCCTATAAGGGAGGGCGCGTGTGGATGAGTCAGCCCGTTGGCGGTGCATATTCCCTTATTTGGATACCGCCGCGTTTAAGCACGTCGGGAGTTGTCTAAACAGGAATCTCGGCCATGCAGCTGTCTCTGGGAGAACAATGGCTAAGTTACACCGCCAAGGTGACAACAATCCGGCAAAGCACAGTCTAGGCGACGTGAATGCATTGTTCGCACATGAACAAGAGTCTGAGTCAATGAGGGCGTAGCAAGCAGAAGGAGAAAAGAAATATGAATCGAGGGATCATGTACACTAACAAGAGTTCATTTTACTTCTTAGGAGTGGAATCCTCCTCTTCACCCTTCATACTCATCTCAATCGCTCTTGCAATAGCTGCCTCCTCGTCCTCATCTTCGTCCATGTCGGCATCGTCGGTCGTGCCAGCAGTTGGTCGTGAGGCGTCCATCTCGACATCCTGTGACATGGCTATCGCCTGTTCCAGCAGTGCCGCCTCCTCATCATCCGCGGGATCCGCGGCTACCGGGGCGGCAGCAGGAGGCTGGGCTGAAGGTGTTGATGTGTTTTGATTTGAGGTTGATGCAGCGCGTTCCGCCACTTCCCGTGCTTGAGCCTCCTCCATTGACATCCGTAAAGCCTAGAATAGATTATTTAGGTTGTTGACTCGATATGATGTGAGATGGAGTCTTATTACCATGGCAAGTTCTGGGTCTAAACTTGGGTCTACGCCGAATTCGAATTGATCACCGGCGGCGGTAGCAGTGGGACCACTTGCATCGCCGGTACCACCGAGTTCAGCGGGTATGGCGCCGGCACGGTCAGCGGAGAGTATTGGAGAGGAGATAAGGGCATCAGATAGCAAGTGTGCACCGGGGGGCAACAAGGAGCAGATGTCTAGGAACGGTCGATAAATGTGCTAGTGTTATAGCAAGCAATGAACTTACGAATTATCACCACTACTTGTACTCTCGACGAAGGACTTCAAGACACTCTTTCCATCTTCTGTAGGTTCCTCGATACCATCACCAAAGCATACAACGTCCACCGCGATGTTGTTCTTTTTCAATTTCTTTGCGAGCTTGATCATGGCTTTTTCATCTGCAGCTTGACCTTCTAGCGGTGATCCGACAAAGACAATAATTCGTTGTCGCAGATTCTTGTTCTCTCGATGTTTCAAGGCAAGTTGGGCAATAGCAATAGCCGTAGGAATGTCGATTTGTCCGCCAATCTTGGACGAAGTGGCATGTATTGCCTGCAAGATTTGCCCCAGGTCTTTCGAGTGTGTCACGAGGACCTCTGGGCTAACATATGGTGACTGAGCTCGCAGCGATGATATATTGCATGAGACTCTTACCCTTTGTTCGCCATGGTCAAAACACCGACAGTGTTCTCCGGATTGGAGTCGGTCTTGGTTTGGAATACGACGTTGACCGCATCGGCCTGGGCTTCGAAGCGGGTGGGTTGGTAGTCCCCGTTGCGCATGTACTCTGAGTTGTCAATGATCATCATGGTAGCTTCGAGCGGCATGGCGGGCAGACAGTGAGCTCGACAGCGACGACGGTGAATGCACTTCAATCGCTGACGCGTCTCAAAGGTGCGCGTATTTGGGAGGCAAGTGTTTGGTTCCCATCCCGCAGCCAAATAAAACCGGAATGAGCGGGCAACACGAGCAATACTAACTCGGACATAACTCACCTTTAGCAACCACCATGGCTTCCTCGACGACAGCGTCGCAGACCGAGCTGAAGGCCAACAAAGTGCCACTCGGGTGGCGAGACCAGTGCTCCGCGTACGTCTACGTCGACTAGCCTTGGTACCATGCTTTTCTAATTCCACGGTGCTTCATTATTGACTTTCCTGCGCGCGCGAACATGGGCTCACTGGTGGTGGAATAGCCTTTTGATTCCGTTGAATGTCTGTAGAAAGGATACCATGTACCTGCCATGGAAATGCGAAGACGAGCGACATGTTTATGAGAAGTGAGTTATCTGTTCACTATGTTGATGGGGTAGGGAAATGACAACATTTTCTTCGCCAGGTGCCAATACGACGAGTGAGGGCACTTCGTACTAGGCTTATGAACCTTGCTGACCAGGACTACTAGCTATGTCCGCCGCATGAAGGCCTTGTCGAAACAGAAGCTTGCAGCAGCGGAGGAGGCAGAATAGATGCACGCTCCCCTTCGTTGCTTTTGTTTAAATCAATCAAAGTAGGGGTTAAAGACAAGTAACTACACGGTAGCTCTACGTTTTCTTGCCATGGACCTTCGTCCATTCTGCTACGGCGTCGTGAATTTTAGAGATAACTTCTGGCGTATCAACTGCCTGTCCGAATGCCTCGACAAATTGTCCCTCCGGATCCATCAAGTAGACGAATATAGAGTGGTCGACGAGGTAATCACCGTTTGGGTCGGCATTCGGCGGGCGTAGAGAAATATACACGGTAGGCTTTACACACTGCCTTCGTGGACTCGTACGATCCCACCAAGCCAATGAAGGATTTGTGGAAGTCGGTCAGGTATTGACCAATTCGAGAGGGGGTGTCTCTAGCAGGATCAACGGAGATGAAGACGGGTTGGAATATAGAACCGTGTTCTTTCTCTGAGATATACAATGAGAGGAACGGCGTGAGCGCGATGGCATTGTTGGGACTCACCGACTACGTTCATGACTTCTGTCATTTTGTCTAACTCCGCCGGGCAGATGTCGGGACAGTTCGTAAAGCCAAAGTAAACGAGAGACCATTTCCCCAACAGATCTTTCTCAGTGAACGGTCCCCCGGTGGGTGTAGCTAGGGTGAATGGTCCCCCGACTTTGGGTCGCCCATATTGCTTAGCTGCGCGCTCTAGCTCTATTTTGGATGTTGGATTCAGCGACCAAAGCACCGGGGAACTCTGTAACCCACCTCGTTGCTCGAGAAGTTTGGCCTTTTCATGGCGGAAGTAGAAGAACAAGCCGACACCCACCGCCACGAAGAGCGCAGCAGACTTTGGTGTGAATACCTATATAGCAGAGATATTAGGCTCTTGCTCCAATATGCACATCAGGACTTACCCCTACGGCGGCGGCGCGGTCACGGCTGAGTTGTGAATAAGCACGCGTCGAAGACTTTTGGGGTGGGTAAGGGTGCTTTTGCGACCTGAAGAACGTTGTGTGGAATGCCCGACGCCTGCACTGGGCTCGGAGGCTGGTGGACAGCGACGACATGGCGGTGCGGCTGATAAAGGAAAACGGGCGTCTAATCGTCTCCTGACCAGTCGCGATCATTGGCAAGCGGCGATGGTCAGGTTCAAGGTATGCATTAAGTCCATCCAAATCTCATAGAGGATAGCTGAGGCTATACCCGCCAGAATCGATGGCTCCTTGTCGAATTTATTCCTCTGCACGAAGCGACCAACAATGCCCTTAATGGTCAACAGATATTCAATGCTTTGAAACAGAGCATTTTGGCTAACTTCGGAGATACGGGCTGGGGAGCAGTAGGGATGTCTCTAAATGGTGAGTTCCTCTAAGCGGCTGTATCGTTACGGCGCACTCATATGCTGGCGACAGTGACATACTTCTCACCTGTAACGAAAATATGCATTATACGAGTTGCGCGGGACCATCACAATTTGGCATGGGCAGCCCTTACGCTCGTGACAGCTGTAGGTACTTCAAGATACATACCGAACGTTGTTCATTTGTCGGGTAAGGGTGTATCTCGTCGCGTCGGGAAAGCTGTACTGATCCTGGAGTGTTAAGGAACAATAAAGCATGCTCAGTTGGCTGCTGTTGAGCACAATCGGAAGGCGATTGCACGGTACAGGGCACTTGCTAAAACTCCAGGTAAGGGATTGTACACTTTGGCGTTAGGAATACGCTGAGATGTCTACCATATAGCTGCTTATCACGATTCTTATGAAGAGTATCTGGAGACAAGTTCGAAAGAAATAGAGTCCCTAAAGGGGTGAATATTTGCCGGACGCTTTGGGTGCCTCAGATGGCTGCCACTTGACTATGTAGTACAATGCCTAGATTCTTCATGTGAAGCGAGCGAAGGTCTTCTACGTGGAGTAGTCGGTCTTCCGTAGTGAGCGCCTTGCTCTAATCTTGTAATCTCGACTGACCGCTCATCAGGAACCTGATCCATGTTCGTTGATATATGCACAATGGAGCTCCAGATTTCGCTCTAAACTTACTTGGTGGGGATGGAGTTAACCATTCACCGCAACCCTCCGGGAACTTCGGGCGATTTAAAGCCGTGGTCTTCGTTCTTTCACTTCTTTCACGTACTGCCACCTGGTTAGTGCGTCAAGATGCCGCTGGTGTCTCTGGACGACGTTGTAAACAGGAAATTTGACTATGTCGTTGTTGGTATGTTGACTGGTGGCTCTTAATCGGCAATTGTACGACTTGACTTATATCGCGCGTCAGGTGGAGGTGTAGGTCTCGTATAACTTGAGTGCGGGTCGCAGTATCTAATATTGTACGGATTATAGACGGCCGGGCTGGTTCTCGCGGCAAGACTGACCGAAGACGACGATAGTACGTTTTTTTTTGACTGGATCCAACGGTCAATCACCGGCTAAGGACGAAATAGCGACCGTTCTGGTTCTTGAAGCTGGTCCTGCCAACCTGGATGACGACATTATACGTACGTTATTCAACGGCTCTACGTGACGAAGCGACAATAGCTCGATACTAACATCCTGTCTATGCTTCTGTTCTGATAGTCAGACCCGCGCAATTCGGTGCTCATTTCGGCCATACGGACTATGATTGGAATTTCCCAACTGTAAGGGAATAGTATGTTGATTCCATTCTGCTAGCTTACCTCTCTCCGGGGTGGGCAGGAGGGGACCGAGGTAAAGTGGCACTTGTGAGTCTCGCCAGCTCCTTCTGAGCGTCAGCGGCCCGGCTCACGCTCCGACAAATCAGAGGTCGGGGCTTGGGCGGAGGCTCAGCTACCAATTATCTGTGCTGGACAAAACCTCCCGTACAAGATATAGACGGTAAGTCACTCGAATTCGTTGAATTGTCGACTAATTTGGTGCAGATTTCGAGCGTTTGGTGAGCGTCACTTATACCCCCATACAACGTGTATGCCTCATTTCTGGTTAGGGAAACCCGGGATGGAATTGGAAGAATCATGAAAAATATTTGGACAAAGTTGAAAAGTACGTAGTTCGAGCCGTCAAGTTCGGCTTGTCTGTTCAACCGTGGGTTGCGTTCTTCAGTTTCATCCATGTCCCGCCCGATGTGCAAGTGGCAAGAGGCCTAGACCTCAAGAAATGGAAGTGCAGCCAAGAGGGTGTGTAACGAAGGATCCTTGTTCACGTAGCAGCAGCAGCAAATGGCCTGCCATTATATCATTCTAGGGTTGTTGAAGACTGCGCACACGGGATCCATTTTGGATATAGAGTTGAAGGCCCACAAGGTACTTTCCTGATTTGATACGTCTCTCATTTCAGTCTTTCCTGATGTTGATGTATAGGCATTGAATCACCTTGGGATACCCATAGCAAAAGCTCCCGTACGTTGCTGATCCCCACATAGTACATTCAATTTGTGCTAATGTAACACCTAGTTACACGGCGACGTACGCATGGCGTTCGCCCCTGTTAACTTCTTTCTGACCAGGACTCTAGCCAAATGGTACCTTTCTGATTCCTAATAACATAGACCCTGCGACATTCACCAGGACCTATTCCACGAATGCCTACTATCTCCCCAATGCCGACCGCCCAAACCTCTCCATCCTCGTGCTGGCGCACGTCAATAAAATCCTTTTTGAGGAGTCCCCAGATGTAAATGAAGATTTAGTAGCAGTAAGTGTGGAGTTTACGTATGTCGGAAGGGTATTCCTCGCGACTGCAGTGAAGGAGGTTATCCTCGCTGCTACCACTGTCAAGTCCCCTCAGATACTCGAGCTTCGGGGATTGGAAGGCGTGATGTATTGGAGAGGATTAACGTCCCGGTTAAAGTTGATCTCGCTGGGGTTGGCGAGAATCTTCAAGGTACGTCCGTTATCCATTCTTCGTGCCATTCGGACTCTCCTCAGTGCCTGAATTATAGAGCATGTTAATGTCTGCGTTTCATTTGGTTAGTTGATGCCCTTCTCCGACTCACTACCGCTTCTCATTGCATGTCTTTTCATCAGAAATCCAGGACGATGTTGAAGCAGATACCTGGGATATCCTTCAAGATTCCACCCAATTATCTAAGCATATAGCTTTACAGTGAGCGAGATTTATAGACAAGCACTTTCCAATACTGCTACTGACCTGACTTAAGTGCCACAGGTTCAGGTCTTTTCACTGCTGGGATCTCTGCTATAGCCTTTGCTCCTCTGGACTTACTCACTGATAAGGCCGAAGAAATGAAGAATGCGATGAAGAAGAAAGTCCTGCAAAAAGCTGATACGTACCCTCCAGGCCTCCTGGAGCAGCACAAAATCATGCTGGGGCGATTTGATAGGCGCATGCCCGGTTGTGAAATCATCACCATTCCAAAGTTTCTGTCACGCCCAAGTTTGTCCCCCCATGCCCCACGTTATTCATTGATTTTTACTCGGTACCAGATCTTCCTGCACCAGGTAAACGGTACGTCACTTTCGCTGCAGCGACCAACTACAATTTTCTCGAGGCTCTGTCGTACGTCTTGCACTAAAACTCACCTTGACGCGCAACTTATGGCACACGGATTTAGCATTGTGCGACATCCGACCCCAAGGTGGACCCAGTGATAGACCCTCGTTACTTTGAAGAGGAGATCGGTAGGCCTGCCAGAAGTTATTGGTCTCATGGGTGTAATTGGCTCCTTATAGATATCCAGACGATTGTGGAAATGGTTAAATTTGTCCGTAAACTGCCAACTGTCCATCCTTTCACCGAAGTCGTTGGCTAGTGCCCACTCCTACGTCTGCTATTCAAGCCACTGATATATGTGCTGTGATATAGGCGATTCTCCAGTCGAAATAAACCCAGGTCCTCAAGTCCAGACCGATGAGCAAATTGCTGGTATGTTCGTTTGCGGATATACTGGCTATAATTATTGCTTCAACTCCTTATTAGCGTGGATTAAGCAAGCCCTCAACAGCACGTTCCGTAAGTCCTTCAAGGGGCGGCGGCCCATCCATTGCTAACTGTAGTTCTACTAGATCCAGCCGGAAGTTGCTCAATGTTGCCTCGTGAAAAGGACGGTGTCGTTGATCCTCAACTCAGGGTGTATGGTACAAAGAACGTTCGAGTCGTAGATCTGTCTATTGTGCCGCTACACTTTGCTTCCCATTCTCAAGGTAGGCTTTGATATACAACTTATTCGTGGTTTTAAACCCATTTTCTCGTCTAGCGACTGTGTATGCGATTGCTGAACAAGGTGGGTTATCTATTTGCTAGTGCAGCGCACTCTGCATGTGCTGAACTACATTTGGAACTTTTAGCAGCAGAGATCATTAGAAAACGGTTTCGACTGTAGAATACCGATATCTGTTTACATAGTCCTTTGCAAGTACTGGCCTCGACCATAAGACAATCATGATCGTTGCCCCCGGCAAAAGCGGCTCAAAACCGCGGTGTCTGGCCTCTACGTGGCCCGGGGGACAAGTACCTGCAACTGCTGGTTGCAGGAAAACCAACGAGACACGGGCAGAAAAAATGAGAGGCCCAGCCTCACGTCGGCGACCCACCGGCTTATCACCACATCAAATCCATCGATAACGTAGATGGCTCAAGTTTGCAAATGCACTTGAGTTATATCCTCAGAATCAACCACCGCAATGTCTAGTGGAGAGAACAACATAGGCCCACCCCTCTGCGCTATCCCGATGGCAACACCAAGGCAAATTGCAAGCAGAGGGTACCCCAAGGTGCTGTTGCTGGTTAGGGTTGAGCATGACCTCATGGATGAGCTTGGTGCACAAATGCATAATATATGTGCAAACTGAGCTAATAGATAACAGGAACCCCCTGGGGAACATTATAGGCATACAGCTGCCACCTCAGACCCCTGTTATAGGTGCATCCAGGAGGCCCCTTAGGGGCTACTAGGGACATGTTCGTGTGCATTCTGGCTATGGACTCAGGCTGCGCATACATGCAGCTATTTGGACTTCTTGGATTATGAACTCTGTACATATTCAAGCTTGCTGTAGTTATTACCACCAGACTTCTTACTGTTTCATGAATGCACAGACACCATGTGTTCCTTAAGTATATATGGTGCAATCCACCTAAAGGCCACAAGGTTGGAACAGGCGCAAAATTGGCTGGCGAAGCTGGCCTCAAAAATTATTTAGTGACTGGGTTGGTAACAGTAGCTCAGGAACAGCTCGAAAATATGAAATTATTGGAGCATAATGTAAGCAACAATGACAGCCAATGCTAGGGATTTTGTGAGCTAGCGAGGGACACGAAATAACACCTTCATTCCCCAAAAATGTCTTGCAAAAAGAAATCCATCCTCACAGCAGCAGCGCGTGCGTGCGAAGGCAAACAAGCCAAAAAACTTGCTTGTGGGGTGATTGAAATCATCGAGTGACTCAGACACAGACTTGGAAGTATGCAACTGGAAGGGTGGGGTCAATCATGAGGTGACGTCAGACAGCGAGTTTTGCCTTACTGACTCAGATGTTGAATCTGAGGCAGAGGATTTTTCTGACTTGGATGGCGAGGAGTTGGTCCAGAGCATTGAAGAGGAGATGAAGAAAATGGGCTTACCTGAGCCTTTGGCTATCATTAATGCCTATAGGGGAGGATTGGGTGTGAAGGAAGCGCAAATTCACGTTTGTAAATTCAGTTCTAGGACATACAAATCACACCGTCGTGTCTCAGAGCAACTTGCACAGCTCTTCGACCAATAGCTATCTTATCTATTACCTTATCTGGATGTCCCTGATTACCAAGCTACCTAATATAGTAGTACCATGTGCCTGTGCAAAATCCCAGTGACGTCTGAGAAATAACTCTCTCAAGTTTGACCCAATCAGAAATCTGTCTTGGGGTTATATTCCCTTCATCAAAACAAGGCTCTCTTCTAAAGCAATAGTGTTTTCATCGCCAACTACAGGAGCTATTCTGTTTGTTCCAACCTTGCGGCCTTTAGGTGGATTGCACCATAGTCCTGTACTTTACATATAGTTACCTTAGTTTGAATATTAGTTCCTTCTCTGCACTCACTCCTTGCCTCTTCACTGAGGTCCACATCTCTCTCCCCTTGCCTCCACTTGTACCCTCAGTACCCACGTAGGACTCATCCTTGAAATACAGGGCATGCAAGAGTGGGAGGCACAGCCAGTAGCTGAAGCCAAGCCTGTATGTCTTTGCTCCCCTCGTTTCCCCCGTGTCTCTATGAGGAACCGTGCACCCTGCGGGTCCACGTAGTTCCGAGCCCCCTGCGAGTGTGGCTTTTAACAACCCCAAGCAATAGCAACAAGAGAGTGCAAAAGGGGCTGCTGTCTCCTACTGGCATCACAAGCAGCAGTACATGCAACACCACTGAGAGGAGTGTTTAGGCCATGGCCATCTCAAGCTCCCTGAGCTTGATGCCTGGCCCCATGCCCACAACAAATCCTCCAGAGCCAACAGCAAGGGCACCCTCTGCACTAAACCCAATGACACTGTTGGTGTCAACTGCCACAGCCACTGCAGGCACTACCCCTTTCACCCCTGGCACTCTACCCACCCTAAATGCTGCAGCAAACACCTCAGCTGAGGCTACAGCTCAGCCAGCACATGCCACCCTGATGCCAGCTGCCACTCTCCCCCTCCTATATTCACTCCATCCCTTGACAACAGCACCACCCCCAATGTACTACTGCCAGGCCATGATGCTGCTGCTGACACTGCAGAAACCCCAGCCATTCCCACTCCCCTCACAGCAACACCACCACTGTGACTCCAAGGCATTACAAAGAATGACATTTTCAAAAATATTAACTGCATGATGCCTTGTACAATGGGAAGCCATACCTGGCATCAAGGTCATCATCATCCCATACAACCCTGGCTATGCTCTGGACTGTGTCATGGCTGTCAACACCAGGCTGTGATTGTAGGGGGACACTCCTATTTTCTCCTTTTCCCTCTTCATTCCTTTCTCTTTCTTTTCATTCCACAGACTCTTATTTACTTTCTTCTTCTTCCCTTTCCATCCTACCATCCATCCGAGCCTTATCTGACACATCTGAGCCACATCCAACTCATCTGATGCATTTCCTGTGCCTTGGCCGCACTTTGGCTGCACATCTGATGCATTTCCCATGCCTCAGCCGCACTTCGGCCACACTTGCACATGCCCGGATGCGCTTCGGATGCATGTATACACTTCAGGGCACGTCTGGGTGACCCATACCTTCTTCCCACACCTCTTTACTTCCCATTCCCACTTCCCTGGGTCGCCAGCACGACTCTTGCATATTCCCTCCACCTTGCTATTACATGTGCCTGCTCATACCTTGTGATATTCTATGGACTTGTGGCTGGTGTACTATACAGTTGTCCCACCTTTCTCCCACGCTTCTACAGTATATACTTTGCCTCCTAGCATGGAGAATCCTTATCTTTTTCTCTTTGGATTCTCCCTCTGCTAGGTGAGCAGTCTCTCATGTATTGTAGTAGCTCTATTCATTTCTTTGGATTCTCCCTCTGCTAGGCTCATGCTGTCAGCCATCTTGAGGTTGCCCTTACAGTGATCAGCCATCATGTCTGTGCTTCATCTTACAGCCCTGCCACCACTTGGCCCACCTGCCTCAGAGAAGCCTACCCATGCCTGCATGAATAATGCCCCCTCATATGGCTTCATGTTGGGCCCTGTCTCTGCAGAGGAGAAACAGCTCCTTATTACTAGGCAGGTTTGGTCAATGGAGGCAATTTCCTTCTCTGCCCTTCTCTGTGTTAAGAACTGTATTGCGGGGCCTCCTAACTTGTCTGTTTAGGGGGCGTGGGAATGCATGGGGAGCACAGATGAGAGGAGTGTACAGGACTCAGCTTCAGCTTTGATGCTGCGCCCTCCTAGTCCTACAGTGTCCTGATTTCAGAGAGAGCAAGGTGAGAGGCAGGCTCTGCGAAGGAGCCTGCAGTGAAGACAAGAGTAAACCAAGTGGCGAAGAGAAACTAATATTCGAACTAAGGTAACTGTATGTACAGTACAGGACTATATACTTAAGGAACACACAGTGTCCGCACATTCACAAAACAGTAAGGAGTCTGGTGGTAATAACTATAGCAAGCTTGAATATGTACAGAGTCCGTAATCTGAGAAGTCCAAGTAGCCATGTGTATGCACAGCCTGAGTCCATAGCCAGAATGCATGTGAATGTGCTTCTAGTAGCCCCTAAGGAGCCTCCTGGATGCACCTATAACACCCTGGAACCCCTTTCCTAGTACCTTTGTCAACACAATCACTGGCTTAACATATGATACTAATGTGATGGGTATCAGTACCATTTCTCAGAAACTCAAGAACTTAATACTCACATCCATCCCAATTCTACAATTGGTGGAGGAGCAACATGATGCCATTCCAAACTACATTGATCCAGCCATGGGGCTGGCCTCCCTTCTCAACACCATGCAGGTGCACCCCTGGGACGACAATGGCAATATAAGATGGAACATCTACATCAACCCTCCTACTAACCATGCCACCTATCATGGTGCAAGTGTCCCTTTCAACACCTCAGCAAGATGTAGGAGGTGCTGCTCTATCAACCACATAGATCTTACCTCAAAATGATTAGCTGGAAGACACCTCTGACTGAGGAGAGCATCAGGGGCCATGGCAGGGGAAGAGGATGTGGGAGGAGCTGCAGATGGTAAATAATGATGCTACTGCTAGCTGCAGTTGTAGTTAAGTAGAACTACAATCAATTTTGAGTCCATCTCAATAATCATAATCTATTAGAGGTGTTTGGATAAAGGGAAGCTTGAAGTAGGACTGATGTAACTTACAACAAATGACAGCTTGGGAGTAAATTGAGAAGATACAACTAACAAGACTGAAGGGAAGGGGGAGCCCATGATGAAGGCATCACCAGGAAGAGTGTGGTGGGCTCTGAACCAATGTGCTGACCCTTCAAGACTACCCATCTGAGCCCAAGGGCATGGCAGGTCTGGGGTGAAACTTCCAGACAGAAGGCTTGGCTGGTGAGTAAGATGATGTGCCCACTGTCCAGATAAAAATGAGGGTTGTTGCTAACCCTCTAGCAGCCATGATGACCATCAACCGCTAGTTGTGATTGCAGAGGCACAGCTGCTACAGTGGGCAGATGTAGCTTGAACTCAGAGAGAATTGTAAGTCTATCATAGACTTACCACACCCCTGATCTACCCCTGGAGTCATGCGATCTTAGACTATATAAGAACGAACACCCATACTTATTAGATAGACATGGCTTGTACATGTACTTACAACACCAATCATACATTGGTTCTCTCACTTCACCCATTCTTAGTGTTGCCTGCACAACAGGCTTCCAAGAATGTGGGTATGTCCATGGATGTAAGTACTCACAGTACTCCTTATATCATGTGATGCATGATACATTAGACCAGCATATAATTATAGTACATATGTGCATAGTGAGTGATGTAAGTTGGTGTTGGAATGATGTAATCCGGCACATGATCACCATTTGAATGGACTGGAAAGGGGCATGAGCCTGGCCAGTATTGATTGAAATGGTTGGGTGGTCATGTGATAGGGAGAACATATTCAATGTTGTGCAACCAGTAACCAAGGCCAGATAGCTCAGATGGTAGAGCGTCTGGAAAGCAACCAGAAGGTCCTTGGTTCAAACCCTTGTCTGGCCATCTTTTCTTGCCCCTGATTTTAACAGATTGCGCACTTAGCACTAGGGGACAATCATAATGCAGCTAGGGTAGCTTTAGTCATTAATAAGGATATAACCATCTCAAGAGAAATATCATACCAGACTGTAATACCGGGACATGCAATAGCACTAACCACATCATGGCACCAAGGACTGAAAATGTGTATACTAAATGTTTATGCCTGTTAAGAACTGTATCATGAGGCCTCCTGACTTGTCCATTTAGGGGGTGTGGGAATGCGAGGGGAGTGTGGGAGCATGGAACACACAGATGAGAGGAGCATACAGAACTCAGCTTCAGCTTTGATGCTGCACCCTCCTAGCCCTGCAGTGTCCTGATTTCAGAGAGAGCAAGGTGAGAGGTGAGCTCTGTGGAGGAGCCCACAGTGAAGACAGGAGTAAACCAAGTGGTGAAGAGAAACTAAGATTCAGAGTAAGGAATACATGTGTACTAGTGCTACTTTAAATACTAACTAACATGTGTATGTAGTAAGGCTAGTATGTAAGTACACATGTACATGAAACATGTAACAAGTGAATCTATGTACTGTGCAACATGCCTACACCTTGAGGGCAGATCCTGAGGGATTCTGATGGTCCAATTGTCCGAAAGGGGGCGCAAAGGGGTACCCCTAAGGGGTGAGATCGGACCCTGACAATGCCCCAAACCCCTTGAATGAAAACAAGGACTTTTGGAATAATTTGAGCAATGTATTAATGGAAAAAGGGATTCAGCCAGACTTTATGACAGGGGATTTCAATCTAGTGACATTAGACGTGGACAGAAGACCTAATAGGCAAGATAGTCAGGGGGCTGTGGAAGCCCTTGCTCAACTGTTACAACAGCTTGATCTGACAGATGGCTGGAGGGACACATACCCATCACTGAAGAACTTCACCTACTATCAAAAAGCAATGGTGTACAGTTATTATGGTTTGATTTCCTTTTCCTTTTGTCCTCTGTATCACTGTTGAAGTGATGCATACACTTGTTGTACAAATGTATAACAAAGTTGCACTGTTAAGCGCCTGGTTCCCACGCATTGGGAACCACCCATAGACACTGCCAACACCCATTGGGATAACCCAGGTCATCATGGGATGACTGGTGTTGACAGTATTGCTAAAAGTGCGAAAGCACTGTTTGGCAATCTGTATATAAATTCGAAGTGCTCGACTCCCACGGTCAATGCAACATTCCCACGTTCAGTACCCCATTAGTAGGTCTATTGACCTCTATTGTGACGGCCGGAACAGACCCCGGAACGCTTCGGTCTCAGCAGGGAAGCAAAAGGAGCGAAAATAAAACATGGAGCCATCATTAGAATGATGTCTGGCATGTTTCCAAGCTGCTCCGGAGCTAAACAAATTCGGACGCGATTTAGTGGACAGCTATATTCACGCCTCGCACAGAACAGTACCCGTGGGAACCTTAGGAGGTCATTTTCCTTACATGTCTAGAGTACTAGACACAAAGAGTCAATAGAGCGAATTCATTACATATTATTGATTGATTGCATCAACACATCATTAGTGATTGTTACCAAGGCAATTAGAAGTCATTAGAATGCTTAAACAAGCTTCTGATCACACTATAATAGCCTAAAGTTTAACATATCTCTGCCTGATGCCTTCTAGCTACAGAATGATCCAACAAGTGCCACTCTGGAGATGCCACTGAACCACTTAGACTTCGATGGCCTTCCAGGATGTGCAACTGGAAAGCGATCACCTCTCCTCGAGCATCAAGTCTGAGCCATGAGTAATGCAAACAAACCTGAGGTTGCCCACCCTGCTTTCCATCTGCACCTTGCAAGCCCGATTCCCAGTGCTGCTTCCAGATTCATTGACAACTCTGTTGTGCTGACTCCTACTGCTGGCCCTTCGTTGTGTTAAAATCAGGGGCAAGAAAAGATGGCCAGACAAGGGTTTAAACCAAGGACCTTCTGGTTGCTTTCCAGACGCTCTACCATCTGAGCTATCTGGCCTTGGTTACTGGTTGCACAACATTGAATATGTTCTCCCTTTCACATGACCACTCAACCATTCAATCAATACTGGCCAGGCTCATGCCCCTTTTCAGTCCATTCAAATGGTGATCATGTGCCGGATTACATCATTTCAACACATTGATGGTCATCAAACTTCTCAGTGGCCATGGTCATCTCAGCCCAGACATGTCAGTTGCTGCCTTCTGCGAGAAGTTCAAGCTTAGCAATATGATTACTGAGTGTCTCCATGAAAATGGTTATCTTCATACCAAGACTTTTGCACACATCACCATCCAGCAGCTTGAGGATATGAGGTTCAAGTCTGGAGAGATTGCATCCCTTCAGGTTGCTGTTGATGAATGGGTAGCTTCTGCATAGACTTTGGACTTGTACTTTTACATGTAAATCATTTACATTGTGGACTTTTATCGCAACAAATTGAATCAAGAGAGTAACATATAGAAAAGAGTGATATAAGGAATATAAAAACAGACACTCTAATAGCTGGCATGCATGATGTATGCTTGCACATTCTCAGCAGATACAATAGTAAGGGCTTGTAGAAAATCATACATGATAGACAGACCAACAGTAGAAAGAAAAATATCACAATTGTGTTGTATGAAAGACTTGATCTGCAAGAAGGCTTCTTCGATTGGGTTTAGGTCAGGAGAATATGAAGGAAGGAATTCTAAACAAACTCCTAAGGAAAATAAGTGCATATAGGACTTCCTCTGTGTGACTGACATACCATAGGCTTCCACAAGCTTACAAATGTCTGCTGAATGATGGATCTGGCAATTGTCCATAACGAGAACACTCAATGGACCAGGGAACAGAGAGCAGAGAGGAAGCTAATGCAGTGAGAATGCATATCAAAAGAAATGATGAAGCTCTTACAACATTATCCTGCAAGAACTCATAGAATGTCTTCACAGTCATTGACCCTTCGACAACTGTTGCTGTGACCATTCCATCAATGGTGAGCAAACCAGTTTCAGAAAGTTGGTGCCCACGAATGAATACTTGCTTCCAAATAGCTTACTGACCCTTTTGTATGCGACCCTTTCTGCAACCTGGAATCCAATCATCTTTTGAAGTTTCGTCGATAAAGCTAAGCTGGTCTGGAGTATACTGAGACATATGATAGACAAAAGCTGCACATTTATTCTTATTGCACTTGGCGGCAATCTTCTTGAGTTTCTTGAGAGAGTATCCAGCACAAGAGAGTTCATGGCAGATGGTCAAAAAGTGAACAGAGATAAATCGGTTTTCATTAGGAAGATTGACAAGTTCGTCTAGAAACCAGTCGGATCGATGTTGTACTAGCCATAGAAGGTATTCCACATCATCAGGAGCGAGCAGTTTGCGACGGCCATGCAGTCTGTGCGGTGGTTTTTCTACGGACCCAGTTGTCCTCCAAAGATGCAAAATATGAAAGAAAGTGCACTGAGAGAATTCACAACAATCCAGTATGTCTTCAAGAGGGAGAAGAGCCCTCTCATAGAGATTTATGGCCGCAATTTTGACATTGCTGCTAATCTTTCGGAACATAGTGGCAGTAGAGCAAGTGTGAATTTTTCGAAGTCCAAAAAAGCCAATTTATTCCAAGTCCTGCACTCAGTCACTTTTCCCACCGTCACTTTAGTGCCATAGTATTTGCAAAACAGCTGTAATGAGATGAATCATGCAGAGGTCGTGGATACATATCAAGTTTGTCTTGTAGTACAGTGTCTATGATTACATCCAAATGCGGACCCCTAAACCACATAACCCTAGCTGTCATTTTCAATTGTGTTTCCATATCATTCTGAGAACAGCTGTAAGGTCTCAGCGAAAGAAATGCAAATATATGCCCTCAAGTCTCCTAAAACAACCTTACAAAATTACTTGGGAAAATATGCTTTCCCCTCCGTCTTCGGCCCTCATCTAACAACTCTCCGCTCCACCACCCATCCTCCGGAGTCGCCGTAACGGCAATGATATCCCCTGCCTGGAAATCAAACTCTTCATCAATGGTCCCCGTATAATCATACAGTGCTTGCACTAATCAATCATAGTGACAATGAGTCCCAACCACATCCACTGTTTAAGAAGGTAGGACGGACCGTAACACAGGATGGGTTTCCCTTCTTCAGTAACCTGGCCTACCATTTGGGACTGGGGCTGGGACTGCGCGGGTGCCGATTGCGGCGCCATGGCGGGACTAGGTTCGCGGTATGGTTGCTGCTGTGGCTGTCGCAGTACTTGCTGCTGGGGGACCCCGTTCATCAGCGCACCATTAGGATAGTACCCACCTGTACCCATTGACACGTTCCTCCCAACACTCCCCAAGCTCCCGCCCCCATACCCGGACATCGCAGGCTGTCCGTACACGTTCTGCTGCTGCTGTACTGGGGGTTGATACGGCGCTGGGGTGTAGGTAGGCTGGGGCGGGATGTGCTGCATGCCGTAAGGTGCCTGATGCTGTACAGGCTGCTGTTGAGGGTAGCTCATCTGGGGAGGTGGCGGAGCGTATTGCTGCTGCTGTTGTGGCGGTTGATGATGCTGTTGTGGCGATGGATCACGGTACAACGCTTGCTGAGGCGGAGGCGCCATCCCGGTGTTCGTCGGAGCCATATAGCTTGTCCTGCGTTGATTGTTGCCGTACGCAGGTTGTTGTTGATGCGGTTGTTGTTGCTGCTGCTGTTGCGAGGGTTGACGGGGTTGTTGATATCGTGCAGCCATCTCGTCGTGCAGAACACGTCCGCTCGGGTCAAGGGCAATACCGACATTATTTGGACTCACTGCTCGATTGTGAGGGGCAGCGGGATGGCCGATACCAAGGCCCTGATGGGGGGGCATGAAGTTGTTATGGCTCATGCTTGGTGCCGGACTGGGTCCTTGCGCCATCGGTTGCGGACTGGGACTGCGAGAGCCGTGTGCACCAATCCCTGCGTGTCCAACTTGGCTAGGAGGTCGAGTGAGGCTCTGCCCGTGGCTAGAGTTACTCGCATGATATGTCGATGGCTGCTGCTGACCGGGAGGAGGACCAACGTAACTCCCACGCCGACTGACGGTCTTTCGTTCACCAGGAAGAGATTGCTGGTAATCAGCAACGACGTTTTCGATCGGATCGGGCCCAATGGATGAGCCCGTGCTCTGAGGCCGCATCATCACTGCCGTCGGAGGATTAGGAGAGGTAGCGCGAGAAGTTGGGGGGTACGAGCCCACGACCATGTCGGCGGAGTTACGATAATCGCGTTTCTGAGCTGCATCACCGCCGCCAGCGGCGGATGAAGGCGTCTGCATCTGCCTGGTTTGCCCAGGTGCAGACAGAGACGAAGCTCCAGGAGTCGACGTGTTCTTCTGAGGTGATGAATGGGCGACAGACTTCCGCCGAATACTTCCGGAGTTCGACACGGCGCGCTTGAGTTCTTCCATTTGTTTAGCAAGGGGATCTACAGTGTCTTGAGGCTTCTGGAGCGTTGATGACGGCCCGTTCACCTCGTCAGAGCCGAGGTCACGATGATGAGCTCCATTTTGACCTTGTGGACCTTGTTGAGAAGTGGACTGAGCTCTCGCTCGACTCCGAGTTGGCTGTCGAGTTAGGGTTGATTCTTCTTTTTCTGACTGTCGACCGGGCTCTTCTCGTTCAGACTCTGGTCCCCAGCCTCCTCCCCCACCTGCACCGATACCAGCTGTATTCGTTGCTGGCTCCGGGTCATCTTCTATTGATACGCTACTGAGCTTGGCAGGTCGGTTCGTATTCCTGGAAAAGCGGGCGGGTCGTGAAGTAGGTCGAGTTGCGGCCGAGGGGATGGCATCGGGGGCGGCATAGTTTATGAATGGTGGAGGATCGGGGATTTGGCTTCCAGTACCGTAGTCCCGAACAAAGTTTTCCATCTCCTTCTCGGGGTCCATCTGTTCCAACGACACTCTGATCTTCTCGCAGGACTATCCATTCATTTCGCCATGTGAGTTAACCTAGACACCAGAGGAGCTGCTTAGGACTCACCTCGTCGTCAGCAACACAGACAGTAGATATTGAGTTCGCGTACGCCCACATGTTGTCCTTCGAGAATTCCATGCGATCATCCTCAAGGTCCTGACACATATCACAAAACACCTTCCAATCCTGCTCCCACTTGTGCGTCGTATCGGCCAGAGCCTTGGCGAAATTAGCAAAGTCCCGTTCGTTTGTTTGGACGGTCTGCTGGGCACGTTCAAGCTTGAGACGGATTTTCTCCAAGTCCTTCCCTTGCATCAGAGTCGACTGAGCGGTAAACGAGTTAATCCGCAAACAATCTGCCTCGTATTTCTCGCGGGCCTTGGTCACATACGCTTCCTGTGTTTGCTTTGCCTTGAAGGCCTTCTCGATCGCCGTTTGATAGACTTTTTTGTGGTGAACTTGCTTGTTCAAGAAGGTTGCGGCTTGGCCTTCGAGTTCCCTGATCTGGTTGGCGAGCTGGAGATGCGAGGATGCTTGCTTATCTGTTTCTAACCGCACAGTGTCAAAGGAGTTTCGTAGTTCTCTAACAATCAAGTATTAGAAATATCCAGGCCACTGGTGTAGCCCAATCTACCAGCGCCAGGGCGTCTGAAATCACGACGACGACCTTCCAGCTGGCCACAAAGCAGACGCGTCGTCCAACTACGCACGGGCCCAACCTAGCAGACCAGCCGCGTATTCTCTATATGAAGGGTATTTGACTTACCCAATCTCGTCCCTGCCTAAATTCACCTTCGCCAGCTTGGACAACCGTTTGGCGTAGTCCTCTTCTACAAGGGCTCTGGTGAGACAAATGTGCTTAGCTCGGTATGTCGGTATTGCAGGGCGATTGACGACGCACCGTTCCTTCCAGTAGTTCCGTAGCTCATCCATCGATCTCTGCGCGCCGCGCATTCGAGCAAAGAGAACGTCCACTCCTCCATCCCCCATACCCCAGAAAGCATTGCAGAAATCCGTTGACTTTTGCTGGATGGGGGAGTTGCTGCGTGCATATCGTGATAGCGATGTTGTTGAGGGCTGCCTCCGCGCCGCCATATTCTGGTAAATCGAATGCAGGTAGAGCGCTGTCGGTTGCAGGCAAGTCAGGCAGCGTTCAAGTAGTTTGGAGTTGAAAGTTGAAACCACCTCACACTTACCTCGTGACCGACCCAAGATATTTTTGGCGATGATGGCGCTGGCGCCCGTTACGAACAAGCTAACTGGTGGCTATTCAAGAGCCTGTGAATCTTTAGTCTAAACTCAGTGAAGCATAGGGAAAAGTTCAATGCTTCATCCGAGTTCAGGGTGCGGGGAGAGCCTTTTGGATCCGCCGCAAATGGTTAAAAAAGGGGTCACGTGACTGGGCGTCTGTCTCTCAGAATAGGAGGTCATTTAGGAGCGAAGAAATGTGCTGAGAGATAACACCAAGGCAAGTGCCTGGCAGAACCAAAATGTCTGAGCGTGAATGAGACACCAGAATTCCACTGGAGTGGGAACCCGAACTCAACCACACCAGAGCCAAAGCTCACAAAAAGTCAGATTCCAAAGTGACAGTGGAATTCGACCCCCATACAAGAGCAAGGAGATGGTACACATTTCAACCATTTAAACTTATACAATTACATCTTTTATGTTTGCGTGGTGGTAAGGACTACAGAATCAGGAATGTTCTGGGAAATGTGAAAGTGTTCAAAGACAGCAGCCACATTACAAATACGGTCCATGTCATAAGAATGAGAAATAGCACAGAGGATGACCTTTTCAATCCTTCACCAGTAAAGTAGGAAGGCAAGGGACTTCCACCTCCCAATAGTTGCCACCACCTCAGGGGGAACCCCAGACAGGAGAAGTTCCATTGAGCCACCTATGCAGAAGCTATGGCTGTGGACATCTATAGCCAGCCCATGTAGTTTCCAGATGGCAGTGCACCGCGCCAGGAAGACAGACTTGACCATGGGGGCCCAGTCACCTGAAGGGAGTTGGTAGGAGAACAGATGAAGGGTTGGTGGGGCAGCATGGCTAAGCAGGGGCAGAGTGTGTTGTTCCCAGTGATGGTAAGATTGGCACTGATCTTCTTCGTGGTCTTTGTCCAGGGGATGGGGAAGTGGAGTGATGGAACAGGCAAGGAGCTGTGGGGGGAGAGGCTTTGATGAAAGGAGATTGGAGCAGAGCAGGCAACATGAAGCTGAGGATTAAAGGAGTTTGTAGATTTTATGGTGAGTTCACCAAGGCAACAGCAGCTCCAGAAGGCACATAAGGCAACAGCAAGAACAGCAATATCAAAGGGGTCCAAGTTATTAAGGGAATGCAAGAGGGTGAGCATATGTTCTAAGGTAACAGGGGGACGAATGAGGTGATGAGAGGAAGAGGGAGCAAGCTTGGAGGTGCCTGCCTTGGCATGAGAGACAAGGGTATCGTCTCCCTCCCAGGCAGCATCATTGAGGGTATGCCAGGCCTGGAGCAAAGAGAACCAGCCAAGGATGGAGGAGCTTGAGACTGAGCCAGCTGCATCAGCAGCAAAGGCAGCAAGGAGAACCCTAGATGCAGGCATCCTATTACACTCTGGAACACCCTCACGATCACAGAACTGAGCAAACTGAAGAAGGCCAGCACCGTAACTGGCCCTAGTTTGTTCAGATCAAGATGAGAGCAAGACCTCATTTAGCTTTAAGGTGGCAGATGAGGAGAGTTGGCATTCAATAGATGACTGGTGAAGAAGGAAGTGTGGTGTGGTCCAGCATCGAAGGCAGTCAGAGGTGGCAACAAGAGGGTGATGTTCATTTGGGGTGATTTCAGATCCTTTTTTCAGTCAACGGGGTTTAATAATTCAGCCCATAATAGGGGTGTGATGATAAAATAGAGGATATGGTAGGTGGAGGACGTGCAGATGGAGTGGTGGGTTGGCTAACCAATAGGTGCAGTGGATGAGAGGGTGGTAAAGGGCAGTGACAAGTGGCAGGAGAGTGCTGAGCAGGAGGTTGGAAGAACTCCCTGTATCTGAAGCTTTGTGCACACCGTGCTGATGTCTTCTCATCCCTATTGAAAGCCTCGACAGAGTGGACTGCCGAAGAAGAGAGAAAGCGCCTATACATAGGCAAGGAAAGGAGTAAGCTCCTGTGGAAGTGCAATCTGTATTTTGAGGTGCTGGTCCTTCAATACAAGTATCCTGCGCGAGATAGGATCAGCAGGGTTGTCCTCTGATTTCACATATCTAAGGTCAAAAGTGTTATTGCATGCATAGAGGCAGGTACCAGACCACCAAATGGATAAGTTAACTTGAAAGTTGCGACTGCAGCCTTTCCTGAATGCGCCGATGATTCCCTGGTTATCTGAGTTGATGAGCACCTGTGAGTTATGGATACCTTTTGCCTCCAGAAGGTAGCAGGTTAACTTCACAGCTAGGCCTTCAGGCCAGCCAATGTCCTGTGAGGGCCTCTGCCACCCTGAAAGAGTTTGCCAGGCACACCAGAGAGATCCAATTGTCACCCCAATCCCCCAGTCTGTTGATGTGTCAACACTGTTAAAATCAGGGGCAAGAAAAGATGGCCAGACAAGGGTTTGAACCAAGGACCTTCTGGTTGCTTTCCAGACACTCTACCACTGAGCTATCTGGCCTTGGTTACTGGTTGCACAACATTGAATATGTTCTCCCTATCACATGACCACCCAACCATTTCAATCAATACTGGCCAGGCTCATGCCCCTTTCCAGTCCATTTCAAATGGTGATCATGTGCCAGATTACATCATTCCAACAAACACTAATAGCCAGATCAACAAATGCTCGCAGCATAAGGTCACAAGGGACATTGGAAGTGCAGAGCTGTAGTTGCCACCACTTGATGTTGGTGATCATGGATGGAGGAGGGTGCCAGCATGTCAGAATCTGACCCTCACCCCCTTAGGGGTCCCCCCTACGCCCCTTTCAGATACTCGGACCTTCAGAATCCCTCAGGCTCTGTCCTTGAGGCTTATGCATGGTGCGCAGTACTAGGATTACTTTGTTACATGTTTCATGTACATGTGTACTTACATACTAGCCTCACTACATACATGTGTTAGTTAGTATTTATAGTAGCACTAGTACACATGTATTCTTCACTTTGAATCTTAGTTCCCTTTCGCCACTTTGTTCTCTCTTGTCTTTGCTGTGGGCTCCTCCATGGAGCCCACCTCTCACCTTGCTCTCTCTGAAATCAGGACACCACAGGGCTAGGAGGGTGCAGCATCAAAGCTGAAGCCAAGTTCCGTACACTCCTCTTGTCCGCATGTCTGCGCTTCTGTGCTCCCCACGCATTCCCGCGCCCCCTAAACAGACGAGCCAGAAGGCCCCTCGATACAGTTCTTAACACAGCAAGAGAAGTGGTTATCCTCAAATGAGGAGACGAAGGGGGAGAGTGAGGGCAGACGAGAGTGGCCAAGAGAGTAGACAAACATGATATGGCAGAGCAAGCCTTGAATCTTCATAGCTTCCTCCAGAGAGCAGGGGAGTGTCAAGAGGAATGTTGATACTTGGGTGAGAAACTTTTGGTGTTTGGGTTCAGGAAGAGAGACTTGCTTGGCTTCCAGATCCCAGAGTAGTCCAATGTAGGTGAATGAGGTAGTGAAGTCCTGTCCTTTATTGGAATGCTGAGGGATGCTGAGGGACTCAATGAGAGCAAGTGCAGCAGTGCAGTCATACAGATAGTGTTGTTGTGAGCCCAAAGCTGGTGATTGGAACACAGCCATGTCATCACACCATTTGCAGGTAGGGCCGACTCCGAGTTCTGCCCAGATATCCACTGAGGTGTTCATGATTTCACTGGAGTTTCCTTCTGAGGCTCAAGCACCAAATGGACAGCAGTGCTGGATGTAGAACTGGCCTGGGCGGGACTGCATAACAAACCAGGGTTTGTAAGCTGCACAGATGGGAGTCTGGCAATGGAATTTTGCAATGTCAAGTGTCATGGTCTCTGTTCCCAGGCTGGTGTCAGCCATCTATGGATAATAGACATGGTTAGACAATAGCCCATAAAGTGGGAGCAAATAAGTATCCCATAAAGTGGGAACAAGGTATCCCATAAAGCAGGAACAGAGAATCCCATAAAGCGGGAACAGGGTATTCCATAAAGCAGGGACATGGAAGATAAGAAAGGGAACATACAAGATCAGCTGCCTGTAACACTGAGTCAAAAAACAGGTAGGAAAGTCCTTGCAATCTGAGAAGTCATTCATTGAGGGATGGAGTCAACTTCTTTTAGAAAGGTTGATGCAGAGGTGAAGCTTTGGGTTACATCTCTCCTGGGGTTGGGCATCAACTGTGAGGGGAGAGCATTGAAAGGGGCCGCTCAGGATTTCCTCCACTCTGGTCTGAGAAAGTGGTCCTGAGAGATGCTGCACAGCCACTTCCTCCACAAAGTATTCATCTATGAAAGTGCTGTACTGGCCTGCAGAAGTGCCATTGGGCCAAATGATAGTAGACAGGAGTGGAGGAAACTTGCCCATAGTTGTGTAGTTTCTGGATTAAGTGGGGATACTGAAGCCGAAGATGAGGAAAGCAAGTGAAAAAGTTATTGAACAAGGTGGCATTATACAGAGTCTCTATTTGGAATAAAATATCAGGATCTGTTGAAGAGGAGGCCTTAGGATTTTGTGGTGGAAGCAGTGAGAGGTCAGGCAGGGGGCCACAGCAGGTAGGAGAATGCATGATGGGATGTGCTATGACAGAAGGAGCAGGCGTGCAAGGTGTTCAGATTGCGGTGGGGAGAGCAGACAGAGCAGACACAACCACTGGAATTCCACTTGATGCAGAGCTGGGCTCTTTGCATGCCAATGAGCTAACCATCAACCCACTTGGATTTTGGTTGGTGTGCCATCAGGAAAGGCGGATTGAGTGCAGTCATCTGCTCTGTGCCCTCATCGCAAGCAGATGAGGGAGACAGGATCTGAGGGTGGTCTTGACTGCCCTGTCAGAAAGGGCTGGGAGAATCATGCTGCAGAAGGACAAGAAGGGAGGGGCTCTGATGCAGCAGACCTAGTATGTGCTATTTGCACTTGCAAAGCTGCAAGTTCTGAGCTGAGGTGTGTCTCTGTGTGAATGGAGGAGAGGCAAGTGAGCTCTTCCAAATAAACTGCTGCTGAGAATTTGAAACAGACGGCGTTGGTACTCCTTTCGGAACTGAATGTCCAGGTCCCTAATGAGGGTGAACTCCCTCCCTTGCATGAGTTGGTACTTGAGCCATGTGAAGTGTTCTCCCAGTCAACAGTGGAAGATATCATCTGTTTTCACCTCCAAGGCCCAGGAAACCATCTCGTCAGCAGCCTGGGACCAAACCTCCTGTTAAACTTTAGGCTATTATAGTGCAATCAGAAGCTTGTTTAAGCATTCTAATGACTTCTAATTGCCTTGGTAACAATCACTAATGATGTGTTGATGCAATCAATCAATAATATGTAATGAATTTCGCTCTATTGACTCTTTGTGTCTAGTACTCTAGACATGTAAGGAAAATGACTACCTAAGGTTCCCACAGGTACTGTTCTGCACGAGGCATGAATATTGGTGTCCACTAAATCACGTCCAAATTTGTTTAGCTCTGGAGCAGCTTGGGAACATGCCAGACATCATTCTAATAATGGCTCCATGTTTCATTTTCGCTCCTTTTGCTTCCCTGCTAAGACCGAAGCATTCTGGTGTCTATTCTGGCTGTTACAATAGAGGTCAATAGACCTACTAATGGGGCACTGAACGTGGGAATGTTGCATTGACCGTGGGAGTCGTGTGCTTTGAATTTATATACAGATTGCTAAAGAGTGCTTTCACACTTTTAGCAATACTGTCAACACCAGTCATCCCCTGATGACCTGGGTTATCCCAATGGGTGTTGGCAGTGTCTATGGGTGGTTCCCAATGTGTGGGAACCATGTGCTTAATATGCGAACATATAGCACAACTTTGTTATACATTTGTACAACAAGTGTGTGCATCACTTCAACATAAACAACCCCCTGGCCCAATACGTCCTTCTATCCCAAAAGTCCCATCATCTCAACTTCTCTACTTGTGGCTTGGCCAGTGCTTTGGTGAGCAGGTCTGCAGGCATATTCTCTGTTTGCAGATAGACTGGTTGTATGCGCTTGCAATCAACTTGATTGCATAACCAAAAGAAGCTCAAGTCGAGTTGCTTCATTCTGACATGATGTTCAGGGTTCTTTGCCACTCTAATAGCCAACTGGTTGTCCATGTATAGTGTGGATGGTGATGTTGGCTTGTAACCAATTTCTGAGAGAAGGTTCTTCATCCAGCATATCTCTTTACCAGTAGCAACCCCAGCAACATACTCTGCTTCAGTAGTTGACAGAACAACCATCTGTTGCACTTTACTGCTCCAGCAAACCACTTCCAGCCCAATCTTAACCAAGTAACCACTTGTAGATCTCCCTGTCCCTTTATTACCACCATAGTCAGCATCACTATATGTGATGAAGATTTCATCTCCTATGGTGGGATCAGGTCCATAAACCAACTTCATATCCATTGTTCCCTTCACATAGCATAGCAAGTGCTTTACAGCTTTCCAGTGGATCATGCCTGGGTTTGAGTTGAACCTAGCTAGTGCACTTGCAGCAAAGGCTATATCAGGCTGGGACATTGTAGCCAAGTACAATAAGGAGCTGACAGCACTCATGTAGGGGATATCCACCATCTCTTGTGCTTCTTCATATGTTTTGGGACAATCATCTGTGGTCAACTTCATACCTGGAGCCATGGAAGTCCCCACTGGTTTGCAATCAGACATATTAAATTGCGCAAGCTTGTTAACAATGTACTGACACTGTGAGATGTAGAGTTTGTGGTTATCCCAATCTCGAGTTATTTCCATGCCCAGCAGATATGAAGTCTCTCCCAAGTCCTGCAACTTGAAATGCTTTTCTAGCTCAATGACAAACTTGTCAAGAGCCTCCTTTGACTTTGAAGCAAGAGTGATATCATCCACCCACACTGGGACTATGATTCTGACATTGCCATTATCATAGATGTAGAGTGAGGGGTCAGAGTAGATCCTTCTGAAGCCCATTGAATGTAGTGCTTCACCCAATTTCTCACTCCACAACTGAGGTGACTGCTTTAACCCATACAAAGACTTGTTCAATTTACAGACTATCCTTCCTTGACCCTTGGTTGCCCCTTGCTTGAATCCCTCAGGCTGTTCCATATACACTTCAGCATCAATATCACTGTTTATGAATGCTTGTGAAATGTCAACTGAGCGCAAGTGCAGATCATCTCTAGCAGCTAGAGCAAGTACAGTCCTGATGGTAGCATGTCTAGAAGGTGAAGCAAAGGTCTCATTATAGTCAAATCCAGGTTGTTGACTAAATAAATCCTTTAGCAACAATCCAACCCTTGAACTGTTCAATGCTTCCATCTGCATGATACTTGACCCGAAAGACCCATCTGACTCCAATTGCCACTTTTCCTTCTGGTAAAGGTTCCAATGTCCATGTTCCATTAGCAAGCAGCATGTTGTATTCAGCTAGTGCAGCCTCCTGCCATTGTGCAGCATGAGGTGACTTCATTGCCTGAGCATAAGTCTCTGGCTCTACTAACTTGCCAACAGGACTAGCCTCCAAAGCTTCTTCTTCAGATTCAGAATCATCATCATCTAAAGCAGAAGTTGGATCTCGCATTTCCCAGACATCAGGAGTTGTCTCCCTAGCCCTTGGAGGCACTGCAGGAACCTTCCACCATTCACCTGGAGGTCTGATGTCGCGTTTTGGTCTTCTAACAGCAACAGGTCTATCATTGACTTCAGCTTCAGCATCACTATCAACCACACGAGGTGCAGCTCTTCTACAATGAGGATGAGGTGGGGGAGTCTCCTCTGCCTCTGATGTCATATTATCTTGTTGCACTTCACCCTCCACCTGTTCTTCTTCTTTCACATTATCATCATCAACAGTGTCATCCTCACTGCTGTTGTCCTCATTGTTGTTATCAACTGCAGGCAAGTCTATGACCCTTTGCTGAGCATTGTCTTTTTCCATGGATGGTGCCTCTGGTGCACTCTGCTGACTGGTTTTCAGAGTAGGAACTGGTTCTGAGAGGGTGTGGTTGTCAATGCCTTTAAGAAGTTGGCCGCTGTAAGTGTAGCGCTCATCAAAGTCTGCACATTCACAGATGATGACCTTCTTTGTCTTTGGATTGTAGAATTTCCAACCCTTGTACCCATCAGGATACCCAATAAACACACACTTCTCCATATGTGAACCCAAGTGTTCCCTCTTGTCCTTCTGGACATGCACATAAGCAACGCATCCCCACACTCACAAATGCCCAACATCAGGTTTTTGTCTATGCCACACCTCATATGGTGTAGCATGAGCTACTGAAGATGTAATGCATTGGTTCAAGACATGAACAAGTGCAGCCAAACACTCAGCCCAAAAGGCCTTTGACAGTCCAGCCTCATCTAACATTGCAGTGATCTGTTCACTAAGGAGTCTATTTGCATGTTCAGCCACTCCATTCTGTTGTGGTCTGTTTTGCACTGAGAACTGCCTTTCTATGCCATGCTCCTCCAAATACTTGTCAAACTCTTTGCTTATGAATTCACCACCTTGGTCACATCTGAAGACTTTGATATTGTTAAAATCAGGGGCAAGAAAAGATGACCAGACAAGGGTTTGAACCAAGGACCTTCTGGTTGCTTTCTAGACGCTCTACCATCTGAGCTATCTGGCCTTGGTTACTGGTTGCACAACATTGAATATGTTCTCCCTTTCACATGACCACCCAACCATTTCAATCAATACTGGCCAGGCTCATGCCCCTTTCCAGTCCATTCCAATGGTGATCATGTGCCGGATTACATCATTCCAACAGATATGCTTGCCAGTTTGGTTTTCAGCCCAAGCTTTGAACTGTTTAAAGGCAGCAAAGACTTCACTCTTCAGCTTCAGTGGCACTACCATTCTTAGCTTAGAGTAATCATCAATGAATATAACCCAATATTTCTGACCAGAGTGGGAATCAATTCCAACATAGTAAACATCAGAGTGTACCAATGCCAACAGCTCATCAGCTCTGTTGGATGATGAAGGAAATGGATTTGCATGCATCTTCCCTGTTAGACAAGGAATACAAACAGGATCTGGCTTTGCAGAAGAGTCCAATGTCAATCCAATCACCATTTCATCCTTAATCATCTGCTTAATTCCTTCATGGTGTTGGTGGCCAAGCTGTCTATGCCATAGTGTCAGATCCAAAGGCAGAGTGGACGCAACATGAACAAATTCATTTGTATCAATTGTACTACCATCTAAATAGCCAATACCAGCATCATTGATTGTAGCACAGAACAAAAGAACATCATTATGAACAAACTCCATTTTATCCTTTGTGATATGAACATTAAAGCCTTTATTTCGAGTCAAGTACAAAACAGCAAGCAGATTATTGCACAATGCAGGAACATAGAGTACTCTAGTGATCTCCACATCTCTAACTTGTCTACCATTAATAACAGGTCTAAAGAGCACATTTCCGACACCCTCACTATATACAACTGTGTGATCCGCTAGCCTGATAGGCACTCTATATGTGGTATAATTGCGAATCCATTCTTTGAGAGGTGTCATATGAGAAGTGGCCCCTGTATCTGTGTTCCAATGGGTATCATTAGAAAATGTAGCACAAGCCTCATCCGTAGATCAAGCACTTGCCTGACCAGCAAACTCTGTCACAGCATCTGCCTTTTCAGCTGCCACTTTGGCATTGCTCCCCCCTGATCCACTGTCTTTATTGCTAGCAATGACCTTCTTCAAAGCTTTGCAATCCCTCTTCCAATGACCCTTGCCCTTGCAGAATGAGCAGGTGTCTATATCAACTGTAGGGTGACCTCTGCCTTTCCCATTATTGGCCCCACCCTTCTTTCCATAACCCTTGTGACTGGCTCTATTCGCTTGCTCAGTCTGGCGCTGTCAATTTAACTCTTCACTTCAAAATGCTGTTAAACTTTAGGCAATTATAGTGTGATCAGAAACTTGTTTAAGCGTTCTAATGACTTCTAATTGCCTTGGTAACAATCACTAATGATGTGTTGATGCAATCAATCAATAATATGTAATGAATTCACTCTATTGACTCTTTGTATCTAGTACTCTAGACATGTAAGGAAAATGACTACCTAAGATTCCCACAGGTACTGTTCTGCACAAGGTGTGAAAATAGCTGTCCACTAAATCACGTCCGAAATGGTTTAGCTCTGGAGCAGCTTTGGAACATGCCAGACATCATTCTAATAATGGCTCCATGTTTAATTTTTGCTTCTTTTGCTTCCCTGCTGAGACCGAAGCATTCCAGGGTCTATTCCAGCTATCACAATAGAGGTCAATAGACCTACTAATGGGGCACTGAACATGGGAATGTTGCATTGACCGTGGGAGTCATGTGCTTCAAGTTTATATACAGATTGCTAAAGAGTGCTTTCACACTT
This sequence comes from Pleurotus eryngii var. eryngii, assembly GCA_029467805.1. Lineage (NCBI taxonomy): Eukaryota > Fungi > Basidiomycota > Agaricomycetes > Agaricales > Pleurotaceae > Pleurotus > Pleurotus eryngii. The sequence continues at coordinate 878,630 of SZVJ01000009.1, read as the reverse complement.
TTAGCAATACTGTCAACACCAGTCATCCCATGATGACCTGAGTTATCCCAATGGGTGTTGGCAGTGTCTATGGGTGTTCCCCAATGTGTGGGAACTGTGTGCTTAATATGTGACCATATAGCACAACTTTGTTATACATTTGTACAACAAGTGTGTGCATCACTTCAACAACTATAATAGTCTAGGGTTTAACAGAGAGACTGCTCACCTAGCACCAGAAGAATCCAAAGAGAACAGGTTAATGATTCTCCACACTAGGAAGCAAAGTATATACCATAGCAGCATGGGAGAAAGGTGGAACAACTGTATAGTACATTAGCCACAAGTCCAGAGAATATCACAAGGTACAAGCAGGCACATGTGATAACAAAGTGGGGGGAATATGTAGAAGTTGTGCCAACAACCCAGAAAGTGGGAATGGAAAGTAAGGAGGTGGGGGAAGAAGGTATATGTCACCTGGACATGCCCTGAAGTGTATACAAGCATCTGAGCATGTCTGAGCATGTCTGAACCACAGAAAATACATCAGATGTTTAGGATGTGGCTCAGGTGAGAAAGTTAGGATGAGAAAGAAGTGAAAGGAAAGTAAATAAGAGTCTGTGGAATGAAAGGAAAGAGAAAGGAATAAAGAGGAAGGGAGAGAGACAGGGGGAAAGAAGAAAATAGAAGTGTACCCTTACACATCAGGTTAACTTTGGCTACTCTGGTGATGGTTGGGCCATGTGCTATACCAAATAAAGAAACCTGCTGCTTTGTCTCAAATCAGAACAGTTCCAGGGTGTTAGACCTTGCTTTTCAAGCAAGGTAATTCTAAATCATGATTTAAAAAAATATTAAACAACACTAAGTACCTGTGGCCAGAAGCACCAGAATGGCACTATATATTATTTGTAAGTAAGTGAAATTGAGAGTATGAAGACACTAGTACTAATTCCCCAAGCTGTTCTAACATTACAAACATGGAAAAGCAACCAAATGCTTCAACACTGCAGAATCCCTGCTGCAGCAGGGGAATCACACACAAAACTAGCCAATCAGATTCATCAATTTCACATGTGCTGGGAACAAGCTCATGTGGTGGTATTAAGTACTACTTCCCTTCAAAAGCGAGCCAGGGTTCAGCCTCTGTAACCCTATGTGTGTGTGTATGTATATGTATATGTATATATATATATATATATGCATGTAAATCTGCATTTATATACCATAAGAAATATGCTAATGCTACTAAGACACAGTGTGGGTTGAGTACAGACAAGTAACTACATTCCTGTCCAGAGGACTGAGTCAATCCAAACATCAGAAAGAGCTACATGTTGTACCTGGTTGATACACGTGGGGCTGGGCAAGTTGGGGTTGGACCATGTTTGAAGTAGTTCCCAAGGCAAGCAAGGATGGTGTGCATGGTAGTGGTTGGTCAAGTTGTAATGAGCATAGAGGCATAGCCTTAGCAAGGAAAGTTTAAAGTTGTTCCAGGACTCAGGTGTGGATACACCCACTTTAAGCTCCTTTACCAAGGGAGCACCAACAGTGGCAGACACTGGGAAGTTTTCAGTCCTTCCAGGACTCAGAAGGCATGAACACTCATTTAAGCTCCTTAAAGAAGGAGCAACCCTCTGGCAGGAGACCATGCTGCCTTCCCTCGTCGTCGTGGTGCAAGAATGGCTGTAGAAGCCTGTGCGTGGCTGACAACAAGCCCCGAGAACTGGCAGTCAACCGTGGGAAACCACGAGATGGTGATGGTTCGAGTTCAAGAGCGGCCGCCCCGTGACTCAGGTACAAGTTTATTTCACACATCTTTGGTTCACATGCGAACGTCCGGCAGTGTAAAGAGATAGCGCCGTGCAATGTGTAGCTTAACTGACTCAAATGGATAGCTTATGCGGTAATTGATATGAAGGTGCATGTATTTTTTGGGATGTATACATGGGCATATGACATACAGTGCCTCAGTAAGGAGCTATAGAGTGAATCATGGCCGAGGGGCGGCACCGGGAACGTTACGCCTGTCGCGTCTTGGACCACGATCCTGGGTAGCGACGGCAGGATTGACGACAGTGACTGCGATGGAATCAAAGTTAAGAGCGGCGAGGAGGTTCTGGATAATGTTTGAGCCGGGATGTCAACAATGATAGTCAATAGCGATGACGAACCTTGGTATCACTGTCGACTTCGAGACCGGAGACACTCGTATCCAAAGCAGAGACCTCTGGGACGTAGTTGTCCTTGCGCTCACGCTCCTCTTCCTGCAACTTGAAGGAGATCCCGCGAACGGGGCCCTTCTGGATACGCTTCATCAAATGGGTTGTGAATCCAGCAACCTTGTTGCGGAGACGTTTTGAGGGCACGACAGCCTGTTGTGATGAAACCTATGAGAATCGTATTGACTAGTTGAAGCTTTCGGGTGTACGCACAACTTCATCGATAATACGTTTGTTTGTGTGGAAATCGAGGGTGAGGCGGGGATAGCTGCGGCGGCATTTGTGAGTCCATCGTTTGAAGCGTACGCGATGGTACAGCGCTCACTATTTCTCAATCAGAACGCGGGAAGCCCTCTTCGTGGTCTTTGTGCGAACGCGGCCCTATAGAATACAGTGTACATCAGTCGGCGGGCAGCAGGCGGGAAATTATGCAGGACGCGCACCATGTTCGATGAAGCTGGGGACGATGATTTCGGGGCGAGCGACGACGGGTACGGTTGTTGCAGACGATGACCACAAGGAGAGTCGTTTCAGGGACTACCGGCAAATCCCGTAGTGGCTGCAACGGTGCTGTACAGTCGACTTTCCACATTTGGTAAGTCGCGTGGTGCACATTCTTCAAACTAGTAGCTCGTCGTCGGCGCCGTCGTCAGTCATCCCACCCGTCCCCCTTGTACCTCAACATGGTTCGCGTATCTGTCCTAGTGAGCTTGTTGCGCCTCAACATTCTTCATCTTGCTAATTTCGCGCGACGTACCTCCAGAACGACTGCCTTGTGCGTTGGATTCCTTTTACTTGGAGGGAATAGCCATTAACCGTCCATTCTCTCTCCAGAACAACATGGTCAACGCCGAGCGCCGTGGCAAGCGCCAGGTGCTTGTCCGCCCCTCCTCAAAGGTCGTCGTAAAATTCCTTAGTGTCATGCAGCGCCATGGTGAGTCTCGCCCTCTCCTCCCCTTCAGGATCTCTCTCTCTCGGAGTTATAACTACGGACGACGAACTCTCTACTTCCACTCGTCGCTCGCTTTAAGGCTCCGAAACAGCAACCCGCCCCTCGAAACCAAAACAACATGTATTCGTTGTTATCTATCGAATGGGTGTTCACTGTAGTGGCTACATCCTTTTCATTTCGAACTCCTGAGATTTCCAGACTCCAAAATCACAAGCTAACTATCGTATTCCTTAGGCTACATTGGCGAGTTCGAAATCATCGACGATCACAGATCAGGAAAGATCGTAGTCCAGCTCAACGGACGTCTCAACAAAACAGGCGTCATTTCTCCCCGATACAACATCCAAGCGAACCAGATCGAAAGCTGGGTCAACTTGTTACTCCCAGCTCGTTCATTCGGTTACATCATCTTGGTATGCCCCTTCCAGCCGCTTTCAGGCGACTGACCAACATACTTTTCAAGACTACTTCTTCCGGCATTATGGACCACGAAGAGGCTCGCCGCAAAAACGTCGGCGGCAAGCTTCTCGGATACGTCTACTAAAATACAGCCGCTATTGTCATTTGCATGTAGTCTTTTTCTTATGGTTATCGCCGTGTACCTATATGCAAATATGCAAACATACGCATGTCCCGTCAAGGGGCACCCCGCAGCAGTAGTTAACAATCGAGCATAACCAGGACTTATATTCGCCAATTAAATTTAGTCGACCAGCCAAACCATGCAACGGAAAATGCTATTAATGATATGATGCAGAGAATTGACGCAGACAATGAGTACATACATCCTTGTTGTAAACTACATGGATAATTCCCAACGAAACAAATGAACGAATGACCGAGCGGCACAAATTATGCTACGAACTAGATAGCCAGATGCGGGGTATGCCAAAAGAAAGTGTGACTGCTTCGTAGTACGTAAAAGCAGCGTTGAAGGTTAGGGGGTGCCCCATCAACAGACGGGCGAAGCCCTTGGCTTGCCCGTGCGTCCCATAGGTATCCTAACCGCCGACTGAAGATGTCAATATCTCGAGTTGGTGGTTGGGATACCTATGGGGCATCAGACATCGCCAAGTCCAGCCTCGTTGTCACGGTATACACCGATAGAGGGACGAAGTGTTTGGCCTGTGGCTAGTGTGCGCTTGCTCACTGACACATAGGGCTTTTCATGCGCAAAGACCCGGAGAGTTGGATTATGTTGCAGTGGCAAAGATCGATGCGAGTTCCTTCTCGTTCGCAGCAGGTAACGATCTCGACCGTGCTTTCAGGCGAACTAGGGGGGGAGAAAAAAATCAACGTCAAGAAGTGTGATGCATCAAAGAGTGGGGACGACTTACGATTGCGATCAAGGGTAATGAGAACAACCTTCACAGCGGCGCTGATATCTGCGCTCTTTAGCTCCACCTTGAGCATGGCGGTGCGATCAACCCAGTGTTCGTCTTGCCATATCGCTGCCTTGAGGATCAAATCGTCCATGCTCCGTTCAGCCAGAGACCCCGTCATGTTATCCACGAAATCGACTTGCTCCATTCGGACATTCAAACTCGTGAGGTAGTTGCCCTTCGATGTCTGGACTTTCAAGGAGATAGAGTGGGTACGAATATGGGAGGTAACGTATTCGAGAGCATCTCGAGCAGCTTGGCCAAGGGTAGACATATTCGTCGCAAGGCCGTCGAGCTCCATGATAACAGGCAATGGTATAACTACCGTCCATCGCAAGCTTTCGATGACTGGTGTGACCAATGGCAGAGAGGATAGCAGGATGTTGGTATCAAAGACGAGAATGGTATAGCCAGGCAATATAGAAAGAGGTGGTCGGCCATCGGCGGCTTTATTAGCCTTGCTGGATCGTGGGGTGTCGAGGGGGTGATATCGTGGTCTGAGACGTTGCTTGGATCAGAGATTGTAAATATTTACGCCGAGCCTGCCGGGGGAGGGGTCAAGGGTCAGCCATCAATGGTGGGAGACATGCATGCACGCTCTTACCTTGAGCGCCTTCACCTCTTCCGAGTCATTTTCATCGTCTTCATCACTACTTTCCTCATGCGCCGGCTCATCGTCGATATCCATGGAATCATCCCATCGTCGACCCATTCGTCTCCGTTCCTCCTCCTCACGCTCGATGCGGTCAAGCTCCTGCCATCGCCGAACCTTCTGTGCAAGTAAGCCCTCCACCAGCCACTGCCTCGTGCCCTCCACCCATGTAAATCCGTCCACTACGTTTGCAATGCCAACCGCACATCGTGCAATCCGTGTCCACCGATCGTCCACCAAGGTCTCCTCTCTCCCCGTGTCGTCCTCGATATGGCCTTCTGTGTCTTTGAGGCGTTCATCAAGGAGCTCAAGCTCCGCCTGCCTATCATCCTCCTTTGGCCAATATCCACGCTCAAATATCTTCCGCCCGACCCACTCCATTGCTCTCAAACACCAATCTTCTCGGAGAGGTGTACACTTGCTGGTAAGCATCACCCATCGCTCACCATGAGTCACCACTTGGTCCAGCTGTTGTTTCTTCATGATGCGGCTTGGTATGCCCGAAAAGAATTTAGCGAGTTTCGTCCATGGGATATTGCGTTCGAGAATTTTCAATGCCTTTTCCTCCTTCAAGATCGTGGCCAAAAAGGTCATGAGGACAGTAAGATAGGGATTCAGCGTATCGCCTCGTATCGGATTGCGAAGAACATGGGAGAGCATGGCAAAGGTCAGCTGCAAGGCAAGCGAGAAGACTACAGGGGTGACGATTTCAGCTTCGGCCTCTGAGCTAGGCGGTGTCGGATGTGAGGGCGCCTCGTCTATGTCCATTCGGTCCTTATCGTGTTCTCTGTCCTTGGTCATCATCACCCTGGTGGTTGTGCCGGAAACGTCTTTCCCTCCTATAGCACCTGCTTTCTTTAACACGCCACCAGGCTTACCATACTCAAGCACGGCTCCGATATTGACCACGGCCATCATGATCCATTCCTTGTCTTCCGCCCCCTCGATGGCGAGCCGCTCCAGGAATCGGGCCAGGGTAGGCTGGAAATTGTCAAGCTCGATATTTGTGAAGAGCATACCATGGAGAAGTACAAATAGGTCTGGAGCACGGGCCTCGGGAAGGGAGCGACGGGCCTGTAGGGCGATAGACCATACGGGGAGAATAGTTTCACGCGATGTGATAAATGGATGGAGGGTGGTCATGCTGACGTGACATCATTACCAAGGTAAACCAAGCAAGAAGGTTGTTACTCACCTCTTGACAAAGTGATAGACAGCCCTGAGCTCTTCGCCCTCAACTTCACGGGAGAGCAGACCGAGATGATGATGCAGTCTCCCATTCCCGGGTGTATCCGCGATACCTTTGCCATACCAGCCCTGCGCGATCTTCCTCCACCGCTCCTTCTCCGGCTCGACCTCCATCAACCGAGCAGCTGCGACTCCAACACTGGGTTCCTGGTGGCGAATGTCGCTATCCGAATGGGTATCCTCCAGACCCGAAGTTTCTTCCTTGTCTGCGTTATCCGCAGGTACTTTTGAAAGCGCATCCGTAGTCAGAAGCGCGCCGTGGCCAAAATTACTTTGCACCATCGTCGCTACGATCATCTGATAGCGCGCTAGGTCGCCGAGAGCCTCAAGCCAGCCGCTCTTGAAGCTGATCAAGGTTTGTTCCTCGTACAGGCCGGTGTAGAATGTGTAAGCGTAGTAAATGAAATCTTGTAGATGCTCGAGAGCAAGAGGCGAAGTAAACGATGCCCGGCGAAGTGATTCGAGGAGCTTGTGAAAGCCGTAACTCCACAAGCGGACGATGATATTATATTTGACGGGTATATTGCGGAGGGAGGCGGGAACTGTGGGGGCGAGGGAGATTTCGAGTAAATTGTGCATCATTTCTGCCAGCCTGTTGTCAAGGTCAGCACACCTTAATAATAGCTATACATCTGACGACTTACATCTTATGATCAGCTATCTGCTTCCGCCATCTTTCCCTCTCGAACTGCTCGTCCGTCGTTTCCTTGCCCTGCAACATGATCCTAGTGTTACTCTCGTTGGAATCGTCTGTCACATCATCCTTTTTTATCTGGGTCTCCAATTCTGTTATGTTTCGATATAACCCCTTCAGCTGCAAAGCGAATTTGTTGTTGGTACTGGAATCACTGCTCGGCTTACTTCGGTTGTCAAAGAGTGCGGAGGCGGAGGATCCACTGGTCGTATCAGACGACAAAGTGAACGACGAAGACAACGTCGAGGCAGCGTACGAAGATGCCGATGAAGCAGATACATATTCTCCCGAAGATTTAGGCGTGGGCGTAGGCCGACCGTTTGGGCGAGACAGAACAGAGAAACGGACCGGATCGTCTTTACGATGGTCGAATAGCTGCCTCGACGGGCCGTCGCAAAGATGATGAGAGGATTGGGCCGCAGTCGAAGCGCCGTTAACCTCGCGGCGGGGCGCATAAGAACTACTAGTGGCATCAGATATAGATTCTGGCTCGGCGGTTCGACGCATTGGAATAGGATCTGTATCAGGGTTGAAGAGTTTCGACGGTCCCACATGCCTATGTGTCGGCGAAGGTCGTGTATTCGGTGGAGACGAGATTCTCAGACGCGAGAAGTCTTCTGGATCCGCCTCGCCTGGCGAGCTTCTCGATGGATGATGTTGGGTCATAGGGTGCAGCTTTCGAGGCGATGGGGGCGAGTGGTTTGATGGCTTGGACCTCGATGAAGATGGTTTGGAAGGGGAAACTGGAGATGGTTGTGGTGCAGAATGCAGTAGAGCGGGCATCTGCTGCCTCTCCTTTGGTCGTGGCGGTCTAAATTGAAATTCGAGTCATTTCAGCAGTGAAAGCAAGGCTCAGAATATTTACCCAGCAGCATTTCTTCTGAATGCGATGAGTTTATCTTGGAAGTTTTCGGCAAAGTCAAAGTTTGCCTGATCTCGTTCCTTGCCTTTGCGAGAAGGACGCTGAACATCTGGAACGGCGGACATGGCGGTGGTTGAGGAGAAAGAGAGGTTCGGGGCTCGCTGGCTGCGCGCAATCGCTTGCACGGGCGTTGGAGGCGCACGGGACAGCGACGATGCGCAGTCGACTATGCCAAACAGCCTGAGCCTCCGCAGCACCTCGATCACTTCTCACGTGAGCCACTCAATGTGTCACTTAGGGGCCGTGGGGACTTGGAATGGATCATATGGAAGTGTCTTCGTTACAGTGTCTAGAACATAATATAGATCCGCGGGACGCGCCGGCGGTAGCTCGCTTTGAAGTGCTAGGGCATATGTTCAATGTATATTCACAAATTAGCATTATGTTCCTTTCTGCGCAGTGACAGTGTGCGGGCATGTATATAAAGACTTGAGAAGATGCCTTGGTGAATGCTCAAACTGTTGGAATAGCAAACAGAGGGCAAGCCTCTCGCCTGCCAAAAGGGTCGGGAATCTAAACATGGATATCAATAGCCCATAACAGGTAGTGCAAGTTCACTCCATGCACAACTTGTTGTACTGTTCTGTTTCATTTATTATCATGGACATTTGTACTTACAGTTGATTATATATTCATGTGGACAGTGTGCACTTATATACACCCTTTTTCGCTGCCAAACTCCTCAGTGATTGCAGGGCAATACACTGAGGTGAGCTTATCTTTTATGCCATTTACTATCTCTCTTTTACTTACATTCACTATAGTCTACTGTTTCTACAGGTACTATCTTACATAGAGTGATTGCCCCACAATACACTGAGTTTACCATTTCTACAGGTTATGGGCTCTTCCCATTGCTAATCAATACCAAATTTCTTGTGCATCTTCACCTTTCATCATTTGCCATCATGACCTCTGTCACCATGTCAACCCCTTACCCCTTTCCCCTAACTAGTGCCCACATGTGACTACAGTCACATGTGCTTTATTTATTATCTCACATTTCAAATGTGAAGTTTTTAACTACACATTTTACCCTTATCACACTCACTATGCAAGTACGTACTGTGAATATATGTCGGTCAAACATACCTTGCACTGCATGAGATAAGAAGTACTTGGTGAGTACTTACACTTTTCTATGTTTCCTTAAAAACACATTTTGCAAGTATGAGACATGGAGGCAAAGGCTGAAAGAAACCCAATGTGGGGAACACCTTGATAGCTGGGGACACTGGAGAAGGGCCTGCTTCCATTCCCCATGTGGGAATGCCCCAGGTGTCTGACACGTCCCATGGGGAGAGAACCAGTGAGCCCAGTTTGAGATCCATTCGATCTCGCCATTCTTCCCACCATCTCAGAAATTGGAAGCAAAGTGATCAAAGCCACACTGGCCCTATTTCTGTAAGGGGACACTTCTATTTTCTCCTTTTCCCCTGTCTCTCTCCCTTTCTATTCATTCCTTTCTCCTTTCTTTTCTTCCATGGACTCTTATTTACATTTCCCTTGCTCCCTTTCCATTCTACCATGCATCTGTTATGGTGTGACTTTCTTTTCCTTTTCCTTTCACCCCTATGTATCACATAACAGACATGTAGATAGCTTATGACATCACACTTACTCATTCATTATGATATCATGCTTACTCGTTGGCCTGTATTTATAATAGCCTTAGTCAGAACCTCACCTTAGTTGCATGGGCACAGTCTATGACATCATGCCTTACAATGATGTGCTAAACCATTCCATGGAAAGCTGGCAGGATAAGGTGTGTAGTAGGCATGAGGACTATGCATGTACTAGTAGTATATAAGGTCAAATATAATACCCAGAGACATTAACTTGTTTGGAAGAACCCCGAAGGGTGAACACTCAAGAACAAGTTGAAAGGACCAAACATGTATGATTGTGAGAGGGAGAATGATAAACAAGAGAACAAGCAGGAAGTAAGTAATGATCTCAGGGTCGCAGGTATATATATGGCTGATCACATGGTAGCACATGATCACAGATAGGAGAGAGGGGCTAGGAGAAGTATAAGCTGGCAAGCTTACACTTGATCCCTTCCAGAGAAGAAAAGCACCAGGTTCATGGACACGACTTCACAGAGGAAGTGTGGGTAGCACAGCAAGAAGCAGCAGCGATACACTTTGACTTGAGCCAGACATCAAAAGCCTCCAACTCCTTGACCTCAGCATGACGCAACCACCTGTTTTCCTCCAGACCATAACCTCTGAAACTAACCAAGTATTCCTGACCCAATCATCTACGTTTCTCATCAATGATCACATCTACAAACCACTCATCTTCGCCTTCATCATTTACAATAGCATCTGGACATTCAAGTTTCTGAAAGGGCAAAAGGGTGGTGTTGTTAGGGAAGAATGGCTTCAGTTGAAAGGCATGGAATGTTGGGAACATATTCAGAGAATTAGGTAGATTGAGAGTTGTTAGGGCGACACTAGTCCAGGACTAACGTGGCTCCTACAAGAATACTAAAACTAAAAGATAAAGAAATGGGAGAAGTAGCTGGATTGACTTAGTCTAACACTAGTTGGACTAGCGGAAATCCCAAGAGAATGAGCTGTCATCTCTGGGTGTTGGATTGGTGAATATATACTACTATACATGCGATATCCTCATGTACTACTACACACCGTAACCAGCCAGTGTTCCATGGAAAGCGCACCGTTTGTGCATGGTGTCTTGTCATGGCTGTGGATTGACTGCAGACATGTGGTTCCGGCATGGTTCTTACTAAGGCTATCGTAATAGACATGTAATGCTAATTAGTAAAGGGACACGTCATCGGGCACGTGTGTATCCGTGTCGTGACTGATAAGATAAAGAAAGATAAGGGAAATTGAAGAAGAAAATATCGAACCATAACAAGAGTGTATGTTGAATGTTCAGGAAATGATTTGATAACACAGTATGGGCCATCGTATCAAGGCGTGAATTTTGCAAGCCTACTGTCACCTGTGTGGGTGTACTCTTTGCGGTGATTCCCAGTGGAGAGATAGACAAGATCACTGACAGTGTAGGGTTTCTCCTGTGCACAAGATGAATTAGCATAGATTGACTGTGAGATTTTGGCAGCTAAGAGTGAATCCTTAGCCTCATCTGTCAACTCGGAGATCAATCTGATAATATCTTTGGCTTCAACATTCTCAGTTGGGTGAGTAGGGCAAAGCAGGGGAATGACACAAGGTGAAAAACCCATTTGCAGCTGGAAGGGGAAGACCCCAGTAGCGGCATTAACAGTATTTATGTAGGTGAACCATATGTGTGGCAAGGCCTTCACCCAACCAGCTTGGTTTCGATCAACATAGTACAATAAGGCCTGCACAATGGTCTTGTTCGTCCATTTGCTGAAGCCATCAGTTTGAGGGTGGAACGAACTAGAAAGCTTGAGTTTAACCCCAGTCAGCTTATGCAACATGCTCCAGAAAGACAAAACAAAAAGCTTATCCCAATCAGAGATAATTTCACAGGGGAGACTGTTCTCGCAGTACTAGTTGTCAAAGAACAGGACTGCAGCACACTTAGTGGTGATTTTGGATTGGCATGGCACAAGGTGGACATCAGCACCTAGTCAGTGTTAAACTTTAGGCAATTATAGTGTGATCAGAAGCTTGTTTAAGTGTTCTAATGACTTCTAATTGCCTTGGTAACAATCACTAATGATGTGTTGATGCAATCAATCAATAATATGTAATGAATTTCGCTCTATTGACTCTTTGTGTCTAGTACTCTAGACATGTAAGGAAAATGACTACCTAAGGTTCCCACGGGTACTGTTCTGCATGAGGCGTGAATATAGGTGTCCACTAAATCGTGTCCAAAATGGTTTAGCTTCGGAGCAACTTGGGAACATGCCAGACATCATTCTAATGATGGCTCCATGTTTAATTTTTGCTTCTTTTGCTTCCCTGCTGAGACCGAAGCATTCTGGGGTCTGTTCCAGCCATCACAATAGAGGTCAATAGACCTACTAATGGGCACTGAATGTGGGAATGTTGCATTGACCATGGGAGTCATGTGCTTGGAATTTATATACAGATTGCTAAAGAGTGTTTGTACACTTTTAGCAATACTGTCAACACCAGTCATCCCATGATGACCTGGGTTGTGCCAATGGGTGTTGGCAGTGTCTATGGGTGGTCCCCAATGTGTGGGAACCATGTGCTTAATATGCGAACATACAGCACAACTTTGTTATACATTTGTACAACAAGTGTGTGCATCACTTCAACAGAACTTGACCTGCCTCCAACTTTGTTCCAAGTCTAGCTCATGGGCCATGCTCACATTGTCTCAAGAATCCTCCATCTTGTCTTTCACAGCCCCAGCAGTGATACATTGCCTATTGTTTCAACATCAGAAAACTTGTGCTGTGCCTTCAATAAATGGGAATAATGCACTGCAAACTTGGGGGTCACAATTATCAACTCAATGTGGAAAGTGCGCAACAGAACAGGGGTCGCATGTGCACTCACAGAGAACTGGATAAATTCCATCTATCCTCTCAGCACGCTCATGTGCGCCGAACGTGTTAGTGATCATTGAGAAAGTCAAAATCCTCTGTCAAAACTGTTACCAAGGACTTCTGTAGTTCGAATGAAGCTCAAAAATTTGTTGAAGTGATGCACACACTTGTTGTACAAATGTATAACAAAGTTGTGCTGTATGTTCGCATATTAAGCACATGGTTCCCACACATTGGGGAACACCCATAGACACTGCCAACACCCATTGGCACAACCCAGGTCATCATGGGATGACTGGTGTTGACAGTATTGCTAAAAGTGTACAAACACTCTTTAGCAATCTGTATATAAATTCCAAGCACATGACTCCCATGGTCAATGCAACATTCCCACATTCAGTGCCCCATTAGTAGGTCTATTGACCTCTATTGTGACAGCCGGAATAGACCCTGGAATGCTTCGGTCTCAGCAGGGAAGCAAAAGGAGTGAAAATGAAACATGGAGCCATCATTAGAATGATGTCTGGCATGTTCCCAAGCTGCTCCAGAGCTAAACCATTTCGGACACGATTTAGTGGACAGCTATTTTCATGCCTTGCACAGAACAGTACCCATGGGAACCTTAGGTAGTCATTTTCCTTACATGTCTAGAGTACTAGACACAAAGAGTCAATAGAGCGAAATTCATTACATATTATTGATTGATTGCATCAACACATCATTAGTGATTGTTACCAAGGCAATTAGAAGTCATTAGAACACTTAAACAAGCTTCTGATCACACTATAATTGCCTAAAGTTTAACAAAATTACGATCATGATTTTGATAAAGAAAATCCCTGACTTGACAGTTTGTCACCAGAATCAGCCATCCAGCCTGATCTCTTTTGGACCCTCCAACGATTCGAAGACAGAAGTTGAAGAATGAGACAATTGGGTGAGGAATGGCCTTACAGGTCCAATCCTCATAATAACAGCTACGCCTACTTCTATGACTTTTGAGGTGTCTGTGATCCCCCAAATGACGTGGGATATGTCAGTGACATTTATATGACAGAAGACCTTGATGTCTGGGTCTGCCAGGGGACACAGCAGGACTCAGAGGAGAGAAGATGGATTTGCAAGTGGTCAAAGGATATGGGTCCCAGCACTCCAGTTAAGCATCCGTTGCTCCAAGATTGTTATCTATGGTTTTGATCTAGCTCGAGTGCCTCCATTGGCCCATACTCGTATGGATGAAAAATTCTAGCCAACAACAATATGTCACCAACAAGAAGCCATGATTTCTCCCCTGCAATCCAAACAATGTTTAAAGTCAAGGCAGCGGTGCTATCAGCCTCAGGTAAGTCATCGCTAAAGCAAAAGCAAGTACACTTGTGTTGTGAGATGAGTTGTGTTATATTAGGTAGATAATTTGTGCTTACTTATCTCTCTTACTATATAGACGAGGATGACAACAACTATGAAACACCCCAAACAAAGACTGCAAGCCCCCATAAACAATTATGCCTAAGCCCTTTGACAGGTAAGTTGATGTTATTTGTTAGCTGTTTGTACTGTAGTATAACTTCACCCCAGTGATATGTAGATGAAGATGAAGATGAAGATGACGAAGACGATGATGCTGCCAGTGATGACATTGTGATAACTAAGTGTATGTGTGCAGCTGCGCATTCCACGATGTCATAGTGCTGTCCTTGCTCATGAACTCTGCTCTAGACAAAGAAGTATATGTGCAAGAGCAAACAGCCACTTGGAAATACATCTCGGAATGTATGTTCTCTCATATATCTTCTAACGGCTCTTAGCACACCATGTACCACATAGTGGGGAAGAAAATTAAGGCATTGCAGCTTGAGCGATTGATGTATCAGCGAGAATATAGGTCATTCATCATCCACTAGCTGTAATTCAACATCAACTCATGGTTTTCATCACAACTTGCAGTTGATGACCTTAAGAAGTCATAAGCATGTTCTGAACAAAAGCTTAAGGCCAAAATCAACCAACTTAGGGAGGAAAACCATCAGCTGCACGCCGAGAAAAACACAACAAATGAAGACCTTTGCAAACAAGTGGCGGGCTTGACCACACAGAAGGAGAATTGTAAGTCACTATCGCATTATGATCATCGCTGTAAGCATTTTTAAACACTTCACTCAGTATTTGCTCACATCAGAGCCATGGTGAACTTGGATGTCCAGGCTTCCAAAATGATTCCATGTCAACTAATGTAACTTTCATTTAGTTTTGTATATTCAAATTTCTTGCTGTGCACCTACTCCGTGGTTCTTGATATATTTCATTCCGTTGATTTGTTCAAAGTGATAATCTTGATAACAACAATGATGGACCCACAACTACACAGCCACTTACCGCCTCGTTTCGACGACATTTTTGAACCTCTGAACGTTTCAGTGTTCCAGGTGTTCTGCCCAAAGTGACTCACCATCGGATTATTATAATATCGATAATCAAACTGACTTGAGAATGCGGCCCACACGTGCAGGATCCCCCCCTTTGGTCCCTGTTCCGGAATCCACATTAAATGGACCTGCTCCCGTCTTTCTTCAGTATCAGTACCCCCATCTCTTCAGCAGCAATTCAGCTAAACGATCTCGCAAACGAATGACCTCTACCATAGCTCATACTTCCTCCAGCTCTCTTCGCTCGTCATCGGTAGGGGATGAAGGGCAGCAGGTCTCAGAGCTTGTTAGCATCAAGCCTACTAAGCGACGCCCCGTGGCTACGTCTACCCCAGCTCGCGTAAACGCGTCCTTGTAAGTTGGCCGCACCATCTTGCAGAAATTGATGCAGGCAAGAGCATCCAAGAAGGAGGCCGGCGGATTCAACGCGGTGGCTTTGACTGCAGTCAAAGAGAGGCTGAACTTACCAGAGGTCAACGAGCAAGTGGAGAAGTTGATGTCCTCGGAGTCGACCGACAATAGAAACAAAATCGCGTCCACACTCGCGGAGATGTTGGAGAAGGACAATGCCGTATTCACCGAAGAGCTCGGGGCCTACAACCTCGACCTTTCCGTTGTCATCAAGCAGGCTACCGAAAGCGTCGAAAGCTCTCCAGATTTTTCTCGGTATTTGCATAAAGCACGATCTGAGACATCCGCTGATTCACACTCTCCCGACCGCTCGCGCCAGATATCGCATAACCGCCCCCGCCATCGTTCACTTTCCTCATCTGGCACGGATGTTTTCTTGGGTCGGGTGGAGTCTCTCGCCATCGATTCGGCCAAGCAGATTAGGGAGTTGCGAGAGCAACTAAAAGCGGAGACAGCAGAGAAAGTGGAATTCTCGCGGCTCTATCGGCAGTCTCAGGGTGCCTTAGCTGAAAAGCAGAGTTTAGAGCGGATATGGGAGGAAAGGAAGGCAGATTGGGAGGAAAGAAAGGCAACTTGGGCTGAGGAAAGGGCAACATGGGCGAAAGTTGAACAGAAACTGGAACGACTCGCAGATGGGTACAGACAAGATAAGGTCGACTACAAGCAAGACAAGGAGAAGTGGGAAAAACTGTACGCCGAAGACAAGGCCGAGTGGCAGCAACAGGCGAAGAAGTGGGAGAACCGATGCGAGAACGAACTACAGAAGCGGGAGGCGCTCGAGGAGGAGTTAAAGGCCTTGAAGGGGAGGCTTCATCCGAGCGCGTAAGCGGTGCGGTATCAGTGGGGATGGAAGGGGCGCACCATCGCCGCGCATTTGGGGGAGCCTGATTTCACTGTTCTCTGATCGAACCCATATTTTCTCCATGTACTAGTATGTTTCTTCATTCTTTCTTTGTATTGTTTCATCTCACGCAATGAGTATGCGTCCGCCATTCATGCATCATGCATCATGTTACATAGACTGAGGATTCCGCCTCCCTTGAATGAGACATGAAGCGTATTATATTTGCCCATTACATGTCGATATCGTACCGTAGTATTAATAGGCTGTGATGGCAGTAAATGCATGGGTAATAGTTTGTGCAATGGGTATCAAAAGAAGCAAGATGGCGGTCGAAGGTAATGACTAGCATCTGGGTGAATAATCATAGGAAAGAAAAATAACGAAGGTGGTTTTCAAAAGATATACTGTTGAATAGAATGGAGGTCAGGAAAAAAACACGAAATGAAGAAATGAAATTATCCGATTGGGATGCGAGGTGTCCAGCCCATTGTGTCGACAATCCCTATTCGAGGCCCTAAACATCAATCATCTGGTTTGCCGATGCGAAAATCCTCGGGCGAGAATTAGAAGCCACAAGTCGGCGAAACGTGCTCTGCACATGTCCGTGAGTTTGTCCCGACAAGGCGGCATCGGTGGATGGCGCCTTGCTTTCTTGTCCCTTTGCAGCGCCCCACATGCGACTAAGGAACCCTCCAGACGTGCCTCGAGGAAGACTTGGGAGCGTGGTGCTTGTTGCCAAGCTTGCGAAGGACTTGCGCTCGCCGAGAACACCAGAGATGGAGGTAGCCCGTTTAGATCGAGTTCCCCGGTTAGCTGCTGGAGAGTTCGTGACGGTCATAACAGATCCCGTGTCAGATGGCTTGCGCAGACGGCACTCCGAAATTTGCTGATAAGTATGGTTCTTTAATCCATATCGGGGGATAGGGCGTGCCACGACAAGAGGTTTGATACCTTGTTGCTCTTCAAAGTGAACTGTACTGACTTCGTATTCAGTATCAACGGTTTCCACGTCTGAGCACTCGTCCTCGCTGCTGAGCCAACCAGACGAGGAGGAAGAAGATCCAGAGTCGTCGGTGAGAGATCCAGCACCAGAACTATGGCTACTGAGGCTGCTGTGAGAGCTGTGAACAAGCGAAGGCGGCCGTAAATTGGAGTTGGTAGACAGCTTGACGGCGCTAATCGTTTGCTTTCCAGAACTAGGTGGAGCGGCAGGTGGAGGAACCTCCGTGACGGGCGTAGGAAGAGCAGCAACTTGAGCCTGTGCACGAACTTTGCTGGCCCGAGAAACCTTATCCACGGCGCTTGCGCGAGCCTCGGCATCGACGATAGCAGATGACGCAGCCATGAAGGGCGCAAAGTGGGTGCATGCGTCTTCTTCGGAGAACCGCAGATCGTAGTCCAGGAGGAAGAGAAGCTGTTTTTCCATGAGGTTGATTTCGTCGAGTTGGAAGACTCCGGCGTACGCCGCCCAATGCTTGTTCTTGGGCGAAGAGTCGTTCAGATACTTGGCGGTGACAATAAGCGTAGCCAGAAAGACTCGGTGCCGTGTACAAGGCATACCTAGGCAGGGTTCAGTGTCCACGATACGAACTATACAAGGCGGGTGCGTATCTGACCTTTAGCCATCGGTGGCAGCTTTGATCGAAGCCGCTCCAAGAACACCAAGGTCGACAGAAGAGTCGAGACCTGCACGTTAGACGCCTTTACTAGCCTAATAACGAAGTCATCCAGAGTCGGGAGCCCAAGCGCTGTTGCAGAATCCTCCTTCACTGGTGTTTGAGGTGGAGATGGCAGACTAGTTGACGGAGACGGGTTGGGCGACTCGCCATCGATGCGGATAACGCTGGCGGCTTGCTGAGAGATATGCTTGATCATGTCCAGCGAAACGCGCTTGCTCATGAGTTGAACCAGCCGTGGATTATGGGAGCGTATGGGACACAGAGACGCGGGATGACGCCTAGCAGCAGACGATGGCATGATGAATTAGATGAAATGGGTGGATAGAAAATTATGAGAATGGCGGTTTTGGAGTGTAGTACCCTTCAAGGGGTTAGGAATGAGGAATGGGAGAGAGGGAGGGAGGAAGAGAGCGATCTGCCTCTCCTATATATACCAGCCACCAAAAGCCAAACACGTGCACACAGCGCATCGTCACGCGGGGGGCATTCATCCAGGACGTAACTGGTTCGGCTCTCAAGTCCTCGCGAACGCGACGTGCATATGTAAGTCGCGAGAACGGGCTTTACAAAGTTGTTAATTTTCGAGAGGCCTTACCGAGGACCAGATACGCATCGAGAGTTCTCAAGCCTCGATTAAATATCCTGAACATATAGATTAGAATACAGGTCATTATTATAATAGCACAAGAAAAATTACACCGTCTCTTCACGAGTCTATGGCTACCATCTAGTCTGATTTGTCCTTATCCGCCTTTGCCTTCGACTTCGACTTCCGACTTCCAACAGAGTATCCGACAGTCCCGAGCATGACCAGTAGCGCGCCGCTCCACATCTTCACCCCATCTACGTTCATCACCTTCCCTCCCGGGTGAGAGTGAATGAGCTGCACGCCGAGGACGCTGATGATTAGGCTGACGGCTTTGCGCACAACGAGGATGAGGGTAACGGTGAGGGCGTTCACGCGCGTGGTGAGGCGGTTGACGCCGGCGATGCAGATGACTTGGGTGATGGTGTTTACGGCTAGGGATAGGTATATAGATGGGATCACAGGATTGAGGGGGCTAAAGGGAACGAGGGGAACGAGGGGTGATTTCTGGGCCAAAGAGTGAATGGCAGTGAATTGGGCGGAGAGATCGCTGCGGAGGAAGATGAACATTGGTAGGGATAAGAAGTGCAGGTAGAACATGGCTTCTTTCCATGTTTCTGAAGAAGCCGTCTTGTCACCCTTACCGGTGGATGGCTTGTTAAAATGCCTGGCGTAGGTCCATTCTTGAACCAAACCGAGAAATCCAGAGAGGAGGAGGGCCGCAGATAATAGTGCTATACCGGTCAAATATGTACGCAAGTCGGCAGATGCTTCGGAGGCAGTAACTTTCCGAGACGCCGGCGACGCAGAGAGGGTCGTCAGAATAACTCCGAGTGAGACCAGGATTACAGAGAAGACTTGAATGGGTGTATACCTACAAGGACGGTCCAGACACACTCCGGCATAGAGTAAAGCTACTCACCGTTTGCCAGAGATCAGCCAGCCCATCAACATGCTGACAATCAGTCCCCCACTTCGAAATATGATATGGACGGCCATGGGGATTTTGAACGCAAACGCCGCATTGTTGATGAGGGAGATCGAGTAGAAGAGGAAGACCTGGGCGATGTACGGGGGCAGGCCAATCACCCGGGGCCTGAGTCGCGGGCCATACGGGGTCCAGTTCAAGTGGCTCGGTAGACCGTGTAGCGTGATGAACACGAACTGTAGAAGGGTTATGGCTGAGCCCGCTGTTGGGGTCACAGAGGTGACCTGCTCGAGGGTAATGGCATTGCTGAGTTGGACGTGAGCAAGCGGAATCACGGAAGAACTAGAGGGTACCTGCAACAACCGCCGAAGACGAGAGCCAGAGAGGGTGCCCAGTCGGTCAGAAGGTCCATGGTAAAGGAACACGCCTGACACGCGTCCACTGGCGTCCTGCTCTATTTGGTTTCCAAGTTGTGTTGTACAGCAATGTGATTCTCTGCTGCAAGGCTACCTAGCGCAATGGTAGCGCGTTTGGCTTCGATTGCTGGCGGCACCAAAAGGTTGCAGGTTCGAGTCCTGCGGTGGTCATTTTTGCTGGTTGGACAAGATCTTATCTTATCTGATGCGTTGATGCCAATATAGGGCAAGGGAAGAGACGATCCTGTCTAATCCATGATGGCTCTCTCAGCCTATCTCCCACTCAGCTCTTCCTCACAGCGCTCACTCGTCGCCGCCGTCCTCGACGACATCACAGACGGCGAGCGCGACTTTCTTTCCCCTCTTTTTCTCTTCCACTAACGCTCCCCAAGCATTCTTGATCAGCGAGGCTGAACGCCGCGACTTGATCTCTAATTTATTGAAGGATTTGGAAGATGCTTCCAGGAACACCCGTAACGGCAGGCTTTTCCCTGAAGGTTTGCCCAGTTCATTTTCGCCACCGCCGCATCACGTTCACGAGCTTACAGATGCCCCGCGAGCCCTCCTGGCACTCAAGACATTAGGAAAACATCCTTCAGGCTCTGCTGTTATTGCACAGCCTGCCAATCTGTCGACATTGCTCAGTTTTTATCGGCTTGTACGGCGTTCAAGGACTACCCTGAGGCCTCCAATGAAGCCCTGCGATGTATCGCGAACGCGATGTTGCTCGTCGACTCCGCGAGATCGACTTGGACGACCAAGGAAGTCGGCGGCGGCAACGCTTCCGTAAAGCTGCTCGAAGTACGTGTTTGCGCTTTCTCGTCTCAAGCTTTCATCCTAAGCTTGCTCGCAGAAGTCCACGTCTCCTGATCGCCTGTTCCTTGCTTCTCGCCTTCTATTCCTAACTACGGTATCGTCATTTGATGCAGGTTCCTATATATGCTCCCTGGTGGAGGAAAAACATATCGTGGACACGATAGCGGCTAAACTGGATATCCTGATCGCAGCCATATTGTCCAGTACGAAGATGGCGAAGGAGGCCATGGTGGACTTGCTAAAGTTCGCATTCAATTTGCTCCTGCACTATCCGAAAGTGAGTGCTTGACTGTTTTAGCTTCTGTGTCATCTTGACCCATGGGGACCTGTAGCTAGTTGAGTGCGAACCCCAGGACCTCAAAGGTAAAGGGCCTGTAACAGACAAGGACCAAGATGAAGAGGACGATGACAAAGTCATGGGCGACTATTGGAGTCCTAAGCTAGAGGGGTGCGTTCCAGCCTCCCTTCTCCGTCCCCATGTAAATAACCCATCACTAGCCTCCTCCCACCCCTTCTGCGTATCTTCAACACCCTCCCGCCGACTCATCCGTCTCCTCTTGCAGCGCCCCTGACACATGCCATCCACGGACTCATCACCATCCCCATGACACCCTCGCTAAAGCAAGTGTGGTTCGGGGCCACTCCCCGAGGCCGAACGTCTAGTTCCCGAAGCTCACGCTCCGCGAGCTTAGCAGGGTCCCAGGGCAATCAAGGCAATCAACCCGCGAGCGTGCCACCGTCTAGCTCTAGCAGCGGCTCCAACTCCCCAACCTCGCCCAGCTCGGCCCCGAAGCACAGCACTCTGGAACGTGCCTTTAACGCGCTGTCGGCGGGTGCGCGGTCGCTTACGCGAACGCCGTCGCCGCTGACTTCGCCGTCGAAATTTGACACGGTGTTGCGCGCGTATGATTTACTCGATGTATCACTTGCACATTTCTTCCCAGGGAATATTGATCCAGACGACCAGTCGGTCAAAGACAGGTGCACGGCCGAGTGCGGGGGCGATACGACGCTGGATGAGCTCATTGGCCCGCTGGTAGTGCTCGTGACACGGATGTGTCTAGCGGACGAAAGCTGCAGGACGAGGGTGAGGAATTTGATTGTGCCGCCTGATTTGGACCGCAAGTCGCCGTTGGAGTCGAGGAGCGACATTCTGGGGCGGTGTTTGAGGCTTTTGGCGTGTGTGTACCACGATCGGTTGAAGAGTAGTGTCGGGGAGATGCTGTTCGCCATGTGCGATTCTGATGGTAATGCTTTATTTCACTTGACCGTAAGTAGCGTACATTGACGACACCCTTTTCGTAGCTACGACACTTTCTGCACTTGTTGGTTACGGCAACGTCGCTGGGTTCCTCTTCAACAAGGGAATCATGAACGCTCCACCTGCGAACACTTCTACCACTCACGATTCCCCCATCTTCGCTTCTGGCGGCGCGGAGCTCAACCCCATCACGGGCACTGAAGTACAGAAGGTGGAAGTGCCTGAGATGACCGACGAAGAAAAGGAGCGCGAGGCTGAGAAGCTGTTTATTCTGTTCGATAGGTTGGAGAGGACTGGCGCTCTTCCTCCGAGTCAGAATCCGATCCGCAAAGCTATTGCTGAAGGCAAAATCCCTACATCGTGATCCCCATTCCTTCTCCCCAATCGCCACTCAATTGCCTATAATGTTAATGTGTTGATCCTTCCTTGTTTTCTTATGATAGTAACGTATAGCTGATCATGATGCAATAATAATAATCGCGATGTAATGAACACCAATATTGAGTAAGACGACATCGTGAGCTAGTTAGATCAAAGCAGGTAAATGATGACATGAAGCGAACATGCAAGTAGGTAGAAGAAACAAACATAGATACACAGTTAGTCGAAGGTAATCTTTTTGCCTTCGAACGAAGCGATGCCGCCAGTGCGGGCACCACCACGAGGAGGACCGCCTCGTCCCCGCCCACGGCCCCGGTCACCAAAGCCGCGGTCACCGCCACTGAATCCACCACGGCCGCCACGTCCTCCGCCGCGCCCCCCTCGATCGCCAAACCCACCACGACCACCACGTCCTCCACCACGTCCCCCACGATCGCCTCCGAACCCACCACGTCCGCCACCGCGTCCGCCACCAAAGCCACCGCCACCGCTGTTATCTCTGGGTTGCGAGTAGTCGAGTCTTATGCTACGACCCTCGATCTCCTGCCCGATTGCGCCCTCGTATGCCTTCGTCGCCGACTCAACGTCGTGGAATTCCACATATCCAAAGCCCTTGGGCTTCCCGCTCTCTCGGTCTGTGGGCAGCCTAACGTTCTTCACGGGGCCATACTCTCCGAAGAACTCCCACAACAAATCCTCTGAGACACCGAAGCTCAAGTTGCCCACGAACAACGTTTGCGACGGAGGGCTGGCGGAATCACCAAACGCCTTCGCTCGGTTCTCGCGCAGCTTCGACTTGTCAAGCTCCTGGCTTTTATCAACTTTAATAACGCGCCCGTCGAGAAGCGTCTCGTTCATGGCAAGAGCCTTCTCCACTGCACTGGCATCCGTGAAGTGGACATAGCCAAATCCACGCGAGCGCCCGGTGTTGCGGTCTATCTGCACGGTAGCACTGATGATCTCGCCGCATTCGGCGAACGCCTCTGCGAGCATATCATCGTCAATACTCCATGAGAGCTTGCCGACGAAGACCGTCTTCGTCTCGCCCACAGCGTCTCCGGCTGGGGCTGCATCACCATTGGCCATCTTTATCTTTTTGGGAGGGGCAGCGGTCTCGTCGTCGGCCTTTCGCTTGCCTATAGGATTGTTAGTAATTTGAAGGAGGCGGAGAGGAAGCGCGCGTACCGTTTGTTACAACTGCAGGTTTTGATTTTGTGGAATCACCCATCTCCACGTCCGAATCATCGTCGGAGCTTTCATCTGAAGAGTCTGACGGCTTCGCCTTGACCACAGTCATTGGCTTGGCTGGTTCATCTTCTGAAGAAGAGTCGGAATCAGAGTCACTAGAGTCTTTTTTAGCAGCAACAGCCTTCGGTGCAGCTTTTTTGGCGGGGCTGGGTTTCGTCTCTTCCTCTTCCTCATCCGATGAGTCAGAGTCAGAAGACGACGAGGGGACTGGTGCTTTAGTGGCGACCTTTGCAGGTGTTGGTTTCACGGGTGCCTCGTCCTCTGATGATGAATCCGACGATTCGATTGACGATGGTGCTTTGGCGGCCTTCGTAGCTCCAGGTTTGGTCGCTTTTGATTTGACGGCATTGGTGGGGTGAGCAGGCTTCTTGTCGGACTCGGACTCGGACTCGGAATCAGACTCTGAGGAGGAAGAGTCTACCTTCTTGGCTTGAGCAGCAGTCTTTGCGGGAGTGGCTTTGGCTGGGGTAGCTTTGGCTGGAGTAGCCTTAGCTGGAGAGGCGACCTTGGCAGGCTTCGAGGCAGCAGCCTTTTTGGGTGGCGGGGCGGGTGCGTCATCGTCCGAATCGGAGTCGCTATCAGACGAAGATTCAGCTGCCTTGGCAGCTTTGAACTGAGCAGCCTTTGGCTTCTCGTCTTCAGAGTCGCTTTCACTGTCCTCATCAGATGAAGGCTCCTTAGCCTAATCAAACGCGGAAACGGTCAGTGCATATTCCGCTTCTCAGGAAATATTTATGAAGCTTACTTTGCTGTTCGATTTCGCTGGGGCTACGGCGTCAGCCTTTTTCTTATCAGCCTTTTTAGCGCCATTCTAGATGCAATCGAGACCCATGATCAACCAGGAAAAAGAGAGACACTCACGACCTTGGACAAAATCTCTTTTGTCGACAGAGGCTTATTTGGTGTCGTAGCTTTGGCTGGCTTCTCAGCTTTTGGCTTCGAATCGGCAGACTTTGCCTTTTTGTCGGCCTTTTCAATCTTCTTGTCGACCTTGACGGCTTTCTTGTCTGATTTTGCCATTTCAAAGACGACGAAGAGATGAGCGAC
The DNA here is from genome assembly GCA_029467805.1 of Pleurotus eryngii var. eryngii. Lineage (NCBI taxonomy): Eukaryota > Fungi > Basidiomycota > Agaricomycetes > Agaricales > Pleurotaceae > Pleurotus > Pleurotus eryngii. The sequence continues at coordinate 854,047 of SZVJ01000009.1, read as the reverse complement.
AGGAGCAGAACAAAATACTCCCGTGACTGTATCTCAAAAAATTTCGATCACCTGCATATTGCAGTTTAGGGCAGGGCTTCCATGCACAAGCGCCTGTCAGTGCACCTCGGCGTCTAAGTACTGTATCATGACTTCCGCTTCAGAGGACGAATTCGATGTGATTCTGCTCGGGACAGGACTGACAGAGTCCATAACCGCTGCGTGAGCCATCAAAGGTCATATTCAAGGCGTATATCTCTCTTACTGTCTCTACTCCAGGGCCCTTGCAAAAGCAGGCGTCAAGGTCGCTCATATCGACACCAATCCATATTATGGCGCAGAGAATGCCAGTCTCTCCCTGGACGAACTGACTCAGTGGGCCAACGAGCAGAACAAAACCCAGTCGCCGGGGAGGTATAGGTCGATCTCGTACTCACCCAAGAGCATCGCCGATGGTCGACGGTATTCGATCTCGCTCTCACCAGCTGTCATTCCATCCGTAGGGCCGCATATTACCTCCTTGGTTGTTTCAGGCGTTGCCAAGTACGGGGGATTCAAACTGCTTCAGAAGATCAGCATATATTCCTCAGGAAAGCTTCACAACGTTCCTGGCTCGAAAGAGGACATTTTCAAGAACACTGAGATCACTCTTCTGGAGAAGCGCCGAGTGATGCGATTTCTGATGTTTGCAGCAAGTGAATTCGAGGAGAAACCTGAGTTTCAGGGGAAGGACCTACCTTTTAGCCAGTTTCTCGAGGCCACTTTCTCACTCAGCAATGCCATGAGCACCATCATTTGTTTCGCCATGGCCTACTGCTTCCATCCATCTGGTCTGTATCTCGCGTCTTTCGCTAGTACCCCCCGTAATTCACCTCGATCGATAGATCCTACGGAAAATGCACTCATCCGCATCCGTCGATACTTGCGTTCTCATGGTCGCTATGGTCCCTCATCGTTTATCATTGGTCAGTACGGTGGAGCTGGCGAAATCGCTCAAGGCTTTTGTAGGACAGCCGCAGTTCATGGTGGTGTCTACGTTCTTGGCCGGCATATTAGAAGCATTACACCAATACCCTCTCTTGACGCGCCATCAGATCGCTCGGAACAGACTACTACCCAAGCGCCTTCATACACTGTGACTCTTGATGATTTCTCGGAACCCCTTACTTGCCGCGTGCTCATCTCTTCGCTTCACCTTACTCCTGAAGATCTACGAGGTTCGGCAGAATATATCCCGCTTGATCAGTCATACGATCGCACGCACTTTGGGTTAACCGTTGCCAGATGTGTTGCTATAATTGACCAACCTATCATATTTACGTCCACTCATGCGGCGGCAGATGGAGAGGATGCTGAAGATCCGGAGGAGCCGAAGGCGAAACAGCCAGACCCATCCGATGTTGCTTCTATCATATTCCCTCCTTCTACGCTTGAGGGAGGCTCAGATTCCGGGGCAGCTACTGCCATTGTGATGGGGGCAGGTACCATGTCCACCCCTGAAGGCAAATGTATGTTGCAATTTCTAAACTTATCACCACTACATTAATACCCAAACGCACAGGGATTGTGTATATCATGCTTCCTGTACCGGAAAATACCCGATTGACGTCTGAGGATCTCCTGCAGCCCTATCTTTCTCACATCCTAGCGTTAACTTCGGTCCCAGATAGTGGTGATCAGCCTGACCATGGTAGCTCCCATCTCCTCTTCAAACTGTTTTACTTGGAGCACAATGATCCACCTCAATCACCGACGGCCCCTTGCACCCCATCATCATCCTTCTTTATCACACCTCCTTCAATCCAGCATCCGACAGAAATTTTCGATTGCGCGACGAGTAGCGCTGAAACTACTTTCTGGCGTACGATCCGGGCACTTCAGTCAATCAAGGCCCTTCAACCTGCCAACGGTGACGGCGCAACGTTGGAAGTAGAAAGTTTCTGGCCTTCCCTGGACCGCGACGCAGACGAAGACGAAGAGGACGAGTGGTAGTGCCAAGCACCAAGCTTTCACATCGTCTAGTAAACGTCAGATTCTAGCAGTCTTCCGGGGCGGTAACTGATTTATCTTCGGTATTCCTTTACGGATTGTTCTCTTCCCCATTCAACAGTGCTATCCGCATGATAAATTCTCAAAGCTCGCTTGACAGGCCGACAAATGAGGAAATGCTGTCATAATTCACACGGCGCATTTGTCACACTCTCGGAGGTGACGATTGCTCCCGGGGACACATCGGCCCAGGGTATGCAATTCATAGCATGCTCTCTTCGGAGCCACTCGCAGTGTCTGCGACCCACCGTGATGCGCGAAGGCATTTGGTGCGTTTGGTGCGTTACTGCAGAGCAAAGATAGATCTAGATTCGCTCAGTCGGTCAGCGTGCGCATGCGGAGAAAAGGTCAGATTCGCCGCCCTTACTTTCCCTTCCAGACTCATGCTTTGCCAAGTTTAGAGTACTGAGTATGCGACACATGCTGATCTGTTCGTACTGATTTCCCGAATACCCAAAGATGGGTCTGCATTTTTCTAGTTCTTGGCTACCCCGGGAAGTATTTTTGCGCATGGTTTATAAGGCGGATCGTTCGTTCGACAACCTGCACAGCTAGGCACCATGCATTCGAATCGCTTCTTCTCTACGCTTTCCGTTGCCCTCTCCTTTTTTCTGCCAGTGTATGGCGCTTTCTACACAGATCCCGCCAAGCTTCCAACAAATTCATTCGATTATGTTGTAGTTGGCGGTAAGACATATGATATTCACTCAGTGACCTCGCTTCTGAACTTGCCGCCGAAGGTGGGACGGCTGGAGCGGTCATCGCGAATCGTCTTACGGAGAATCCGCGCGTCACGGTCCTCTTGCTCGAAGCTGGCCCATCGTGAGTCGTAGTGCACTAGTGTTTCACCTTCGCGCGTTTACAGTAAAGCCTGATCAACCTTATCCGAATACAGCAATATCAACGTCACGAACTCCATCGTTCCGCTTCTCCATAATTCCCTGATCCCTAACACACCATATGACTGGAACTTCACCACGACGAACCAGGTTGGATTCAATGGCCGGAATATCAGTTTCCCTCGTGGGCATATGCTGGGAGGATCGAGCTCAGTCAGTGCGTATGATTGATGATACCTGCGTTTCCTGCTAGGAAGATTCTGAATTGTCTCGCAGATGGATTGGTCTTTACTCGTGGCTCGAGCGATGACTGGGATGCATATGCTGCCATAGCAGAGGACCCTAGTTGGACGTGGGAGAATATCCAGCGCTACCTGCCTCTGGTAATTCGCCCTGCCTCCTGTCCTTCTACTTTGAGTGATATTGTTTCCAGATCGAGCAATTCACTGAACCTATTGAACGCTACAACATCACTGGGGACTTTATACCTTCCCTGCATGGCACAGATGGCAAGGTATGTCAACTTGGCATCTTAGAGTGTGGGGGATTGACAGGCACACCTCGATGATAGATTCAAACTAGTGTAGCCAACTACAGGATACCTCTGGATGAACATATCATCGAAGCGAGTCAAGAATTGGGGGATGAATTCCCCTTCAACCCTGATATGGGAGGAGGCGAAAATGTTTTGGGACTCGGTGCGTTCAACACTCTTCAGGCTCGCAATATGGATCTGAGACAAGATGTATAGGTTGGACAGTGTCCACTATTGGACGAGGTGTACGAAGCAGCTCCGCCACGGGGTACCTCGCACCCGAATATTTGAGCAGGCCAAATCTTCACGTCCTCATACATGCTCAAGTTACGAAACTCATCCAAACTGGAACCAGGAACCACCTGCCGTCGTTCCATTCTCTGCAATTCACGTCTACGCTCGCAGGTCCGCGTGGTATGTCTTGCCGTTCTTTTCCATATGCAAGCACTAACTCATGATGATTATAGCCCGTCCTGTCACCGTCCGTGGTAGACGCGCTGTTGTGCTCTCCGCTGGTGCTGTTGGAACGCCGCATATTCTACAGCTCAGCGGAATAGGCGATCGCAGTCTCCTTGAGTCAGTCGGTATTCGGACAATCGTACACAACCCGTCCGTTGGCAGGAATCTTTCAGGTGAAGTCTAGTCCCACTCTGCGTTGGCTTCCCTAGCTCACAGACAATACATAGATCATCCCCTCCTAGCCTGTGTTTACAGCGTGCACGACAACTCCAGCTACGACATCCTGTTTAGAGAGCCTGCTGTGTTCCAGGCTGCCATGGATCAATGGAATGCAAACCATACCGGACCAGGTGCAGCAAGCGTGTTCAACCAAGTCGGTTTCTTCCGGTTGTCAGACGACGCTACGATCTTCGAGACTACACCCGATCCTGCTTCGGGGCCAAAATCAGGTCACTTCGAAATCATGTTCTCCGTGAGTGTGTTTATACCGAGCGGCATGTTGCTGTGATGGGCCTAATCAATTAATTAATGGCAGAATTTCTACAACCTCCCAGGCTTGGACGCTCCAACGTCAGGAACAACCATAAGTTTCGACGTTGCAGTCATTCCGGCTACATCCCGTACGCAGTATTTCCCTGGCTAACACCGCAGTCCCCTCTAATTGTAACGTCCAGGCGGATCTGTGGAACTCACGTCTGCAGATCCATTTGCTGCTCCTGCAATCGATCCAGCTTACTTGCAAAGCGAGTTCGATATATTCACCATGCTCGAAGCCGTGAAAGCCGTCCGGAGATTCGCAGAAGCGCAGACGTTTGACGGGTATATCATTGAGCCGTTCGGTGAATTTGGCGAAGCGACTACGGACGAGCTGCTTGAGACATTCGCGAGGGGCAACGCGGCTACGGTCTTCCACCCCGTTGGAACTTCGAGCATGTCTCCGAAGGGGTCCAACTGGGGAGTTGTCGACCCCGACCTCCGGGTGAAAGGAGTGGAGGGGTTATTCATCATTGATGCTGGTGTAATTGTGAGTATTGCTAGTCTCTGCGCTGAAGATGTCCACCTTGCTGACGCGTATGTCTGCAGAATAAATTGCCGACTGCTCATACCATGGCTCCTACCTTTATTGTCGCGGAGCGTGGTGCTGAACTCTTGAAAGCGTTGACATAAGTAGTGGTGTAACCATAAAATAATCAGAGTCACGATCTCATATGTCCTACACACTGTAACGAAGACACTTCCGCACGATCCAAGTCCCAACGGCCCCTAAGTAAGACATTACACCACCCTAATTGACTTGGGTTAGTAGGCCGATGCCCTGCTGAATGGCCGCATGTACGAAATTGTTTGTAACCATAGACCTGATGTTTTGACTCCATCGTATACATGCAAGTGTTCGCACACTCAATGGTGCCTTATTTTGCAGGTCCATTCGTCCTCAGTTCACTTAGCGCACTATTCAGCAACGATCACACTGTTGCCTCTTCGGCTGCTCTGAGCTGACAGGTGTTGCACACCTCTTGTTGCTGGCCAACAGAGAATCTGCAGTCAGCAAGACCTTCAGTGGCTGCCATCTTAGCAGGTGATGTGAAACAATCTCAAAATCTGCCACTGAAGGTGACAACAAAATCTCCAGCTCCATCCAAGTTAGCTGTCATCTGTTCACCTTGTCTTCTTTGCCTTTATGTCTCTCACTAGCCAAAAATGGTCCACATCTGTCATCTGAGCTGGTGGTTTGTCTACACAGTGTACTGATCAACCACAACTTGGCACCTAGAAGGCATGCAGTGTAAATTACTGGTCTACCCATGTGTGATGCACAAAGGTGTTAGAGCAACACTAATTATGAATCCTTCTAAAGGAAAAGGATTCGTTGATATCATCCTGTCTGCATTGCTCAAAATACCCCTTGTGCCTTGATGGCAATTTGATTCCATCTCTTATATTGACAGGACCCTCGAATCTAGATTGGTATCTAGATCAGTACAATGTCTTGGTATTTATGCTTCACCTCTTACTTTTGTTAAACTTTAAGCAATTATAGTGTGATCAGAAGCTTGTTTAAGTGTTCTAATGACTTCTAATTGCCTTGGTAACAATCACTAATGATGTGTTGATGCAATCAATCAATAATATGTAATGAATTCGCTCTATTGACTCTTTGTGTCTAGTACTCTAGACATGTAAGGAAAATGACCACCTAAGGTTCCCATGGGTACTGTTCTTCACAAGGTGTGAATATTGGTGTCCACTAAATCGCGTCCGAAATGGTTTAGCTCCGGAGCAGCTTGGGAACATGCCAGACATCATTCTAATGATGGCTCCATGTTTAATTTTTGCTCCTTTTGCTTCCCTGCTGAGACTGAAGCATTCTGGGGTCTGTTCCAGCTGTCACAATAGAGGTCAATAGACCTACTAATGGGGCACTGAACGTGGGAACATTGCATTGACCGTGGGAGTCAAGCACTTCGAATTTATATACAGATTGCTAAAGAGTGTTTGCACACTTTTAGCAATGCTGTCAACACCAGTCATCCCATGATGACCTGGGTTATCCCAATGGGTGTTGGCAGTGTCTATGGGTGGTCCCCAATGCATGGGAACCGTGCACTTAACAGCACAACTTTGTTATACATTTGTACAACAAGTGTATGCATCACTTCAACACAACCCCCTGATGCAACACTTGGTCAATCCACGTATTGGAGCACCCATAAACAACCCCCTAGCCCAATACGTCCTTCTATCCCAAAAGTCCCATCATCTCCCTCAACTTCTCTACTTGTGGTTTGGCCAGTGCTTTGGTGAGCAGGTCTGCGGGCATATTCTCCATTTGCAGATAGACTGGTTGTATGCGCTTGCAATCAACTTGATTGTGTAACCAAAAGAAGCTCAAGTCAAGTTGCTTCATTCTGCCATGGTGTTCGGGGTTCTTTGCCACTCTAATAGCCAACTGGTTGTCCATGTATAGCGTGGATGGTGATGTTGGCTTGTAACCAATTTCTGAGAGAAGGTTCTTCATCCAGCATATCTCTTTACCAGCAGCAACCCCAGCAACATACTCTGCTTCAGTAGTTGACAGAACAACCATCTGTTGCGCTTTACTGCTCCAGCAGACCACTCCCAGCCCAATCTTAACCAAATAACCACTTGTAGACCTCCCTGTCCCTTTATCACCACCATAGTCAGCATCACTATATGTGATGAAGATTTCGTCTCCTATGGTGGGATCAGGTCCATAAACCAACTTCATATCCATTGTGCCCTTCACATAGCGTAGCAAGTGCTTTACAGCTTTCCAGTGGATCATGCCTGGGTTTGAGTTGAACCTAGCCAGTGTGCTCGCAGCAAAGGCTATATCAGGCCAGGACATTGTAGCCAAGTACAATAAGGAGCTGACAGCACTCATGTAGGGGATATCCACCATCTCTTGTGCTTCTTCATATGTTTTGGGACAATCATCTGTGGTCAACTTCATATCTGGAGCCATGGGAGTCCCCACTGGTTTGCAATCAGACATATTAAATTGCGCAAGCTTGTTAACAATGTACTGACATTGCGAAATGTAGAGTTTGTGGTTATCCCAATCTTGAGTTATTTCCATGCCCAGCAGATATGAAGTCTCCCCCAAGTCCCGCAACTTGAAATGCTTTTCTAGCTCAATAACAAACTTGTCAAGAGCCTCCTTTGACTTTGAAGCAAGAGTGATATCATCCACCCACACTGGGACTATGATTCTGACATTGCCATTATCATAGATGTAGAGTGAGGGGTCAGAGTAGATCTTTCTGAAGCCCATTGAATGTAGTGCTTCACCCAATTTCTCACTCCACAACCAAGGTGACTGCTTTAACCCATACAGAGACTTGTTCAATTTACAGACTATCCTTCCTTGACCCTTGGTTGCCCCTTGCTTAAATCCCTCAGGCTGTTCCATATACACTTCAGCATCAATATCACTGTTTATGAATGCTTGTGAAATATCAACTGAGCACAAGTGTAGATCATCTCTAGCAGCTAGAGCAAGTACAGTCCTGATGGTAGCATGTCTAGAAGGCGAAGCAAAGGTCTCATTATAGTCAAATCCAGGTTGTTGATTAAATCCTTTAGCAACAATCCGACCCTTGAACCGTTCAATGCTTCCATCTGCATGATACTTGACCCGAAAGACCCATCTGACTCCAATTGCCACTTTCTTCTGGTAAAGGTTCCAATGTCCATGTCCCATTAGCAAGTAGCATGTTGTATTCAGCTAGTGCAGCCTCCTGCCATTGTGCAGCATGAGGTGACTTCATTGCCTGAGCATAAGTCTCTGGCTCTACTAACTTGCCAATAGGACTAGCCTCCAAAGCTTCTTCTTCAGATTCAGAATCATCATCATCTAAAGCAGAAGTTGGATCTCGCATTTCCCAGACATCAGGAGTTGTCTCCCTAGCCCTTGGAGGCACTGCAGGAACCTTCCACCATTCACCTGGAGGTCTGATGTCGCGTTTTGGTCTTCTAACAGCAACAGGTCTATCATCGACTTCAGCTTCAGCATCACTATCAACCACACAAGGTGCAGCTCTTCTACAATGAGGACGAGGTGGGGGAGTCTCCTCTAGCTCTGGTGTCATATCATCCTGTTGCACTTCACCCTCCACCTGTTCTTCTTCTTTCACATTATCATCATCAACAGTGTCATCCTCACTGCTGTTGTCCTCATTGTCGTTATCAACTGCAGGCAAGTCTATGACCCTTTGCTGAGCATTGTCTTTTTCCATGGATGGTGCCTCTGGTGCGCTCTGCTGACTGGTTTTCGGAGTAGGAACTGGTTCTGAGAGGGTGTGGTTGTCAATGCCTTTAAGAAGTTGGCCACTGTAAGTGTAGCACTTGTCAAAGTCTGCTCGTTCACAGATGATGACCTTCTTTGTCTTTGAATTGTAGAATTTCCAACCCTTGTACCCATCAGGATACCCAATGAACACACACTTCTCCATATGTGAACCCAAGTGTTCCCTCTTGTCCTTTTGGACATGCACATAAGCAACACATCCCCACACTCACAAATGCCCAACATCAGGTTTTTGTCTATGCCACACCTCATATGGCGTAGCATGAGCTACTGAAGATGTAATGCATTGGTTCAAGACATGAACAAGTGCAGCCAAACACTCAGCCCAAAAGGCCTTTGACAGTCCAGCCTCATCAAGCATTGCAGTGATCCGTTCACTAAGGAGTCTATTTGCACGTTCAGCCACTCCATTCTGTTGTGGTCTGTTTCGCACTGAGAACTGCCTTTCAATGCCATGCTCCGCCAAATACTTGTCAAACTCTTTGCTCATGAATTCACCACCCTGGTCGCATCTGAAGACTTTGATGTGCTTGCCAGTTTGGTTTTCAGCCCAAGCTTTGAACTGTTTAAAAGCAGCAAAGACTTCACTCTTTAGCTTCAGTGGGACTACCACTTTCAGCTTAGAGTAGTCATCAATAAATGTAACCCAATATTTCTGACCAGAGTGGGAATCAATTCCGACATAATGAACATCAGAGTGTACCAATGCCAACAGCTCATCAGCTCTGTTGGATGATGAAGGAAATGGATTTGCATGCATCTTCCCTGTTAAACAAGGAATACAAACAGGATCTGGCTTTGCAGAAGAGTCCAATGTCAATCCAATCACCATGTCATCCTTAATCATTTGTTTAATTCCATCATGGTGTTGGTGGCCTAGCCGTCTATGCCATAGTGTCAGATCCAAAGGCAGAGTGGACGCAACATGAACAAATTCATTTGTATCTATTGTACTACCATCTAAATAGCCAATACCAGCATCATTGATTGTAGCACAGAACAAAAGAACATCATTATGAACAAACTCCATTTTATCCTTTGTGATATGAACATTAAAGCCTTTATTTCGAGTCAAGTACAAAACAGCAAGCAGATTATTGCATAATGCAGGAACATAGAGTACTCTAGTGATCTCCACATCTCTAACTTGTCTACCATTAATAACAGGTCTAAAGAGCACATTTCTGACACCCTCACTATATACAATAGTATGATCCACTAGCCTGATAGGCACTCTATATGTGGTATAATTGCGAATCCATTCTTTATGAGGTGTCATATGAGAAGTGGCCCCTGTATCTGTATTCCAATGGGTATCATTAGAAAATGTAGCACAAGCCTCATCCGTAGATCAAGCACTTGCCTGACCAGCAAACTCTGTCACAGCATCTGCCTTTTCAGCTGCCACTTTGGCATTGCTCCCCCCAGATCCACTGTCTTTATTGCTAGCAATGACTTTCTTCAATGCCTCGCAATCCCTCTTCCAATGACCCTTGCCCTTGCAGAATGAGCAGGTGTCTGCATCAACTGTGGGGTGACCTCTGCCTTTCCCATTATATGCCCCACCCTTCTTTCCATAACCCTTGTTGTGACTGGCTCTATTCGCTTGCTCAGTCTGGCGCTGATGGTTTAACTCTTCGCTTCGGAATGCTTGGAGTATAGTATCCTTGTCCAGCTTATCCATTAGCAACAAAGAAGCTGACAAGTGCTTGTAATCATCAGGCAGAGCCTGAATCAATGCCATGCACTGCAACTCTTCGTCTAACTGCTCAATGGTAAAGCCTGTTGGACACAGATTTTGGATATTAGCCATTGCTTTGCTAATCCTGACTCCCAAATCAATTAGACCTTCATTGTCCTCCTTGTGAATTGAGAACAGGTCATCATAAGCATTGAAGCATGCGCCGGGCTTCTTGGATAGGTGTGCCTTTTCTATGGCAGCCCACATTCCCACTGGATCATCCTCTAGACCTCAGAAATGAATCCTTTGGTCTGCTTCAACCAACAGGTAAATCTCCCCAGCAGCCCTTTCAGCTTTAGCCTCCCATTTGTTTAGCTCAGCTTCAACTGAGGGTTTAGATTCCCTTCCAGCCACTAGTCTCCACAGCCCTAGTCTCATCAGATAAGCCTTGGCTTCACCACACCACTCCTGATAATTAGAGTTGGTTAATGGTTTCACCTTGACCCCAGCATCTGAAGTAGAACTTGTAGACATAGTGTATCAATACAATTTATAGTCTTGTTTGACTGGCAATAACAATTTAAAGTCTTGTGTGGACTATCAATAACAACAGTGTTATAGTCTTGTTGTGACTTTCAATAAAGCTCCAATAGGCCAAAATGCGAGATCAGTACTCAAAGAGTCACTAATCAATCACAATAACCCCCAGTATAAACAATAGGCAGCAATTCAATAATGCAGGAACAATCAATTAATGATGTCAAGTTAGAGCTCAGGGCCCATAACCTGTTAAACTTTAAGCAATTATAGTGTGATCAGAAGCTTGTTTAAGTGTTCTAATGACTTCTAATTGCCTTGGTAACAATCACTAATGATGTGTTGATGCAATCAATCAATAATATGTAATGAATTCGCTCTATTGACTCTTTGTGTCTAGTACTCTAGACATGTAAGGAAAATGACCACCTAAGGTTCCCATGGGTACTGTTCTTCACAAGGTGTGAATATTGGTGTCCACTAAATCGCGTCCGAAATGGTTTAGCTCCGGAGCAGCTTGGGAACATGCCAGACATCATTCTAATGATGGCTTCATGTTTAATTTTTGCTCCTTTTGCTTCCCTGCTGAGACTGAAGCATTCCGGTGTCTGTTCCAGCCGTCACAATAGAGGTCAATAGACCTACTAATGGGGCACTGAACGTGGGAACGTTGCATTGACCGTGGGAGTCAAGCACTTCGAATTTATATACAGATTGCTAAAGAGTGCTTTCGCACTTTTAGCAATACTGTCAACACCAGTCATCCCATGATGACCTGGGTTATCCCAATGGGTGTTGGCAGTGTCTATGGGTGGTCCCCAATGCGTGGGAAACCGTGCGCTTAACAGCACAACTTTGTTATACATTTGTACAACAAGTGTATGCATCACTTTAACACCATCATCAGAAACGCTGATGGAACACCAAACAATGCAGGAAGAGTTACAGAGAAGGTAGACATAAGGGTAGCCTACAAGGGACATGCAGAGGTAATGACTCTTTATGTCACCAACCTGGGGAATGTCAATGTAATTCTCGGATTATTGTGGCTAAAGAGACACAACCCAGAAATCAATTGGAAGACAGAAGAAGTAGTAGTTACGTCGCAATGCCCAAGAGGATGCTGAACATGGGCCAAGAAGGAATGGGAAGTGTGCATGGACAAAGATGATGAGGAGGGAGCCAAGGAGGCAGAAGAAGTACTGAGATATCAACTAGGCAAAAGGAAGATCTCAGAGGCAGGAGTAAGGCAGTGGAATCAGCTGAGAAGCAGATACTTGTGAAACTTGAATGATCTAACAAACCAATACCATGAATCAGTCACCCAAATGTACATCAACTGGATGTGGAAGACGCACACACAAGTAGAAATGGGTGAAGAGGAGGAAATGCACCTGAAGGCAATAGGGAAGTACAACTACGTGATAGAGCATAATTAGGAGAAGTTGAAAAGAAAAAAAAGAAAAAACAGAAGAAGAGATGGTACCAGATTACTATCACAACTTTATGAAGGTGTTCAGGAAATGCAATTCAGAAAGGATGCTGATTGAAAGGCCATGGGACCATGCCATCAAAACTAGCTCCAGACTTTGAACCAAAGGCCTCGAAGGTCTAGGTATCCTCCTGTGACAATCACCAGCCTGAGCATCATTTTGCCACAGGGAACATTGGTTGGCACACCTAGTTCTACAACTAATAAACAATGAGGGGGAAGTAATGTTATAATGTTACTACCAGTTGGTACTGCTGGGAACCTAAATGGATTAAAAGAAAGGTGTTGGAATCACAAAGTTGACAAGTAAAGCCTAGCCCAAGCCCAAGCAAGGTACTTCTGAGCCATCGGCGATCCTTGATTTAGACATGGGGGACCTAGCTTTTCAAGCAAGGTAACTAATTCTTCTTTTACCTGCCCCTATGTCAATTATTTACTCACCCCCTTAAATCCCTCCCTTTTTGTTACTTCTGATCAACCCCCCTCACTCATTTGTGCTTCATCACTTGCCTCTGGCTTGCACCGCCCGACACTGGACAACAACCACAAGGTTACGCTGGCCACAGTTTATGTCAAGGTGCTGCATCTGCCGCTGCTGCGTGATTCCTCAACCATGAAATCCAACAACTTGGGTGCTGGCGCAGCAACACATACCACCTCATATATCGATACTCCCAAGGATCGTATTCTGAACTTATCCTCATGTCTCCACATGGCCAATCCTCATGCTTCATCTTTTGAACCTCCGATTCTTCCCTCCGCACCTTCTCTGGCTTGAGTTCGGCCCCTGTCAGGGGTTTCTTTACACGGTTCCATCATTTCGGACTAAAGGGGACTTACATAGACACCACATTTGAATACAGTACCTGCACGCACGATTGGGCTTCTGGACGAAAGCAACATCAATACTATCAGTCCAGACTTCAGGAGAGTCAACCTTCACTTCGGCGATAGATGACGCACCAACCTAATAATGTCGGCGGTGGCAAGCGGAATTGCAGAGGAATCACAGAGAAGTTTTTATGCCCGACTTGCGCAGCATACTTAGCAAGTAGAGTTGATGGAAACCAATAATAGTTTATAAGTAAATGCACCCAGCAACAAGTGAAACGACGGAACTACTCTACGCCCATTGCAATGTTCCAAGTCTTGTGTAACAGTTGCTCAACGGGGTCTGAGGAGCCCTCAAAGCGGGAAAGGGAGATCGTGTAAAGCGTCGTGGAGTAGTTGCGAAGGTACGGTGAGTACTGAGAAAACCATACGTGAGTTGAGGGCTCACGATAAAGGACAAATGTCCTATAGTAAGCTTACCATTCTACAGAAGTTGCGGTACCAACCCCATGTCTCCCATGCACTCCATTGTTCGCTATTCCACGTCTCCCTAGTCTCCCATTCGGCTGCCGAAACGACTTGTTGAACTTGTACTCTCTGGTCGGGATTGGTGAGCGCCCCGACGAAGCCCTCAAGAGTGCACGACAGCGCGGCCTTTTGTTCACGAGTGAGGGTGGCGAACGCTTTCAGTGCTGCTGTTAATTGAGGATTTTCGGAGATTGGTAGCTCATCTATAGCAGGTCATGAATCATATGCATTTGTAGGAGTTGAGATTGTTGCGTACCGGCTTTACCATCCGCATCGACTTCCATCGTCTCTCCAACGCGAGCATTAGCCCGCGCTCGCGTTTCATCGTCTTCCTTGCGCAGAGCAGTCACTTTGCGCCTCGCGATCATCACTCGCCCGTTGGCCTTATCTAACGCTCCTTTCACTAGATCCCATTCGTACATACTCATATACTTCGACGAGTGTTGGTTCCTATCCGAGACCGCACCCCCGTTCGCAAACGTCCACGTTATCACATCCGTAGGATCCACGATCTGATACTGCATGAGCTTGTCAAACACAATCCCCACCAGCTGCCCGTTCTGCCTCCAGAATGTCGCAGCGGCGGTGAGGATATCAGTTTTGGCCTCGGCATTGCCACTACCGCCGGTGCTGCTGACTCCGGCGCTGGCGATGTGTCGGAGGAGGGGAAGGTAGCGTTCGATGGCGTTGAGGAGATGGGAGAAGGAGCGGGCACCGATATGGAGGAGGGATTGGACGACGATGGACCGGACGACGCTGTCTACGTGCTCGGTGTCGGAAGTCTCTAACGAGGACTTGAGGGTCTCCAGCTCTGCAATCACATCATCTGGTTTGGCCCTGCCTCGAAGGAGGTTGAGCACCGACTGCGCTGCATCATGGTGTACGTGGTCTGCGTAGGGAATGAGCATCAGGCTGACAAGAACCAGAGGATCGTTGTGGAGGGACGTGCCTGCTTCATCGTACTCAAAGTTTGGGCCCGGGGGTTGCTCTGAGATGGTCAATGAAGCGGGGTCTTGCATTTCCGGTGGAAGCGTTTTGTGGATACGCTCATGGTAGGCCAACCGTATCTCAAATTCGATCGCACGTCGCATGTATGTACGACGAGGATGTTGTAGGTCAAGAGATAAATCCGGTATCCTATTCATTAATGCATCAGAAGGCAGCCCTTAAAGATAATCAGGATAGAAAGCGCGTTACCATTCCTTCCACACCCATTGGAAGCCGAAGTTGCTCATATGCACGGCGAACCACTCTGCAAAGCGGGCGCGCGACGTCGACGTCGAGACCCTCAGCAAGGTTCGTGTACAACTTGCGAATGGATTTGCCAACGGCGGGGCCGACCGTCGGCGGCGACAACTTACACAATTCGGTGATTAACCCGAAGTAGTATAGCGATTTATGAGAGGATTCGGGGAGGACTAAGAGCGAGCCCAGGATGACCTGACGGCAAACGACACACGCGTTAGTATTGCTTAAGACGTAGCTAAGAGACGAAGAAAGTGAAAGTGAGCGTACCTCAATGATGCTGCTTTCTAGCTGCCAGTTGGGGCCCGGGGTGGGGTCTTCAGCTGCAGGTGCACCTGGCCTAGGCTTAAACACGCCAGGCGACGTCCACTTCGGTAGCTCCAACAGTAGACGCGCGCATTCTTTCCGATTCACCTCGAAGATGTCAACTACGTCTACTATCGTAGAACGTGTGGCGTAGCCTAAAGGCGTCTTGGGGCTTGGCGATATCTACGGAAGATAGTCAATTTCGAATTTCGAAGTGTCGCGATGATAGGAGAGAGATGTAGAAAGACGTACCTCATCATCGAATAGACGAATGTAATATTCGGGCCATTCCTGCTTCTGCACCTGCACGTCTTCACCATCGTCGTTGGTGAGCCCATCCAACTCGATGACTTCAGGTGGAACAAGAACAGAAGGGAGATCGAATTGAGGGTGCTCCGCAGAGTCGAGGGCAGGGAAAGACGCATAGGACTGAGGATAAGTGTAATTGTTCTCGGTAAAGTCAGAATCATCAAGGGCTTTTAATGCCAAGAAGAGGGAATCAAGGAGCTACAAATTCATAGTAACGATAAGCCAATGAGAAGGGAGCCAGTTTAGAGGGAGACGGTTTAGAGGGAGACATACCTCATCAACGTTGTGGAAATTCGACTCGGTTGAGTGCAGATGGACTAGGGGTAAGACAATCCATCGGGAGGTCATGGTAGTATCGTTATATGTCTGAATGGCGGTCATGATATCCGTGACTTTCGACGAAGACGTTTGCTTGAGTACTTGACCAGCCTGAAGAGATTACACTCGTCTGAGCCTCAAACTAGAGGCTGGAAGTAATGTGTTGCTCACAATCATCAACCCTTCGGCAGCGCACAGCGCCGCCTGCTTTGCCCGCCCATGGGATACACCGAATTCGTCCAAGACAGCCGTGAAGGATTGCAGAAGGCCGAACATAGAATCTGCAGATATGATTCCTGCAACGGTAAGGTGGGCGAAGAAATGTATCTGAGGGAGGGGATCAATTGGAATGTTCAAGGTAACTGTGCAACACGCACGCAAAGCCGAGTGTCCCTCCACGACAATTTGTCGAGGTATGCTTGGAAGCCCTTCCAGAAGTCTTCAAGAATTTGGCGAGCTAATGGGGGTGCACCAGGCGGTCCCTCGACGTCGCTCGGGTCGTACAGACTCCTCAGCAGGGCGACATAGTACGGAATTTTGTATGGTTGTTCGGTTACACTGAGGACTCGTTAGTTTCGTGCTACCTCTCTCATACTTTGGAGACTTGCCCTATCCTGAACGCCTCCGATATGCTTGAAGGCAAAACCACCGTCGATTCGGCATGAATCTGCTTCACCAGACCCGGGAGCTCTTCGACCGCGTCCTGACGCAAGGGTAAGCCTTCAAACATTGCCAGCAGCGCCGAGCTCACCACTTCTCCGAATTTGAGAATTGCAGACTTGAGTCGTTGCTCAGGAGATTCAACGGCATCCCTTCGGTTATTGTCCCAGTCGTCTGAAGTAAGAGAGAGAGATTCGGAATGCGCCACATTTTAAAACGGAATCTCAGACATTCGTACCTCTGTTTCGTCTGCGGCCTCCACGGTACGGGCGGTTTTGGTTGTAGCTCATGTCTCCAAGAGAGAAATTCCACTTCAACAACAAAATATCTCAACAAAACAGGGCTTCGACGTCAAAGTTCAAAGTTGGACTTACTACAAAATCAGCACCAACACCGAGGGATAATATATACACTGACCGTGGGAAGGCTTGACTGACTGTGAGATATATAGAATTACTGATCGTTATTGTCCTTCGATAATTTCCAACTTGAACGCATACTACATCCGCCAGACTCTGAGCCAAGCGTTCCGACAGCTTCGCCGGGCTTCGTGCGTTGCGGCTCTTCTGTTTTTTGCTGAAATTACGGCCACTGATTGAAGCGTCCAGTAATGCCCTGCCCATGCAATGCAATGTCCGAAAGGCTGCTAGTTTCCTCTCTAACCAGCTCTTCATTTCTCCTCCACGTCAATCCATCCTTAGGAATCTCGCAACGGCTACTGCGCAATACGCGCCAATAGATGAGGCGGCATGCATGTCTAGTCGCGACATCACGGGGACCCGTACAAGATCGTCTGCCGAGCTTTCTCGGGCTGCATGTCAAGCAATTCGGGTTTCCTGCAATACGGGCCGTTTGCAGGACGCTTTTCATATTTTAAACTCTATTCGCTTCAATAAGGTTGCCGCGGGCAAGGAGCCGAGCCCCCCAGAGGTTGGAAAGTTCGAGCCAATTCACTTCGACAGGCCGGTCGATCCTCGACCAGCTTCGCATGCGCTGCTACATGGGCTAATCAAGCAAGGACTTTCGCAGAAGGCAAGCCAGATGGCTACGCTCATGATACAAGATGGTATGAAGCTGCGGGGTGTCACGCTCGACGCCCTTACAACTGCTCTTTGCGCGGAAGCTTCGGCCTCGAGAGGTATTCGAACCTTACCATCTAGACTTCGGCAAGGCCCTCTTCCTTATGTTCACCCCCTTGTCCTCAGCCCCGCAGCACTCCGAAACGGGTGCCTGAGCGATGCGCTTCGATTGATGCAAAAAGCGGAGTCGTACCGTCAACGACGTTCGTCCAACATGTTCGAGCGGCTCATTGAAGCTTGTCTTCTCCAAGGCGAGATACTGGTCGGCTCTTTGCTTTTTGTGTTGCTGGTAAAAGATTGGGAACGCCGTCGTAATGTGGCGCTTCGATTGGCCTCTGCGCGATCCCAAGAACATGAACTCCCAGAGGACCTAGTCGCAGAGCATGTCTTTATGCATTCAGAAAACCTTACACCAACACCAAGATTGCTCAATAGAATCATGCGCTCTGTCGATTCGACGCTATCCCAGGAATGCATTGACTCAGAAACTATTCAACCCGCGTTGCAGGCCCTTGCCAATATCACGAACCTACTGGACGATCGCCGATTACCTCTCGCCAGTATTTCATCCCTTATCCGTTCTTTGTATCGATGTCCGCGTGTTGACGACTCGGTATGGATTCCTGACAGGAATGGCGGTCCACCGCGGCAAGTCAACGCCTACAAGTACTTCCACGCAACGCTGAAGCGCCTCATTTCGGATCTGCCAACTAAGCCTCTCAACAGCATACGTTTCGATCCCAAGTCATCAATTCATCCCAAATTGCATAAATTAGCAGAGTACAAGATCGTGCTCCCAGCGCTGGACCTTCCTTCGTATAATACCCTCCTTCATTATACGCTCCGTCATCGTCTCAGCCCTGCCATGGCAGGCCGAGTTTTACGACACATGACAGAGCAACGACACAAACCATTATCCCCTGACATATCGACATACAATGTCATCCTCCGATCCGGAACTCTCCTGCGGAATAATTCGCTGGCTGAACGTGTCCTGGAGATGCTTCGACACCAGAAAGGAAACACAGACCATGGCATCATGGTCAATACTCCATACCCCACCTATGTCGCGAAGAAGGTCGCAAGCCGCAGGCCCGTCCTGAAGACGCTTTGTTCGTCGCAGCGTGAGCTTAAGCTACCATCGATGCCACCGCCCACCTCGCTGCTGGCCGACGAACGTACCCTCTGCGCGTATATTCTGCACCTTGTTGCCACTGGGCGACCTGGGTCCGTTACACAGATCCTGTTCCATGTTTTGCCTGGATTGGCAGCCGTGGATCATCTTGCCGGAGCCCCGTCAGAGGCAAATACAACCCGTGCTGTTCTTCAGAAGCTACGCGATGGAGCCGCCCTTGGTCCGTATATCTTTACCAGCATCCTACATGCTCTGCGCAAGGACGGTCGAACCGGTCTTGCCGAGCGTGTGTGGTTATATGCGAAGAAGGCGGAGAGGACCAGTTGGGATACCGCGAAACCGTGGTGTCTTCCCACCGCCGCTTATACGATCATGATTCAGTGCTACGGCGACGAGGCCAAGCGGAGTGCGTCCCGAAGACACCTACGGAGTGCCGCAGAGTCCGCTGCGCAGGGAGAAAAATTGATTCCTAAAAGGACCGACAAGGTTCTCGGCTGGGCGCGTTTTGCTCGCCGAGCGAGGGTGCACTACGAAGGCGACCGAGCAGCCATGGGTCTGCATATGGGTTTATTCCTTTTCAGATCCATGAAAGATGCCGCTGCGGATGTGTATAAACAGTTAATGAAACTTCCGAACAGCCCAGACGTCTCGCAGACGCAAATGGAACATCCTCAGCCGGACGCCAGGTTCTTCAACGCCGCCCTTCGTTTATGCACCATACGGAGAAGTGGGCGAATGCGAGCGCGTTCCCCGACCCATTACCGACGACGCCATCGCTTCGCAACCTACTGGCTTGCTCGACTGGGTCATAGACATCCTCAATGGACACCTGCGTTACAGGAAGTCTGCGAGGCGATGGTTAGCGCGGGCTATTCTGTTCCTATTGGGTTGAGGTATATCCTTATTGGGAGATGGCCTGAAGAGAATGGATCTGTGAACTCACGGCGACAGACTGTCGATAGGCAGCCTTATGCATGTCCTCGACAGTGTCG
This sequence comes from Pleurotus eryngii var. eryngii, assembly GCA_029467805.1. NCBI lineage: Eukaryota > Fungi > Basidiomycota > Agaricomycetes > Agaricales > Pleurotaceae > Pleurotus > Pleurotus eryngii. The sequence goes on along the minus strand of SZVJ01000009.1, from coordinate 834,242 downwards.
GCGTTGGCATCCACTTAGGTTGCATACCACAAAAACAAGGGGTTTGCCCCTTGGCCGCAACATTATGCAAATAGCACGATAAGTAGGTAGATTGGATAATGTATATATTTGTGATCCTATGGCCGAAGCCAGATTTCGATTTCGAGTAGAGAATCCACTAATGATCCCCTTCTTCGGGCTCCACCTGGCCAGCTTCGCCGAGACCTTGGAAATATATGGCGATCATGGTCTTTCGCGTCTCTCGTGGCTTCCACTCCTTAGCAACATCAGAAAGCAACGCAACAGTCTTGTCCGCGCGGTTCTGCATTTCTGCCGGTGATGGCAATTCATGACCTGATTTTGGTGCGAACACCAAATCCACCCTATACCCCTTCTCCAAGTCGCTGCGAACCTTTTTCAGCTTATGCTCCAAGTCCCCCAGCGCGACCCCCCATGTTAACTGCACCTCCTTCTGAATATTTCGCCGTTTCACTTCCTTCGCGCGTCGTTTTTGCTCCTTGCGTTTCTCGTACGCGGCTTTCTTCTCTATGATTTTTACTATAGGAGCCGGGTGTTCGGCCACGAGCTCGACGAATTGCGTCCTCCTGTCGATGGACGCGAGAAGCTCGGCAAGCGGACGAAGGGGAAGAAGGTGCTTGGTTGCTGGATCGACGAGCTGGACGAGTCGGTGCGGAATTTTATCGTCGTGTAGGATCTTGCTCTTGTCTTTGTCGGCCGAAGAGTCATGGGCTGCCCGAACCAAGCGAGGATGGGCAAGTTGTCGGTCTAAGTGAAGTATTGGGCGTGGCCGAATGACGGTGCGGAGAACAACTTGCCGAAAGGCAGTAAATGTAGCCATGGAATCTGAAATGCAATATCTTGATTCTTAGATCTTTGTAGTTGAATTGAAGAGGGAGCTGAGACCGTACAATATTCGGAGGAATTCTCTTCCCACTGGTGGTTCGGAATCAAAGGTTGGCAAATAAGCGCGCGTATCTCAAGCCTAAAAGATTTCAGTAATTTCTGTATTATATATAAGCGATTAGAGGTTGTATGGATGTAAGTTCTATATAAGTACTACGAATTAGTCCGTTCACGCCGTTTTTCTTCTCGGTTCGAAGCGGTGGTCCTGAGGAGCCAGGCGATATTCTCATACACGACAAAGGTCACGCAAGTTCCGGGGAGAACCCGAACTAAATTTGTACCTAGACCTCTGTAGAACCCTCGAAGTCCTTCCTCGAGCCATGTGCGATGGATGGTAGCGGGTATCGTTGGGTATAGATGGGCGGTAGCATTATTCTATTCCACACGTGAGGAACAATCATCAAAGACAGGATACAGCCGATTATGCCTACTTGTAACCGCGAACGGATGACTTGATATGGATATGTTATGGAAAGGGCTCCCAGCTTGCTGGCACCCGACATTACGGTGTAAGACGTGTTCGACTGTAAGCGTGGTGATATCCCGTCATTGGGATTCCATCATACAAAATAAGGTAGACTGACCAATTTATCATCGGCGGGGGTCATTGTTCGTCCCGAGTGTTGGAACTGCTTTCGTTTTCTATCGAAGCCCCATTTCTTCATCTTCTCATATGCCATAAACTGTATGGCTCCGTTGCTGACACCAAAGAGAGCGAGGGAGGTTCCACGAAATAGCCCAGCTGTGCCTTCTGAATGATAGATGGAGGAAAGGCCGTCTGTGCGGAGATATCGTGTGTGAAGATGACAGAATCAAGACAAGTGACGAAAATTTACGCCAAAGACTTCGATATGCAGTGGATGACCTGGGCTTCGTTGTAAACATCCGTACTTTCACAACCCATATGGGATTGGTCATAATGGCCGTCACGGCACCTACCAACAAACGCGAGTTAGCGAATGATCCCACAGGAGCAATCAGAATGGGACTTCGAACTTGCTTGCGCGGAACATAACAGATAGGATGGGGCAGATAACGGTGCGTTCGGGTCACCACCACCTGCCCGCTTTTTTAGCATGTTGTAGCTGCGAAACGTACGTTAGAGATCGCGATTGGGCCGTTTCAAAGAGACCTCACAAGAGAAAGTAGAAGCCCCAGCTTGATGCGTTTCCCGCAATATTGGGCCCTATGCCACGGTACAACCCTTTCCAGCCGTCCTGTCTCCGAATATCGCATAAAGAATACCATATCTGCTTTCCAATTCCACCCTTTGCCGGGCCAGTTTCGACCTGAAACTTGACCTTGAGTAGATCTAGTGGATGCATGCACATGACGGCCACGACGCCCGCACCGAGTCCAGCGGCAGCATGATCCTGGAGAAAACAAACAGTCCAGTAGTCAGTTGACACCACCGTCATGAGAGAAAGACGGGAATAGGCTTACAAGAGCCGTCGTTGGGAAAAAGCTCGGAGGTTGCTGAGCCATGCCAGCCACAATTCTCAACGAGCGGCGCGAGCTCTGTGATGGTTGAGACCAACGACGACCGCGTACACCAGTAGCTGCAGAAGTCTGTCACGTGCGCAGTCGCAGGCGCTAAAGTTATGCAGGGGATCACATAGGAGCCTCCATTAACCGGTGCGAAAGTAACGTTTTGGTACAGATGCTTGCATTGCGGCAGTCTTGCGGCAGTCGCCTTCGTGCGACATGGGCATCCCCATCGAAGCTCATCGATTCACATTGCACCGCTCCATTCTGGAGTTGGAAGTTTGTTGCAGCGACCATGGTAACTTGCAAGACCCGTTATGGCTCCATCTAAACTCCAGCCAATTTTCTGAAGCTCGTCTATACCTAGATCCCTGGGCACCCCAAGTCCTATTAATTGTCGGGGCACAGGCTTGGACGTTCTCACTGGAAGAACTTTCACAAATATAACACGCCGCAAACCGGGTCGTTTCATTAACTCGTGCAGCGCTGTAAAGCCTAAGCAACGACACTTGTAGCATTGTCAATGGCCCAGCGTGCCAAGCCGCGAGCCGTGGGTAGAAGCTGAGAGTTCACGTCTTGAACTCAAGGTTGTTCGTCGCAAAAGGAAGAATCTCACTCTCCCCATCGGCATTTGCTCATGGATCTTTCATGAGGCCGTTGATAAAAGTACCGTGGAACTGGCCTCACATACCTTGCACCCGCATAGATCCTACGGCGGGTTCAAGCGTCACCAACAATCTTGCAGAGCTCAACCGCGAACCTCCGGATTTCCTTTCTGTGTTCTCGCACGGAGGCGACCTGGATATGTACGCGCTTCCTCACGTCAAAGGATGCGCTTTTCTATCAGCGGAGCGCACTTTTCCCCTACGGAATTTTCGGACAGCTGACATCTATTCCGCAACATCATGTTTCGCGTAGCGTATAAATGCCATCCTCGAGTTGCATGTCTCTCTTATCCATCGTCCGACCAGCCTTGGAAGCGGTGAAACTCGGCAAATGTAGCGCTTTTAGCACTTACAGAGATAGGGCATATTCGGAGGCTATTAGGCCTGTCTAGCCCCCAAGTCCCATGATGCACTCGATGTATGGACATGTACTTATGTTTGTCTGTGTGTAATGCTAAAAGGTTATTTGTACGCTTTAGGGCGTGCTGACCGTGAGGAACGTTGCTTCCAGCGTTGATGGTCATGTCCCCCTCGAGATCGAACGATATACACCAATCGTGAGTGGGTCGAACCGGCATGTGTAGCCTTTCTTGGATGAATGCTTTTATCCCCTCCTAGCCACGATCGCAGCCAAGCTGGCTTGAAACCTGACAGGCTGGCACCAGGTTCGCTATATATAGTGACCCAACCACTCATCAACGGTCGATTTCACTGGAGCCTGTTGAGCGTTGATTTGAATGGGAGTATCACACAATATCAATGGCACGAGTATCACGGGGGAAGAACAGCAGAGAAATACTCTGCACAACACATCGAACGGACGAGCTCAATATATAATGGGATTAACGTGCTAGCGTACTTCAAGATCGGCGGGTACCGACACATTGACCAAGACCACTTCGACGAATGCTGTCGAGAGGTATTCAAGTGGAGCTATGGCACTGTGCAAGAGAACCGGGCACATGACATAACACCCAAGACGTGGTTACTACGAGTTCTGGATCGGTTTGTGACGGGAGGGGCGATAGTCAGATTCGACACTGTTCAGGATCTGGAGTATGCAGTCGCTACCCTTAGTAGATATAAGGAGCGACAGTTTCTAGAGGCATTTCTCAAGCAGCGGCCGTACATCGCCCCCGTGATGGAGCTGTAGGCCGCCGCCGGCGAGGTGAGCCTAGTCGTCGATGTCGCGGATCCCATTTCCCAGCGCGCTGGCTGACAACTCGTCCAAACTTGTCTTAGCCCCACGAGAAGTGGGCGGGCCCTGGTGAACCCGCTCATCCCTTTTGCCATTCCATCACCAGTCCATACATTCCACAACGAGATATGCTTCTGATGAATGAAGAATATCCACGCACCCTTTCCTCTAACAAGGGTTAAATACATTACGAGCACTTACCTACAGCCCCCTGAAAAGTACAATTGCTTCCTGTCCGCCGATGCTGAGACGATACGGACGTATTCGATAATTTTCAAAGTGGGCGATTGAGCGATGGGAAAGGAAATTCCAAAGGCGCCACGTCTTCAGGTGCAGGGGAGTAAAGAAACGGCGTGCTCGAATGTTCTTGAAAATCAACCGAAATCAGTCTAAGCTCGTTCTCATGAAGATGCACGTCAAACAACGTTGAGGGGAATGAACTCACGAGACATCCGATACCGTTACTGCGGCGAGCACTGAATACTCTAATCGCAGATGAATCGATGGGGCCATGCTGTGCCTCCACTAAAATAATGTCTCGTCAGGGAATACGGGCGGTGTCCTCGACGGCTTGACGTACATATTCTTCTTGGTATATCGCCACCAGAATCGGGTGACATATCGAGCAGAAAGTAGGACCACAAAAGGCGGTCGTTCACTGCTCGGACCGGCGCAAAGTGGGGGACGAAATATGTGAGAAAACACGGCGGACCGACGGGGGGAAAAAAGAGCCACAATCGCCAGAATACTGAGTGCCATCGATATGGACAGACTCCGTGCAGTGCACCTGCAGATTACTCGGACATGAAGCCCAAATGTGGCGGTCAGTGTTCTGTCAAAAAAATAGGGGGAAGAAAACATGTACCCCAATTTACTTTGAGCACCCGACACGACTATATATGTAGCACGTCCTCCTGATGCACATGTTCCTTGACTCTTTGCGCACCCGCGCTACTCGTCCCCTGCACGCTTCTAGATTCTCCAGCCGACTGCGCTATTCATCCCGATTTTTTATTCCCTCCGCGAGAATTCTGCTGGCCACCCATTTTCCTTCCAGGACAATGTCAAGTTTCACGCCTTGGATCCCCATCCAGCGACGCTATCCGACGCCGCGTCGCTCAGACCATGTGGACGTGTACAAGAGCGAATCGAGGGGTGCCGTGCGTGTCCCAGACCCATATAACTGGCTTGAAAAAAAATCAGAAGAAACCGACGAGTGGATTGCTGCACAAGAGGCCTTTACGGCTGCGTATCTGGATCAGAACTCAGATAGGAAGGCGTTGGAGGAGGAGATCAGGGCAAATACCAACTTTCCGAAAGTACGTGTCCCATCGGCGGGTCTGTCGTTATTCTTGTCTTTATGTCGCGTCGAGGTTGAAGAATAAATAGTTTTCTGCTCCCGGATTCCATGGCAACCGTTGGTACTGGTTCTACAACAGTGGACTCCAAGCCCAGACAGGTGAATTTGATATTTTGTGATGGAGCGTTCCTGTTGAATTTACCACGATGAATTTACGAACCAAGTGCTGTACCGGTCCAAGGACGAGAAGCTTCCTGATCCGTTCAAAGAAGAAGGCCCGTGTGGTGAAGTGTTCTTCGATGTAAGATCGCTCCCTTGTCTCTCTTAAACTCAATGTGAACGTATTGATATAGTCAAACCTATTGACGGAGGACGGCACTGCAGCACTCGCTGACCTTTCATTCTCTCAGTGCGGCAAATATTTCGCGTATGGGATATCTTTATCTGTACGGAACTCAGTGACTCGGGTCACGTAGGTTTAACTGAAGAGGCGATTCCAGGGAAGTGACTTCTCGACAATATATGTTCGATCGACTGAGCATCCCTTTGCACTAACGGAAGACGGTCGCCGTCCTTCGCACGAGAATGACCCAGGAAGGTTCCCGGAAGAAGTACGATTCGTCAAATTCTCGTCTATCGTCTGGACGCATGACTCGAAAGGGTTCTTCTACCATGTTCGTTGCCGCGGACTTGGTGATACCTCCGTGCAGTGTCCTGACTTCTTCGTCTTAAAATACAGCGGTATCCCGATCGTCAATCTCACGGACTCGCCACTGACGACACGGCGGGGACTGAGACAGAGGGTGACGTGAACGCCATGCTATGTTATCACAGAATCGACACCCCACAATGTACTCTCTGTCTCACCCTTCTGTATCCACCGATCAACTGATCTATGTCGACAGCGGAGGACATTCTTGTTCACAAAGATGACACAAATCCTGAATGGATGTGGAGCGTTGATGTATCTGATCAGGACGGCCGTTACCTGACCATGTACGTAGTCAAGGACACATCCAGGGTCAGTCGCTCCTTCTGCAGCCAATAACCACTAAAACCTAATGCTTTGACGGTCCAGAAAAACCTCGCGTGGGTTACCGATCTCCAGAAAAACGAGATCGGGCCAAACATGATGTGGGACAAAATCGTGGACGAGTTCGAGGCCGAGTACGAAGTGTGAGATTCGAACCAAGCACACTAAATTTGGAGTATACAGCTGACGCCAAAGTTCTCTGGGACGTAGTGTCACCAATGACGGAACAGTTCTATACATCAAAACCAACAAAGACGCACCTCAGCATCACATTGTGACGGTCGATCTTGCAGACCCCAAACGGGAGCGCCGGGTGTTGATTCCAGAGGACAAGGAAGCAAATCTTGTATCGATCAAGCCTGTCAACCATAACAAGCTCGTTGTGGTTTATAAGCGTAACGTCAGTGCCTAGTTTCTCTGCGGGTATCGAAATTTACCGAGCTTCCCACTTATGCAGGTGAAAGATGAAGTCTATATCTATAGCAACGACGGGAAGCGAGTGACCCGTGTCGCGGAAGATTTTGTCGGTGCGACCACGATCTCCGCCCGCAAGAAGCACTCGTGGTTCTTTGTGTCAATGGTTGGCTTCAATACCCCTAACACTGTGGGACGTTATGTCTTCGATGAAGAAAATGAAGGCAAACGGTGGAATATTTACCGCACCACCCCCATAGCAACTCTCAACCCCAACGATTTCATTGCGACGCAAGTCTGGTACCCCAGCAAGGATGGTACCAAGGTACCAATGTTTATCGTCCGACACAAAGATACGCAATCTGATGGAACGGCCCCTGCAATACAATACGGTTATGGAGGATTCACGATCTCTATCGATCCATTCTTCAGTCCCACGATGCTGACCATGTTGAAGAAATATGGTGCAGTCCTAGCCGTGCCAAATATAAGAGGTGGAGGGGAGTTCGGTGAGGCTTGGCATCAGGGAGGTATCAGAGAACGCAAGGTATTCACGCTTCTGACAGAATCAACTCTGAATCGTTCCCCGCTAAACATTTCCCCAATAGGTCAACGTGTTCGATGATTTCATCGCTGCAACGTGAGTACAGCGTTTATTTTTGGAGCTGCTATCTTACGGGCTCTTCAGGGAATATCTTGTCAAACACAAGTATGCAGCCCCAGGCAAAGTGGCTATCAATGGTGGCTCCAATGGAGGTACGTAAATTTGACTTAACGCGGTGATTGCATTCATAGCACCATTCTCAGGGCTGCTAGTTGCTGCATGTGTGAATCGTGCACCGGAAGGCACGTTTGGAGCTGCTGTCGCAGAAGTAGGGGTCCTAGATCTTCTCAAGGTGAGTTATGAGCCCGTGTCGACCACTTAAATTAACTAACCATGCAATTAGTTTCACCAATTCACTATCGGTATGCTTCGTTTGCTCAGAGCATCGATTAGGTTCTAACTTTAGTGACTCTGTGCCCAGGTAAGGCGTGGACATCTGACTATGGCAATCCAAGCGACCCCCACGACTTTGACTTCATACACCCTATTTCCCCGCTACACAACGTACCCACAGATAGGGTTTTGCCTCCCACCATATTGCTTACGGCTGATCGTATGTCGATCTGTTTCTTTTGTCAGATTCATACGACTGATTGGCTTTGCCATAGATGACGATCGCGTCGTGCCACTGCATTCCTTCAAACACGCTGCCACGTTACAACACATGAAGCCAAACAATCCCCATCCGTTGTTGATTAGGATTGACAAGAAGGCCGGACATGGTTCAGGCAAGTCAACTGACCAGAGGTATGGGCACTTTATTGTGACGGCATGTCGTGTGTTAATTAATGATGTGCTGCGTTGTTACAGGATTAAGGAGGCTGCGGACAAATGGGGCTTTGTGGTCCAATCTAACGGTTGGGTTGCCAAGCAGACAGAAGCTTCGTAAGTCAAGCGCACGTCAAGTAATTGGTCTAACTCTATGTCTGGTGGAAATTTCATTTGGGCTTTGCAATGGGCGTCATTATGGCCAGTCCAACGGTACGGTCTTGCCTGTAATACATGAGTAGTAGGCACCTGTAACGGGTTATTCGTATAATGTATCCTTGTTTTGATTTTCTTCGAGGGCACTCCTGGCGATTCGGAGGGTAAGCTGTGGCAACCGAGACCGGAAACTCAGAATGAACTTGGAAGTTTCTTATTTTTGGCGCCACCAATAAGCGCCTGCCTCTCTTTTCCTGCCACCATCATGTCCTCGGCTGATGCTGCTGCTGAGAGGGAATTCCACCTCACATGGATGCAAGAAGCAATGAACATGGCAGAAGAGGCGCTTCAAGCAGGAGAGGTCCCCGTGGGTTGCGTTTTGTACGCGATAGCAAAAATTATTGCAAAGGCCAGAAACCGGACCAACGAGCTTCGTAATGCAAGCACGTCTTTTCCAACAGCAGCGTGTCTATTGAAGCAGTATCGTAGGCTACCAGACATGCGGAACTGGAAGCCATTGACAGTATTTTGAGCGACCCGGCTCTCACACCACCCGGGACACGAATGCATTACCCACTATCCGAGACCACGTTGTACGTGACGGTGGAACCGTGTATAATGTGCGCTTCTGCATTGCAGCAGATGGGTATCAAGCAAGTATTCTTTGGATGCGAGAATGATCGATTCGGCGGTTGTGGGAGCGTGCTTGGAGTAAATTCCCAGTACGAAGCTATTAACGTGAAGGTGTGCGAACGCTCACTGTTTGAATCGCCTCTAGGTTACCCCATCCGACGCATTCACCATATGCAGCGATCAGCGGGTACATGCGTGAAGAAGCCATACTGATCCTGAGAAGGTTCTACATCACTGAGAACTCTAATGGTGACACATCTTTGTGTCTTCATCTCTTATCAGTTATTGATTCCGATGCAGCACCCATGCCCAAGTCGAAGGCTAACCGTGTTCTGAAAACCGAGATAAAACCGGCGGCTCTCAAGCCATGATTGCACGACGCTTCTGAAAAAACGAATGTCATCCTCGAAATCACTGCCCGATTAACGTTTTGACCCTTACAATAATGCTGTATAAGTTCCCGGAATAGCACATCATCACTTCCTCATGATGTTTTCCCAGTGCGGACGTGCTCAAACTGTCATTCATATCCGCTTGACTCTTTGTAGTTTTATTCTTTGGCTGGTCCCTCTACTCCCATCGACAGCTTCGAAAACATGGCTCTCGTTCACACAGTAGCCAGTTTGGCCATGTTGCCCCTCTTCGATTCCACCCCGCAACCCAGTTTGACCTCTTCACGTTCTACAGCTTTCATCTATGAAGCAACGGACACCCCGAGTCGTCATGTACTCCTTTGCGATATTTCTGATCTTCCAGATCGCCTTTTCGGCAGCATTGCCAAATGATCATCTGAGCTATTTGGCTATGCGTCAGGCGGACATCCCTGGTGCTTGCGCAGACCAGTGCATCCCCATAAACAGCATCATCGCATCGGTAAGTTCAAACCGAATGGTTTCGCCGACTAGCTGTGAACTGACACGGTTTGGTCCTTTGCAGCAGTGCACCGTTGGCAAGTGCTGCACCGATGTTTTTTGCGAATGGCTATGCCGATTGTGTGAGATGCTTCGGTCAGGCCATTGAAATAACCAACTTCGCACCGTTTCAAACTGCGATCGATAGTAAGCAACTAATCTCTTTCTTGGGTGCCTTCGTTAGTAGAATTAAGCAACTCCCTTCATCAATAGCGTTGTTTGCGGCGTGTTCAAGGGCCGGCCAACCGATCCCTAAATTGACACTTCCGGGCCAAGACGCTAATCGTGTCATTGCTAGCACCGTGGCGACTACCACGCGAGTGTCGACAGCTTCGGCGCCCGCTGGGACTGCTTCAGCCTCCAACTCGGGCGTTGCACCTTCCAGCTCTGCCTCGTTGGGGTCGTCTATACCTGCAGTCACGTCGCAAGCCCCAACGCAAGCCTCCCCTCCGGGTGCAACGGTTACAGCACGTCTCCCGATAACCCGCAGCTCGATCTCTCCCCCTATTACTTTTTCGTCAAGTGTTACCGCAGCTTCAGGTGCGGCCAGTGCGCCCCCGACTCCAAGCACTAGTGGAGCCAATCGCCTTAGTTGCTTCATACTTGACAATAAGCTCTCCCTTCCTGTGCTAGCTTTCATTGGGCTTTGGTTGTACGTGTTGTGATCTGCGGCAAATGACATAGGGCCGTGTACGATCATGCAGGAGCATTTTCAGTATCTGTATATTGATGAAGAGTATACATAGGATGCTGTACACTCGAATACGTCGAGTGTTACACCTACTTTGAACGATACACCGAGATGTTCCTCGCTTATTCAGGTAAACTAAATGAGACCTGCACCTAACACTCATCGTGAGGCTTAAAGGCGTGCACCCTTCGGCATTTTCTTCATTGCTTGACGCACCCCCAAGTCCCCAAGAACATCCTCGGCCCCAGCAAGAACTAGTGTAATGTGAGTACAACGTCTTGGAAAGGCACGGCTTATACACTTACTAGCATCGAAGCCTGAAGTTCGGTGATACTAAAACCAAGTAACTGTTTGGTCTTTGCAATGTTCGCGCATATGAAAGTTGGCTCACATTCTCGATGACCTTGCCCATACCAGTCACGGTCAGCGCACGTCCACCAAATATTTGCGTCGCATCTGTGAAGAGCAAACAATAGTTAAAAATAAATTCAAAAACGGGGAACAAAACGCTTCACCCTCAGCTGTTTCACGAGCAGTTCGCGAAACGAACCTGTACGGGCCGACTTCTGGTCAGCATTTCCGTAGCATATCTTACAAATTTTGATGGCCTACTGTTTCATGAGACCGATGGGCCCAGCGAGTTTGCTAGACATTTCATCATATGACATCTTTATGGTGTATAAGGTCAGTTGCATATTGATGGGCAAGCTAATGGTGGCTTACGTTGTTCATCTGGTGAGTGATCGATTCAACCCAGTTTTGGCACGCCTCGACGCGGGAAATCATCTGCCCTAGCTTGGCACGGATGACTGCCTGCGAATGAAGACGTTTCCCGAAGACGTAGCGTTGTGACGACCACCTACGAAGCAAGAACTTCAGTACACCGTCTCTTCGGTGCAGATTAATCAGAAATCACGCTTACTTCAAGCACTCTTCCACTACGAGGCGCTGTGCTGCAAGACTGCAGCAGACGACCATCCACCGCTCGTGGTTGAAGTTGGTGAGGATGACTGACATGCCAGCGCCGACCTTGCCAAGAGTGTTGGCAACTGGCACGCGGACTTTGTTGAAGACGACGTAGGCGGTTCCGGCCACAGAGGAATACGAGGTTTTGATCGGTTTTGTGGACACTCCCTCTCCGCGTGGTATGAGTATGACTGTGAACCCAGTCTATTACGCCGTGAATGTATTATTAGCTAACGGGCAAGAATGGCAGCGAGGGTCAACTGACCTCTGTTCGACAACCAGTGGTGAAGTAGTCTGCGAAAGTTCCATTTGTGATCCACCTAAGGAAACAATAAACCTTCGATGACGACGTGCATTATACGATGAGGACGCACTTCTTGGTGCCCGTTACTACCCAATAATCCCCATCACGGACCGCGGTGGTCTGAATGCCACTGACATCGCTACCAGCAAATGCCTCACTAATGGCTAGCGCGATGAACTTCTTCCCTGAGAGGATCTCTGGGACTACCTTGGCTTGGAGTACGGGTGAACCATAGTTCAAGACGGGCGGCAAGGATATCACAAGACCGTTGAGTAGACTGGAAAAAGGGGTAAGCGGCCGACACATGTATAAGTGAATCGTATTCACCCTGGATAAGAGGGGAGCGACGGTAGTATCAGTTACGCCCTTGGATGACTGGGTAATGGTCTTACCGTCGACTGCTCCTCTGGTTCCGAATCGGGCAAGCTCGGTGTTTATGATCATCTGTGGGGAGGCACATAATGAGCGGAAGCACGTTGAAATCACGCTGGAGGTGGAGTACCTCATGGAAATAATCAAATCCTTCGGGCTTCACGATGCCACCCATTAAGGAACGCCCCTTGAGGTGTTTCCCCGGCCCCAGGCGCATAGCGATAACATTCTGTTCACTGAACGAGAGGTCAAAAATTAAAGTAACACGATGGATTGCGGTTAAATTTACCTCATTTTATCGATTACCTCTTGCGATATCCGTTTACCGCTCTCTTCGCAGCGAGCAGACTCCGGTTGCACGACTTCCATCATGAACGTCCGAACAGCTTTGTGGAATGTTCTATGGTTATCAGTATAGTAGGGGGAATGATATCCCTCTGTTAACCAAGTTGGTTCGGCATATGGAACTTCTGAGATTGCGCCAGGAACTGGCGCTTTGATAACCTCCTCCTCTCCGAGGATTTTGCCAATTTGCAGGCGCGTAAACTGGGGTTTGAGAAGTACCTCATGTCTATGAAGGCCAAAGAAGGCCTGTGTAGCGTCCTGTCCCGCTGATCCCAAGTTAGCGCCCTGAGTTTAGGCAATTCTGTGGGCTGCTCACCAATGCTCTCAGCGAATAGAACAGTTGGGCCACCAGGATGGAGGTCGGCGAAGCGCGAGACGTCGTAGACCTTGGAATCTATGATGATCCACTACACCCAGTTCAGTGGCTGCATACAGGGGCAAAGGCGGGGTAAACTGACCAAATCGCCTTCACGATTGTGCTGAACTCTAAATAAACACGATACTTTGAGTAGATTAAGTAGAAATACCTTGGCTACCTCCTCCGAAGTATATTCTTTGAGTGTCTTGGACATCGTGGACGTTCGAGTGAGAGTGACTGGTGGACGTTCCGTTCAACGGCGAACCGGAAGACGGACGCAGGTGGTCCGATTGGGCGTTGATCTTTCACATGTTGCCGACGTTAGGCGCCTGGACTTCGACTCCGAACTGATTATCTTATCTTGTTTAGAACAATGATGGACCCACAAGCACACACCCCACTTACCGCCTCGTTTCGACGACGTTTTGAACGTTCCAGTGTTCCAGGAGTTCTGTGCGGAGTGACTCGCCATCGGATTATCATACTATCGATAATCAAACTGACTTGGGAATGCGGCCTACACGCGCAGGATCTCCACCTTCGGTCCCTGTTCTGGAATCTACGTTAAATGGACCTGCTCCCGTCTTTCTTCAGTATCAGTACCCCCATCTCTTCAGCAATTCAGCAAAACAATCTCGTAAACGAATGACTGGATTTATATCTACCATGGCTCACACTACCCCCGGTTCTATTTTCTCCCCGTCAGCAGGTGACGAAGGACGCCAGCTCGTGAAGACCGTTGCGACCGGGGGAAATCCCATGTACACATCTACCCCAGCACATGAGGGCATCGCCGGAAATTTCCTGATACTTCGTCAGAGATTCTGAATGTTGTGATTCATACGAAAGCCTCCCTCAAGACCAAAGGACTTGACGCGGCTCTGGCTACAATGCAAGAGAAATTGGGTTCAGCCGAAGTCAGCGCACAAGTCGAAAAACTGACGTCCTCGGAATCGGATGGTGACAGGAATGAGATCGCGTCCAAACCCGCCGCCATGCTGAAGGAGGGCGAGCACAAAGAGGAGCACAGAGAAACTAAGGAGGAGCACAAGGAAAACAAGGACAAGTTGGAGAGTCGATACTACGGAGCCCAGACGGAGTGGCAAGAACGGCACGCTGCAGACAAGGCGCAGAGCGAGAAACAAGAACGGGACCATCAGACGGAGGTGCGGAAGTGGGAGAATCTATATGACGAGGAAGTGCGGCGGCGAGAAGCACTCGAGGAAGAACTGAAAACCTTGAAGGAAAGGCTTCGTCCTAGGTGAAGGTGTAAGACTGCGATTTTGTTCTGATATCATTTGACCGTATATCTCTGATGCCGTTGCTTACTAGGCCGCTGCCCTGCAATCAAATAAACATGACAATGCCACTGGCCACGACGTCGCGCACTCGGGCTTAAGCATCAAACATCTCGTGTTGTTTATGGAGGTAATGGCCCGAGTTTGAAGTAACTTCACGGACCCCCATCTATCTCGTCTATATTTCTGCTGATATCTTACACTAGCACAAGTAACATATCGATGTCGAAACGAACCGATAAAGTGTTGGTATAAATTACTTTCCTGCCCCTTCACAACTAAGTAGACGAAGTTAGTTCACGGTAGGCCATTAAGCCTCAGAAAAAGAACGTACCCTAAATAAGAATCCCAACTACCTCTCGTCAGTAAATGAGTAGATTGTTTAAGAAGGAATGTACTCACATCCTCCGGCGTCAATCTGCCCATGGCCTGAAGTAGCGGTTTGAATATAAGGGGAAAAGGCCGACGTGAGGGGGACTTACGGAGTCATCTGTCGACAACGTAGCATCGACCATGGCAGATTTCTTCTCCTGAAGCTGTAGAAGGATTGCAGAAGGATTTAGCGCTGTGGCATAGCATTAGGAGTCTCGCTCCATGTACCTGGATGATACGGCTTTCGATGCTATCTTCAACGACGAGTTTGATTGCCTTCACGGGTCGATGCTGGCCTAAACGATGGATACGATCCATAGCCTCTGTAATATCATCAATATGGGACTTTCCCACCACATTGCTGTGTCACTTACGGTATTCAACCTTGGAAAAGAGAAATTCAATTACGAGTTGCTAATAAGTCAGGGAAGACGTACCGCGGGGTTCCACCAACTATCCATGAGGTATACACGAGAGGCTTCCGTCAGGTTGAGGGCCACACCACCTGCCTTCAAACTGACCAAGAACACAGTAACGTCTACGTTATTCACTACACATGGCCAAAATCAACGGTGCGATCCCCTAGGAAACAATGGAGAGGAACAAACTAAAGTGTTGAATAGTGGCATCTCTAGCAGCAGGAGTCATGGTGCCTTCCAGTCGACATATCTACAAAAGCAATTCATTAGTCGAAGCATGTGTTGACGGGGAAAGACCCTTACATTGAACCCAGCTCGTTGTAGGCGGAAAGCGATCAAGTCGAGGAAGTTGACAAACTGGCTAAACACGAGGCTTTTGGTCGTCGAGTCTTGCATCCTAAGGTTACTCAATTCTTCGACCAGGGCTTCAATCTTCGAGGAGGAGCGCCACGTAGAGAGGTCAAGACGCCCGAGGATTCCCTGTCGGGCGGTTATATTCTCCTCGATCTCAAGGGCAGGAGCTTCCAAGTCGATTGTCAATGGAAGGTGGCACACTGGGCAACTTGGCTGTAGATGTCATGAGTTGGGAGTTCACTGAGGAAGCGAAAACTGAGACACGTACTGTTTGCTCGATTGCAGTATTAAGGTATTGCTTAATACACTCCCTATCAAAGATGTGGCGACATTTTGACTGGATTGCATCTTCAGCAATGTCGTTGCACAGCCTGCAAACGGTCGCCTCGCCATTTTCCGGCACGAAGACCTGAGCATTAGTCTTACTTCGGAGTACGAGATCAGGATGGCATGCCATCTGCCTCATCCTCGTCAATCTTGATACCGAACAAGATCAGCTCTGACAACGGTGAGATCAAGAATTGAACGTACAAACTGAAAATATTAGAATAGTCTAACAAAGAAATTCAGCAACTACAATCTATCCAAGGACATAGAAAAAGACCTACTATTCAGCACCGTTCCTTGGTCAAGGTAGGTATTAAATTGGCGTTTGGCATCGGAGAAAAGAGACAAGTAAAGTTCCTTTTCTTCCGGGCTGAAATAATCTCTGCGAACGATGACAGTGCGAGGTGGAAGATCGAGGTCGTCCGCTCGTTGAAGCTGTGTCGTGTCAGTTACGGAGAGGTGGCGGTAAAGTGCCTTCCAAGATACCTTTGTCCTGCGAAGCATCATACGGTCGAGCAAGATTTTGAGTTTCTTGAACGCAATCTTGCCAGGGCCGACCATTCCATTCTTTTGAATAGGGGTTAAAATCTCGTTGTTCCAGAAACAAGTCTAAGAAGAAATTGAGGACTGAGAATATCGGAAAACCCAAGGCACCCACATGCTGCATTGGACTGTGACCGCAGTCTACAATACATGGCAGGTGAGTCTCGTCGTTCGTTGTCGTCGTCGTTCAACTTACCATCACAGCTCCGCTTGTCTGAAAAGCGCCAATGCAAAGACTTGCAATCGCACTTTTTGCCTGAGGGACCATTAGTGACGATACCGAAAACTCAAAGCAAGACTTACAGAAATAATAAGAGAATGGGTCGCCACCCAGGAATCTCACTAAGCTATATAATTCGCCAACGCGGTTCTGAAGCGGAGTACCCGACAGACACCAGCGATAATTTTGCCTTCAGCTCGAATGTAGCCTTCGCCGTGTTAGTAGACCGTTCTTTGATATTGTGAGCCTCGTCAAGCTGAGCAAATCTTGATAAGGGGGGGCTCAAAAGAGGCGAAAGGATAAGAAACGTACGATGACTCGGTTCCACTGGATCTGATGGACTGGAGAAACCTCTCGCACTTTAAAGCCTTTGCGAGTGAAGCCGCTTTCCTGTTTGCGGAAGCAACTAGTTGATAAAAATAAGACCAAGCAGTAAAGCAGCCATAAAGCTTTGTTACCTTTCAACTACGGCGTAAGTGGTCAAAATCTATATATATATATATAATGAGTAAATGGAAGAAGACATCGGACTGAGTGAAGGCAGCTTACCACGTCATATTTCGCCATCTCTTTGATGTTGGTCTCCCTAGAAGATCCATGCCAAACAAGAACTTTTAGGCCGTCAGTGTGAGCCGCAATCTCATTGCGCCATTGCATGATAGCCACGGTTGGACTAGATAAGAGATTAAAGCGAGCGGCACAAGAAGATGATACGACCCACGCTATGACCAGATTGGGCGCTTTCAGGTCCGAGACAAGGAGCGCTATAATCTGGATGGTCTTTCCCATACTGCATATTATGAATAGGGAGCCCATGGATCAGCCAAAGAACACGTACCCCATCTCATCCTGATGGAATATAACGACATCAAGAAGTGAATGCACGCTAGATTAAGTAGTGACGTACCGCGAGCATACCACCACCCCAAATACCTTTCTCTTGCTCTCGCATCCAAAAGAGACTCTCCTGTTGGAAGGGCAGAAGCGTCACCTTGAGGTTTGCGGGTTGCTCCACTTTCTGGGGCGTAATAATCTCAATGCTAGCTTCTAAATCTCCCCATACGTCTTTCAACTCAGGGTGGAATTTGTGAAGAGCGACAGTGGACTTCTCGGCCTACAGATGATTGAATACCCTCATACGCTTGTCCCAAGAGTGCTTTACTTACATGAGTTAATTTGCGGCCCAATTTGCGTATGAGATCTCGTTCTTCTTTCCAGTTGGCCTTCTTCTCGAGTCGTTTGATCCTTGCTTGCTCCCTTCGCTCCGCACGAAGTTGCGCTAACGTCATTTTCTCCTTGCGAGACGTGTCGTTGACCTTCGCACTGGTGGCCTTCGCCTTACCCTTCCCTTCCGACAAAGGTTCCTCCTCTGATTCCAACTCAGAAGCGCTTTCATCCAAGTCGTCGCTGTTGAGCTCAAACTCAATGTTGTCTTGGAGATTCGCGCGAGCAATTCGACGCTCGGCTGCTGCAGCACACAGCGCCGCAGCATTCTTCGAGGAAGAGCCTTCACCATTACGAGCGCCTCCTAGCGAACGCACAATGGCAGCACGAAGCATCAACTCCTCGGCGTCAGATTCTTCTAACTCAAGGAGCGCCTCTTGGTCTTCATCCTTGCGAGGAGTACGGCGTGTGCTTGGTCTCGTGCCCGAAGGCTTGTCATCCTCATCATCAGAATCTTCAAATTCTGATCCGCTGCTACTAAATGACTGCTCTTCAAACTCGAGTCTGTGCTCAGACACCAGTTCGTCGTCGTTGTCGTTGTCGGATGGAGGCGATACCGCTCTCGCTTTACCCTGGATGATAATGTTGGATCGAATCACATACATAGATCAACCAATACTCACCTTGCCTTTAGCCCTGACCACCGAAGGAATTTCAACAAAGACCTGCGAAATTGCCCTTCGCTTTGTGGGACGTTTTGGCAGTGCTAGTTCGCCATCTATATCATCATCTTCACTTCGTGCCCGTCTCTTCGACCTTGTTACGGGGGCGGTCTTGACTTCCGCCTCCTCGTCGTTCGACGTTGCTGGCGTCTCTGGTACCGAAGTTGTGGCACTAAAGACTGGCGTACCTGTCCTCGTTGTCGTCGACGGCGACGCTGTAACAGCCTTCTTCGCCGATTGCCTTGTTACCCGAGCCATCGTCTTCAATGCTGAAGGTTCACTGGTGGCCGTAATCAGTCAAAAAACAAAGCGATGCCAAATTTCCGAGCGCGTGAGACTCTACTTAGATTGTAATATGAACGCTATGTCACAGCATGTGCCCTTTGTCACGACGTGGTCAGTGTCACGTTTCTGAGGGGCTTTCGGTCTGTAGGTCATTTATATCGAAAGAGACAACACATAGCGCGTAGAAATCACATCAGAGCGCAGCATAAGACGGTACTAGGTAGTACAGCTATATGATCAAGACAGAGCGTCCACAAGGCGAATAAGTTGATTAACGTTAGTCCATCGCGCACACGCTCCTAGCGTCTACCTGGTGGATGGACCATTTGCGGTGGTTGATAACTAGATGGATAAGGTGACGTCGCGCTGTGATGTGCGGTAGGCCGCCCGTGGGCTGGGGGGTGCTGAGAGACGTTGGGCGTTGACTGACTCTGGGTTTGGTATGAATTAGCATATGGATTGTGATACGATGGTTGAGCGTGGTTGCTTTGTTGAGGTTGGTGTTGATATTTGTGAGGGTGATTGGTGCTGAGACGGTGATTGATACTGCGAAGGGGACTGATTTTGTTGATACTGTGGCTGGGATGTAGATTGCGACTGCTCTAGGATATTCTGATACATCTCCATCTGGGTTTTGTACGCTTCGGCTTGGGTAGTTTGTGCTTGTTGCATGATTTGTTGCATGAGATCTTGCTGGCTCTGGAGTTGGGATTGGTAGATACTTTCGAATTGGCTTTGAGCCGCGTTCTGCTGAGCCTGTTGCGCCTGCAATATCTGTGAATAGGTATCGGCGTAGGAAGGCTGATTTGTTTGGATTGATTCCATGATGGTTTGGTAATTTTGGAACGCGTCCGTACTGTAGCCACCATAGGCTGCAGGTTCCGTCGTAGAAAGCCCAGCGAAGCTCTCAGTAAGTCCTGACATAGCATCGCCAGAGAAAGCGCTAGTCATATCTCCACCAAGCATCCCAGCCGTAAGAAAACTGGATGGATCCATGAATCCGGCCCCAGCGGTAAGGCCCGCAGCGAGGCCGTCAACAACGCTGCTGTCAGTAAAGGCAGAAGTAGCGGCATCTGCTCCGATGTTGCTGATGGCCTCGCTCGCAACACTACCAATAGCATCACCAATAACATCTCCTACGCTACCCAACGCTACCCTCAGAGCTATACGACCCAGGGTTGAACCGACAGTAGCAGCAGCGGCCTTGCCAGTATCCTGTAGCAGGGTGGAGGAACGTGGCCCGGTAGCTGGCGGTTGGGTTACCACTGGAACTTGGAGCGGAGGCGAGACAGGCTGGTACATCCCTTGCACAGGCACACCGTTGGCAGGGGTTTGAGGTGGGGGCGACATAGGGGGCGACGAATACTGCAACGGAGACGTCTGCGACGAGTACTGATAAGACGCTTGGCTG
Organism: Pleurotus eryngii var. eryngii; assembly: GCA_029467805.1. Lineage (NCBI taxonomy): Eukaryota > Fungi > Basidiomycota > Agaricomycetes > Agaricales > Pleurotaceae > Pleurotus > Pleurotus eryngii. The sequence continues at coordinate 814,021 of SZVJ01000009.1, read as the reverse complement.
GTTGCTGGCGAGACAGAAGGGGGCAGAGGAGGCGGGCTTTGAGGAGACGTCGTAGAATATGGGGGGTATGCAGCGCTGGCACTAGCGTTGGAATGTCGACTAATCTGTGACGTGTAGGTAGGGGCGTTCATGCCTGTTGAATTACTGGCGGGAGAAGCAACTGAATGTATTGATCGTGCCTCGGCCCTCAGAGGGAGGGATTCCGTCGCCGAACGATAGCGGTGGTGGTGGGATGCCGGATCGGGGGGACCACTATAACTTTGACCTCGATGAAGAGAAGGCTGGCCGCCCCTGGAGCCGCTTGAAGTCGAAGGCCTTGGCCCCGATATAGGCGGAGGCGCCACTCGCGAACTGTAGAGTGATGCTGCCGTTAATGGCTCAGATGATCGTCGGGGTGCATTGTCAGAGTGGTCAAAAGTGATTTTCGCCGGGAGAATAGGTTGCGCTGAGCTATAAGCATCCGGACGTTGGGACAATCGGTTCGAGCGTGCCTTCGCCTTGTTTTGCTGGGGCTCGGGAGGGGTCGATTCGGTTGGTGAGGTCGTAGGAGGATCGGTGGTATCGGACTCGGGGGCAGTAGTAGAAGATGCTGCAGATGGAGATCGTGGAAGATCTTCCTTCTCATCAACTGTGGCTGCCTTCTTGTATCTCGCGTACAACATCTCGGCACGAGTAGGTGCTCGAGTACCAGGAAGGCTTGGTCCGCTGGGAGCCTGTCGAGATACGCCATATCCGACTCCCTCCGATGTACCATATGGTTGTTGCCGAGGATGTGAAGCTTGCTGGCCCGTAGCCGCGTACGGAGGGGAAGTAGAATACATCTTTGCAAGTAAAAAGGATTAGCCATGACATTTCAGAATTCCTTGGCCGACATACCTTGATCAGTTATCCGGTTTTGTTATCACAACTTCGACGATGCGTAGTAGTGCCTTTCAACGAATATTCGCTGTCACGGGTGAGGGGGACACAGTGCAGCTTCTCGCGAAGCAAATGGATGGTGAGTTTGAAGAGGGAATATACTCAACTGGGCTCCAGACGGCTAGTTATTATTACAATGGGCATCAGCCCAATGCGGTGTCCCTTGCCAGGTGCTACCTTGAACGTTTGAGCGTCAATTTGGCGGAAAGAATACGGAAGATTGTGCCTGGGCCTCGTTTCAAGCTGGCATTGACTGATGTTCGCCTGATGGAGGATCCCTGAGCAGTGCCATAACTGCCATACTGATCCTGGACAACGAATGGCTATCAAATTGAGTTACTAACGGTGTGAGTTTCGAGCCGTAGTTTGACGCCGACCCCTGGATCCCTCCTAGCCCCTCTCCCTCATACCGACACTGGTGTATGCACCATAGAGCACCTGCATTTTTTTGCAAATGGTCGGCTAATTTGGTAGCGATTTTGTAGTGTATTTATTTATTTTCCCTGAGCCTGCCCTGTCCCATGGCAACTACATATACCGGCATCACCTTCCTTGATTAGATCACCCAGTGAGACAGCCTACCAGAAGTTAATATGAATAGGTAGTCAATCGAGGTGAAGCACTATGTGGACTAACCGTTGCTGTTGTTCAGGTCTGGCTAATATGCTTCGCTGCTAGTTTTGTAACGACGGCAGCCAGATCCCTCCATGTGCCTTCAAGGCTCGGAACTGATACTTCACCACTACATTCCCTACAGCATAAATCACAAAACGAATATAAGTTGATATATATATATAAGTCTCACCTACCCGATTCGACTTCTTGAATGACACAAGTGACCTCCTTGGAGAATTGCTCGAGCTTGTCGACCATGTTGTTGATGACGTCCTTGAGCTGAGACATAACCACGCCTTGCACTGGGGTCGTTACTTTCTGACTTAAATCACCGCATGTGACAGCACTACATACTCTGGCGATATCTCCGACCTGTGATTTCAGCATTCGCATCTCCTCTAAGACACTCGCTCCGCTTTCGAATGCTGTCGCAGCGAGCGGATTCATGGGCATGAGCAAGGGATCAGGTGGCGCTGATGCTGGGAAGTATGGGGCGGTCAAGAAGGCAAGGTTTGATATCATCGAGGCTTTGGTTAACGGAGTGTCGTTTCCTCGCACAGAGATTGACCTGCGCATGGCATTGGCGGGAGAGAATGATCGGATGCCATCGGTCTCAAGTGGTTGCCCGGGGAGATCTCCCTGCGCATCTGGTGCCAGGGAGGGTGCGAGGGGGTCCATTATACTATCAACCTTATCGTATGAATTGCATGATTCAGTGACTGAAATAGTCAACGCCTCGAATAAAACTTACAATTAAAGGGAATGCGACACTCTTCAATTCCGCATCATGCAACCTCTTTGTGAGGTTGCCTAAGAGTCTGAGGATGGTGTCAGTCGACTCATCGGACGGGCCATCGTAAGTTGGCAAGGGCAATGCAGGAGGACCCGCTTGATAGAGGTAGAGTAATTTCACAAGATGAGACCTGAAAGGATCCGTTCTTAGCGATGGCGGCGAGCTGAACTTCGTGATCTTGTTGAAGCATGGTTTACAAAGTTCAGAGGAGCCACAAGCACGACAGGGACGCCTGTAGCTATTACCGGATTTACCAGGACCAAGGGTCCACATGTAAGTTCTATAGTTCCGTACCCAAAAGAGCTTGCAGAAGCTCCACTTGCAGCACACGGCAATGTACAATATGCCGGTAGCTACCTTCTGGAGCTACATAGCCTGTTAATTGGAACACCGTCCGCCCGCCTAACTGTCCCGCCCAAGCACCGATCTAATTGAAATTGGCAACAGAGTTTCCTATTTTGTCCGTAACGGCTAACGAAGTTAGAGTACGGGCGCTGCGGCCTTGCGACACTAATAGAACTCACAGTTTGTAAATTGCAATATCATGAGGACGGCTAAACACACCAGCGATGAGATAGAATAATTGTGCTGGTCCGAGCTAAAAATCCGGTCAAGTTCCGAGGTCTACGGTCTGTAGAAGCACAGTAACAGATGCGAGATATCAGAGGCTGTCTTGTTCTATCAGCCACATGAGCTAGTGCTCGACTCTTTGGAAACTAAGTGATTGAACCAAATCAAACGGCATCTCACCGAACCCGAATTTGGTGCTTGAGAATTGGTTTCGTGTTGGGATGACTTGGGGGATGTACATTGATAGACGGACTACATTTGGCTACAGATACAAACCTTGTGTACGGGTTGCGAAGGGTTGCGAAGAGCATGCGAGTGAGTAATGAAGGGATTACGGGATCCCGAAGCGCTGTGAAATAGTTTGGTACGCAGTCTGTCGAAGGAAACGTAATTTACGTACTGGTTTTAGAGCCTTTATTAGCATCCATTCCTCGTTAGAAACGTCAGCCTTGAAAGATTCCTAGAGAAAACAACGTCAGTCGCCACCCATGTGCACGCAGAAGTGTTACCAACTTTGAGAACGTCAATACTTTGACGAGTGATCCGACTATAAAGTTCATCTTTGTCATCGAAATGCCGCCCGAACATCTTTGCCGACTGGTACACCGCGTGCTCGATCTTCACGGCAACCCCTCCACCTGCTTGCGACTTTTTGACAATCTAGTGGCATAGTGAACAGTCAGGAGCCATGGTGTAACAAGGAAGCGACCTACGTCTTGAGTCTTATGGTTAATTTCCAGTGACGTGCTACAATGTATGATCAATCATACTGGCACTGCAGAACTAGGTGAAAGCATACATTTTGCCGAGCTCGTGGATTTCCTTTTTCTGAGTCACTGGGTCGACCTTGACGACAGCAATCGGCGTGCCGACGCGAAGAGAACCGTCGAGAATATCAACACCCAGGATGATAGGATCACGTTTACAGAAAGCGGCGATAATCTTCAGCCGGCATGGCCAAACTGCCTGAGGGGCAGCATCACGTCTCTTTGCCTCTGTGATTTCAGCATTGTACGCTGTGAAGGCATCAAAGAGATGGTAGATAATATCAGCTTGTTACAGAGGGATTCAGTAGGAGTAGAATCGACGGATGACGGTCCGCTACCTTTGAAGATCTTGATGCCCACTTCCTCAGCAAGACGTTCAGCGTCTTTGTCTACGGGAACATCGAAAGCGAGGATGACAGCCAACTCTTTGGCCTTTTCGAGCATCGTACCCGCACGCATGATGTCCTTCTTGTGCACAGGCCCAATATTGATCCCGGAGACGGGGATCTTGCTGACATTGAGGAAGTCCAAGAGCGCCTCGAGCGAACCAAGAGTACTGGCCTGTACACAGACGCCTTTACCAGACTTATCGATGTTGTTCAACAGGGTGGAGAGGTCCGACATAATTTCATCTCGCAGATCATCTTCGTCGTCGTCTGGACCACAAACCAGGAGTCGTGACCCGGCAATGGCTTTCTCCAGATCAGGGGCGGTAATCTTAACACCCAAAGCTGCCCTAACCTCCTTGTGATGGACGTATGCAGACTACATAAAATATCAACGGACCAGCGCCGGCTGGATCTCGCAAAGTAAATCTTACCTTTATACGGAGTTCTCTGAGTGGTTGCGGTGTCAGAAGGGCACGGATTTGAGTGACGATCGGCCCGTTCAAGCCACAGACCACGATTTTATCTCCTTCATGCAGGATACCGTTGGAAAGCACCACATCGATTGTGGTGCCCAGGCCTTCGACGACCTTGACTTCGAGCACGGTGCACTCGAGCTCGGACAAGTACATAAGTCGATCGCTCATGCGTTGCTGCGTGAGGTTAACGAGCAACATAATCATGTCCGGCACACCTTCCCCAGTGATGGCTGAGGTAGGCACGAGCGATACATTGCGCGCAAAGTTCTTGTTCTCGTAGTAGAGCACCGCGTTCAAGCCTTCCTCGGCGAAGGCGAGAATAGTCTTCTGCAGGCGGTCTTCGAACTCACGCTGAACAGAACGGGCCTGCTGTGCCAACGAATCGACAAAGGAATTATCGGGTATTGCTTTCCACCCATACATACGATCGATCTGGGCCGAGGATCAGAACCTTTATCGTCTGTATTGGCAATTTTTACCGACCTTGTTTAGAGCGACGATGAAAGGTGTTTTACGATCGCGCAGAAGGCGCAAGGATTCGAGCGTCTGGGCTTCCAGGCCATGCTATAGGCTGTTGTAGAAGCTACCCCACAACGAGTTTAGTCAGTGCTTACCATGATGTCGACGACCAGGATGGCGATATTACATAGTGAACTTCCACGAGACCTCAAATTGGTGAACGATTCGTGACCAGGGGTATCGATCACGAGTAAACCCGGAATTTTTATACTCTTGCGTCCCGTCCTTGAGTTTGAAAGATGAGAAATTGAAACAAAAGAAGCGTATGGGCTAGCTACTTTATTCATGACAGCGGTCTTTGTCTTGATTGCTTCTACGGGGAAGTACGTGGCTCCAATTTGCTGGGTAATGCCTCCAGCTTCGCCCTCTTGCACGTTTGTTTGCCGAATCTATGCGGGGTATGTTAAGGCACACTGGGGTCGGCGGAAGAAATCGTTTACCTTGTCAAGCAACTTCGTCTTACCCGTGTCGACGTGCCCCAAAATGCAGCAAATGGGACTACGAAGATTATCTTTACTCCTCGCGGCTAAAGCAGCTTCATGGGCCTTGGCACGACGCTCAGCAGCCTCTGCCTTGCGCTGAGCAGCCACCTTCTGTGCCTGGGTCAATTCATCATCATCAGAATCGTCGTCCTCAGAGTCGTCCTCAGAATCAGAATCCTCCTCTGAAGACTCTTCCTCCTCTTCCTCCTCCTCTTCCACAGTTTTCTTCGATTGTGACGGAGGTGGTGGCTTCGCCTGTGGTGGCGCCTTCGTCTGCGCTGCTTCCTTGACTTTGGGTTCAACACATTAGAATTAATCCTCACTCAATACAGCAGAATGAAAAACACCTTTCGGTTTAATCTCTGTCACCGGTGGGGGCGGAGGTGCTTTGCTATCTTCGTCATCGCTGGAAGCATCCCAAGAATCCTTGATCCCCTTCGGCCTTAGGTGCAGCTTTGGACTCATCTTCACTGCTCACATCCCAGTCATCTTTGACCTCATCGTCGGCAACAGATCCCTCTCTCGGAGTTTGAGGCGGCGGTGTGGCCGTAGAATCTGGAGTCTCAGGCCGAGAAACAGGAGCAGGAGACGCCTCCTTGGTAGTTTCTTTTGCTGCTGGTCCCTTCTTCTTGCGATTGCCGTAGACCACTTTCTTTGAAGGAGTACCGTTGCCCGTCGCCTGTTGAAGTCCTTCGATCTGCACACCAGACTGAAGGAGTGCCTTTTTGCGCAGTTCGGCCATTGCACGTTCCTCCTTCTGTTTTTTTGGTGAGCAAGCGGCCTTCTTTGCGAGCGACCTCGCGTTTCGCCTATCATAGCGCGTTAAACCACAGTTCAGAATGACGGCGATCAGTTAAACATTACCTTCTCCTTCTCCTTGCGCCGCTGCTTTTCTTCCTCCTTTTTCCGTTCTTCTTCAGCTGCCTGACGCTCCTCTTCCTCGATCCTCAGCCTTTCCTCTTCTTCGCGACGCTTAGCTTCCTCCTCTAGCCGTTTCTTCTCTTCCATCAATGCTTTCAAGGCACTAATACCGCCCTTCTTCTTGCCCGCTGCCGCTGCGGCAGCGGCAGCGGGGGCGGGGGCATCCTCCTCTTTCTTTGCTTTCTTTTTCTTCTTTTTCTTATCGTTTTTGCCACCGCCAGCCGCCTCTTCCTCCTCCTCGTCAGCTTCGCCAGCCGGGGGAGCTTCGACCTTGGGCGCGGGTGGTTCAGGCGCAGGTGGCGCGTCTCCTCCTTCAGCAGTCTTCTTAGCGGTAGCCTGTGCTTTCTTTTTGGCCTGTCCATGAGAATAATAAGTCAGTCAAGCTTCGGTAGATAGGCAACATGGATCACCTTTTCGCGCTCCTTCTTCAGCTTCTCCTTCTCCTTCTTGGATAGCACCTTTATTCCAAGCTCTTCGTCATCTTCGCCGCCAGCAGGGGCGGCAGCGGGTGCAGCAGTTGGAGTCTCAGCGGCGTCTTCGGCTGGCGCGGCGACTTGTTGTTATGCTCGCGGATCCTTGGAAATGAGATGTGACATACCTGGCGCTGCTGATACATCCTCCTTCGCCTTCTTCACCTTCGCCTTCTTCCCCTTCTTGTCTTTAACCGGACCCCACTCTTCGTCGGCTAGGTCGTCGGCTGTCACCTCGATGGGACCTTTTGGCTGTACTGTTTCGGCGACTGGCTCGTTATTCTCATACACATCGTCGTCGAATTCGGCCTTTTTCTTCTTCTTGTCTTTCTTATCTTTCTTCTTATTCGCTGAGGCCTTGAGTGCCGACTACGTTCACGGAATAAATCAACGACATTATATGTAACTAGCACATGATTTGTGCATACCATCAGCCCTCCGAAGTCTTCCTCTTCCTCAGGCTCTGCGCCAGTATCCTCGACTCCTAGGGCTGCAAAAGCTGAGACCTTCGGCTTGACTGGAGGAGCATCTTCCACATCATCGTCTGCCCCGTTCGGTACATTGTTGTTAGCAACTGATTCACCAGCCTTTTCCCTAAATCTAATCAGGAGATGCGCTTAAGATATAGGTACTAGAAACTCACCAAAAGTCGTCGTCTGTCTTCTTGCCCTTCTTGCCCTTCGTCTTTGGGGCCATGGTATATCAATGTGAAAGGTAACACTGACCGATCGCAGAAAGTTCAAGAGTCAATAGAGTCAATATCGTATTTGACAGTATCGATTATGATTACGTAAAATCTCATCATCCGAAGGCACCCTGCTCTCGACGGCCATCTCGACATATGGGACTCTTGACGATTATCAGGAAAAATCGGCAGAAGGAGCGAGAGATGAGGCTGCTATTCCTGTGTGCAATTTGCCCTTCTTCTCGCTAGTATTCGCGATACTGACGGAACCAAGAGGCCTCGATAATGCAGGAAAGACAACAATTCTAAAGAAACTGAACGGTGAGGACATCATGACCGTCAGTCCTACTTTAGGATTCAATATCAAGACCTTTGCCCACGGACGGTAAGCCGGAAGAACTGTACTGCAAGAAATCTTCAATTACCATCTAAGCAGCTTCTTGTAGGTACACGTTGAATCTTTGTGAGTGAGACCCATTCGGTTAATGTCGCTTCGTCTTGCTGAACTTCGGAACCAGGGGATGTCGGCGGTCAGCGGACTTTGCGTCCATATTGGCGCAACTACTTCGAGCAGACTGATGCCTTGGTTTGGGTCGTCGATTCGGGCGACCGCATGCGCATGAAGGACTGTAGAGATGAACTGCACAGTCTACTCCTTGAGGATGTGAGTACGCTACGATTCCTTCCGTATCGGTCCGATTCTAGCGTGTGGTTGCATCACCTCTGACTTTAGCGACTTGCTGGAGCGTCGCTTCTGGTATTCGCTAACAAGCAGGACATTCAGGGGTCGATGAACGACGTAGAGATTCGCGATGTGAGTTTCCGTCGTGGCAGGAATTTCGTCATATCGCACACCGAGCGCCGACTGATGACCGGGCTAGGCACTTGACCTACACTTGATCACGACGCATCACTGGAAGATCCTGTCATGTAGTGCAGTCACAGGCGAGAATCTCGTGGCAGGGCTGGATTGGGTAGTAAATGACGTCGCGAGCAGATTGTACTACAGCTCTACGTTGACGTCGACACCAATCGCAGAGCGATCCCAGCGCGTCTCGCTATAATCAATCTTCATTTCGTGTTTGCCGTATTTCGTTCCGAGCAGGTACCGCTTAACTCTCCGCTGTCCTTTCCTCAAAGACCGCCGTATCTTGAACCTGGAGCGACCTCGTACGCCCTCCTATTTTCTCCCGTAGGCGGCGGCGCGAGCGTCCGTCGCTCTACTCAATGATCGCTATGATGGGTCTTCTATCTTCGCGTCGCTGTGCGAACACCGTCGGTGGATATCGAATTTAGGGGTAAGAATCCACATTACCGACTTATCTTCACCATAGCTCCCCCTTGTCGGCACCTCGGGCCTTCAGCAATTTAAATCTCAAGTTCAGACCCACTTTTATTCCCGATGGCATCGGCGTCCATTACGACGATGAACGCTGTTTCATTATCCAAGCCGCGACATCCCGCCCTTGGGATTCCGATATAGCAACTCAGAAACTCGTCGAATTCCTTTCACGCGTTTTTGCCGGTCTTTTAACAAACGATCACGATTCGCCTCGCCCGATGTCTTCACAATCCTTCACAACGCCCGTGACTGATTGTGGGGGTTATGAACGCAGCAAAGGGATTGCCGATCACTGCGCTTACGAAGGACGGACCTTCCATACCGGTGTTCGTGCTTCTGCGGCGGATTAACATGATAAACTTATGGGAAAGGGAGATGGTGCGGATGCGAGAGTATATGCTTAGTGAGTGGCCATTGAATTCGAGGGGGGCTTTGCCTGCCACAACATCAACAAGGTCCGACTTCTTCACGAGAAGATGATGTTACATCTGCACTTCGTAAACGCCTACTTCCTATGGTACCTCTTTACCTGCTGCACCTCGTGTGCTGGTGGTTCTTGCCTCTTGACAACGATCCGATGGCAATTATGTTTTCATACCCTTCCCCGCCCCCTTCTACTTCCATTCCGACGCACCCGAAGGCTGGAGTGGATTTGAGTCGCAGGTACGCGTTTAATAATCCAGTCCATGATTACCGAGAGAGCCCTGATGTCAGTGATGCTCGGCGATGCGACGCTGGAAAGACCTCATTTTGTTTGTATGCTTTGATCCACGCCTCAAAGCCAGACAAAGATCGCTCCAAAAATCCAAGCTCATTCACGGCATACCTTCTGGCATATCCTGTCAAATACATTGCGACTGAAAATGCAATTCTGGGTTACCGCGACCGTTTCTGGTGTACCAAGTATAAAGTCACAGCCACAGCGAAGAGACTGTGACTGGCCTCTTCTGGGTTCTTACGTGGGCCGGTGTCGTCGCGACGGAGAACTTGTATGAGCGCAACTACAATCCCGTCTGGGAGTTAGTAGCGTTAATAACACAATATTCTAGATCGACCCCGCCTCGTTTAGATGTGTTTTGAGTACATACGGTCGATCGCTAGAAGTATTTGGCAACTTCAAACGGGTCAAAAGTTTAATCGGGTAAATATTCTGGGTTTCTCTCTCAAGCGCGCGGACTCCCCGTCGCTTAATTACCTTCAATATGCAAAGATCACATCGTTGTTCGTTCGAAACGTTTCGTAGAAGATGCCGTGAGCGGTGAAGGACAACACCCGTGAGGTTCCCGTTGGCAATTTCTGATTTATGTAGGCGGTACCTTTATCCTGCTTTGATTTCTCAGAAGGCTAAGGTCTTACCAACTACCTGTTCACCCCCAAATTATGAACCCCAGCGGTCGGTGGGGCGACAATATATCAATAGGATATAGGGAGTCATTATTATTGTTAAGGCAATATCCAACAATCTCCATGTGTGCGACCCTATGATAACGAGTGTGAGGACTCGGTGAGAGATACGCCCGCTGTTGTGGCGAATCTGCAAGACTGCATCTTAGTCCGGGAGCAATGATAGGTGTTGTTGACATCGCCATCAGAAACGGGCGTAGTCCAAGAAATAGAAGAGAAAGCATTGGTGGTGCTGTGCGAAGTTACACCGAAAGCCTCCACCAGCAAGCAAGACTGTCTAGATCACGACCTGGAGTTCACCGATGGTCGCATCGCAGGGTCTACCACCGTGCTATGAGTGAGGAGGGAACAAAGATGTGCCCGTACTCCATCGCAGCGACGTCGACACTTCTTGTTTGCTCCATATATAATACAGAAGTCTAGCCAAGTTCTACATTCAGTGAGTATGTCATGGTGACGGGCTTCCGTCGAATATTAGCGGTACACTACCTCCGCGATGGGATGATCGTCGCTGACTTGTAAAGCTCCTGCGTAGTTTCCCATAGCATGTTGTAGACGACCTATTAAGCGGGTGTTGTATACACCACGTTGTAGGGTAGCAAGCGGCAGAGAATAAGAGATTGCGGACACCAGCGCAAGGAAATAATTGCATGCGTGAGGACGTAAAGATGCGCGTTGTTGTTCCCTGAAGCACATGTACTTACTGCTTAGAGGAGGTAGACGACTGGTATGTCTGTGAGAAGATATACAGCGTTGTCGGTGGCTGTCTGGGGCAACTTCGCCGAGGAAGAAAATCATTCCGGGGTAGGGCCAGTAAGTAATTGTGGATAAGGAACGGTTCACAAGCCCAACTCGAACTTCTTCGCTGCGGTGAATGAGGACGGAGACCACAGCGGTTAAACCCAGGAGAATCCCAATGATCCTGGGATCTCACTTCCGGGTTTGGCACGTGCCGGAAGTCGAATCCTCAGATTCCAACAGACTCTCGCCTTGAGGCTGTAACTGGGAATTGGAATTCAAGGTGGTTCGGTGCACTTCGGTTCATCGCGATGAGGCTCACTTGCCTCCAAAAATCAACAAGGTAGGTACACCAGTTGTCTCACAAACTACAACTCTCCGGCTCACAACCTGTACCCCTTCTTCCAGGAAATTTATATATAATAAATATAATACCACTGTGCGCATCAGACCTCAGTGGAGTTTACATCTTCTTCACGAGCACAGCTACGCCCGTGAGTGTCGACCAAGGATCCCCTTTTGGCCCTTGTCCAGACTCAGCCTGCGAAACACACCAAATTGACCCTGCTGAAATGGCCTGCAGGCAGCCATGGGCACCATTTCCAAAACTCCATGATCCATCTGACAACTGGCGAATCCCTTCCTTTGGTTCTTCGCAGATTTACTACTACCTTTGCCGATCTTCATCCACCAGATCTATTATCTCTTGCGGCCCCTTCAGGAGCTTATAAGAGGCCTCTCTTTCGTTCTTAATGTCTGCAGCACTTGCATCCCACAAAAGTCTATATCCACCACACTCCTCACAACCTCCAAATGCCTTCCGCAACACCTGCGTCTACGACTTGCGTCGAGGTCTTTCCCTCGTCCAAATATCAGCGCTCCCCGTCGCTATTTTCTGCTGTCTTCAGCCCCAGCACATGGCTTTCGACCTTTGGTTTGTTGTTCGCGACATACTCCCCTGTCTCTCTTACTCATCGGATTGGATGATAGCCCGGACATCCATCCTCTCTGTTCTCGAGGGTGCGATAAACATCGGCCACCTCACAATCTCCGATTCCGAAGGGGTGCACTGTTATGGGACACGCTATAAAGGTTGCAATGACGTCTACATAAAAGTCGTGAATGAATACTTCTGGACTCGACTCTTGCTGTAAGCCTTTATTCTGCATGGACCAAATATGACAGACTGCTGATCTCTCATTTGTTCCCCAGATCTGGAGATCTGGGCTGTGAGATTTTCTGTCCCACACCACAATGTGGCTATGTGTACTGAGAGGCTTTCTAGTTAGCGAAGCGTACATGATTGGCGATATCCAGGTTGACGACCTCAAGGGTGCCATGAAGGTTTGTACACGCACCTTATCAAACCGCATGGCAGGACTAATATACGACCTCGATAGTTATGGCTCGAAAATCAGGCAGGCATGGAGGAGACTCTATCTTCTACGCTTGCTCGTGTCTCTTCAACGCTCACCGGACTTTACAATGGCATACTGGGTCAGACACAGTCGCAAGCCCGCCTAAATGTTATTGCTAGCTACGATCAATCAAACGAGTTATTCAAGGTAATATCCCACACGCCTGTCGCGGAAACAAATCCTAATCATAGATCTTCTAGGCTTTCCTATCCAAAGAAATGATGTATTCTTGCGCTTTGTGGGGCGAAGCCGAAAATGGTGTTAGAGGCGACTTGGAGTTCGGCCCAACTCCAGGGGATTTAGAAGCTGCCCAACGTCGTAAAATCCACCATGTTCTTCGCCAAGCTCGGGTACAACCAGGGCATCGCATCTTGGAATTCGGGAGCGGGTGGGGAGGTCTTGCCATTGAGGTCAGTCATTCTTGAAGTGAACTGCCCAGTTCTTTACTTACTGTTGCCGATGGCATAGGCTGCCCGCACCTTCGGATGTGAGGTTGATACCCTTACGCTTTCGATCCAGCAGAAGACGTTGGCGGAGGAGCGAATTCGAGAAGCGGGGCTCGAGGGCCGCATCCGTGTGCACCTTCTGGACTATCGAGAAATACCCGCCGAGTTCGAGAAGGCCTTTGATGCTTTCGTCTCCATTGAAATGCTTGAAGTAATTCTATTCCCCTGTGCTTGCGTGGGACAGGAGCTGATAAAGCGGCATTCTTTCGCAGCACGTTGGTTCCAAATACTACAACACGTATTTCAAGCTTGTGGACTTTGCTCTCAAGTCGAAAAATGCCGCCGTTGTGGTCAGCGCTTCTACTTTCCCTGAATCGCGATTCTCGAGTTACCAGTAAGTTTCTCCCATAGCTATTGTAGTAAGAAGCGCACGCCCCTGACGCCCCTCTTCTCAGAGCGGAAGATTTCATGCGTCGCTATATGTGGCCTAACTCGTGTCTGCCGAGTGCAACAGCCTTGATAACCGCTGCGCAAGCCGGTTCTCAGGGAAGATTCACCTTGGAGTCTGTTGAGAACCACGCCGCTCGTGAGTGCTCTGCGCTTTCCGCCGTTGAATTGCCCGCTAATTGTCGACCGTCCCGATCCTTGCAGACTATCCACGCACTCTTCGTGAATGGGGACGCCGCCTGGAAGCAAACTTGACGCAGGATCTTGTTGTCAAAGATTATCCGTCGCTTCGAGAGAAGGCCGACTATGAGGCGTTCACAAGAAAATGGCAATATCTATTCGCCTACGCTGGTGCCGGCTTCGCAAAGGGATACATAACCTGCCATGTGCTCACATGGATACGTGAGGTGAGCTATTTTAAATTTTCATCCGCAATCCCGCGAAGACTAAACATTGCCCGCTTGTTCCAGAATGACACACCAGAGCTATGCGATTAGTTCCGAGAATGTCGCAGCGTACAAAATCGAAGCATCAAGAGCTGTAAGGCGTCGATTCCTGTGGCTCTGATTATATATCATTATTCTTTCCCTTGGTCATCCCGTTGGACTTGGAATTTAGATTAGACTGCTTTGTCTCGATGATACCACGCATTACTTCTAGGATTTCTCCATGTAAAATATGATCGATAGAATTCACTTGCATTCATTCAATCATTGCGTGTGTATCCTGATGGTTGCTTTATCGTCTATGGTCAAACGTTCTATGGACGTCCTAGTATTGACCCCGATACCGACGTTATCACGGTCCTGTTTTGCCTGTAGTGCTTTAAGATTAGCTTCGGAGGGTGTCATGACTTAGCGCACTCGAACAAGGACAAACGGACGTCTAATCTTATGCAGGCATGACTTCATCATGTTCCGCATGTTTTCTTGCAATGATTACTACCTGTAGGGACATCGCTGGCAGCGTTCATTAATCTCGGCGAGTCACAGCGAACGGCTTGCGTCCCTGAACCATCCCACGCAGCAACCCAGGAAGCCAGAAACCTGCAAGGTTGTCGATGAGGCGAGTAAAACTACACGATACGACAACCAGCAGCCGGCGGACTCGCACAGCACATTCCGTCTAAACAGGTCGTGTGGGCCAGGTGGGTCTTCAAAGCTTCAAGGCAAATTTCATAACCGGCGCGGTTAGGCGGGGGTTTACTTCTACCATTGATTACTAGGGTTGTCCCTGAGTAACTCGCCAGCTGCTTTATCATATCCGGCAGATTGAATAGCATAACGAACTCCCATTGATGTATAACGACGGACGGATATAGTACTGTGCGATGGAGAAAAACATACATGATGATCTACCGGATGGGTTATGTAGACAATACAACTATAACATCAGATTACCTATGAACTATAATATAATTGCAAAATTACGACAGCGAACGTGTAGGATCCAATTTAGATAACCAAGCATTAAGCTCCTTCGTGCTTGGAGCCGCGAGCGCGTATGAATTCGACGATGTGAAAAGAGTGAATGTGTGAGGTTTCTAAAAGTTGTGGGTATGAGTACGAGAAACCTTTGGACGGAGATGAGAAACGCACCCCGAGTAACAGTTCCTTCTGGGGATCATTCTCAATGTTGACGCCAGACAAATTGACAACCCCGAGTTCTTCGACCTCGTTTGACCGCGAATACATATGGAGGTACGGGCTGCAGGGATTAATGTGATCCATGTCAATGTCGATATCAGACGATGTGAAGTTCTGGGCGCACCGTTTCAATACAAACCAACGCCGCTCCCATATGTCTTCGTTGGCGTTGACGAGTATGTTGAGATGCCCCTTCTTGACAGCAGTGTCGCTGGAAATGAAAGTCAGCGCAGTTCACGCCACAAGGTCAACGAGAGTTTACATCCGAGGTACAAGCTTGGTTTCGGAGATCAATTTTAAGCCTTCCATAGTCTCAATGTCTTGCATACTTGGTAGGGATGAAGTCGATTCTTCGGGGTCTGTTGGATCCTGGCTCAGTACAATCTGAAGGCAAGGAGTTGAGTAAATAAAATTGCTGGAGTGTTAATCGGTGAAAGTGCCCGTACCTCTCCACGATGGCCAAATTTCTTGTGCCACAAGTCTAGTG
The DNA here is from genome assembly GCA_029467805.1 of Pleurotus eryngii var. eryngii. Taxonomy (NCBI): domain Eukaryota; kingdom Fungi; phylum Basidiomycota; class Agaricomycetes; order Agaricales; family Pleurotaceae; genus Pleurotus; species Pleurotus eryngii. The sequence goes on along the minus strand of SZVJ01000009.1, from coordinate 798,488 downwards.
ACTTCTTGAGTAGATCTTCGGATCGCCAGATGTTGGATTCTGGGGCTACTTGTCGAACTCGCGAGTGGGCCAAAATAACTCGGATGGCTTGAACATCTGCGGCGCGTCGTTCTGTAGCTACAAGCCGGTTGTAGTCTTCGACGACCGATATACCACGGGGTTTCCAGACGCCAAGTGCCTCCTCCCCACGAACATACTTCTCGGAAGTATCAAGCCGCCAAAGGTCTTTGGGTGAGCGAGTAAGGGGAGGGGAGAGTCGCACGCTGAAAAACAGTGCTAGTTTTGTACAGCACTTTCTTTCCGCCCAATATTCTTAGCAATCCAGAGGGTGGTCTGGCGTCCCGTGTTTGCATGGTGATGGCAACGTCCATGCTGAATTGAACAGGCTCGGCGCAGGTTTCTACTGCAATAGCCCAGGTCAGTTGTAGAAGCACTCGGTGATCGGGCGACGTGACTTTGTTCAAAAGGGCAGAGTCGTGAACGCTGGAATCATACAAAGCTGTAGCGGAAAGGACACCACTGCCATCGGCTTTGAATTCGAGTGATTGCTCTTTGAGGAGAGGTAGAGGTACCAATGCTTTCGACGAGCTTCCATGTATTCGTCCTTTGGGGTCCACTAAGCGTACGTTGCCAATTCGAACTTTGGTGAATTCAAGCCAGGGAAGTTGCCGACCAGAGCTGGACGACAATGAAATAACGATGCGCCGCTGCAGCCCCTGATGCAAGGTAAATGAACCCGGGTCAAGAGAACCTTGAGAGATCACGGGCACGGGCGTATACTCGCCATCGGAACCAAGTTCGCACACCTGAAGCCATGAGACAACGTCATGGGTTTGCTGAACGACGAAATCGTTCTCAGAACGTCGCATCAGTGGCAGGGTAGCTGGCTTAGCTTCAGGGGTAGGAGAAGTCGAAGGGGGGAGGAACTTCTGTTCCCTCATTTCATCCCAACGCTCTAATCTCTCTAGGTAAGTGGGTCTGATAGCGGCGAAGAATTCCACTGGTGCATAGCCCTGACGAAGGTGTGACAATGTCTTCGATGACGCAACAATGGAGAAACTGCGACGGAATTTCAAATCCGACAGGGAGGAATTCTCCAGGTTGATTGCTAAGGAAGGGAAAACCTCTTCAGAAGCTAACGCGGGTCCTACGAGGGAGGACAGCCGGACTTGTAGATGGACGGCAGAGAAATCATGAGAGGAGAGGCCCTTGATTGAGTCGACGGTCAAGAAGAAACTCAGTTTGCTTCCAGGAGGAACTGCGCCAGGATTGGGAGATGAAGACCGGGTAAACACCATTGAGCTGTTCGTAAGCTTTTGTGGAACCACGATGTTGACAATCTTGATGTCTATTCGGCAGGAACCTATGGCTTCACAAGTGTAGCGGCAAAAGATCGGTACGGTGGAAGTTGATGAAAGGCGGCGGGAAAGAGAAGCTAACGAGACAAGCGCATTGCCAATGAATGAGTACTCCGGTGGTGGCGAGTCGTAGAAGGGTTCATCGGAGGAGAAGTGTTGGGTATACGATGGCCGATCAATAAACGTAGTAAGATTTCGCATCCGTTGCAGTTGATGTTGCATACGATCAAGAGACCATGTGTAGATAGCGTTATGACGCTTGTCTAGAACCTTGACGGCCACTGCAGGTTGTGTAGAGGACGCTAAGACGGGGTCAGCAACGTCACCGAATTCATCTAGACCAGCGATGGTATCGACGGCCGATGTGGGCGCAGCCAATGAGCCACCAGATGAGATCGTGAAATTGTATACAGTCTCCTTGCCAAGTTCCTTGCTGGTTGACGTCAGAGAATGTTCCGACCAATGGCATAACACAACACACCTGATGATGTTGGCTTCTTTCACCACGACAGCATTGGACAGCACAACTTCTGCCATCGAAAAGGAACGATGCGCCCGCCATTTGTCCAGGACCTTCCTGATCAGTCGTAGTTGTTTCGCGGAATAAATAACTGGCTCGTAATCGGCCAAAACGGCATCTGTGTCCCCACGAGCACGAGCATCGAGAAGCCGCTTTATCTGATTGCGAACAAGATTTAGTTGATGCTCCATGTGTTCTTTTTCGACTTTCAAATCTTCGGCTTCAACTATGTCGCCGTTCATAATTTGCAACCGGTTTTCGAGTTGGTCCTGCGTATCGCGAAGAACATCGCCTATCTCGGGACTTCCGTGACTGGGTAATGCATCCACGCTAGTATCATCGGTAGCATCGCTAGGCAAAGGTCTGCCGGTTTCGCTCCAGACATCGTCAGCCTGACTGAGGCTGCTTTCGGGCCGTGATTTGAGATTGTGGTCTCGCATTGTCTTGACCTTGGTAATCTTCTCGAAAAGCCGATTGAGATCATCGTCCGGGAGGTTATCTAGCTGAGGGTCCAATCCAAGTCGCGCGTAAGCCGCCTCTCGTTTAGCAAATGTCCAATCGACATCGACGTCGCCCGTAGATGAAGCTGGCGAATCTGGTCGAGTGATAGGAGATCCGTCGCCCTCGAGCTGCTCTGCGGTGAGAATCTGTTGAAGATTGGATTTTGCAGTGGCGCGATCCCGCTGCTTGCGAACTTCCTCCGGATTATTGAAACGGAAGACATGGTTATCGCCTGCGCGAATCAGATACTAGGGCTGAGATGGAACTACGAGAGTATGTACCTAGAATAATGCGAAAACCGGACCGTAGTTTATACGGCTAAATCATTCACGGGAATAAGCGTTCAGCATAACAGGTGTGTAAGCACACTCACTTGACCAGGTGTGAGTTGCTTGCCATTGAGGAACTATTAAGGGTAGTTGAATAAGATCGAAAAGGCCGGTTCTTATTTAATCACAAGGAACTCACTGTGACGCTGTCCGGCATGGAGTGGAGGAAGACCTTGCCATCACTATTATTCTCAAAGTAACAGTGTTCTTCTAGAATGTTGTCGCCACTCAATCGAATAGCTGCGGGCTTCTCACTATCCAGGCGGGCAACCTAGATCCATGACGTGCGTGAGTTCACTGTAATCCAAAGGAAGAACCTAGGGGTTTTGACCATAGTTCGCCCTGGCTTTATTTGATAGATAAGACACTCGCTCATTAGTGGATCTAGAAGAAGTCGCAATGAGTTTCGCGGATATACATGAATCTGAGGATAGGGGGTCGATTGTATTTAATAAACGAACCTTCGTTCTGAGCGACAAGTCCATCTGGTTAGCTTGTACATACGTAGATCAGATGAAAGACGCACCAAATTCACCAAGTGAGGCATCTAAACATAGACAGGACCGTCATAAGCATAACGCGAAGGTTTGACTGAACCAACACTAAGTTGTGAACGTGACTCACCTTCTTTGGTGTATGCACGCCAACCAGATTCTTTTCTACGGTTATGCCCAACTCCTCAAGAGCCTTCTCCCGCTCCTTCTGTACTTCCTGGGTCCGTTGCATCTTCTGCTCCCACGTCTCGTTCAAGCTCTGCATGAGCTTCTCACCCGTCTCCATCTGTTCCTGCAACTCTGCCTTCGTCACGGTTTTGATCTTGCCATCCTTCGTCTGGTAAGTGACTTTCTGCTTCTCAGGCGGTATCGTTGGGTCGAATGTATCCTCTGCCGTTGAACCAGAGACGCGTGCTAGTAGAAATGAAATCAATGTCAAACGTCAGCCCGCGCCGTCGTCACATGGAAAATACGGGGAAAGGTGTTGGGAAAACGCACCTCTGAGCATCTCTAATTCCTCCTTGAGTTCGCGTACCAGCTTCGCGTTCGGATCCTCGTTCACCACAGCCTTGTTTTTAATCTTCTTTGCCTGATCGGCATACCGCAACGTACTCAGAGTCTCTTCATAATCAGCTGGGGATATGGCTGCGATCATCGCAGTCTTCGAATTGCCCCCCAGACTGTCTTTGAGTAGCCACGTTAATACCTAACGGAACAATCCATCGATGCGATCAGAAATAGGGACAGGGGAAGATGCAGAGTAGCAAAAGAATGGTCAGCGCGATCAGTTCACTGGTAAATGAAGAGAGCACGCACCGAGTCGCGATAAGGGACGAACTCGTCTGCCTTCCCTTTCTTTCCCTTCTTCCCGGGATCTACTTGGCTCGCCATCGCAAGAGCTGAGATGACCTTGCCTAGGGTTGTCAGAGATTTATTGATGTTGGCTCCTTCCTTCAGTCGCTGTCCAGTAGCACCCGTCGAGTTTGCCCGCTCTGAACCAGCCAGATCGATGAGACTAGTGGACGCGATCTCGTTAGCAAGCCCATCACAAGGTGTGAAGGAGGGCGGATTAGCGAACCGAGAACTCACTTAATTCGAGATACTTTTTCAGTATCCATGCTAGTGTCCACGTCATGCCGCTTCATTGTCAACAGCAACGTGAATACAGCATGAGAACGGGAGGATCTGCGGGGCGTGAAGTAGGTCAGCGGTCAGTCATTGCGAAGTTCGAAAGTAGAGGCGTGGTTGACGAGTGGGGGTGAGGGTGGATTACTGAGGACAGGAGCGGTGCACGGGGGGTGGAGGTAGGGAGTGATCTAGGAAACAGGGAGGACAGAAAGGTAGAAGCACGCACGTTTCATTCATATTGGTGGCCGCGACCGTCCGTGCCTTGTTTCCTTCGTCCATGAGAGTCATCATCTCGTCGTAGCTACTGACGACGAGCTTGGAGAGGTCTTCTACATAGGGCCCAAGACTTGGGTGTTCTCGGACACGCAGGTTGCCTGTATTCTTAGGGTTCAGCAGGTCTCGAACCTTTTCATTGTAGATCTAACATGTATTTATAGCACGGGCAAGGGAGCTCGGGTGAGCATCTTAATCGGTGGAGAGCATGCGCCGAGCGGTCGTACCTCAATGTAGGAAACTTCGACGGTGAAGTGGACATTGGGATCAGCGGCCGTCTTCTGCTCGACTCGCACGAACAGTTCAGAGCAAGTCTGGGGGATGATTCCCTTGTCAGGTCCATCTGGGGAAGGTCAGGATTGAGAGCGAGAATCTCAACGAGCAGCACTTACAACCCATCATGCTTTAGAACAGTTGGTCGTCGTGAGCAACTATCCCCGGATAGACGAAGTGCGTACTTACGAGTAGGACTTTCCCGAGCCTTTGCAGTTTGTGTGAGTTCTAAGAAACGTCGCGCAAAGGATAAGGATAAGATCGCGTACCAGTTTGCCCATCTAATCAAAAAGCTAATAAGCCACCTTGCACGGATATAGGCATACATTGCACTTACAGGCCAGAATACACGCATTGAACCCTCCGAACGAATGGTCTAGAAGTTCCTTGCCAAGATCATCAAAGAGAGTTTGCTGGGAACAATAGCCTGGCTCGTCGCGCGGGCCCGCCGACCAGTAGCTCTTGTCGAAGGCAAATGCGAGTGTCTTGCGCTCCGTCGCTCGTTTCGCATCCTGCGAAGAACCAGCCTCTGGGGGATCGAGAAACGTCTGGTTCCCTTGCATGCGAATGAGAGGCTTTGCGCCTCGCGCGAGTTCTGAGCGTGTCGAGAGTGATGATATATACAGATGTCCGTGGTTATAGGGTAGCATAGAACGCACCGCGTGAGTTCAGCGGTCGACACCGCACGACCACTTTAATATTTCCATCTCCTCCTTCAGACATGGATAATCCGTTCGTTTAAATACTGAATAGATATAGCGAAATGAGATTCGTCTAGTGCAGAAAGCGTATTCCGCGGCGCGTCGTGAGGCGGGGGTCGCCGCGACAAAGCTATACTCGAGAGTCTTGAAGTCGAGACGTCGTAAAGAAATCCAATGTATTCGATAATTCTAGAAATGATAGTGGTTCATACGCGAATTTGAAACGAGGCAGCTGGCGGGAGGAGAGAACAAATGGATGGGCGCTTATTTGCGCGTGTGACGGATGCCCGCCAAACTGTTTTCTTTCCTCCAATTGTGCTAATGGTTAGGAAGCTCAAACACCACGAGCAGAAACTTCTCAAAAAAGTTGATTTCCTCAACGTACGCCCTTGCTTTTTTCACCTCGGTCACCATCAATGCTTACGGCTATCAGTGGAAACAAGATGCGAACCTCCGCGAGATAAAGGTCCTCCGTCGTTACCACATCCAAAACCGCGAGGATTATCACAAATACAACAAATTATGCGGCTCGTTGCGATCCCATGCGCACCGACTCTCTATGCTCCCGACACAGGATCCCTTTCGCTCCCGAATGGAAGGCCAGATGCTTTCCAAACTGTACGATATGGGCGTCCTGAACTCGACGGCGAAGCTCTCAGATATCGAGAACAAATTGACCGTGGCGGCGTTCTGTCGGAGACGGCTGGCTGTCTACATGTGCATGTCCAAGATGGCCGAGACCGTTAGTGCTGCTGTCAAATTCATCGAGCAAGGCCATGTTCGTGTCGGACCCGATACCGTCACTGATCCAGCGTTCCTTGTGACGAGGTACGTATCCCCTATGCTACTCTCTCGCAAAAAAAAAAAAACGATTGAAGTCGTGATCTAGACATATGGAAGACTTCGTTACCTGGGTCGACACGTCGAAACTCAAACGCACGATAATGTCGTACAATGATGAGGTGGGCGCTCGGCCGATATTTGCTGCGAAGTGGTGCTGACCTCTTTTCCCCATAGCTCGACGATTTTGATTTGCTGTAGGGCAGTATCACGCAATTGTCGTAATAATATCTCCCCGATTGACTGGCTGCTTTCCCGGTCATGGGAGAAACGATGGGCTCTTTGCTCCTAGCAAGAATAGAGAACACGTGATTCACCTGTTGCTGCGAATCCAACTCTGGGATGGCACGGTGAAGTAGCTTGCTTCGATATGAACGTGTGTATGTTACGTTACGTATTAGCCTCAACAAAGGTTGGTGGTACCAGCGAGCGTGGCGCTGTAAAATCCGATTTATGGCGGAATGGTCATTTTGTAACTAACTGAGGGCGTCGCAGCCATGCAGGCATTTTTGTGGCCGCGTTTCAACATTGTAAAATTGACGGAGTTGATTGATCTTCATTGCTGCGAGACTCCTTGCACAGCAGGAGAAGTTGCTGTTTTGATGAAATTTCCAAGTTGATGTGGGGCACACGTGTCGAGTTGGGTGTGAGAAAATCCGAGTTCATCGACGACGACGACGACGGAGGACGACGGCGAGCATCGATGAACGCCAACATCGCACAAAACCCCCTGCTGCGACCTGCGCTGCCCCCAGCTCAGCGCTCGACGATTCCACAGACGATGGGAATGCTGGCAAATGGCTCAATGACCGACCCTAATGCCATCTACCAAGTCCAGATGAACCAGGTGATGAACCAGGCTGGAGGCAATCTACAGCACCGTCCGCAACAAATGCCCGTGCGCGGTCCCCCGAACATGCAGAATATGGGCAACGTCGGCGTCGGCATGAACCAGCATATGCTCGCCCAGGGCATGCCTTTCGGCCACTCGCAGCAGCAGCCGATACGGCGCGTGTCGTCAAATCAACCAGCACCGCACTTTAACCAACAAATGGCCATGCCCATGAACCCAGGAAATCCGAATCTACCCAACATGGCCTTTCGACCACATCCTGGGCAGCACTTGAACCCTCAGATGCCCAGAAACGTCGGCGGCATGCAGGCTATGAACCCAGAGATGCAGATGTCGATGCGTCAAGCAGGAGGGCCCCCTACGAACCAGGGTCCGGGGATGGGGGGCGGGATGGGGATGGCTGGGTTGCCCGCCAATATGGGTGGAATGCCGAATAATCGACCGCCACAACTCATGGGTGGCCAGCCGATAGGCCCTCACCTCCCGAACGGAATGAACAACAGCTTCAACCCCGTACAGCCGCCCCAAATGACTTCCTCTCCCCGTCCTGGGTCATCACACATGCAGAACCAACCCTCCATTAGCCGTGCACGGATGACGCCCGAACAACACCAGCAGAACCTGTTTCAAAACGGCCAGCCATTTCCAGGCGGCGCGAGGATACAGCCTTCGAACGGACAGTTTCCTTTCGTACCATCCACTGTATCACCAAACCAAGGAGTCGGGGACGTATCACATCAGCTAGGCCCTCCATTTAATCCTGCCGGTGGGTCGGGTGCGCCTGGTAAACGGTCCTGCTGGGCCAGGTCGGATGCAACCTGGGAGGGCGGACAGTGCAGGATTTCATGTCACCCCCGCTCAACAGTTCGAACAGATGAGCAACGGTGAGAACTTCCCAACTGGTTCATTTCCCCCTCAACGACCGCCCTCCCAACACCATACGCCACACACCCAGCATAATACGCCTCAAATGCGAACTTCTTCGCCGCATCCTCATTCATCTCCGCAACAACATCCACAGCAACGGATACACACTCCTTCCAACTCCCACGTGCATCCCCCGCCTCAAAGACCACAATCTCAGGGGCGACCGCCTTCGCAGGCTGGCCACAGAACCCCCAACCCTAGTCATTCTACCAGTAATCCTATGACACCGCAAGGCATGCAGTCTAATCCAATGATGCCACCAGGCGGGCGGATATCAAGGCAACAGCAGCATTCATCAACAACTCAAATCCCTCAAGGAACGGGTCCTACGCAAACCCTTGTCCAGCAAGCGATTCCTCCCAATCAAGCCCTTGTTGCAGTCCAGCAAGGCCCTCCCCGCCCCCCTATGCCTCCAGGCCAACCACCGAATGGTAGCGAGAACAACCAAATGATGAGGACCCAGCAGCCAATACCAAGCGTGTTCGTTATTTACTGGGGTGTTCTAAACTTATACGTCATCGTTAATATCTGTGACTTCTAGCATCCAACCGCCAGTGGGAAGTGGTCAAGGCTTAATACGATTGCTCCAATTCAGTGGTATCCTATCAGCGAACGACAATTTCCAGAAGGTGAGGCTCCCACGCAACATCCCGGCGGCGTCTCGACTTTTGCCGCTTACTGACTCATTTCAACAGAAATTACAGCTTTCATGGTGGAAAGAGTTGATCAAAGATTATTTCGCCCCGAAAGCCATCATGAAGTTCACTCTCTGGAAGGACAACTCGCGGCAGGAAGCCAAGCCTTTTGGTAAGCGATACACCACCATCCCACCAATACGACAGGAAACTGAAGTAGGCCCTAACATACGTAGAAATTGGTACTGCAATTCTTCCTCGGTTTTTTCTCGTTACGGCACAATCTGGCGTCAAATCTATGTCCCTTTCACTAGATGGCGCACGTGAACGGCTATACTCAACGGGCCATTCAATAATCGAGTGTGTTACGGCGGTATGGACGTACAAGTATACCAATGGGTATACTGTGACACTACGCGGTCCCCTCACGGTGCACGTCATCATCTCAGCACCAACCCCACCGAGCACCGGCTCACCTGGATCAAATGGTACAGCCAGTGGAGGCGGAAGCCCACCTTCCGCGCTGCTGCGGTTCGAGGATTTTCAGTTCGACGCCCTGTACCACGACAAATATATCGCCGTCGAACATATCGAGGGTATCGAGAACACGATGAACGGGCCTACGCCCGATGTGGGACCGCACGGACAAAGCCAGAACACGGATCGTTCGGATGAGCAGAGGGTTCCCGTGGAACGAGGGTCTGTACCATTGGGGCCGGTGAATGCTTTTGGCATACCGCAGGCAACAATGCGATGTCTCGAGGTATGCCTAACCTATATTTTGAATGGATGCTGGCGTGCTCATATCTCCTCCAGTTGGCAGAGAGTGTGGGCCAGATGGCCGACTTAATTTCTTTTACCAACGAAACTGGTCTAGGGCCCATGGGTAAGGACGTGCAAGCTTCGTTTATAACACGGCTGACTGTCTCTGTAGATGCTCTGAAGCAGTTTGCACAGAATCTTCGAGACAAGGGGTTGGTCCCCCCACCACAGATGCACACAACGCCGTTCGTGAACGGAGGTCCACATCCCCAACACCCATCGTATCCCCCTCCCCCACAGTTTAGCCAAATGGTCACCAATGTTGGCCCACCACAAGGAGCCGTATCAACACATTACCCTAATGTCATACCCTCGTCCAACCCACTACCTGGGTCGATAAATTCGCCGCAGGCCTCTACGTCTGGCGGCAATTCACCACAGAAGCAGCATAAGACGATACCCCAACAACAACAACAGCAACAAACAACAACAGGGACAACAACAGGGACAACAACAACCTATAAGCGGCGCCTCATCTAGTTCCGCCACTACTCCTGGTGTGCCGACGACCGGCGGCAACACCCCCTCGATGGCAAACGCGACATTGAAGCGGAAACAGGGGTCGGAGATTGCTTCACCTACAACTTCACATGCTGACCAGCCTCCACTAAAACGCCAAGGTCGAAAAAGAAAAGCAACACAGAGCTAGGTGCTTTATTTACGTATGTATATACTGGTTTCTCGTCTCGCACTTTTTGCTTTCAGATATTGGGTCATTTGTGATAATTAACATAGACATATATCGTACCATTACTCTACATCAGTATGCATCGTCGTGCGTCGTCCCTTATCAGTCTATTTATTGTTCCTTTGTACTTGTATCAGTAATAGTATTTCGTCTTCGGATCTGATGTTCTTCTCGGAGCTGCACCCTCATTGACGTTGACCTTGAGCGTTTCCCGGCCCTGTTTCTTGTATCTTGTTTGCTTGCTTTGAATAAACGGATGGTGCGAATTGCCTAGGGGATATGAATGGGGAATGCAGAATGTAATACGTATGTGCCAGAATGATGAGGTATACACATGATGAGTAAGTATATGTATGTATAAAGATGGCTACCGATAATTTAAAATGTTCTCCAGGTCTTCAGTACATAGTACCGTTCGGGGTTTCATGTACAAAGTCACATTGATCCCCATACCGACATCTGTCAAAATTCGGGGTTACATTAGTTTTGCGCTCACGCGAATTATGGTTTGTGCTCGCCTTCCAGCTGCATAGAAACTGCAAATTCGCTTTTTATTGTGTCTATGTCCGCCATCCTCTCCTCTGCCTCTTCCTCTGCCTCGCCCACGACCGCGCCCCCTTTCGGATGACCATTGGTCACGCGTATCCTCATGATCATGATGCCCTTGCCCAAATTCGGAGTACGTATTATTCCACGCCTGATCGACATTTCCATATGGCTGTGTAGGTTGGTTATTCCCGAGCTGCTGCAGGAGGGACTGCAGTTGAGGCATCTGTTGGGCAATAGCTGCTATCTGCTCGAAATTGAACTGTGCACCACCTAGCTCAGCACTACCACCATTTTCGGGTGGCTGGGAATAGTCCATTCCAACTCCCGAGCTAATCTGCCCCAGGAGATCGCTCACGGTACTAGTAGGAGGGACCTCTGGTTCTGGTGCCCAAAATATAGCATCAGCTTCGGGACCACAGGTCATCGTTGCCGTGTCTTTGATGACTTCCTCTTCGGGTAATACTTGCGACGGCTCGCCTGGTGTGTCCGGGATGTGTTGAGGTGCCATGTATACAGCACCCAAGACGGTCTGTTCACGCTTCTCCTGCACCTCTCGCTCTTCGCTTTCCTGTCCTCGCAAGGGTGGAACGATTGTTGAAGAGAAATCGATAACTATGAAAACAATCACACCATTATCGGCAGTTGAGCGGATTAAAATTTCATTGGATAAGAGACAGGATGTTGAAATCTGCTTACGGATGGGTTCAGACCAGTCTACGGTTTCTTCAAAAATATGCGTGTGCAACGCAGCTCCCTCGCCCCGTTCCAGTTCGCGCAAATTGCTGTGCAAGACATGCGTACCCTGTTTCGCAAAAGTGCACGGATGCAAAAAAGGGAGCCCATTAATGTACAGTACAGTTAAAGCAAGCAAGCGAAAGTAGCTGACATCTACTGGATCGTCATCGTAAATGGCTTTCTCAATGAGACGTATATTCTCAAGCTGGCCATCCGGAGCCCATGTGACGCTTTTCCGCTTCTTTGTCGATTTGGAAGAGTTCAAGGGTTGGAGGGGGGGTGTCCACTGGTGTGGCGGAAGCGGGAGGCGGTGTTTGAGTGCTTGGTGACTCTTTACGGCCCTTGGCCATGAACTTCAGAGCCTCTTGGAAAGGATCTATAGAAGAGGGCTGAGCAACATTCGTATCTGGTTCCTTCTTGACCACAGCAGCAGGCGGGGCCTTCTTGAAACTCGGTAGCTTAGGCTTCGGCTTCGGTGCGGAGAAGAAAGAGGAATCGGATTTGGCGTCCTTGACTGCAGAAACCGCAGGCTTGACTTCCTTCTTGACCATTGGTTTGACCGATGACGAAGTTCCCGTGGCCGGCTTCTTCTGCGGAGGCACCGATTTAGATGACGGGGGTTCACTGAGCTTGCGTTTCTTCGCCTTGGAATCTATGCCCAGCATCAGACGGACGGGACATCGTATGGCGGATTGACATGACTCACCCTCTGATTTTATGTTTTCGGGTGGCTTTGCCGCGTCTGGGGGCGATATTAAGAGACGCCATCTCCGTTCAATATTCGAAGCCATGTCCTTGATCGCTGCACAATAGGTTGGTAAATTACAATGACAACAAAATTCGTTGTATATTATAATAGCGTTTGGAATGCAGTCCATGTTGAGTTGAGATAGGTTGATTCCCTCATTTGGGTACGTGAATGCAGTGGAGAGGAACATACCAGCTGAAAAGTCTTCCTTGCTAATCTTGACGATGACCTTACCGAGCTTGGAGGTTTTCAATAGCTCTACCGTCAATGGCAGTCGATCAAGAAGCTTGCAAACAATCTCAGTGTGCCTCGACTATGATCAATGGCGATACACTTACATGGAGGAGCGGCATGGTAGTTTCGGAAAGCGGATCGCCTGTCTTCGCAGCCGAGATGGCTGACCAGAGCCATTTCCGAGTAACATCCATGGCAAAAGAATTTTCAGCCCAGGCACGGAAGTAGTGGTTGCCGGCACCATCTCTTATCTTTGTGAGTATTTCCAAACGCACATCATAGTCCACGTTGGTGGGGCCGTAATCATCGATATGATCCATGAGGCTGTTAACTGCTTGGGCGCCTGTAAATGCAGATGAAACCAGGAGGGGCTTGAGGACCGCTTGAAATTGCTGCTTGCGTTCCTGAGGCGTGGGGGCCGGAGGTACGACAGTGGCAGAAGTGGATGTCGATGATCCCGATGTCGACGAAGAAATGGGCGGGGAAGGGGCGTAGAAGTTAGCGGCTGTTAGCGATGATTGGGGGTTTGATATCGATGGGGATTGGAGGACCTGAGGCGACAGAGTGCCCTGGGATTGCGTGTGGTTTTGCAGCTGTTGCGCATAATGCTGTAGATAGGGATGCAGATTGTAGGCTTGCAGATACGCTGAGGCCCGTTGCTGCAACTGCTGTTGCTGCTGCTGCTGGAGTTGGGAAGGTGATTGGGATGAGGGTACACTCGCGCTTGACTGCGAATACGTCAGTGCTGAGGAGCTTGCACCATTGGTCAGAGCAGGACTGTAAACATCTTAGGGGCTGCCTGAGGGTGAAGTGATGTTCTAGACTCACTCAATCACCATCGGGGGGGATTGTGACGTGTGCATGGGGTGCTGTGACCGTTGCTGTTGTGGTGGTTGCTGCTGTTGCTGCTGCGAGGAAGAAGGGATCGTGACACTTGGATTTGCTCCGTTCAACGTAGAGAAACTTGATATTGGCAACGAGCCCCATGATGACCCATACGCGATGGTATTGAAGGGGGCGGCGGAATAGAAGAACCCAGGGTGACTTGGGTACGGGGAATGCGAAAAGGAGGCTGCTGTGGCCGACGAAGGTTGGGACGCTGTTCCGCAGAAACTAGATCAGCGAAATTGGCACGCGCGCGTGGAAGTTCGCTTACCTCCGAAAGACGACGAGTACGATGCCGGCGCTGTGCACGGGCGTAAGCTGCATTTTCCAAGAATTTGAATGATTTCCCGCACCTCCGAGCCCCAGAGAGCCATAATCATCGATTTCGATGGGCTGGGGTGCTTCTGCGGCCGAGTTTGAGGCGCCATTGGAAGCACCTGATTCGCCCATGCTCGTAGAAGGCGGTCTTTGTTGCTCATGAAGGGGGATTGTGGGTGGACGACGTCTCCTGCAGCATCGGGGGCTGTTGCTGCTGCTGCTGGGGATGCTGAGCCTGGATCCACTGATACATCGAATCCATATTTTCCCTATAAATTATGATATTTCTTTTCAACTCTGAGGCCTTTTTTCTCTATAAACTGCAGGGCTGGCTATTTGGGGTTCGGATGAGGAAAAGACGGCGACAAAGCAGCTCCCAGCAGCCTGCCTGTAAAATCTGCGCACTGGCGTTGGCGGTGATCTTCAAAGGACTCAGTCAGTGTAAACGGCGGCGGCAGCGACAAAAGCAGACCGCCAGCTGAAACAGTACCTTTTTTCAGTCGCCGACTAAATGACCTTCTCACGGTCACAAATTCATCACACCGTTTTGTTTTTGTTGATCAACTTTTGTTGAAGCAAAAAAATTCAACTTGTCTCGCCGTTCGCGAAGTGTCGATATCACAAATGGCCAACCTCGCTGATGGGGCTTCCATAGACCTCCACAGAAATCAAGTATGTCCGCCTCCTCGTAGCCCCTCGCTGCCTCCCTTACAACCTTCACACAGCTCGCTTTGAGCCTCGACAATGTCGCTGTAGCCATGCGCCAATGCGCGACCATGGCAGACCATTTCGCTCAACTGATCAGGGCGTCCGCAGTGACCCCGATAAACCCCCAGATGGTTCACGGTATTTCCCTTTCCACCTCTGCTCTTGCGCGCTGAGTGTTGACGCGCCGTGCGCAGGACACCCAGCTCTACAAGCCCCTGTTGCTCCAAAACGGCGGGGGGATCGTCAGCGCGCCTCTGGCAGAGTCGAACGACGGGGAGAAGACCCGCAAGCGCAAAGCTCCGACCGAGGAAGTAGCTGAAGAGGGCAAGAAAAAACGCAGCAAGAAGCCCAAAGACCCCAACGCGCCGAGACGCCCTGCTTCCTCGTATATCCTCTACCAGAAACCATGTGCGCAAGGACTTGAGGGCAAAATTCCCCACCCTCTCCAATGCCGAACTCCTCAGTATGATATCAAAGCAGTGGGCAGAGATGACTGAGGATGAGAAGCTCGTAAGTGCCAACAACGGCATTGTTTCACTTTGAACAACAGTATCCTAACGCGTCTATTCCGTTGCAGATCTATCACCAAGCCACAGCAGACGCGAAGGAGAAGTTCCAAGCCGATAAGAAGGCATACGAGAACCGCTCTCCGGAGGAGGTTGCTGCTGCTACCATGGCTGCCGAAGAAGCTGCTGCTGTAAGTGTCCCTTAATATGACCAGACTGGGTTGTTTCGAGTTTAAACCCCGTATGGTAGGCAAAGAAAGTAAGAAAGCCGCGTGCGCCAAAGGCTCCCAAAGCGCCGGTGCAGCAGCTCGCTGTTCCTGCGGCCCCGAAGGTCGTCGTTTCCTCAAGCCACGACGAGGGTTCCGATGAGTCTGATGAGGAATCTGATGAGGACATCCCCGCCCCACCGAAAGCCGTCCCGACGAAACCAGTCCAACAAAGTGATAGCGAGGAGGAGGAGAGTGACGAAGAAGATGAAGAAGATGAAGACGACCCCCCAGCAAAGCGACAGAAGTCTACTCCAGCTCCCGCGGGCAAGCGAAGAAACCACGCATGATGGTGATATATATCTATCCAAACCACGATATTGTATATTTGATGTCCCCGCGATCAGATCGATTTCCCTTTTCCTCATTTTATCTACCTCTCCCCGTCTATTATTCTTTTTGGCTTCCGCGACGACTATTGTGTGTTTCTATATCTACCCGGGTACACTATTTCGATTCTCTTAAGGACTCGCGGCCCCCTAATTTCTACTTTTTGGATGGTTACCAGATCTTTCATAGTTGTTTATAAGTTCCTGCTAATTATACGTTGCCATACTGTTCCCCGTCCTTCCACTTCCATGCTAACAGATGGGTGTCTCCAAGCGCAGTGCACGGCGCAGCTCGTTAACTTTGGCTCAGCACAGGTATTTTTACAAGGCTATCGTTTGTCATCAACATCACCGATTTCCATTGCCGAGGCAAGGTCACATTATAGGCACTGCCCATCGATGGCGCTATAAACCCACTTTGGGTCACTCTAGCGTCTCTACTTATCCTTCTGATTTCTGACTCTCACCAGACGAGCTGTCGACGATGGAGAACCCAGATAAACGGCCCCCCCCCCCAGGGTGGATAACGCAGTACGATTCGAGGTAAGTTCGCCACTAATCCCTTTAACGATCACGATCCTGACTCCATGATTTAGATATAGTGCTTGGTAAATGAACGAACCTCCCAGCTCATCGAGAGCGAATCGGCTAATGACTAATATCAAAGGTACTACGTGAATACATCAGCTTCACCGCCTGTAACTGTATGGGAGCATCCTCTGGGTGCCGCTCCTCCCGCTCCTCCCCCTTCGCATTACGCCCCACCGCCTGGGCCTCCACCTCCCAACCACAACACCTACCCCGGCCAGAGTGCCCCGCCGTATCCTAGCCCAGGTCCCAGCCCCGGTTCACCCCCATATAATAGCCCACCCCATAGTTACTACGGCAATCCTCAAGGGCAATATGGGGGATACCCAGGTGCAGGTGGAGGAAGCCCGGGCGGCTATCCCGGGCAACAGCCCGGCTATGGCGCACCCCCACAACCCCAATACGGCGGCCACAGCTCCCCCACCTCCCTCCGGAGGCTGGGGTGGATACCAGCAACCTCCCCCTCAGCAGAATTGGCAGCAAGCCCCGCCGCCTCAACAAGGAGGGAAAGGCAAGGCGTGACCCCCCTGTACCCCCTTAACATAATCTCATTTCCAGCTTGTATCTGCAGGACTCTTCGGTGGATTGTTTGGGAAGAAACCAAGCTCAGGATACGGAGGGGGCGGAGGCTATGGTCAGCAGCAGCAACCTGTTTATGCTCAGGCGCCAGCGAAGTCAGGTGGGATGGGAATGGGTGGGATGTTGGCTGCTGGTACGTGATGTGTTCGTTGCACAGGGAATTTGATGCAAATAGATGCAACCCTATGATCTCTAGGTGGTGCCGGTCTAGTCGGTGGTGCTCTAATCGCCAATGCCCTCGATGATTCGCAAGAGGATGCCTACAGAGAAGGTTGCTACTTTCCTTTCTAGTCAGCGCTCTTATGCGTTTGCTTACTGCTGTCGTACTTAGGCTACGAGGATGCCCAAGATGGGGGAGGATTCGACGACGACTTCTGATTAATTAAATGTCTCTGGCTTTCTATTCTCATCATTGCAAGACTATCGAATGCGTGGCTGTTTGTGTATCTCGGAAAGCAGTGTGTCTCCCTCTGCACTGCTTACATTTGATGCCGTAACTTCATTTCCCTTTCCTATGTTTCAGTCTACACTTGTGCTTCGTTTCGTAGTAGTATGTTGGCCCTGCTTTATCGCGCTCTTAACGTGACGTGAATTCACGCTTAACTTTGTGAACTGTATCGGCGCTATATACATTTCGAGGTGCCCCGCAGTGGTTAATATGGCTCTAGGCCAAGTAGTCCCTGACATGCACCTTCAACATCAGCAACCTAGCGGCGAACATGAGCGAATCAATATAGCGACAATCCAGGGAAACAAGTACCTCCTTCGGGGCATCGACGGATAATACGACCGGGTGCTCTGGCCCGACAAGCACTTCATCCTGCTGGTTGTTAACAGATTTTCAGAATGAGTATTCAGCGTGGCCAGCTAGCGGTGACGAGATGAATGGACTCCCCTCAATCCTAATGCCTATATCATGGAAATGACTGGGAAACATGGGAGACGGAGGGACGTAAATACCTAGACAGTCAGTCAGATGAGCTACTCATCATTCGGATATCGGATATCGGAAAGGCCTGAGCTAGTACTCACCGGGCTCAATAGTAAGCACCATGCCGGCCTGGAGTCTGCATCCACATTGAGAAAACGATTGCTAAACAATGAGGAAAATCGACGGTCACGCACGGTGCATTACGGTCAAAGTGGGTTGACTCGTGTAAATCTACGAGACGCAGTGAGTGTCAATTAATTGTCCGTAGAATTCGCGCGACGGACCTATTCCGATAGGGTGACTGAGCAGATGCGGGTAGAGTATGCGTTCGAGGTCCCCAGTCGAGAGGGTAAATCCGATTTGTTTGAGCTCGGTGCGGAGGAGGTCACACGACTTTCGATGAAGATCCATGAGACTCATCCGAGAAGACTCAGTGCATAGGGAGATCAGTGTCTTTTGAGCCGATAGAACAGCAGAGTATAGGTCCCGCTGTGGGCCTGAAAACGAGCCCGAGACAGGGTATGACCTCGCTGACCACTGAATGAGTCCACGTTCTGGGTAGTGTAGGGGGAGGACCTACTTATATCGGCAGCATAACCGCTATCAAACCATTCGTTGAGCGTATTCTTGGATGAGTAATTGAGAGGGACGCACTTATATTCACAGCCTGCATCGACAAGAAGCATTTCCCCTTCTCTTATTAAGTGGTTGTTCGATGTGTAGTGAATAATAAGGGCATTGGGTCTTCAGAGCGTGAAATAATGAGTGACAGGATACTTAAACGAAGTAGGACAGTGATATACCCAGATGCAACAACAGGAAACATAGGCAAGTCGCTGCGCACCTGAAAGACTGCACAGATACTCGAAGTGAGCTGCAAGAGCAGATTCAGAGAGGCCAGGCCTTGTAAAGCGCATCGTCTACAATACATCAGGCTCGCCTATCAATGACGTCGATGTTGACCATATACGGACCTTGGCATGGGCACGACCACTAATATCGGCGGGCAGCCCGCATAATCTGCTGCTCCGCTGGAGATTTTATGTTCCTCAATTTACCCACCTCTGACGCCAAAGGCTTTCGACGAGAGCTCGCAAGCGCGTCGATCACCGCTTCGTGATCCGTCCGTCCACTCATCGGAGACGCCAGGAATCGCAGAAGCCCTTTCGACGCGTACTTTGGGCCTCCCCTCTTGCGTAGCACGCTCGGAGGGAGTTCAACGTAGACGTTAGAGAAGTGGTGGATTATGGATTTGAGGTAGGTTGGGAATTCGTCAATGGAGGTGGCTTCGTCAGCGTTGAATATCTTCGCGGCATCGCGGAATGTTGTTCTGAAAGTAAGAGAATGAACATTCTGATTGGTTGATTATTTGCATGGATAATACCTAGCTCCGTCCCATTTTTCTTTGTCGGTGTCTTTGCCGCCGCAGAATAGGTGCATGCGATAGCCTTTCGGTGAAGAAGAGTTCTTTTCTAATATCATGGATCAATGTCAAGCGTACCACACAAGTGAAATTACACCAACCTAACACGATCGCCGATTCCGGTTCTTCGAAACCAGTTAGGTACCAGAAATCCGAGGCTTGACGGTACTTGTAACTGGTATGCGTAGGTCCAATCAAGTCCAGATAACACGCAAATACTCACAATATATCTACACAAATCAATCAGAACGCGCTTCCTGAGGATGAACAACGACCGACGCGAACTCACTAGCACTCATGTATTTTATTGGAGCAGCCACGGAGACGACGAGGCTGTCATCGGGCAAATTATCCATTAGCTTCCTCCGCCTCGTTTCGTATTCTTCCGCAGGTATACCTGGTGTCAATTCATTGGGCTTGACTGTCATAAAGCATCAGTATCCCGCACACCGAAGATGGTGCCGCATACTGAGATGTGGGTGGCTTTGGCATAATGGTTGGCCATAGTATGACGGCTTCACTGGCATCGCAGTTTCCGTGGCGTATTGTCGCCATTGCGGACAAGGCAGCCTCTTGCGAGCAAAAACTCCTTCGGACGAGTTGGGTGGACATAAAGTGGCACGCCTTCGGCGAACTCGGAATCATCGGCACAACGCAGATATGTTCGTGGGCAATTCTTCGAAATCACCAAGCCATAATGCATAAACTCTGGTGACCGTGTGAAAGTACTTCCCGACATGATAACCAGTTTATCACATGCAATTATGGAACGCAGTAACATAAGTTAGCTTGTGGCATGCCAGATTCCTCGTTGTTCCCTTTCACCATCAGAATTCGTGGCAATGCTCAATGACTTGGGACTACTATACTAGACAAGGCTTAGATTTGGCCTCTACCGCGACATCATTCGGCTTTACCGCTGCCAAGACTGGCACAAGACTTGGGGTGCGCATTTCAATACGGATCGCGTGCCAAAAGTCTGACCTCCTCGATCTTAGTTTTCTGTAGCCAGAGGCATTGCACATACTGCCTTTGCGGTCACAGGAGCCGTCGTGGAACACACTCTTTTTCAAGGAAGCTCTATCGCAAGCCCGGTGCTTGGTGGAGCAGTAACCACTGTGATTTCCCTAGCCGAGCAGATTACCCTCGCACCTCTTCATCTTGGAGAGTATATAACGACGACATCTCTCCTTGCTGCACATGGCTCCATCAACGTCTTGTCCGTAATACTTCCTGGAAGCAGCGAAGCCTCGTTCTCGCTCGCTTCATTCATCTCTTTGGTGAAACGCGAATGGAACAGCCCGACGAACAGCGCCTATCTTCCTACGACCCAGTTCGGCATAATCCAGGTGGCCAAAGCAATTGTGGGCTGGGTCGCATTGCAAGGTGTAACACAGGAATGGCAAGAGAAGAGGTGGTTTAAATCCCTGCGCGAGATCAACGTCAACGATAATCGCAGATCTATGAGCACCATCAGACAGCGTCGGTGAGAATACCTTGCTCTTCGAGTCCGTCATCCGTTAATAAAAACTCCCAGAGGATCCCGAATACGAGTCACGTCCGATCTGATTTTCCCTGGAAACAGCGGTCAAATTATTGCTGCAGATATTGGTGACATGCCGGCACGCGCCTTCAACGCTTCATCACGATGGAAGCCATCAGGTCGTATACCAAACGAGCACCTAAAGACCTCCCTTCGACGGCTGTCGAAGCTAGTCCTTGCCGGATACGGGGGCGCAAGTCTCCTGTTCTTCGGGGTCTCCCCCCACGCCGATGCAGCGGAATTGCCTGCACGTCCAGAGAACCAAGCCGGCAAGGACTCTGAACAGCACCAACTCGCGCGTGCCATCAACGCATCCGAGGCAGAAGCAGCTGGCGAGCCCTCTGAGGTCGATGACGCCTCTGAGTCTGTTGGCGGCTCGAAGTACTCGTGGTGGGACGTCCTCCTCGGCAAGCACGATCACGAAATATTCGAACGCGCCGCGAACGCAATGGACGGCGAGGCCAAAGCCAAAGCGCAGATGCGCACGTCTGCCGTCATCGGCCTGGAACATCTCATGCCCAGATTCTGGGTTCTCACCGATCATGGGCGAAGTCAGATCGTCCTCGTCCTGAGAGGTGTGTGTTTTAGGGTTAAACCATAACCAACAGCAGAAAGCTAAATTACGACTAGGGACCATGTCACTGAACGAGATTGCTGTGGATCTGACTTGCGACCCCCGAAGAATTTGAACCGGCAATTACGGTCCGTTTGGAGGGCGATGAAAACCCGGTTCCGGGACAGTATAGCATCCCATTTCCATCTGTCGCTCAGAACCGACCCACATACCACGTTCACGGCGGCATGCTGCGCATGGCTCGGGCGATGGGCGACATCGGGAAACCAGTTCAGCTCGCAGTTCAGGAAGCCCTCTACAAGAACCCTGGCTACGGTGAGTAAGTGCACTACGAGGAATGGGAGATACAAGATCTCACCCTGATTCTCACTCGCAAACAGAAATAGTATTATGCGGTCACAGTTTGGGTGCCGGAGTGGCTGGGATCTTGGGCATGGTGAGGATATTCCCTCATATGTCACATTAAACTACTCTCGGTGGAGACTGATGACCTTCTCTTGAAGATGTGGGCAGACCCTGAGACCTGCTTGACCGTCCGTTCCAGTGGTCTCCCCCTTGGCCGCAAAGTGTCCGTATATTGCTTCGCTCCTCCGTATGTCATCTTCTTTTCTATGTCTGTCCTTTGGTGTGGGGTGATTGCGGGGAAGACCCTACTCATAGAAAGCCCGACGACAAAGTTGGATGTTTGTTTACGGACGCTCCACCCCCGGGGGGATTGATGCCCTCCTAATACTAACTTTCTTTGGCGCAGGTGCCTCATGGATGCGAGCTTGAGTCGACTTGCGAACAAGATCATCGTATCCCTTGTGTATTCCCATGATATAGTATCACGGCTCTCTCTCGGTTCCGTTAGGGATTTGAAGAACGCCGCAATGTGGTTGTGCGACGCAAATGAGGCAAAGGGGGAGAAAGAAGATGGCGCCGGGTATGCTGGTGTCACTGCCCGAGCTCGTCGCTGGAAGGCGGGTGAAGGATCTCCAGATGATCCTGATTGGGTATGCTGGTGGCGTCTTCCATTCCGCCTTTCTTCTAATATTTCTGCTGTGTTTTAGTTCATTGCTGTCCGCAAGACACTCGAAGCCAATATGCAGATGGCTGACTTATACCCACCTGGCCGAGTATTGTGGGCACTAAGGGACAGCGACCTGCATCCTTCGCATCGGTCGCACCGGGGCACTGATGAAAAGCTGAGGCTTTTCGACGTACTCGATGTGGAGAAGGTGTTTTCGCAGATAGTGTTTTCCAGAGACATGCTCAGGTAGGGTTCGAGAAATTCAGTTTAATACTAGTGCTCATCACTCCCTCATCACAGCGCACATATGCCTCACCAGTACGACCGCGTTCTTCACGATCTTTTATAATTTGCTACACTTGTACCAATACGCAGAAAATTCCTAATCGCGTCATGAACTGTGTATTCCTAGCAGAGATATATGTAATGTAGTACAGAACATAACGTACATTGCTGCTGTCAATCCGTGCTGCTTCTAGTGGGTGAGTATAGCCTGTATCGAAAGGAAGGCAGCGGAGTAGGGGCAGCTGTTCAATCTTGATCAGTCTGGTCGCGAGGTCGGTATTTCAATCCGCGATTCTCTAGCTCGGTCTCCACATCTTCGGGTATTCGACCTTTGACTCGCACAGCGTACATTCCCCGTACATATTTTGCTGTAATCATCGAATTAAGTTCGAGGAGGACGGAAAGGAGAAAGTCCGTGACTTACATGTTCTTTGCCATCTTGCTACCCAACTATGCTCAGGATCCATCACAGCAATCACGCCGTCGAAGTATTGCGTTGTGCATGCTGCTATCCGGTCTTGCGACCCCTTCATCTGGTAACAGTGCCAGCATTAGCGAATGAATGAATGAGTATTACCGAGTCGCCTACTTGCATAATTTCTTCGCAGTTTGGGCAACCGTCTCGTCGGAAAGCAGCGGGCATCATTACGATGGAGCATAGCAGGCAAGCTCGGAGCTGCTTTGACCTTGCTTGGGTTGGCATATCGGCGACGGGTGCGGACATTTTGTAGATGCGTGGAGAAACTTGAAAGTGAGCAATGATCCTCACGACCTGCATTGGGCGCTTAGCTCGGCATTTAGGCTCATCACCGGACCACAACGTCCGCCGTCGAATTGTCGAATTGTCTGGTAAAGCTCGCGTCCCAGGGAAATACCGTACCGTAAACGGGAAGACGCATGCCAGTGACCTATGTCGGTCAGCAGTTACTCTCAGGTGCGTTCAACTTCAAGTGGGATTTCGTGTTCATACACTAACTTCAACGGGCAAGGTGCCGCGTCGGGGTTCGGCATGACATTTTGTCTGCAACCATGTCAGTACATTGGAAGCATGTGGAGGAGAGCTTATGGACTTGATATTTGATGTAGTGGACCTTCTGAAGACGCGTATACAACAGGGGGACAGCGCATTCGGGCCTAGGTGAGTTGAAGTCCGTATGCTCCTCGACCGAGCGGGCTGAGACGGAGTTTGTGCTCTAGGAAGGTGCCACGGATCTTGCCTACGGCGCTCGAGGTGGTACACTCTCATGGGGTCTTGGGCTTGTGGAGGGGGAACTACCGCCTCCCTATTACGGTCACCACCTTCTCAGTCAGCAAGATGAATGTTGAGATGTATTAACGGAAACACTACAGGAATGTTCCAGGGATCGCACTGTACATGACATCCCTTACGCAACTACGTACCGCGATGGCGAACTCCCCATATTTTGCGCGTACTGATAACGTCCAGGCTACAGGGAACGGTTCCGTCCTTCCCAAGATATCTACGCAAGGGAACCTTCTTGCAGGCGCGGTCACCCGGGTCGGGGTTGGTTTTGTCTTGAACCCTTTTTCTGTCGTAAAAGCTCGATTCGAGGTATATGTCCCAGATCACCTTCTTTTGAGCTTATCATCCAATACTCTATGACAGAGCGACATGTACGCATACGAGTCTCTCACGGGAGCGTTCCAGAGCATCTCGCGACAAGGGCCCTCAGAGTTCTTTCGGGGTGTGCTCGCATCGTCATTGCGAGATGCGCCTTATGCCGGGCTGTTTGTCGTGTTCTATGAGGCGATAAAGCGCGAGACCTGTGAGTGCCACCCTGAACTTTAGCATGCGGCTTAACTTAGAAGTGCAGTATATATGTTTCCATCAATGTCAAGCACCCAATCAGCGGTCCTGCACAGCGTTGCTGCTGGTTCGGCGGGGGCATTAGCGACAATTTTAACCCACCCGTTCGATGTCGTAAAGGTCTGGTGGTATTCTGATGTACCCTTTTCGTCATAAGCTGACCGCGTAATAGACTAAGATTCAAGTACGCAAGGAAGAACGATACCACGGGTTAATGCGAACGGTGCGAAACAATATGGGCGGTAAGCAAAGATAAACTGTGGCGTAGAAGAAACATTGACAAAGAGTCAATATGTTTGCAGCAAAGAGGAGTATCTGGATACTTCGACGGCGTATCTCTCCGAATTGGCCGAAAAGTGCTTAGTTTCAGCTATAGGCTGGGCGGCCTACGAAACGCTGCTCATGTTCATGCATCGCGTTCGCTCAAAGACAGAGCAAGAACAGTAACACGAAGGGAAGACGGTCCAAAGAAAAAGTAATTGATATAATCGCACACGTTTCAGTCCTTTCTGCATAAGCGAGCAGATGCTCTTCAATCTCCTCCTCATCCATTATACGCCATAATCCCTTGGTTTCTTCCTCGTCATCATGGGAGGAGCAGATTCCTATCTCGACTTCGCCCGGCTTGTAATCGGTAGAGTGTACAGTAGACATAGCTTCGATGGCCATCTAGAAACACTTAATTAGGCATGTTAACGTTAACTTACGGTTCAGATCACACCTCAATAACTTCATCCCTGCTCAGTGACTGACCAGCCTTCGCTGGATCATCAGCACCTCTTCCGTTGTCCAGCTTCTTCCATTTCTTCTCAAGGTGATTCATCGCCTCTTGATGCTTTTGTCCGGCAGCCGTTGCGTGGAAGCCAACGAAATACCCAGCGGGATCAAGACGGAAACATTGGGGGCCAACTTCAGGATCTATACCGATGATGATCATGGCTAGAAGGGCCCATCTGTTTGTTAAATGGGTTATCCAAAGTAACAAGCAGACGCACAGATTCCCAACGGACGCATTCCAGCCCTTTGCGTATACACCTGATTGATGTTCGCCAGTCGTCTTGAAAGAGCATCAGGGGTGATTTCGTATCCATACTTGTATCGGAAATCGGCCGCTTCTCTGCGAGCCCTAGCAACTTGCGCATGTGCATCCGCTAAAACTCGACTTAGTAGATGCCAAGTTGTCTAGTGGAGTTCGATACAATACCTGTGAGACCAGTCATCACACATCCGATGGTGGGCGTTATGCCAAACAGATGGGTGACGGTCGACGCGTCAATGAGCTTGTCCTACCACAAACCTCGCATTAACAAGTCCATTGATGCACAGAGATGAGCGATCACGTACTGCTACCTTGCGCTGGGTGATCACTACCGTCGTGTCCTTTCCCCTGATGGCCACAGCAGTGTGTCCCGAGCCCGAGATGGCTTTGAAAGCATATTCTGGGAGAGGACAAGCGTTCACATATGGACTATAACTTCTGGCATGGATGAGACGAACCGACTTGATACAGTCTACCTTCAGGAGAGAATACAGTGAGATACCTGCGATAACGAGCTAAGTTATCACTTCCCAAGAAAGCAAATCAAGGACAGCACCTATCATATGAAGTTCGCGACATGGAGGCTAATGGCAGAGGTGGTACGCGCAAGTCAGTCACGCGGATTCGTGTCACAGCAAGTCACACGCACACCAACGCGATTGTGACGGGCGTCTATCAAATATTTCTCGACCAAATGCCATCATAGCCTTGACTCGAGTCGCAGTATCGCATCCACGAACGGTTCAGGATGAAGGAAACCGTCTCTCACCAAGCACCAAAAGTCATGTACGCGATACGGCTGCGCTTGATCTGAAGGATCGTTTCTGACCGGCGAGGATAGAAAGAAGTTGCAGTTCAGTCTGCTCAATTCACAGGATACGGTGAAGATCTCAGAATTCGAGGGTGACCCATCGGGATTTGTACACGCCAATAGACCGACTGCCGGTGAAGGATGGGGGTACTGGATCGTCGTTTGGTGAGGTTGCTTGGCAGCTTACGGCGCGTAGGCCACTGACCGTTGTATTTAGGGTACAACGGAGAAGGGAGCCTTCTGCGAGACGTGTGGGCAGTCATCGGTAAACTGCGTTGGGCATTACGCCTATATCAAATTAGTTGTCCCGGTCTTCCACATCGGATACTTCAAACATACCATTGCAATCCTACAAGGAATATGTAAAGTAAGCATGATATGTCCATCTATGTCGTTGCCACTCATTCCTGTGAAAGACTTGTGCACGTGTACTACTAGAGGAGCCCGACAGACGGATATATCTGAAGCGCTTCAGACGTCCAAATCTCGAAAATATCCAACGGCAGGCACTTTGCAAGGCCGTAAATACCCTAGCCCGTAAAGTCGTCTATTGCCCGTATTGTTCTGCCACGAATGGAACTATCAAGAAGGCAGGCGCTTTGAAGATCATTCACGATAAATTTCGCGCGAAGAAGACGGCTGAAGAGATGGAACGGTGGAAGAAAACCTTTGCGGCCGCCGTGGAGGCACAAAAGGAGCTCGGGCTGTACCTCAATAAAGCAGTACACGAAGATATGAATCCCCTGAAAGTTTTGGACCTATTCCGACGGATATCAGACGAGGTCGGTCGAAACTCGTATCCCGTTCTGTACCTATTGACCTAGAATACCAGGATTGCGAACTTCTTGGTCTACGTCCAGAATTCGGAAGGCCTGAAGAGTTCTTATGGCAGTATATCTCCGTCCCTCCCGTTTGTATACGGCCGTCGGTAGCACAAGACGGCGCCTCCAACGAGGATGATCTCACAGTAAAGTTGACTGAAATCGTCTTCACCAATGCCTTGATCAAGCAAGGCCTCGGCAAAGGCGCTCCGACGGCCCAGTTTATGGCATGTTCAACCACGCCGCTCGAGCCCGCTCCCTCTGACACGCACATCTATTAGGAACAATGGGAATTTCTACAACTGAGTGTCGCTATGTATATCAACTCCGAACTTCCTGGTGTACCATCGCAGCCTGGTCAGAAGCCCATTCGTGGTTTCGTTCAGCGTCTAAAGGGCAAGCAGGGTCGCTTTCGTGGCAATCTTTCTGGCAAACGAGTCGACTTCTCTGGCCGTACTGTTATTTCTCCCGATCCGAATCTGCGCATCGACGAAGTCGCTGTCCCTGAACGTGTATCCAAGATATTGACCTACCCAGAAAGAGTTACAACCCATAATATCGAAATGTTAAAGCAGGCGGTCCGAAACGGGTGCGATGTTCATCCGGGAGCCAATTTCGTTGCCAGAGGGGATAACAAGAAGTTTTTGAAATTTGGAAACCGTGCTGCGATTGCTGATGGGCTGAAATACGGCGATGTCGTGGAGAGACATATTATCGACGGTGATATTGTTCTATTCAATCGTCAGCCGAGTCTGCATAAGGTGGGTTGCGTCTAACGATGCCTTTAATATTTCACTAATCGTCTGCGCAGTTGTCTATCATGTGTCATCGTGTGAGCTGCACTCCAGTCTTGTGCCCCATACTCCTGATCAACTGATCCTCCAGGTCAAAGTCCGCCCTTGGCGATCCTTCAGACTCAACGAGTGTGTCTGCGGACCGTACAATGCCGACTTCGATGGGGACGAGATGAACCTGCGTGAATTTCAATTGGCTGTATTGACTGATGACTACCATACTGAGATCTGTCGAACAGATGTACCCCAAACAGAAGAGGCACGAACGGAAGCATTGGAGTTAATGAGTGTCAAGCACAACTTGGTCACCCCTCGAAACGGAGAGCCAGTTATTGCCGCAATACAGGACTTCATTACTGCGTCATACTTACTTTCAAGGCGCGACGTGTTCTTTGACCGACGACAGTTTACCCAGATATGTTGCTATTTCGCCGATGCGAACCTTCAAATCGACATTCCGCCCCCAACTATATGGAAGCCTGTCAGGTTATGGACAGGGAAACAAGTTTTCAACGTGCTCATGCGGCCGAATAAGAAGTCCAAGATCTTTGTGAATGTGGAGTCGAAGTGCAACAAATGGGAGGAAGCCAAGGCCGAAAACTACCCGTCGCGGATGAAGCTTGTCAACGACATGTCTCCCAACGATGGTTGGCTTGTTATCGTCAACAGTGAGGTTATGTGCGGTGTTATGGACAAGGCGATCGTCGGAAGTGGAAAGAAGAAGTCGATTTTCGGTGTCATGTTGCGTGATTATGGGCCCCATGAAGCTGCCGCCGCTATGGGCCGGCTAGCGAAACTATGCGCTCGTTATCTTGGCAAGTTGTCGGATGTCATCGTATCTCGAGCCCTACTCTGACGTCCTGCTTTTTTTCAGCGAACTTCGGCTTCTCTTTGGGCATTAATGATGTTATCCCTGGTCCAATTCTGTCCATGAAGAAAGACGAGTTGGTAGAGAAGGCATACGCTGATTGTCAGGACTTGATTGCGCTAGCCAAGAAAGGGAAGTTAGAAAACAAACCTGGCTGTAATCAGGAACAGACCCTGGAAGCGATGATATCGTCTGTCCTGTCCAAGGTCCGTGAAGCCGTCGGAAACATCTGTATGAAGGAGCTTAGTCGTCACAATGCACCCTTAATCATGGCTACCTGTGGATCCAAAGGTACACGCAGAGTATTAGAGGTCCGAGCCCCAAACTAACATATCCTAGGTTCGGTCATCAACGTATCGCAGATGGTTGCTTGTGTTGGGCAACAAATTATAGCTGGGCATCGTGTCCCCGATGGTTTCCAGGACCGCTCGCTTCCACATTTCCCTAAGAAGTCCAAGGAACCTCCCTCGAAAGGATTCGTCCGTAATAGTTTCTACTCTGGACTACGGGCCACAGAGTTCTTGTTCCATGCCATTTCTGGACGAGAAGGTCTAGTCGATACCGCCGTCAAAACTGCAGAAACGGGTTACATGCAACGGCGGCTGATGAAAGCTTTGGAAGATCTGACCACGCAGTACGATCTGTCGGTGCGGAATTCCACCGGAGGCGTTGTTCAGTTCACTTATGGAGACGACGGTTTGGATCCCGCGTGTCTTGAAGGCGACGCGCAACCCATCGAGTTCCAGCGAGCATGGAGTCACGCTATGGCCATCGGCTCCCGAACCGGTCGTGGCCTCCTCCCATTCGAAATTATGGAGATAGTCAATGTCCAATTCGCGACTCGCCGTTTCGTGGAAACTTGTCCCGAAACATACATGGAGACTGTCCGTACCTTCATATGGGATAATGTGGCAAAGAAGCTAGGTGATATGCGTCAAAGTCGTGGTATGTTCGAAGCGCTGGAGAGAGAAGGCGAGTGGGATGAGGATACAGATCTCTCTATGGGTGCAAGTGGTGCGTGGAGTTCGATCACCTAGGGCGTGTCTCATCTCCGTATAGAATCGGAGAAGGCCATCGTCGACAACAAATCCAAAGTCACAGAATTCCAGTTACTTGCTTTCCTGAACATATGCTGGGTGAAGTACGCCAAAGCAAGGATAGAACCAGGTGTGTCTGTACACCCGTCTTCAAACTCGCATCTTTGCTTATTCCTCAAGGTTCGACCGTCGGTGCCGTCGGCGCCCAATCTATTGGAGAACCAGGAACGCAAATGACGCTGAAGACTTTTCATTTTGCTGGTGTTGCGTCTATGAACGTCACACTTGGTGTTCCGCGTATAAAGGAAATCATCAACGCTGCTAAAGTCATCAGTACTCCGATCATTAGCTGTAGGCTCGTAACTTGCAATAGCGAACCCTCGGCCAGAATCGTCAAGGGGCGGTTAGAGAAAACTCTGCTGGGCGATGTAAGTTAGAGTTCTGCTGACCTTTCTGACAGATTGTTGATGGACATCAGATTGCGAGTGTTTTGGAAGAAGCTTGGGCTCCGGAATACACGTACGTCGGTATCATAATCGACACACAAGCTATAATGAAGCTCCAGGTACGTTGTATCTTCGAATGCTACACTAGCTGTGACTGACTCGTTGCAGCTGGAGCTTACGCTAGATGACATCAAATGGGCCATTGTCGCTCATAAAAAGCTGAAAATTAAGCAAGAGGTATAATCCTATACGTCGTATAGCCTCGTAATATCTCATAATTTCACTATAGGCCATCACCATGATACCTCGGAAAAATCGTCTGCGTATCTATGTAGACGGACAAGACAAGTTCTATCGACTTCGCGAGTTCAAGCGTAACCTCGCTGCTGTAGTTGTGAAGGTCTTGTTTATTATTTATAGCTGACTGACCAAACTATCTGACCAGAAGCCTCGTTCATAGGGTGTGCCGACTATTGCGCGTGCGATCATCAATATCAAGGACAAAGATGACCGTAGGGGAAAGAAAGGTGACAAGGAACTTCTTGTCGAAGGATACGGCCTTCAGAAATGTATGATTACCGAGGGTACGAAGGCGTGTTTCCTCCGGAAAATATTTGTTCATGGGATTCTCACAGGAGTTATTGGGGAGCAGACGACTTCGAACCACGTTATCGAGGTGGCCCAAGTTCTTGGCATTGAGGCAGCCCGAAGAACTATCATCAATGAAATCCAATATACGATGAAGAGTCATGACATGATTATCGATCCACGACATGTTATGTTGCTGGGAGACGTGATGACGTACAAGGTATGTGGCGGGCACGACGCATTGGGGTCTTGCAACTCAAGCGCACTTGTGCTAGGGAGAAGTCTTGGGTATCACTCGCTTCGGTGTCGCGAAAATGAAGGACAGCGTCATGATGCTCGCTTCTTTCGAGAAGACCACCGATCATCTCTTCGATGCGTCAGCCTACGGGAAGAATGACAGTATCGCGGGAGTGTCTGAAAGCATCATCATGGGCAACCCGGCGGCACGTTGCGGCACGTCAATGTGAGCCCCTATAATCTCCAGAGGCTATTTCCCGCTTACTGTGCCTTGCAGGCCGGCCTTGTATTCGGTAGCCCCTCTCCTCAGCAAACCGAGACCGCTTTTGTTTGAAGAATCTATATGAGTATTATTTTATTGCATCTATCCATCTGTCATTGGCCGCATGAACTCCTAGAGTACACGAAATCACATCTATTGTAGCTTAGCTTTATTCAAAACGATTCAAAGCCAGTGCTTGTCGTTTGAAACTGCTTGCACAACTCAGTGATCATGATCGACCAGGAGTATGATCGCCGATCGATCTGCGTTTTGGATCGAGCTGGATCTACTTCTAGGTAGGTTGTCTTCATCCAAGGCCCCTGACAGGGAGTGCGTTCTGGACTGGAGGCCCATTCCCTGCCTCGGTGCTGGATGACGATATACTGTACGCAGGGGAGGGAACGTTGATACCCTAGGCTCTCTGGCCCTTCTTCCATGTCCAACATACTTCGGCCCAGACATCCGGATGTTCACCGGTCGGTGGAAATGAAGACAGCGGTATCGTTACGTTTATAGAATTCAATGGTCGCTGCGTAGGGCGGAATGCGGAGGTAAACAGTCCATGGAATGTACTGGAATCGTAGAACGCCGAAGTTGTTGATGCAAAGACAAAGCTGATGCCTATCTCGTCGTCATTGACTTCGAGGGGGGGCATGCTGCGCAGCCTTGTGCGTCAATAACACGTTTCTTTGACGCAAGGAAGGTGATGCCTAATAGCTGGAATGGTGTTAAGGCGGATGCACGTCGCTGAGCCAGCCATTTCGATCGGATCAGCAAGACCTCGGGTGTCCTTGTCTCTTCACGTGCTAGTTACGATGCTGATCAGCTTGTCATGAGTCGTAATTCTGGCTTCGGAGGTGACAGTACACCATTGGCCGAGGAGAGTGTCTTTTGCCGGTGGCTTGGTCAGCGGTCATAACGGTGAAATCGATGATGTACCGAGGGAACTTATCCTTGCAGGTGCATCTTAACATCACGATGTCCCTGCACCGCAGCTCAAATGCTCAACGGGCGATGCTGAGTGGTCGCTCGTTGGGTTTCGAAGGGGTTCTGACGACATTTCAAAGATATCTTGGGTCAGGACGAAAAACCCAGGATTTGGGCAAACAATCCGACCGGACTTAGAGATGTTGTCTTCCTCAATCCCGGGTTTCTCCACTGCTGCGTAGATGAACCCGAGGCAACGTAGCTGCTTTGACCTCGTAACCGACGATGCGCAGCTCGGACGAATATTCGAGACGGCGATACGACCGCCCCGCGGCAACGACTGAAGTACTGGAGTTTTGGCGGCAGTCTACATCACCATCATCACCTGGGTGAGATACACTGGACAGCAGCGTCTTCTTTCGGGCCAATTCCGGCATCGCTAATAGCACACCTTGACGTCAATGAACAATGAACATAGCTGAGTTGGACTTGGGGGCTTGGGTGACTGATGGAGTACTGAATAAGCAGTCAACGGGGTATGCAGAAGGTACCCGGCTATGTTACAGAGCGGACCGGGGGTGAACCTATCTCAGCGACGAGCGTCATCACTGCATGGAATAACTTTGAAGTCTGACACGTCGTAAGCTGACAATGTCGGCGGGGGTAAAGAGATGAGACTGCTGCAAAGGCTCACCCACTCAAGATATATAGTGGTCGGCTTGAGTAAAGGCCATGGAGGAGAGCCCTCCAGTTATCGAGCACCATCCCTGCTTCCCTTCCTAGTTTCCCAGTTGGTGGCGCCTGCGGCATGCGCAGTTGACGAGAATGTCCTATATCTGGCGAGTAGGTCCCTGACATACCCTCAAACGGTCCTTTCTACGTCACAAAACTCTGCGGACGGACGGCTTTTCGATGAGGTCCATGATCGAGCGGACGTGATTAATGGATTTCCTCGGTATTATGATGTAACGATGAGGTTATTTTAATTGTTGGATTGCCAAGCCCTTCCTTTCAATATGGTTGTTCTGTTGGTTTGTTGATGGTGGGCGCGATGTAGTCCAGTAGTGGATTCCTCGGCCCTACTCGACTCAGCGCGCGAGATAACAACTACGGGATGAATGGTCTTGCAGCAAATTCCGAGGTCACAGAGCAACGACGGTCTTAGTACTACGCAGGGTCCAGCGGTAGCCCCGTAAAAAAGCGACTACGGCCCAGTGATGCACCTACGGGGGTTCACATATACGATAGTTATGATTGCTGCGTGCGGCATACACAGTACTGGCCAGGCTCTTCGCAGCCAAGCCCACTGAATGCGAACTTACAAACACTAATGCATGCAATGAACCACGGCAACGATAAAACAATGGATCAAGCGTTGCTCACAGGGGTAAATTATGATCCACGGAACGAAGAATGAATAGTGACGATAAATGTGCGAATGCAGGCGAACATACGGATACGGTGCGTACATGCGGAGGAAGCGCAAGAACAGACAAAGTCAGAGAGTAAGTAGGGTATTAGCGAAGCCCTAGTAGAGACGCTCGCAGTGCGTAGCTGTAAAACTAGAAAGCTAGTTGAAGGCAATCCAAAGGAAGGGAAAGACATAACATCGAACCAAAACCAGGCCACCAAGCTGCCCTGGGAGTTATAACGCGCGCGGAGTGGACTTGTGCGCCGTGAGGAATGTAACATAGCCATTGTTCATGATCAAGCGTCATCTCCACCTTTGCTGCCTTCGTCCGCATTGCTTCTGGGCCCGTGGAACCCACCGCGCGTGAGGCCAGCAGCTGCGAGCCCTCTTGCCGCAAACCCTCCTCGGCCCCTTCCACGCCCTCGGTGAGGTTCCCCCCGAGCTTCACGTTCTTGCGCTTGCTTGACTTCAGGTGTCGTGTCCTTAAGTTTCTATTACAAGACATGTTAGGTGCACTGGTAAGGTGAGAGCCGAATGAATCGTGAAGTACCTCCGCATGCTTCTCAAGCCCGGCTTTCATGGCCTCTTCATCCCCAAACTCAACGTACGCAATTCTTTGGTTTCGGCCAGGGAATGGCGGCGGAATGGTCACGCGAGTTATCTAGACATCCACAAGTCAGACAAACGGTTACAACAAACGATAGTGAACGAAATCGTACCCCTCCTTTGGCTTCTCCAAAGAAGTCCCTCAACTCAGCTTCCGTAACAGCAACGGTCATTCGCATGAAGATAGTCCACGGATTCCGTTCGCGAGGCTTCCGGCCGAGAGGCGTACGGATTCCTGAGCTAGGTTCAGTACCAGGACTCTTCAAGTCATCAACATCCTTGATTGCGTCTGCCGCCGCCGCCTCTGTTGGCGCACGAGCATCAACATCGATAGCGGGGGCATCCGTCTTGTCCTCGGACCCATCCTTTTCGACACGATCCTTCTCTGCCTTCTCTGCCCTTTCCTTATCTTTACGCTCCTTTTTATCTTTCTTTTTTGCCTTCTCCCGCTCGGCTCTATCACCTACTGGCGAGGATGCATTAGCAGGTGATGAGCCATTGACTACGGGGGTGGGTGACTCCTTAGGGGTACCGGGGCCAGTTCCACCGCGATTGAACTGCTGTGGAGGAGTAGGTGCAACAGATTTGCGTTCGACAGGCGTCGAGTCTATCGGTGGGACAGGGGTAGCAACCTTCGTAGGCGCTGAAGTGGAATTGGCATTCGTAGCCAACGGGAGGGCAGATGTAGAGGAGTTCGGTGTAGGTGCTACTGTAGCCGACCGTCGGTAGGCATAGTTGAATCCTAGAAAAGACTCGTCGGTGCAAATCCATTGTTAGCTTAGACGACGATCTACACATACCTTGACTCTTCAATTCGGCACTAATCCTTCCTTCTTTGATGTCGAGAATAAGCGTTCCGTAGGCTGCATCGCAAAGGTTCCAGTTCCAGCAGTTTTTCCACGCAATCTCGTCGCCTGCTGCGGCTGCGGCTGCCGGGGACGGGCCTGCCGCTGGATCAAGAGGGGGAATCCTAGCAACGACGCTGAGTGCTTTGTCCAGTAGTAGTATCCGTTGGTTGTCGTCAATGACTTTGTCAACCTGTCCCTTCACGCTGTCCCACACTTTATCAAAGGCCTCCTTCCCAGCTTCGAGTTTTGCACGGAATCCTTTGAAGTCGTTTTGCACGCTGAACTCGTTGTACGACGTAGCGTACCGGAAATGGAGACCCGCAGACATGGTGAGATCAGCTTTGAGCACCAACGCGAGCTGCGCCATGATCCCCTCGCGACCAGGACTCGCATGCGTGATCAGTAGCCGCGTCTCAGATTGATCGTATACCCGCTGCGCTGTATCCACCAGCTCTCCAATCTGTAGAGCAGTCGTCCACATCGTCCCTTGCCCACCGGCTATCGTCGCGTTTCCCTCGCCGTTATCAAACATTTTGTGAGCAACAAGCGCGCCACCCAGACCCAACAAACGCAGCTTCACGCCACCCACATCCAGACAACGCGTCGTTGCCTCGTCGATTACAGTCAAGTTCTCGATACTGTATGACCCCGCACGGAACTTTTCAAGCACTGACACGTCTTCACACGCACCCCATACCGTGAATACCGGTACCTCCAGTTTTATCTGCCCAGAGAGCAATAGCGGAAATTCAGACAAGAGGGAGACATTGACGGTCGAGCGAATCACAGACGGTGGGTTGTCGGGTAAAAGAAGATGTGTGCGCTGCGCAGAAGGAATCAGAGGCGAGTACATCGTAAGGTGGCGCAGTGTCCGGTCATTTATTCTGTCAAGGCTCGCCGATTCTGTGACCGTGTTATTCGTTATAACCATCGTAGACACTGTAATACGCACCAAAAAAGCCAAAGTCCCCTGTATGAATGATGGCTTTTGCGTTTGCCTCCCTCGCCAATTCATTCAAAGTTGAAAGATGGCCGCGAATGTCAGCCAAACATAGAATTCGGCCAGAGAACGTGTCGAGGATTTTTGTTTGTGTGTTGACCTGGACGCGAGGATTCGGCGAGGCGGCGGGTCTGGTTGAGGTCGAAGTTGGCCGTGTCGTGGGTTGCATGGTTGTCGATGAGGAGGATGAGGAGAAGAGTTTGTTTTTTGGGCGACAGTTGGAACTTCGGCTATTTCCGGTCACCCCCTATTTTGGGTATGGCGCACACCGAGTTCGGGCTTTGCTCGTCGTCGTCCGCGTCGGTGGCAAGAATGGCCACAAAGCCGTCGGCCTCCAGCACACAGAACAGCGCGGCCTCCTTTCAACGTCCTCCTCAAGTCCATCTATCTGATAAAATCCTTGCTTCTTCCATTATTCTACCCCAGGATGCAGTAATCGCCTCAACCACCTTCGTGCCGCTCCCTGACCACCAGAACCACCCGTACATCCTGGAACTGGCGAGGCGAATCATTCTGGGGAGGAATGGAGATGCTACTCTCCTCGATTCGTTGCTGGCCAATGTCAAAGTTGGCAGGCACTCTGTGATACATATATTCGCCATCGTTCCACCTGATCGTCTCCCTGAAATGCTGGCCACCTTGAGAGATTTAAAGTTCGAAGGATTAGATTGTGAGCGTCGCATTTCTTGCTGACTTGCTTTGCTGAATATTACGCAGCTTCAGGCCCTCTTACCTTCACACCGCAAGACGTCTATCTCGCCTCTCATGCTTCCCGCTCATCTTCTGGCTCTTATACGGTTAATATTCTGGATAGTTCGCCATCTTCAATACCCCGCAAGACCTTGCAGAACATATACTGCCAGTTCATTGCTGCGATACGGAACCGTCTCATAGACGACATAGTCCGAGAATCCGTTACCGGTTCTCCGAGATTGCTACGCCTGCAGGACGGCGTTCTACTTGACCGCCAGAACAAACCCTCGGAATGGGGCGCAGAATGGGAGCATCATGCGCAGACTAGAGCCCTTATTTTGTGCACGTTCCGAATATTACTGTTGCCGTCTCCCGCACGGTTCGTGATACATCCCCTTCTTTCGCTTACTTCTTCGCTCCCTCTTGGAACCCAACTTCCCTTGCCTCCAGGGACGCCGATTACCCTGCTTCCTTCCGGCACACCAGCTTACTACCTTTCCACGTACACGGGCCCAACGTCAGGATTAATGACCCAGTTCAACGAGTCACTGGTGGGTCAAGGTATCGCTGGTTGGGATAAGGATATCGTAACCCGTCAAGGCAGGCAACCCATGGGTCGTGATACGGCTGATCATCCCCCAGTCTTCATAATTGCTTGGATCAGTGTCGAAAACAAGCAAGGAGAAGAGAAGGGCCTTCCTATCGTGTGGCCCACTTGTCTATGTATCTCCAGCTCGCTTTCCAACAACGGAAATGGCCCTCGCATGCTCGGCTATATCCCAGAGCTCCCCGCAGAACTGCAACTATCGCCACCCCCAGCGGCTCGTGCGACAAGCGAATCGGGACTAGCATCAGGACTTTTCTCGCCTTCGTCCGGCGCACTCACACCATTTATCTTTGCTTTATCTCCTGCCGCCGAACATTTCGCGCCCCAATTTACTTTCGATACTGCATCTCGAGCAACCTATCACACCTCACCCTCCGTCGCATCCTCCCGGTACTCAGAGTCTCTCCTTGCATTTAGAGATTTGACCGTTTCTAGGTCGAAGGAAGTATCCCAGGTTGCTGGAGAAGTCGGCGAATATGTTGAATATGTGGCCCGAGAAAGGGAACGGGAGAGGGATCGGATTAGGAAAGAGAGGGAGAGTCAGAGTCACCCCTCTCCTAAGCAATCCCGAAGGACACCAAATACTCCTACCACTATACCTATGGGTACATCTTCGACAGGTGACTTCCCTACGACTCTAACACTCGCGATGCCCCAATCTGGTAGCGTCTCCGCATCAGGGGCGGAACCTCAGCCAAGCCATCCACCCCCTCACAGCAGTATCGGAAGTTTCTACCCTTCTCCCCCACAAACCAATCCACCCGTCCCGCTGGTCGCCATCGCGGAGACTTCGCCAGAAGTAATGCCAGCAGCTCTCCCTGTCTCTACCCAAGGAACACCTATAGAATCCCAACTCCCACCTTCCCCCGGTCCCCAAACCAACAACGCCACCTCAGGAATCAATTCGTTGGGCCCATTCGGCAACACCGACATGAGTTGGTCGGAACCTGTCCAAACCATGGACAACGATTTCCTTGGTATGAACATGGGGTTCGATCTATCAATGGGGTTCGACATGGATATAGAGCCGCAGTCTGCGTCTACTAACACGGCGGCTGTGACTAATTATCGACGCGCTGACATGGAAATGGAAGAGGACTTTACGGAAGATGACTTCAGCTGCTTCGATAGCAAACCCTCGAAGCCGTCTAACTCCCTTCCCGCTAATCTTCTATCGGATGCCTCCTCTGCAGCTGCGTTGGACCCTCTGGCTAGCTCTGGGCTTGGGCATTGGACGCCATCACTATTTGGGGACTTGAGCTTTTCAGGACCCGGCCCGCCTCAATTGAGTCCGACATCCAAAGCGTGTGGGATCAATATCCCTCAGTGGAATGATGGTCTCAATGGAAGATTCGGCGATGCTGAGCCAACGCCTGCCCTCTCTCCGCCTTCTGCTGGCCGAAGCCCGTTGAGCCACGGAGGGCCACCGACTCCTGATGTCCAGCTAGATGAGTCAACAGCCCTGTCTTACAATGCAGATCCCAAGCATGTAACATCGTCGTTCGATCCTATCCCCTTTGCCGAAACACACAAACTCGCGGATGGCAAGTATGCGATTGGCAAGTTCGCACCGCGCGTTTCGGATGACGACACAGTGGCAGAAGAAGAGGTACCACCTAAAGGATGGAAATTCAAGTATAAGGCGGCTACTGATCCCAGGGTCGGTCTCGTTCGCAAGTTGATCGGTGTCAAGCGCAAGCCGAATCACCAAGATAGACGGCCTTCTAAGATGTCCTCCAAAGAGCATGAAGATTGGAGTACGAAATATGAGATAGATGGGGATGTTGAAGTCGAGGACTCAGAAGTAGACTCGCAGGATGGAGAAGTTGAAGAAGTAGACAGTGCTTCAGTAACGACAAGGGCATCCACACCTCCTCCGTCGTACCTTCCACTGGGACACTCACTCCTTCATACTCAATTCCATCATTCACAGCTCCTTCCTTTGAGCTCCTCCCTTCGACCACCAAGCTCCGTTGTCGCGCCTGCCAACATCTCCGCCGGACCTGGAGCAACGTTTGTACCGACGCCTGTTTCTCCTGGTGCTGCCCTTGGCGCTGCTAACGAAAAGTCGAAATCTCTGGAAGCCGCCGCGTTGATGATTGCTAAGGAGGTGGTGGACAACGGCGAGTGGGCTCTATGTTGGTTTGCCAATGTACAAGCAACTGCTCACCTGCAGCAGGCGGAGGCTTGGCACGCCGACATCCATTTTATTGCTCATCTTTTGTCACGATTACCCAACGTCCAAGGGCCGATGGAACTGCGAGACCTCTTCTCACCGGGTGTGTTGTCCTTTTTCTGAAACTATGCGGCGCAATCCTGACATGCTTCCAGCTACTTCACCCACTTCGCCCGAGTGTGTCTTGCAACTTACGGAGTCACCATTGATTACTCTAGCCAAAGGGGATACACTTGTTCATATCCAGCCCACGGCTGTCGCCTTCTGGGAAAAGTTGGGTTTGGGGCCCAAGGGTGG
Organism: Pleurotus eryngii var. eryngii; assembly: GCA_029467805.1. Lineage (NCBI taxonomy): Eukaryota > Fungi > Basidiomycota > Agaricomycetes > Agaricales > Pleurotaceae > Pleurotus > Pleurotus eryngii. The sequence goes on along the minus strand of SZVJ01000009.1, from coordinate 758,637 downwards.
TAAGAAGGATGTTACCGCTTATGCTTTGTTTCAAGAGGTCGACGAGTCACATCGTTCGTCTGTTGCAAGTTGGCTTCGCAACCTCTCGAGAGAATATACGGTATGCACCTCCTTTTGCGTCCAATGCGTCTCTTATGAATACCCTAGGATAAAACACTTGGGATGTCATGAGCCTGGGCAGGGTATCGGCCCAGAAAAGAATGGGTTACTCTCCATCCAATTTGATTCGACATTTCGCAAGAATCTCGGTAAGTCAAATTAAGCCTGCGTGTTGCGGAAACTGATTTCCTCCTTAGCCAACATTGTGGCTAACCTACCCCCCGTCAACCATTCCTTGGTTTTCTACGTCGTCGCTCCGATAATGCTGATGACATTATCGTCACAATTATGTCGCCAAGTTCTCTCCGCTATAAAGAGAGCGCTCAAGACATATTCGGAAGCCCAGATCTTGTTCCATTTCGTCCCGGAACACCTCATATATGGTACAATCAATGATCCGGACGATCGATTTACTATCTTACAAAGGGTTTGCGCATCCGTCTACAATCGGCTTTTGCGTCCCGTTGATCGAATCATGTCCCGCAAGTTTTCTGAAGATGGGCCGCGCGTCCGGGCGTACTTCCAGGACGCCGCGATAACTCTAGCTCGCTCGTCCGTCCGTACGAAATATTCGACCACGCACTGCTTCGACGTCGTCGATCGCGGCACGCTTCTACACGTCGGGTATTGTGTTTCATCATGTGGGAAGTGGATCCTGGTTGCCTGTGTTGATCAGCGAGGGGAAGCCTACGATACCCATTTGTGGTTGCGGCACACTCCAGGAGAAGATGATTCACCCGACGACGGCGCGGAGGTAAATGATATGTCGCCTGAAGCTTACGTCGCATTGAAAGTCTGGTCGTTCGCGTCTGAGTTTGCGAAGCGCGCCAATATCGAGTGGCAGGTTATCATCACGAAGCTGGGCTGCCTGAGCGAAAGTGAATTACGGGGTGCGTTGATCATGTTTTCAACAGATCTCAATCTTTGTTGACGTGCTCTATTTATTGAAGCATGGTCTTATCATCTGGAGACAACCATCGAAAGTCACGTTGATCATGTTTCACTCCTGTGCGCGTATACGGATACATCATACAAAATTCCTCCCAACCCAACCCACCTCCCCTGTTAAGAAGCCTCGGCAGTCTCGAGGGACGAACGCTTCGCTCTTCGTCGACATATCAGCGAACACCTACATACTCTACCCTCGAGTCGTGTTCCCCGTGATACCTCCCTCACTTCTCCCAAATGTCTCGATGGTCACCGAGCCTGTCCAGGATGAAGACGACTTAGAGTCTCCTCCTATGTTCCCCCTATCCACTTCCATCCTCATTCGAGCTCCAATTGAGGGTGGCGTCGCATCGGCTTCGATGCTACAAGTCCATTTATTTTATACTTATCAAGCGAATGACGATGCCGGCGATGCTGCTGAACAGAGAAAGCGGCTCATGGAAGACATCTCGCGCAATTTGGTTGACTTGACAGTGCTAGCCAAGAATCGCTGGATGCGAGTCGCCAATCCGATCTTGCCATTCCATCTCGCTGCGGTTGAAAGCATGGACAAGGCGTTGACGCGCGAGGAGGAGCCGGAGGAGCCTGCCAGTTCCGATTCGTAATTGCTTTGTGGTATTCATCTCGGTTTATTTTGGTGCTTTGCATACGGCTGTTGTGCTCTAATTATATTTTGTAGATTACTTGTAACTAAATGCTTAATGCCATCTGGACCCCCCGGTCTCAAACTACTTGCCGCGAGAAATCGGGAAAGGGACAGTCGATGTAGAGGAAACACCTCGCCCGCTGCAGTCCTTCCCTGGCGCGTACAAGGATATGACGATCTCCTCACGAAACGTTGGGGGGAAATGGATCTGGATCACATCGGCGGGTGGTCCCCAATCCGTGCGTATGCAAAATATTCGTGGAGTTGAAATGGTAACAAGTAAAAGATGGTGGTGCATGGGAAAACGGTGCACCCGCGCCCGATTTCAGGATGACAGTCGCCATTCGATGGACCCACCATATCACCACCCACCATCCATCGCAAACGCACGCCCTCTTCACGCCTTCCCCTCATCTTGTGGTGCCGACCCTCGTCCCGAGCCATACACGTCTAAACTGATCGTAGGCCAGCGCTCAGGTGATTACATAGAAATAGAGACATTTCTTGTCGCCTGATGCCATGGAGCAGTGCCTCGAAGCCACGGTGCTCCCGAGCCCATCTACCGCGGAGAGTTTCGCCTACATACGCCCTTGATCCCATACGCCGACGTGGCCGACGTGGGACGCGAAGAACTATCAAAGGTACCAGCGCCGCCCGTATCTTGCGACTCCTTCACCCAACTCTGACCTCACTCACTGATGCCTTTCGCATTCCGCCACCAGCCCCTCAAAAACTTTCTATCTTCTTGGCGTCGTCCTCTCATGCCTCCTCCTCAAGCTCCCCTTCTGGACAGTGCGATACCTACTCTCCCAGCACGGCGTCCCGTGCGTGGATGGACCCTATCCCGCATACTCCTCGTCAAGTCCCTGAGCGTCGGCGTGAACGCCATGTTTAACACGTCTCTCGACCCTTGAAAACTCGATCCCGTACAAGGAGGGTCCACCTGATGGGCCAACGCGTCACTAGGTAGGTCGGCCTTGTGTGAATCGAACCCAGACCTGATTTGGTTGTCGGTGAGATCGAGCACGCGGCACAGGTGAACGATATCCACCCCATCAAGGTGGCGGGTTTCTGGTACGGAAAGTGAGGAGAATATAGCGAAGTCAGGCAGGCTGCTGGCCCCGATGAGAAAGTCATATATGAACTCCATGGCGGCGGTTTTGTGGTTCGTTTCTCCAATTTATTTTCCGCTATCCTCCCCAACGGCACTGTCAGCTAGGTTCGGCAGGCCCGACAGGCGGTAGCGCGTACTTCTGTTCGGAGGCGCTTAAGTATGCCCCGCATGACACTCGTGTCTTTCAAGTCGAGTATCGTCTCTCCCAACGCTTTCCGGCCGCCCTCATCGATGCTATGCTGTGCTACGACTACGTAGTCAACACCCTCGGTTTCAAGCCCTCAAACGTCATGCTCGCAGGAGAATCAGCTGGCGGCAATTTAGCTCTGGCACTCGCTCGCTACGTAGTTCACGCTAGCATAACTTCTCTCTCTAGCCCTGGTGCGCTTCTGCTTCTTTCCCCTACCGCCGACTGGGGAAATACCCATAGCGGCTTCTGTTCATCCATGCACAAGTACTCCGACAACGACTTTGTGCACAACTTCCTTGCAGGATACCCCACTTGCCCTTTAACTGGCTCGCTCCCCCAATCAGACGCATACATGCATCTGTGGATCGCACCCGCCTCTCTTCGTCTGGACCATCCCGAGAGTCTTTTTGTTGGTCTCCCTCCCACTTTGATTTTGGCAGGCACAGTCGGAATGACCTTAGACCCGATGAAGACTTTGGCGGATAGAATGAGAGCGTATACTAAGGCGGATCTGGTAACTTATGTCGAGATCGCAAACGCGACACGTGCTGTGTTACTCGCAAAGTGGCATGGGCCTGAGGGGATGCAAGCCTATGAGGTATTCGCGTCGTGGGCGAAGAACCACTTGTTAGTGATCTATGTTCATTGCTTGAATTTCGGCCTTGCGCTTTCACGCAAGATCTTTTTGTCTTTCCATCCTCTACATTCTGGTAGTGGCCTGCAAGCTGTCACAGATGTTCAACAAATCCCAAGTAGCAAGTCGAGCACGCAACCGATCTCTACGACCAACATGCAACGCGTTGGGTAAAATTGCTATTATGCAGCAAACCTCGCCACCTGCCGCTTCCAGCATACAAGCAGCTTGAAGTCTTCGTCAATAGCAGTAGCTCGTTGCTTGTGTTCACTGCACCCGGCTTCCCAGCTTCTCCCTGTGGTTTTCTTCTCATCTTGGCGTCATCTTCATCTACCAACCAGGCGACCAGCTCGTCTGAATGAGTCTCACGAAGGTTGCTTTCATCTTCGTATTCACCACCTGGGCCATGGCCGCTCCTTTGGACAATGGACGTAGGTTGTACTTCTTGTAGAATGCCCTCGTGCGCCCACCTTGCTTCTATAGTAGCTGACGCAAGGGTTACCCCGCGAGGTCGCGCGAGTCTAATCTAGGTACGGCGTTGGTGTTGCGACACCATGGGCTCATAGCTAACGGATTCGCCACTGCAACATACGGTTCCCTGGTAGTGAAGCGCGCTTCGGAACCACCGGAGGAATCGCCAAAGGTATAGTTCACGATTCTGAAGCACACCACATCATTTGTTGTGCGGATGGAGTATCCGGCCTCGCCGGTCAGGCTGGTGCCCTGGTCTCACATATTTTCACGCATCCGACGTCGTAAGAGACATTCCCTCTTACAATACTGTACGAGCCTGAGTTTGGGCGCGTACGTATATACATCTGGAGGGGACGTGATGCCTCGTAATGCCCGGAGTAAAGTCTTGTTGTAATCTACAATGAGAAAACAAAGGGAAGGTAAATCCGCACGACGGTAAAAGTACCCTACACTCTATTGATCTTCAAAGAGGGGAAGAATATTTGGTGCGGCAGTGTCAGGATGATAAACCAGCCTCTCTTCGAGAATATGATGGTCGGTGCTCCGGCGGTGTTCACATTGGTAACTCAATCGTTAGACGACCACCACGAAGGTCCCGCCTAGCACGGGTCAGTCTGAAAATGCTTCAGCCACTTTATCAGGAGACGTTGACGTTGTGGTGGGCTACGGCGTCGGTGTCGTCCCGTCAATAAAAGGATAATCTGTAAATCCCTTGCCTGTAGCATCGCCCAGGACATAGAATGTCAATCTATCGTACGCGTTCAACGGCAAGTCATCCTTCCACCGCAATGGTAGGTCGGGGTTGGCGAGGAAGTGTCGCCCACCTGCAACGATATCGCCTTTCTCCGCAGCCTTGATCGCGAGCTCCCTGGTATACCCGCCAGCCGTGATGAACGGCCGGGGCGACCAAACCCTGCGGAGAAAATCGCTCTCTTCTTCAGCAGGAATGCACTCATCGTCCCTCTCCTTTCCGTCCACGCCGTCGGGCCCTAGCTCTGCTCCAGAGTCAACCCGTAGCTCGGTAACATGCAGATATGCCGTGTTTGGCCACCGCTCCTTCGAAGTACGTGTAGGTCGGCTTGGGGTCTGCCATCCCTGTGCCCTGGTACCTGCCCCCATGGACTGATCCGGATGCCCATTCTATCTGCTTGCTCCAATCTCTCTTGCTCCCAGAATCTCCAGGCTGAGCCTCGCGCGGCTTGCGGGGCCACCTCCATACCCATCCGTCCGTCCGTTCGTCACGTCTTGCAGAAACCGATCGAGAAGGACGCCGTTGTCGCTATGGATCTCTACGCCATCAAATCCATCAAGGTGGATGGCATTGACGCGGCCTTCGCAAACAACTGGACGTTCTCCTTAATTTCTGCAATCCTGTTTTGGCTATACCTCGGTCAGCCACAAAAGTCAGAGGTAATCCCCCTCAGGACGCCTGGGTCTGCGGTTCGCCCAAGGCCCCACAGCCTAAGTGATCTGTCGAGCTACAGCGTCAGTTTCCCATTAGTATCACATGTGAAACCTTCTTCGAAGCCGCAATTTGTGTGTCAGACCATATTCCGGGGAAGCGATTGTGCCCTCCTGCTTGAGGCGCAATTAACGTAGCCTCGGCAATCAAGAGCGTACCAGGCGTGCCCCCCCCCCCCCCCCCCCCGCTGGGCGTAGTATTCGGAAACTATGAGGAGGGGAACACGTTCTGCATCAGCGCGGAATCGGGTGAGAGGAGCGAGAACAACACGGTGGCGAAGAGTCATTCGACCAACGTTGATCAGCTGGAAGAGCTGTGGTGAATATGTAGCCTGAGATGAAGCAGGCATGTTGTCTCTGTACACGCGATGGTGATGGGATTGCACTATACAAGGCAGCAACAGTTTATCACTGCTCGCCAACGTCTGCTAATTGCTGGCCAATTGAGCATGCTGAATCACAATGAAAGTTTCAGTGCTACTCACCAGCTATGAGCTCAAACTTTCATCGCTGCAGTGGGCGACCGGAGCTTGTGTGGCAGACGTCGCTAATAATATCAACCACCAACCAGCCCATATTACGCTCCCTTTAGTGATCATGGTAAAAGAGAAACACCTGGCTAAATTGTATTCCCCTGCTGCAACTAACACCTGGCTATGACGTGACAGGAATTGTCGCCCATATCGTTAGGCAATAATAATAAGACAGTGCATATGAAGTATTACGAACATAGATCCTGCTCGTTCTGTTCTGCTGGAGGGCGAAAGTGTTTTGCTAGTAATAACGGTGAACAGTGATACACTGGCTAAGTCTAGCAGTGTCCCGTAGTGTAAGAAATCAAGGACACGAGTGAAATGAAAACAGAACTAAGTACTATATCGTCTCGAGTGACGAAAACTGTCGAACTTCCTCTACAAACTGGTGTGCGATGTCAGAGAGCTCGTGAATGAGCTCACCTCTATCCCATTCGGTCCGGTGCCGCCAGACACAACCTAGGCAAGTAGCACGTAGTTGCTCCAGATATTCGATCGAAAGGAATCTGGTGCCGTCGCACAGCTGTTGTGCGAAGGTAGATAGTTGCTGCTCGTTGACGATGAAATCAGGGAGAGGAGGGGTGGGCGAACGCTCAATAATCATCGGCGTTGGAGATTTGGACCTCGTTGCTGCGGGGGGTTCTGCGGACAAGCGTGGTGGAACGACACTTGTAGGCGCAGCTTCGTTGCCCGCAGGCGGCACAGAGGATCTCGGAGTAGTTGAGGTGAAGGGGGTTGTCCTCTCGTGATACGGGATTGAGAAGTGAAGGATCAAACCCAGAAGGTTTACTTGGAGTCGAATCCACTGCCATAGAGGAGTCGGCGGGAGGGGTAGAGGGTGGTAGACTGGGCGTTTTGGAAGAAGGCACCCCAGTTGCTGGTGCTTCATCAGCAAAATGCACAGTCGGCTGCCGAGTAAGTGGCCCTGCGACGACTCCTTGCATGGCTTCAGGTTGGTGATTCGTTTCCGATGCACCTTCGAGAGGACCAGGCTCGTTATGGTCACCGTCAACCGTGCGACTGCGCTTTGGAGCGCGGTCAGAGCCCTCTTCCTCAGAACCATTGGAATCGATTCCATTAATGCCATCGACGCGTTGTCGCTTCAAAGCGCCTCTCAAGCTTGACTGGATCGGTTATTGAGATTTCTGGCTGCTGACCGTTGGCGCGGGCACTCCTTCTCGTGGCGAGACCATTCAATCCGTTACCGTTGGCAAGCCTGTCATCTTCAACGCCCCCTCTCCTTATCTCTTTGCCTCCGCCGCTCCTCTCTCCTCCTTCGCTCTCTAGCAGCCATACGGTCGCATTCCATGCGGAAGTGCTGATCGAAATCTTGCATGCTGACTTGTGTCGCCGTGTACATTGCTTGGGCTTTGTGCAAACGGTCGAGGTCCTCGTGCATACGGACGGCCGCGTTATGGACCATTTTTCCAACGTCGTCAAGGAAATCTTGAGGCGTCAAATACTTGTCCTTGTACAGGTCGATGTGCATATGCTCAAGATCCATGTCGTATAGTTGTGGGACTTGAACTTGTTGCTGCTGCTGAGGGGCGAAAGGATCGTCTGGTGGCGGATCGGTGTGACCATTGTCGAGTTCCGTTGACTGGGTGTCGCCGCTAACTTCGATAGGGCCGTTTGGTTCAGCTGGCGTTATTTCAATGATGGTTGCAGCGGGGTAAGGTTCTGGAGGAGGCACGAAAGGTTCATTAGGGTCGAAATTATACTCTTCCTGATTCAAGACTCAGTATGACCACAACAATTAGATGGAATGAAATAAGGACCCACCGTGGCTCGCTTTGTGAACCGTTTGAATTTACGCTTCAACTCTGTTAATACAGGCCCTAAGCGATACTTCAAAAGGGTGACAATCTTCAAGTCAGTTTCTTCCTGAAGCGCGAGTTCGGCTGCACTGGGTTGCCTAGGCTCCAATGGAGGCGCAATTGGAAGGTTCTCAAGGATCCTCTTCCGTCGCTTGACCCCATCTGGGAACATATTTGGTGGTCGTTTGACATCGTTGAGTAGACCATCGAAGAAAGCTCTGCGCTGAGCCGAAGTAGGGTTCGACATCTCAACACGATTGTCGCGTGTGGGGCCGAACCATGCTTTGACATCAGGTGGGAGGGAGGAGAATGGGCCGTCGACAACGGCAAGGAATAGAATGGGATCAGTGGGTGCAAGCGTGTCAAGCATTGCCCGCACAGTAGCCCGCGATGCTTCATTGATGGCTGCACACCACCCAACTAGTGATGGAACGTATATCACGGAGGGTTGCTGCCGCTTGGCTTCAATGAAAAGCTGAACAATAGCTGCATCGGGTGTCTGTCACAGGACGTCAGTGACTTCAGAGCTTTAAAAAATGGAAACTTACTCTAGTAGAATCACTCAAAAGTGTACCGAGTTCGAGACTCTGGATGTTGAAACCTTCAAGGTGATGCAAAGCACCAGCACCGATGTAGCCTTGGCCCATCCCAATTGGCCCATGTATCACTACCCTTGGTCGATATACACGCAGTTTCTCCATGGCTAATCATATGGTCAAGGCAACGCAATAACACGAAAGCAAGAGGGGCATACATTGTAGCATCATTTCCCGATCCAAAGCACCTTCTTCTCCTTCGTCCTCATATTCAGCTTCTTCAAGCGCTGTTCTCTTCTTCTCCACCGGAAGGACTCGGTTGATGACGTCTTTGACTGTTTCGAGGGTTTCAGACAGTAAAGGAACGAATTGGGATGGCAAGGGTGTCGCCGCGGATACTGAAGAGCGTGCTGAAGACGGGACGATTTCTTGAAGGAGAAATCAGCGAAGCAAACACGAATGTCAGGATTGATAGATTACTCTTAATGGATATCATGAAATCCCGTAATTGTACTTCGATGGTCTCTGGCGCCAATAACAACCTATCCGTCGACTTGTATATCTGAGGATAACGCCTCTGCACAGCGTTCAGGACAGCTTCGGTGCACAATGCCTAACCGAGAATATATTCTGCATTTGTTGGGAAAACGGTGGTACAATGAGACGTACCCTCAGATCAGCACCCCCGTATCCTTTGGTCAACTTCGCTAAACCCTTCAGTTTATCCTTTAACTCGTCACTTCGATTGTCTTCAACTAGCTTCTTCGACGGGGTATCAAGGTCAATGACTTCTACCTCCTTCTCATGTTCTTTGCCCTTGATGCTCTCGCCGCCCCATCCCTTCCACTTCTTCGTCATAATGCCCAATATCCTTTCCCTAGCGTCCAAACTTGGCAATCCGAAATAGAACTCGCGGTCGAATCTCCCTGGGCGCCTCAACGCGGGATCAACGGCGTCAGGCCTATTCGTCGCGCCGATGACGACGACTTGACCGCGCCCGTCCATGCCATCCATCAACGCCAGCAGCGTACTGACAATGGAAGCATGGATCTGATCCTGTTTGGAGGAACGCACTGGTGCCAGACCGTCTATCTCGTCGAAGAAGATGATAGAGGGCTGCGTGTTGCGGGCTTCCTCGAATAGTAATCTGAGTTGACGCTCGGCCTCGCCAACCCACTTTGATAGGCAGTCCGCTCCTTTACGCATGTAGAACGCTGAGGGAGTGTAAGTAAAGAACCATAAACTACATACAGGTCAAGCACTCACATATGCCTTTCCCATTGCTTCGACAGCTCGCAGCAAGGGCGCGAGCAAGCAATGTCTTACCAGTCCCGGGGGGTCCGTGGAACAGTACTCCCCTAGGAGGAGTAATGCCAAAGTTTTGGAAGACTTCAGGGTACAGCAGAGGTAAAAGCGTCATTTCCTTCAGAGAATGGATATCTATCAGGAAGAGCCATTAGCTCAAGGAACTGTGCGCGGAAGTCTGGCTCACGTTCTTCCAAGCCTCCAACATCGTCGAAGGTGACGTTTTGACTAGGGCCCAGAGGGTCTGCGTCCGCCAGAGCTGAATCTGCGCCGACTTTGCCGAGATTCGAGGGCGTCCCAATAGCTGCGGAGAGGTCACCGGCGGCAGGAAGGACACCCATCCCACCTGCGCTACCTGTTATGGCCCCAGTGCCAAAGAGACCAGCACCAGCAGCAAAGTTCTTGCGAGGGGTTCGTGTCGGAAAATCTGAGTCCTACCATATAATGCTGAGGATGGTAGAAGAGAGAAATAATATAGAGGGCGTACTGAATCATCTGCAGGCATGCCCATCAATCTACCCAGCTCTGCACCAGACGCACTCCAGCCTAAGCCTTTCTTTCGCCCGCCATGCTTCCGCTCATTCCTTCCGTTCCCGAACCAGCCATTACCGCCTCTTCCACCCTTCGGTGGCGCCTTCGCCGCAGTTTCTTCCAGAGGCGGAGGGATGGCGTAATTTATTTTCGCCCTTTGCCTGAGCGCATATGGCTTGCCGTCGCTTTCGACCATCTCCACCCCGTCACCGTTATCGTTGTCCGCGAGGTCATCTTCAGGTTCTGGTTCGGGTTCAGGCTCCGGTTCTGAGGACGTGTGTACCGCATCTACTAAGGACCCATCATCCGAGACTGATTCGGCGGAGGTATTTTGCACATAAGCGTCGTCCCCGTCGGGATCACCAACACCGTCACCACCCTTGGAGGCGGCGCGTCGAGCATGACGTTCAGCACGGAGTGCGGCCATGCTGGGCTTTGGCGGCGCTGTCTTGCGCTTTCGGAGCTCGTGAGGTTGGACTCGTTGCGCACGCGCAATCTGTTTAGATTGGTGGCGCGTAGAATATCGGGGCTTGACGTCGTCCTCCTCGTCGAGAATGATAGCTTTGGATCTACTAGACGAGTGTCTGGTATTATACCGTTTGCTCCCTTCGTCCTCTTCGTCGTCGTCATCTACGTCTTCTATGCGATATCCTCCCCGTCTAAGTCGGTTGCCTCTCCGAGGGGCGGTGTGCATCTCAACATCGACTTCGTCGTCAAAAAGGGCGTCGGGGTCGTCCTCTGGATCGCTCTCCTTGTAAACCTTCTTCGCCATCCTCCTCCCCCTCGAAGATTGTGTGTACTGCACTTCCTCTTCCTTGACTTCCTCTCCTTTATCCTCTACGTCGCCGTCTGCATCCTTATCATGATCGAATGACTTCTCGCTTTCATGATACTCTGATCCTGAGGCACCTCCGTCAATCGAGTTTGTTCTATTTCGTGAAGACCTTCGAGTCGCCACTGGCATTTGGCTAAAGGCCGGAAGCTTTATGGTCAAAGAGTGTGATGGGTTCTGGTAAGGGGGTTGTGGAAGTAGTTGGTGCTGGAGGGGATATTGGGGTTGGTTTTGGTAATATAAAGGTTGCTGTGGCGGAAATCCTTGGTTGTAGACCGGCGGCTGATCGTACTGAGCACTTTCCGGAGCGTAGTGATGCTGACTTGGCACACCCTGGAGGTGGATGTTGGGTAGTTGTTCTGGATACGGTACTGGTTGTTGATTATTGTGAAGTTGAGGGAGTGGGTGGTTCAGGTATTCGAAATTGTCGAAGTTGTAGTGTTCTGGCGGTGGGTAGCCAAAACTGGGTTCTGGCATGGAACCGACCGGAGTCAAAGTAGAACCCTACTCTAGGCCCAAGACTAGAAATAAAGCTGCGTTTGGATCGTAGAGAAGAGAACCAGCGAACTCTTGCTTGATTGAATGTTAAAAAGGTCGTGGTCGACGTTCAAGGCAGTGAACTCGACAAAGATCTTTGGCTGAGGAGATGTTGCGTTGTGTTTGGCTCTTACCCCGAGTGTAAACAAGGCCAAACAACGTCCTCCTCATCTCCATCCGCCTCAACCACGCACCAGCACCAAACTCCCCCCCCACCGACATTCCCCAAAACCGATTTTCTAGACTCCCAATCCTCCTCGGATGCTCATTTCGAAAGGCAAGCACTTCAACTGCCGTTCGCGGCGCACAAATTCGACTGAAAGAGGGCGGAATGCTGTAGGGTCGACGGGGGGGTACGCAGGTGCGATAGACGAGGCTGATGGAAGTTGGAAAGCATGAAATGGATTTTTGCTGAGGACTTGTAACTTTCCTGCTGGCCTTCGGGTGTGACAAGTGATTACGTGACATGTCACAGCGTGACGATAAGCAGCACGGCGGGCTCGGCACTTCTTGAAAGTAGCAAAGTGCTAAAGTTTAAACTTACGGGTAATCTCTATTCCTCGCCTTCGGTGTAGATTTCAATGCTGAACTGTAGCAACATTGGTATGGTTAGTTTCCTGGGACTCATAGAACGTGTTCGTAAACTTGAAGGATAGCGACGTCCAATATTGTTTTGACGCCCGCAGCGGGAACACAAGAACGACCGTGAAAGGGAAGACACGAAGACGCGCGGATATGCCAAATGTTGGAAGGGTGCATGCACGCATAAGCCTCGTATGAAACGAGTGCTGTGCTTGCATAAGAAGGACGCGCGCGCACGGTCGGCGCATACCAAGTCAACACGCCGATCGCCTCGATATATTTCCGCCACTCCTACCCGTGGGTTCGTAAACCGGGGCTCTGTTCGAGATTACGATAAGTCGAGTAATCTGAGAATAGAGGCTGGTATCGACCCACCCTCGATTCTGCGTAACGATCTTACTTGCGAGTTCAATCCTTTCGAATGTGCAGGGCATGCATTGAAGAAGCAGATACAGAGCGGAAACATTGAGGCAATACGACATGAATGCGAATACAACCACACACAACAGAATAAAGACAAAATAAAAGACAAAAGCAACATATCGCAAAGTGAGGTCGAGGAATCTAGGCTGTACAGTTGTACGGTGTAACGTGATTGCGAGGTGCCCGACTCGCTAGCACCAATGGCAAGGTTGCGGCATAGACCCCCCTCTCCAACCTCCAACAATGATTATGGTATCCACCGCCCCTATCCAACCCAAGTCCCCCTAGCCGCAATGAAGTCACTAATCAAAAGATTGAAAGTGACTTACCTCGAATGGGTCCACATACCATGTTGCTCCACCAATGGCGGCCCACCATTACTGCAGCAGCATGGCACGCAGACAGTGCTACCCCTCTCCGCATCCCACATTTCATCTAGCAACCCACAGCCGCCCACAGCCGCGCTTTCTCATGAAAAGAGCGCGTCTAGGTCGCTACAGGTTCGCATCAAGGTCTTCCGTGCTCTCCACTGCATCAGGACACGCAACATCGCGGGCCAAGTGATGCTGAGTTTCCTGAGGAAGTAGAGAGGCACGGAGGACTAAGATGAAATGGGGGATGGGGAGAGGGGGGCACTTGAGGAGAAAAAGAAAGAGGAGACAAACCCACCAGTAAGATGACAGCACACAACACACAACCCACCTCAGCCCGACATTCGCCGCCGCCTCAGACCATACCCGCCGACCCTCCACCCGTCATTCCAGCTCCCAAGCCATCGCGTCCCGGACCCGAGGTGATACTCCTTGCAACGTAGCGAGCCACTCTTGCAGCGTACCCTTGATAGGCGACCTTGATCCTGCGGTAGAGAATCTGAAAGCCCGACTCTGCGTCCGCAAAGCTGTGCGCGCCGCCTTTGATATTGTTATGCTCTTGTTCGATACACCGCTGCACTGTGACAGGCGCATGATAACTTTTGGGGCGTACATTTCGGAGCCTGAGGTCCTTTTGCTCCCGCTTTCTGCCACGCTGGCTGGTACTCGAAGAACGAGGACATGGGTGCCCGAAGAGCGGCTGCTTTCCGATACTCAGACGTGGGGGACGTAACAAATGCAAGTCTTCCTCGTGCACGATGCACCTATCCACGCGCGAGGCAAGGGACATCATGCCTTTGCCTCCACCAATTGCCTGGGACCTGTCGGGAAAGTTGGAGGCTGGAACGCCTCGAGTCCAAGGCTGTTGATCTTGAGTGGCAGCTTCGCGGAAGATTAAGAGGGTCTTGTTGTCCAATTCGCATGCATGCATGAAGATGGCTGGCGTGGCGAGAGTGGCTGACAACAATGGGAACACCAAAGAGGAGGTACCAGGGTTAGGAGCCTCTACAGTCGTAGCCAACATGCAAGGCTCTGCAATAGGCAAGTAGTCTGCAAGACGAATTGGATGAACAACCATTCGCCCAAGCGAGTCTATAAACTTACCTTCTAGAGTGGTACCGATCGCTTCTGCAGCATTCGCGGCAGTCGAAACGAGAGACAGGGGACTACCAGAGACTGGAGAGATGGCGACACCACGTTCAACGTCAAGGTCCTGTACAGCTGCAGGAGTATGAAGCTGGGTAGAATGCATAATGATGATATATGAGGATGTGTAGAAATCTTTGAGAGTGTGGATGATGGCAGTAGAGAAGTAAGGTAACGCGACTGGGAGAGCGTCAGCCAAGGCGTGGATAGGAGACAAGCTATATACTCCCACGGGCACCTGACCGCGACACGGCGAAGGCAAATTGAGTCTTGAGAAATTGACAGCGACACCGTGACCAGTGAGTGGTACGTCGGATAGGTTGGACATTAGTATGTTGAAGAATGGATGCTGTTACCATCAACTAGAGAAATAGGCCGGTTCGAGCATACATATGTTAGGATTACAACACCTCTACATCTACTCATCACGAATGTTCCTTCTGCACGAACTTCGCGATGGTCTGAAGTTGGATATTGGAAGTTCCTTCGTAGATGGCACCCTGAAATACAAAGTCATATCATGAGCCTCGTTAGCACGCCGTAAACGAAGGAAGGACTCACAATCTTAGAATCCCTCCAATACTTCTCGATGCCCGTCTCACGCGTGAAGCCAACACCTCCAGCCCATTCAATCGCCTGCCCGGACACCCTCTGTGCCACTACACTCGCCCAATACTTCGCCATCGCAGCCTCCTTCGTGAAGCTTCGCCCTTCCTCTTTCCGTCGAGCGGCGTTGTACGTGAGCAGCCTCGCGGTCTCAATCTCTATCGCTGCTTGTGCAATCTGGAATTGCATCCCCTGGAACGTCCCAACCGGCTGCCCGAATTGCTTCCGCTCGTACGTGTAAGGAACTGCTTTGTTGAAGGCACCCTGCGCAAGCCCGAGCATCTGTGCAGCAATACCAATACGGCCTTCATTGAGGATCTCAATGGCGATCTACGGGAGCGCATGAGCATATGTAGCAAGCAGAAAGGACATCCCCAAACCTTGTAACCTTTGCCCTCACCGCCGAGAACGTTCTCAGCGGGAATCTTCATATCGTCAAAGTTGAGAGTACATGTCGATGAGGCACGGATACCAAGCTTCTGCTCTTTCTTCGCGATCTGAATACCCATATCTTTGGTGGCGATGAAGCACGTAATGCCTTTGTACCCCTTGCTAGGATCGACCTGCGGGTGATCATTAAGATACCTTGGAAGAGGAGGAATATGAATAGATACTCACATTAGCAAAGATGAGGAAGACCTCGGCTTCGTATGAATTTGTGATCCACATTTTTGAACCATTGATTATCCAATTATCACCGTCCTTTGTCGCACTGGTCTGGAGTGCAAATGCGTCAGAGCCAGAAGCTGGTTCCGACAAACAGAAGGATCCCAACTACGAGGTCTATTAGCGACCAGTCGGGCTGATGTGAGTAAGATATTTACCTTGGATTCGGCGAGGAGGGGGAGGAACTTGTCCTGTTGCTCCTTAGATCCGTATTTGCGGAAGACAGTGTTGACCAGGGTGTTGTGGACGTCACATAACACTGATACCGACGGGTCGACTTTGGCAAGTTCTTCAATGGTGATGATTGCAGATGTAAACGACGATTCAGCACCCCCGTGATCCGCGCTCGTTTCGATGCCCATAAGCTAAAATCCCTGAGTTAATGCGCGATGAAACGAGTGAGGTATTTGACTCACCCCTTGCTCGAACAGACCAGAGATGACAGAAGGATCCATCATCTCGTTCTCATCCATATCTCGTACTTTCGGTCCAACGACTTCGTCGCAAACTTCTGTACTGCAATGAGAGTGAACAGTGTTCCTGGCTGAGATATATCGGGATCTGTGCGCACCTGCATCACGCAGCATGACCTCTTCTTCAGTGAACGTGTCCAGGGAGGTCACAGTCGGCGCATCTGACCGCGCCAAGCTGGTAGAAGCGAACGTCCTGCATCTAATCAAATTCAGGTAACCGTCCTGAGGATAGGAAGGGAGGCCTACCTCAGAGATGGCTTTGTCCTGGGTCTGAGGGTCCGCGCAGCCTGTATCGCACCTCTGAGCATATTGTTGGATCGTAGCGAGGAGGAGAGGGGAATAAATGACCCATACTTCTTCCCCTCCAACCTTTATGGAGTCCAAGTTCCGGTGACCAGCGGCGACCGGGGATCCGATCGCTCACGTGATTGCGCCCTCCGAAAGCGCCGGCGCCTCCTCGGTCAACATCATCTTCAAGAACGTCGTCGTACACGATGGTCGCTGCATTGACCGTTCTGCTGGCTGCTCTCCCCGTCGTGCTCGCTTTCTCTGACACCGCGCCAATTGTCGCATGGACGTCGCACAGGTCGGTCCTCTCTTTCTCTTCCGATTCAGAAAGTTGACGCTGTTTAGGTCTACTGCGCTAGAAACTCTCCCAGCGGGCCTGCAATCAGGCGCAGCGTTGAGCTACCTTCTGGCGAATAACGGAGCCTGCGAGAGCGATGCGATAGTCGTCGTCGAGCACCCTGGGGTGAGTCCCATCCTTTGCCCAGGAACCGCATTTTTGACGACTTCATGTAGCTGCATGCTTCAGATCTCCGAAACCTTTCCCCCAGCTCCCCCCTTTCGCTAGCTCTCCGCGACTCACCATCGTCGAGACAATACCCATATGTGTCTGTCAGCCCAGACGACGTCTCCGTGATCGTCGAAACGGTGTCGTCGCGGTGCAAGTCGCGCCTCGTCACGGTCACCCCCGGACAACCTGGTACTACATTCTCTTCCGGTGAAAAATACGTAATAAACATGCGCCTCCCCCACCTCGAGGGTATGGCTCTCGATCGATACACGTCGCTGTCGCAGCATAGTGAGTGTCTCCATTCGTTCGCAGAACTATCTATGACATGTACCCTTTCAGTTGACTCTCTCTTCGAACTCGAAACTCAGCAACATCGCAGCATCCTTCCCGAAACACCTCGTGCTCTACTCTGGCTCGACTTCTGCCTTGGATAAGCGCCAGTCTCCCGCCCAGACCGTGAAAACGGTAGCAGCAGCACCAAGCGGTGGCATCCTCAAACGCTACCAACTTCTTACCCCAGCGCTCATCTCCGTGCTCCTCGTGACGCTATTCGTGCTGTTCCCCCTTCTCTTCCTCGGTATCACGGCGTTGTCGAGCATACAAAGCCCGCTGCGTGTGGAGGCGCCGAAGGGCTATAGCGACAGAGAGCGCAAGAATCAGTAGAACCAGAGAACATTCGCTGTTTCTGTATGCCTCGTAACTTTTGCACTCTGAATATTCTTCTCGCCCACTAGCAAATTGAGAACTACTAAGAGAGGCGATAATGATTTGCCTTTACACTTGTGCGGTAGAGCAATGTCCATTTGTTTGGGCAAGAGCTAAGTTCCAACTATCCTTTCATTGATGGAACGATTTTTATAGCCTGTATATTACATAGGGCAAGTGGAGGTCCAACACTCGCCGCAGTGGCGTCCACATCACATGAATCCTCTAGCTGCCGACGCCGTACCATCAGCCTTCGCAGCGGCGAAACCTGCCGCGCCATTAAACACCGTCGAATGCATGCGCTGTACCATCGGCAACACCAGTGGCGGCTTGGGCCGCGCCATTAACGACGCCGTCGAATGCCTCTGCTGCACTGTCAGCCATCCCAGTGGCGGCTTGGGCTGCGCCATGAACAACGCCGTCGAATGCGTGCGCTGCACCATCAGCAGCACCGGTAGCAGCTTGCGCTGCACCGTTGACAATGCCACTGAATGCTTCTGCTGTACCGTCGGCAACAGCAGTGGCGGCCTGAGCTGCACCGTTAACAATGCCATCGAACGTATGTGCAGCACTACGCGCGATACTACTAGCCGCGACGCCCGGCATGCCGGCACGGCTTCTAGAAACGGGAAGGAAAATCCAATCGTCTTGCGCGACTTCGCGGGCAGTCATCGCATCAGCTACAGAACTGATTCAGCATGACCTACGGGAATTCTCAATGGAGTACCGCCTACATTCGTTGTCCAAAGGAGCAGCCATGACCAGGGTGGCCAATGCGAGGGCGGAAGCAGCGATGAATTGCATGGCGATGAGCTAACGAGCGATGAGCTGGTGCTGTCGACAAGACTTTGACTTGCTTATATACTCGTGAGCTACATTCATTCGTGAGTGTTGACGTTGAGCCCACTGGCGGCGAAGCTTTCTGCGTCCAGCATGACTGATTTCATGCAGCTGCCACACAAGGATGCGTAGCAAGTAAGAGCTCGCAAGCTAGATGCGCTGCGAAGCGAAAAGCTTTCGGTAGCTCCTTTTGGAGAAGAGGATATCCCAACAGGCGAGGCGGCGGCGGATTTCTAAGACTTGCTTGGCAGGATGTTATACTCGGGCAAGGGGTTGATCGCCCGAGAAGCGACCTGTCCGCCCATCCCTACACCCAACGTGCGACGTGCTCAGAAAGCGTGACAGCTCCCTATCTGCTATGAATTAGGCAACGTCGCAGGCGAGTCGCGGTTGAATGCAACCTTATCAATTTGAAGGATCGTGTCGAATGGCATTCGTCATGGGCTGCTCTCTCTCCTCCTGAGTGCGTCCACACCTTTCATACGATTCAACGGCAAACAAAGGAATTGGGCGTGATAATAGCACGGCTGAGAACTAATTCCGAAAACTTGTTGCGTACGGCACGTTTCAAATCCTTATTATCATAGAATGATGGACGGGCCACGAAGTCATCTTCGCCTCGGTTGACAGGCCGGATACGTAGCATGCAAATGTGCTGAAATGTCGTTTCTCGGCAGGCTTCCTGATGGTATACAGGCGTTGCAGCTTACTAGCGCATCTCTGCCACGAAGGGACCGATGAGCATCCCGATAATTAACTCATAACGTTTACGTATCACACTTTGACCATACCGTACTCTCACCGCACTGCAGGCCGTTCCGTTGTATCATCCCCATCTCCTCGTGTCACACTTGCAAGTAGCTTCCGAATTCGTGCTTTATCCACTTTCCCGTTCCTATAAGGTAACTGAGATAATCGTTGCAAACAACTCCAAAAAAAACATACAGTGTCAGCGGCAGAGACGGCAGAACGATGTACTGCTTCGGAATGGCATAGTACGGTAGAGACGCCTGCATATTGGAGCGCACTTCGTCAAGGTTAGCTGTATCTGGTGCTAGAATTGAAACGATCTCCTGCCCAACCAAGAGGGTGGTGGCAACCGAGACCGAAGGGCAAGAGCAAATTACGGCCGTAGTTCCATCGAGTTCTACTCGAAATCCCTATAAATAAGTGACCAACCGTTCCTTTCAAATCATTCCCTTCAGGTGAATCTAGACAAACCTTGACTTTGACTTGGTCATCGATCCTTCCTAAATGTTCAATCTCTCCATCAGAACGCATTCGCCCCAAGTCTCCAGTATTGTACATCAATCTATGGGCGCGGTGAGATCATCATGCAATTTTGGAGAATTAGGCAGCGAAATACTCTGTCGCGGAGAAAACATCTGGCTTGAAGAGTCGACCCGTAAGTTCCGGAAGGTTGATGTATCCTTTCGAAATCCCGGCCCCGCCCGCCCATATAGTGCCTGTCTTGCCCCGAGGAACAGGGCGCATATCCTCATCCAAGATGTAGACATTGTTATTCGGTGTAGGTCTACCAATTGTGAGAGGATGCCCCGGTTCATGGCGAGATATTGTGTTCACTATTGTCGTCTACCGTAAGCCTAGATCAGTGTCAAAACCGTGAAGATGCAAAGATTCGAACCTCGGTTGGTCCACAGCAATTATAGAACGTAGCGTGTTTCGACCATCGCGTGGCTAGCGATTGAGGGCAAGGCTCTCCAGCGACAGCCACGATCTTGATATTTGGGAAATTTGAGGGATCGTAGAGGGCCAGTATCGATGGCGTGGCTATCACCAGGTCTACCGATTGTAGTGTCGACTCCCAACTAGTCTCATCAGACCCTCGAATGTGAAGTGAGCACCCATTCATCAGGCCGCCCAACACCTCCCATGCACACATATCGAAAGCTACATTGAGCAACTGTGACACATGCATCCCCGGGCGCATTCCAAGATTACCTGGGAACAAGCAGAGGACTGGACGCGATCAGGAAGCTGCAAATATATCCGGCGGTAGGGGCTTACGGTTGGCCAAATTTCCATGAGTGACGACGACGACACCCTTGGGTTTCCCGGTGGTACCTACATATCAATCAGCGGATAGGTCGGGCAAGGCCTGAGTTGGAAAAGAGTACCTGACGTATATATTATGTATGCATCATCATCACTGGTAGAGGTAGTCTCGAGATAGCGGTCGGATCGGGGAGGAGGAGTTTGGGAGATCAAGTCATCTAGACAAGCATGTACGCCTGATGCCAACGAGGATAAACGGGGCATGAATGGGCGAGAGGCGAGAACGAGAGTGGGCGAAGAGTCGTGTATCACATACTCCAAGGTCGAGTCGGTGGCAATACCTCCGTCGATGGGAATATATACGCCGCCACTTTTGAGGATGGCTAATATCGCAACGACCATAGGTATACCACGACGGGTCACCAAGCACACTCGGCTCCCTCGTTGAATACCATACGTCACCAGGAGTGTAGCTGCAAGTCGGGAGGACGCTACATCAAGGGCGCAGTACGACATTTTCAGATCTATATGCTGCAGTGCGACTGAGGCTGGCTGAGTGATAGCGTGGAAGCGGAACGCGTTGTGGACGGTTGAGAACGGGATGGGGCAAAAGGCGCCATATTCGAGCGATAGCGGTTCGTAGGACGTTGTTGGCCGTGGCGTAAAGACGCAAGCCTGGTTGCGAGCTACTTCGAAGAAACGAAAGCGGGACTCGCTAATAACCTCAATAGGCGGAGGTTTGGCTGTTAGCATTCTGGGGTCTTGTGAGCGAGCTGAATGCAGAAGATGGTCAATTTTGGGACAATAAATCATCCTACCTTGACAAGTAAGATCCACGGATGCGGTCAGCTCATCCGCGCTCCCTAAATCCGTAACATAGCACGGCCATCAATGAAACAGGTTCCGTGGATCGGAGTGGATCAATCTTCCTGATGAAATTGTAGATAAGTCTTAATATCGCAGCAATTGGTTTATAACTTACTGGAAGTAGGATCCATCACTGAGAATACCACTCTTGATTGATTGCAGTGCTTCCCTTGACGCGATCACCACGGTGCCGGAGGCGGTCGCTCCAGTGTGAATCAGTCAGCATCCCGGTGATCTCAAGGCCCACCGCTAGGTTCGGGTTCAAAGGTTCATGCCCCCCCCTGAGCTTGTTCACTTCGAACAACCTCCTAGTACCTGGCAGTCCTCAGATTTATCGCCGCCCCATCCCCCTCAGCGTGAACGTTCATGCAACCACTCCAGGAGCCTGTCTGGCGCAAGGGACCTGACGCGCAGTATACAAGGTGAAGTAGTCAAAAACATCGTTGATGTCAGTGTAATGATAATGCAAACATACAGGCCTTTACTTGGTTCGGAACTACTTCTGCACCAAGCACACGTTCATGGTGATGGGTACGTGCAGCGCAGAAGAGCCACACGAGGGCCTTTCATACTTACTACGCGAAACATAGAATGTACCAAGTGTGCATGGGGCTCACATTGAAGACCTCGTTAGGCGCCGACTCTCTCATCCGGCGCTTTCGCCAAGCTCTCGTATATTTGCGGTAAGAGATACTAGCCAGAATGCTGAGATAGCCCACATTTTACGTGTTTAATCTTCTTTTCATATAGTTTTGTCGCGCCTCTGGTTGGCGCAACTATATCCGACGACGAGCAAACTTTGTGGATATACCAACCCGCGAGCTCTAGCAAAGAGGTTGAGACATGGGCTAGAAATGTTTTTCAAGTCATAAACGACCGACTCTCGCCCGCTGATTTTATTCAGCAGTCGACGGAGCGGCGCCTTCCATACATATCCGATGGTGACCATGCTTCCCAGCAACAATGTCGATTCTTTCTTCTAACGAACCCCGAATACGCCTTCTTTGTGCACGGCACCCACGCAATATTCGACGCTCACCCCACTTTCAACATGTTCCATATCTTGCTTGAAGAAATTGTGCGTCTCCGGGATGTCGAGCCTTACGCCGAGCTACCGTGGGGTCGTGAGGGGGATAATTTACCCCCAGGCCCTGCTACTGCGTCAGGTTGCTCCCCGGTAGAATCCTCCCAGATGGAAACCTTATTACGAATGGTCCAGACGCAATTGGATGGCATAGTACATATAGTCTCTCATTAGACTCAGTCCGCATATAATTCAACTGTAATTTTACAGGTTGGACCAACCATGACTTTCGTGCCATCCCAGGCCTCATATGTCAAGGTCCACAGAATCGACGCAGTCGTGCCCCCAGACGAAACAGGGCGAATCCTCTCCATCTTGAAATCACACGGATACACGGTAACCCACCTTGTCCAGGCAGCCTCGGTCGTAGCAATATACCTTCACAACAAGGACCTCCACGGTAATCATGATCAAAATTCTATCTCCTTACCAGGAAACCCGTACGCTGTTCCCCATAATATTGCGATTTCTATCCTGATTGATTGTCCCAGCATCTCGCTACTAAAGTACAACGTAACTCCTTACAATAGACGCTCGCACATCACCAGTTCTATGGCAATGGTCCCAATCAAAGTACCAGTGGAACTTATATCGGCAAATGATAAGGACGTAGTCCGTTCGTTGATCCCAGTCATGGAGCACATAAAATCGATGTATGCAAATTATACATTTGATCCCAATCTCCCATGCCTACACGACGTCCTTCGCTCCAATTCCCGCTCGGACAACTCAGAAACGCTCACGCAGGGCCCTAATGTCGGAATCACCAATATCGGAAACGTTGATCAAATGCTTCCGCAGGCATGGTACACCGAAGGAGCGCCCACAGACCATGCGCCATTGATTGAGGTGGACGATATGTTGTTTGGCCATCGCGTGGGCCACTATCCTGGCGTGTAGGTGTATCAACGGTCGAACTATCGAATTCCCACTCAACAATTTCTAATCAGAATTGCCCATGCTTGGACAATGAAGAAGAGAATCCATTATAAAGTTCAGGTAACGTCCTCCTTCGATTTCTCAAACTATCAATGTTGATATTCCACGTGTCTATAACAGGCTAACGGTAGCTGGGATGAAGGAAGTTTGCGAAACTTCGTAAATAGAGTTGTAAATCTGACAACCTCTTTTGAGTAAGACAGAATATTATATAGGTCAGATTCAAAGGCAGATGTTCAAGTATACTGCAATTGTGGGGCGATCCATGTGGCTACTTCGTAAAGCTTTCACGTTTATGGTCCTCCCCAAGATCTCCGACTTGCAAGTCCTTGACGATAAGTGGTAAAGATGGGCCCTTGTGGGTTTCGCCTTCCACATACGGCAGAACTGTGGTATCAAGCCTCCAGCAAATTTCTTTGTCCGAGAGCCCCAAGGCAAATCGGCCAAGAAGAACGGAGGTCAGGAGCTCTAGGGGGATTGATTAATGATAATCCAGTTTTAAAACAGCCCTTCGACACACTGATCTCAAAGAGAGCGAATTTCATGCCCCTACAAAAGGGAGGTCAGCCTGATCTCCTACGTGGGCCTAAACGATGGAACGTACAGACACGAGCGAGCACCGCCTAGAAACGTCAAGCTGAAAGAAATATGTCATGGGAGGACTGGTCTTCACTTAAAGCAAGTATCTTACGAATCAGAGTAGACTCCGGGCATTTTGAATGCGTGTTGCGTACGGTCCTCCCTGTTGAACCAGCGCTCTGGTATAAATTGATTCGCTGAGGTGCCCCAAAGTTCTTCCGAGCGATTGATAGCCCCGATCCCGACATAAACACGAGTTCCTTTGAGGATGCGGAGTTCCTGACTACCTATCGCCATATCGTGAATCGGGAATTTCAAGGGCACGATAGTGTCTTGCGCGGTTCTGTTGGTGCACAGCCGTGAGCCAGTATGAAGCCGTAAAGGACGCAAGCCGTACTCCCGGCCTACAAATATCACTGGCGGGAAGAGCCGAAGGGTTTCTCGACATACCGCATCCAAAAGTGGAAGATTGTCTAATTGGCGATAGTTCAGATCCTTGCCATCGTTGTTCTATTATTAGAAGTCAATTGTTTTCGCACATGGGGGTCCGGAAAACAATACCGTTCGAGCCGAAACTATCTCCTCTCGCACCCGCTCCTGAAGTTCGGGCTTTGCGGCAAGGATGTGAAGAAGTCTCGACATGGCGCTAGTTGTCGTTTCGTGGCCAGCGAGAATTATAGAGCTGGCGAATCAATCAACACAGATTAATTAAATTACCGCAGCGGTTGCAGGATCAAATCATACCTCATGTTCGCAACAATGTCGTCGTTCGTCAAGGCATATTTGCAATCAATCGACTCCTTAGCCTCCACTAAATTCAAAAGATGAGGAGGGTGATTATTCGAACAGGAATGATACGCACATAAATGTGTACAGAGATCTCTTCCCGAGATGCGACCTAGCTTTTTCAAGCTGAGATTCTGCTGGTAGCCATACATATCTCGGCAAGTCTGGTCCATCAGGTCACAGCACTGCTTGAACTGGGATTGACTGATATCAGAAAGGCTCTGCAAGAAATAGAGGGGTATATCACTTCGCGAGCGGCCTTCCAAGGCAAATACAGCACCAGACGCGAGAGGAATCGGCGTAGCCAAACGGGACGCAGTTTTCTCCATGATTCAAAATAGGGAATCACCATCCACAGCCGTCCCGCAGTTGGCCTGCGCCGGAAACGCAATCAGCAGAGCCAACGATATCAACGATTCAAGGGATCTCACAATACTGTATTCAATGCGCGTTGGAAATCGGAAAATTTGGCATCACCTGCTGCGAGGCAATCTAAAGGGTAACTGATGCCGCCTTTCACTATGAGCTCCAAGGCAGTTGACGACAGCCTCCCGAATATATCTCGGGAAGAAAACCCGACAACCTCCTCGGCGACCGTTTCACGGAGCTGGAGCCCAAATTCAGAACGGCTGATTTTGGAAAGGCATAGATCAAACCTACTCTGTACGCAACATGATAAAAAATTGCTTCCAGCTTGGAAACATTAGATGCGGTAAAAAGAGGGCTGAGTAGTCGCTTCAGTTTGCGGTGTTGATCACCTGGCCATCGAATCAGTACTATTCTCGATGAAGTAGTCAGGACCTACCTTTCACCGAAGCAAGGCCATCTCCGCGATGGATCATGCCAAAAAGTCTGTGAAGCACGTAGTTCAGAGGAGGCAAACATCATGGCCAATTGAACATACCCTGAGAACTCCCTGCATTCTAGGAAGTTTGATTGTTGCCGGACAAGTATGTGACCCACGGCCAAAGGATCTGTGATGTAGAGTGCGTCGCTTTGAAGCTAATGTGAACACCTGTCAACGAGGCGTGTGTGAACTACCAATGGCGATCACTGTACCCCATATAGCGCTCCACGCAGGCGCACAGCATAACCATACCGTTGGGCCATCATATTATGATAGTGGCCGAACAACTCGCTCTCGTGCAAGTCAGCTAAATAACCTAAAAATATTCTGGTTTCAGTCAAGGAAGGAGAGAGTAGAGGCTATTTGACCGTACCCATCCATGTTCTCGACCGCGGGCCCCGTAAATGGGCGTATGGTTTTGAGCGTTGTGAACATAGCCAAGAGATAAGAAGTGCCATCAACGTGGCAAGAACTGCATACACAACTAGGTTGGGCATGTTGACTTAGGATATAATACACTCCAGCTGCTATTAAAGCGATTCTCGTGGACGGATTAGGCACAACAGCTTCGCGAACAAGAAAGTCTAGCGTGAGTACAATCAAGCATTGATCGGTCCATCCGCTTCAGGCAAATGCAGAGTGATAGCCTCAATGGCCAGAGCTGTTGTGAGGCACCGACTCCCTGCGCGGACACCAGTAGATCCAAACCTATACAGCCAGTCCGCTTCCCACCCTCCGTCGGAGTTCTGCATCGAGATAAGTCTGCGTAAGTCTTTGTCGTCGGAAACCCCAACACGAGCGCAAGAAATCAGGCGCATGGCCGATTCCAGCGGTCCACCGCCTAGGCCAACTCTCTCCCGGATCCGCTCAGTAAAGGCTTCCCGCAGAGGGTCTAGTTCTGACGCGTCGAATTGGAGGAGTTTGCTAAGAAAGTAGAGGAAGCACTCTGGGTACACATAGTACCGTGAGCCAGACGTGTATGATCGATCTTGAAGAACCCTGTAGACGAAGTCGAGGGATTGCTTCAATGCTGAGCCAGCGCCATGAGTGTAGAAAAATCGCAGTACATTGACGTTAACGCAGTGGTCAAATCTGGGTCGTGTCTCGTCGAGATATGTCTAAAATACAGGACTTGGAACAAGCGCCGTTGTCATAGGAAATCGGGGACCTACCAAAAAGTAGCCTTCTGGGGTTGTATAGTTTGACATATCCCTCATCAGCATGTCAGCCAGAGAGCTTTGGCAGGGGAGGACGCTCCACGCGATAGATGTAGTGTCCAGGTCGTCGGGAAACGTCTCCGAGAATACGGGTTTGTCTGCAAAGGTAACAAGGTGAGCCTAAGAAAACAGTCACAAGGAAGGTGCTAGCGAGGTACTTCGGAAAAAGTTCCAAGTGTATTGGCAAGGTGAAAGGTCAACAAGACTTCTGTATGCCAGATGGTCAAGATCAGTCGGTAGTACGACTATAACGATAACATGTACCGGTCCTTGGTGACGTCGAGAATAAGCAACTGGGTGAAATTTTCTTCGAATACAATACCAGAGTCAGTGACCGACTTCATATTCCCTGCGTTAGCCCGGAGGAATTCTAATCCTGCCTCGGCTGTTTTGCGAAACGTAGTCATAGAGAGTGGCGGCGAATCCTCTTGGATCGGACCACCGACTCCGGGGTCGACGATTGAAGCAGTGGATGATAGGACACGCGTAGTTAATACGAGATCCTAAGCCCTAATGACGGAGTCTGCTCCTTAAACCGTTTATTCACACTGAGGCTTGGGATTGTAATCTGTCTACTTTGAAGCGTGTGGTACCCACGCGACCGTAATACATGTCTGGGCTACTTCATTGGAGGTGCATTCGACTGGGAAGTGGCGCACACGAGAGCCTAGGGATGCCGTCATGGTGGGCCGACAGATAACGATATATCGGACGAACATAACACTCACCAACTTCGAGTGTACCTAACCACCACCAAGGCCTGGTAGATGGCTTCGAGAAGCGATGTGTGCTTGACGGAATTTCCGATCCCCCGGAGTACCATCTCATCAGAGGTTTGAGATACAGGGCATATTAGCCCACCTACTTGGACCTATTGGTTGAAGAAGTCTTGATGTGTCGATGTATACCACACGGTGAAACGCGCATCTGTCTTACTAAGAGCCCGATCAGTCGCGAATGTAGCTATGTGCTTCCTGGAAAAGTTGACGGAAATGGTACTGAGATCTGAGAACCCACTGAGAGTACAATGACAACTTAGCAGTGACTGAAATGCGAACTGTCCATAATGCTCGGGCCTCCGGGCAGAAACGAGTTTGTATCGCTGCAACAAGCCATCGTTCTCCCTGTTCTTACAGATTGAGGAATGGACTGAGGGAGCGGACTCTGAAGATCACTTCAACGCCTAGGCGGCGATCCAAAATTGCGTGGCTAATGACACTAGGGTAACAAGAACATCGAAAGGATACGTCGAACAGTGGAAAGGGAGGCAGAAAGCAAACATTGGGTATAGCTAGCTAGAATTTCTTCGCCCATGAAGCAAACACCTCGTACGCACGCGTCCTCTCTGGCTCATGCCACTTGGCGAGCAAAACGGCATGCGTGGCGTTTTCAATTTCGACATAGGTTACCAAGTCCTTGCCCATGTCCGCTTCCATTCTGTCTGCGAGGGTCTTCATCGGATCCAAGGTCATTTCCACCGCACCTGCCAAGATCAGAGTGGGCGGGAGACCAGCAAAAAAGGCCTTCAGAGTGCTCTAAACGAAGAGAGGCGGGGGAAATCCATGCATTCAAGTATGAGTCTGATTGAGGGAGAGAGCCGACCAATGAGCGGGTGGAGTATCCGAAAGGAAATTGTGGACGAAGTCACTGTTGGAGTGCGTGTGCATTGATGATTTCGGACCACGATGCGTATTCCCCCAGTCGACAGTAGGGGAATGCAGCATGAGGGCGCCTGGGATAGTGAGAGAGGGAATGCTAGCGTGGACGATGTAGCGAGCCAGACTCAGAGCTAGATGGCCGCCAGCTGATTCCCCAGCAATCATAATGTTCGAGGGCTTGAATCCGACGGTGTTGACGAGGTAGTCGTAGCCCAGCACTGCGTCAATAAGTGCAGCTGGGAAGGCGCCACCGGGTCTCAACGGAGGACCTTGGGAGAGACGGTACTCGACTTGGAAGACACGAGTGTAATGCGGGGCATACTTGAGCGCCTCCGAACAGAAGTATGCACTACCGCCTTTTGGGCCAGCCGAACCTAACTGAAGGTCACATGAATGAGCATGTGATGCACGAGCAAATTAAGCGGGAGAAACTTACCACAAAACCGCCACCGTGGAGTTCGTAAATAACTTTCTCGTCGGGGCCAGCAGGCTGTCCGACCTGGCCGTTTTCTCCGCGCTTCCCGTACCAGAAACCTGCCACCTTGACGGGGTGAATATTGTTCACCTGTGCTGCACTCTCGATCTCGCCGACGACGAGTTCCTGTTTGGGTTCGATCCAAACAAGACCAACCTCATCGGGAGGACCCTCCTTTTCAGGGTCGCATTTCAAAGAGTCGATAGATGTGTCGAACAAGGTGGTAAACAAAAACACCCAAGGACTTGACGAGGAGCATGCGGGATAGCGACCATTCACGCACCGGGCGCCATGCTGGGACCAGGTACCGAACAGTCCAGAAAGGAAGCTTGACAAGAAGGAATGAGAGGGCTACACCAACAAAATAGAGTGTTTTGAAGGGCTGGTGGCGAAAGGCGAAAGGCATAGTTCGACTTGAAGGTGCACACCATGCTCCTGCGCTTTTGACCTGTGTTCCCTGGTGATAACTCTCATCGATATTATGTAATTCTCACATCTAACTGTGCTTCCATCTTGTTAACTGGTTCTTCTATCTTGCCGACAGGAAGACGCTGTGAGGATCAATGATTCCATCATCGCTGCAAAAATAAAGTGTGGGTCCGCAGTGAAGACGGCTGATGGGATGTGACCCCTACGTGATAGCATCCGAAGCTGATGTTGATAAAAAGTTTGAGGACACTGTCCGATCAGCGCGACTATTACCCATGGCGTATCAGGCGATACGGACGGCGTTGACGCCGGCGCTGATGGACCAGGTTTCTCTTACTCTCTGAAGATCTAATATAAGCGCAAGGTCTCTTTCACTTACTCTACTCGGAGAAAGGCAGATGTCTTCGCTAGAAGCACTTCCCCCCATCGACAAACTCAGCCTAATCACCATATGGATTGAGACTTTTCTATGTGGTAAGGACCTGACTCTGACGAAATCTCGGTCTTCTAAATCATCATTGCTCTAGGTATAAAGTATGTCTTACTTGGCTAGGTTGCAACCCAGACCACTGAGTGCTCCTTGAAACGGCTATTGTAGCACGATTGCCTTCTTCGGCACGGTCTATGTACTAGCATTCAAACGGTTGCACCGACCTGCTTCCTATCGGTACCTTATGTTCCATTCAATACAAAAGGCCCACGCAGCACTCACACTGGTGCAGGTACTTGCTATTGACGTCCACACTCTTATATTGCCTCTCCACTGCCCACGCAGCCACCTCGTTGCGACAACTCTTAGTTGCCTTCGTGGATGGTCCAAACGTCAATGTACCCGGGGCTGCGACCCTCTACTTCTTATCCCAAACTGACCCAATTGCATACACTAAATTGGTGCTGTATTCGTTTACCGTAAGTGCCAATATCCATCTCTCTTCAAGACGCCTAGCTGATCCAACGGCTAGTCATTCGTTCAAGACCTCGTCTTGGTAGGTGGGGCCGTTTCCATCCGCAGCTCGAGTATTGAGTAGCATAGATTTGGCGACTTTATATTGTCTTCGGTGGTAACTGGAAGATTGCTATCTTGCCCGTTAGTGTTGCTACCTATCTCTCACGTCGTGTGCGCGCTCATAACTGGATCGGACAGTTCGCAATGGAAATCACCCACATCAGTATGATGGCCCATCTTTACTCTTAAACGTATTTCAACACTCATATCTGCGTACTCATCTAGTCTTGGCATTGATTGGGTCGACGCAGTATTTTCGAGGGGCGGACGTGCAGAGCGAATCCAACAAGTCCGTTGGTGCCGCATCATGGTGCACGGACCTAATAATCAACGTCGTGGTGACTATCGTCATCGCTGGGAGGCTCTGGTGGGCCGGCCGAAGATCATCTGGACTCCAGAACGGCAAGAATGCATACATGGGTGTCATCTGGATCATCATTGAGTCCGGTGCAATGTTCGCGACTGGAACTTTCATCGTCGTGGTGCTCTATTTGAATCCTTCCACGACCGTTTATTCCGTTGTCGGAATTAATATCATCGTGCAACTTGGGGTCGGTATATCTCGCTTACTTTCTTTACGGTGCCCTGACGTTTATCCATGAAGACGTTAACCCCCTTGTTGATCGTCGTTCGCGTCGGACTAGGTATCACTCATGGGGGCCCGAACACCACCAGATACGGAACATCAAGCACTTCAGCTCCCAGCTCGGTCGGGCCTGTGCAGTTCCGTGCAGACAGAAGTTCTACTATGCCCATGGGATTGATCACTGTGACCCAAACAAGTCACACAGATGTAGACTCTGTCAAAGGAAATGGGTCTTACATTAACAGGGACAATAAGGCGAGTCACTTGTATGTAGAGTAGCAGTGAATTTGGGAGGCGAAGACAAACCTTGTACTTAGTAGCAATGTGTTGTTCAAAGTCTGTTTTGTGTTTTATATAATCTCCATCGATCTACGAAGTAACTTCTACCAAAGACGATATTCTGAATATTACCAAGTAAACTGGCTTCTCATTAATGACTATGCGGAGGAGCCACAAGTGCTGTCCCAACTACCTTTCATGCCATTTGATGCAAAGCGAATGAGTTGACGTTGAAAGGAGTTGGGTACAATTGGCCTAACAAATGTTCACTGGGTCCCCCAACTCGGCTATCGTGCCGTGTGCTGGGTATGCATACATGCCGTCTGGGTTATACTTTCATAGACGGATTACTTTCATGCTGTAGGTCATTAGATGACAGAGAGTTGGGGCAAAGCCTGGGCAAGACGTTCGGTGGTCAGGAATCGTCAGATATGATGATATCCATACCTGATCCAAGCGCCCTCAGGGTGTTCACAGTATGCCTAATCGCTCCCACTCACAGACCCAAGCCACGACCGTCCCCGAACCATGTTTCAGCATCGTCACCCGGCCTGCTGGCGAATACCAAAGTACCTGGATTGATGTCAACGGGGGGCTGCGGTCGTCGGGAAAGTGCTGACGCTTTCTCGCACTTTCTCGGAGCTGGAAGAGCATATGGGAGGCTATAACTGAGTGGAGGACGCACTGGATCCTGAAACATGTACGACGTGAATTGGTTAGGCGAGAACTGATGGGGTTATTAGTGGGTAAAGAGGTGTACGGTATGAGTAGGCTGGCGCTCTCCGGCTGATAGTCAGTAGTAAGTTTCGAGATCGTAATCGTATGTGACGTTCATAGCTCACAGGTTCCGTTAGAAGGATGACGATCTTTATGCAGGAGACTACTAAGGGGGAAGTGTTCGCACAGTGCTGTGAGTTTCTGGGGTTCGCACTTACAAGCCATGAGAACATAGTACATAATCCCTGAGGGGAGAGCTGAGTACTTACGAGCGTTGCGCATTCGAATCGATTCTTACCATTCTGGTACACTCTGAGCAGGAAGCCGTTTGATACGTGCCCAACTGACGCGGGAAATCATCAGTATTCACAGTGAACGATAATCCTCCCTTCAAGGCGCGAAACTCACAATGTCGAACACCCCTGGAGAGCAGCAAGATCATGACCACTATAAGACCAGAGTAACCAAAGTTTATTCGCCATCACCAAAAGACAAAGAAAGGATATTGTATTCCGTATAATGCACTCACGAGTTTCCCAAAATACCAAACCCAAGAAGGCTGGGAAGACGATGTTGCTGCGAGGGGCCGAGAAGCAGCCGTTTAGATTCGGGGCGATGATGTTCATATTGTCAACTAGGTAGTCGAGCAAACAATGAGCTCTACGTATGACGAAGTCAGGGAGAGATCGAAGGGTCAGTTTTACAGGTCATTTCGTCACTAAACATCACGTAGGAGATCGAGGTGATTCCTGTCCCAAGGATGGCCCCGATCAATAAAGACGCGCCCACGATTCTGGAGAATTGCCAATGTGCCCAAACTCGAATGACCATTATGACTACACCAAGAAGGCTCAGCTACAAGCAATGCAGCAACTTCACAATGATGTTGATAGACGCACCTTTGGACATGATTATTCCCGCAATTATCATGCCTATCGTTGAATAAGCGACAGGCCGCTGCACTTAGACACGCCGGATACAAAGAGATGCATGCGCTCACAACCAGACACATGGTAGGTGTATGCGCACATTTCGGCAGTTATGGACAGAACGATGCTGCCTGTCGATAATATAAAAATTCGCAAGCAGAGGGAGGGTATGGACCCACGATACACCCCCATGCTTGCATTGACGAACGAAGGGTACCTGTTGAGGAGGGACAGGACTTTGCCTATACTCCATGGTGCTCTCCAGATCAATTCACATTCATCATACACAGTCAGCGTATGGTCGTAAACCTGGCAGTACTATCAGGATCATAACGCCCCATATGATGAATTTAATCAACCCAACGACATGGAGGTGGGGAATTTCTCGCCTTGCGTTGAGTGGGCCTCATAAAGGATTCACGAAAGCTGGTAACACCACAGGATGTGTCCGCACGTTGCTGATGCTTCTACATAAAGGTGAATCACCTAAAGTGAGACCAGGTGAGACCCCTGAAGACACGGGCGAACGACAAGCTGGCCAGGGTTAACGTTGTGTCTTCGGTCGTAGTGGGTCTTTGGTCATCGTAGAACCAGACTTGGTAACTTTCTGATTCGTCGAGTCCGCCAACGACCAAGTGGGGGTACTGTACCTTGAGCGCGGGGCCCCGCGGGTGCCTCAACGGGTGAACCGTCCCCGTGATTCCCATCACCGAAATGCATCAACACCGACGGCGAAGCGAAGCGAGCTCCTCATCATAAACGACGTGATCTAACGCAACGCGACGCTGTGAGTGAAACACGTCTTGCGACTTGCCTTGTACTACTTTCTTGGGAATTCGTTTCACTTTGATGCTGATGGTTCGGCGTCCATTACCAAAGGCAACGGTGCGAGCGTTTCTCAATTGCGATCAGAGTTGAGAACCGGAGTAAGTTGAATCCACAGTAGGCTGGCCTTGGCTCTACGGTGTTTTTCGTTGAACTGGTCTGACCCTCGTACGGCCATCCACATCCATATTACTTGGCCTATCTCGCGGGGTGCGATATACAATGCACGATGGAAAGTAACGGTCGCGCCAGTGTACGAGACATGATAGATATAGATAGTGTATAAGAAAGTTGGCCTACATCTGATAATTTAGGCTCGCGTCGACGCGGTGGCCGTGGAGGTTCGCTCGGGTAAAGTATGCGGCGCGGGCAAAATCAATGCACCGTGATTGGTTGGCGTTAACGAACATGGAATCACGTGGCGATGGATTGCATAAAGATTGGAGTTCCGCAACATCCGAAATGTCCCTTCACCACTAACCAACACCATCATCACCAATTGTCGTTGACCGCCCTCACCATCTCGACGACGACAACGACGACAATGTTCAACCTAGCGAACCGCACTGCTGGTGCTCTTCGCTCGCTGCAGCGCATGGCCGCCGGCATGGCCACGGCTGCACCGGAGCGAATTGGAGATACCAAAGTTCCTATGAGTTTGCTTGAAAAGGGCGCATACGTCAACTACCAGCGTATAGAGGACAATCTGGTCATCGTTCGCGATAGGTCAGCCAATGTGCAGCTTTCTATTTCTGCTTCATCATACTGACCCTACTTAGATTGAAGCGACCATTGACCCTATCGGAGAAAATTCTTTACGGTCATCTTGACGATCCTCATGGACAAGATATTGAACGTGGTGTCTCATATCTCAAGCTGCGGCCTGACGTATGTATCGAGTTCTGAGGTATCCTTTTCCTTCAGCTTACAATTATATATCAGCGAGTCGCCTGCCAGGACGCTACGGCGCAGGTATGTTATCATACGTCACTTATGACTTTACGCAGTGCTTACCCTCATTCTAGATGGCTATCTTACAATTCATGTCTGCTGGCATGGACACTGCTGCCGTTCCGACCACCGTGCACTGCGACCACTTGATTGAGGCCCAGGTTGGTGGTGTCAAGGATTTGGCCCGCGCTATCGATACCAACAGGGAAGTTTACGACTTTTTGGCTACTGCCACTGCAAAGGTACGTGACTTTTCGGTTCCCCTTATATCCAGTTGCTGATACGTGCTTAGTACGGTCTTGGTTTCTGGAAACCCGGCTCTGGTATCATCCATCAAATCATTTTGGAGAACTATGCATTCCCTGGCGGTCTCATGATTGGTACCGATTCGCACACGCCTAACGCTGGTGGCCTCGGTATGATTGCATGTGGAGTTGGAGGTGCTGATGCGGTCGACGTCATGGCTGGCCTACCATGGGAGCTTAAATGCCCGAAGGTCATCGGCGTTAACCTTACTGGTAAAATTAGCGGCTGGACTTCTCCCAAAGGTATTTATATTCACCGTTTCGAAGGCTGCAAGACTAACCCGCATGGTGCCTGTAGATGTTATTCTCAAGGTTGCCGGCATATTGACGGTCAAGGGTGGAACTGGCGCTATCGTCGAATACAAGGGTCCTGGTGTCGAATCACTCTCTTGCACGGGTATGGCGACTATTTGCAACATGGGTGCTGAGATAGGCGCAACAACATCGATGTTCCCATTCAACAACCGCATGGTCGACTATCTAAAGGCTACCAAGCGCGGTGACATTGCCAACTATGCTTCCCGCTTCGCACACAATCTCCAGGCTGATAAGGGTTCCCAATATGATGAACATATCGAAATTGTATGTTTATGTTTGTGCTGCAGTAGTGACCATGTTACTGAACATTGCTTCAGAACTTGTCAGAACTCGAGCCCCACGTCAACGGTCCTTTCACTCCCGATCTCGCCACCCCCATCTCCAAGTTCGCCCATGCTGTTGAAGAGAACAAGTGGCCCGCTGAGCTCAAGGTCGCCTTGATAGGTTCTTGCACTAACTCTTCGTACGAGGATATGTCTCGCTCTGCCTCCATCGCCAATGAAGCCAAGGCACACGGTCTCTCCGTCGCAAGCAAGTACACAATCACTCCCGGTTCCGAGCAAGTCCGCGCTACTATCGCCCGTGATGGTCAAATGGCTGCTCTTGAGGATGTTGGAGGCTTGGTTTTGGCCAACGCCTGCGGTCCTTGCATTGGTCAATGGGACAGGAAGGATGTTAAGAAGGGCGAACCCAATTCTAGTAAGCTCTCCTCTTTCTCCGTGGTACTCCAGTAGCTCACCGAGTCACTCGCAGTCATCACTTCTTACAATCGTAACTTCACTGGCCGTAACGATGCTAACCCCGCTACTCATGCCTTCGTCGCCTCCCCTGATATCGTGACTGCCATGGCCTTCGCTGGCGACCTGCGATTCAATCCCCTCACTGACACCCTCAAGGGTGCCGATGGCAAGGAATTCAAGTTTTCTGCCCCCACTGGCGACGAGCTCCCCCCTCGCGGCTATGACCCCGGTTGAAGATACTTTCCAACCTCCCCCCGAGGATCGTGCTTCTGTTCAAGTTGCTGTCAGCCCCACTAGTGACCGTCTTCAGCTGTTGAAGCCCTTCCAGCCATGGGACGGCAAGACACCAAGTGATCTCCCCATCTTGATCAAGGTCAAGGGCAAGTGCAGTAAGTGCCTTCTTCACTTGCAAGTTCAGCCCTAAAGTTCCTTTTAGCAACCGATCACATCTCCGCCGGTGGACCCTGGCTCAAATACCGTGGCCATCTCGAGAACATCTCGCAAAATTGTCTAATTGGTGCCATCAACATTGAGAATGGTGAGGCTAACAAGGTCAAGAACCAACTTACCGGAGAATGGGGAGGAGTCCCCCAGACTGCTGCCTCTTACCGCGAGAAGGGCATCAAGTGGGTTGTCATTGGTGATCACAACTACGGTGAAGGTTCGTCTCGTGAGCACGCCGCCCTCGAGCCCCGCTTCCTCGGCGGTCTCGCCATCATCGTCCGTAGCTTTGCCCGTATCCACGAAACCAACTTGAAGAAGCAAGGCATGCTTGCTTTGACCTTCGTTGACCCCGCCGACTACGACAAGATTCGCCCAGACGACAAGGTCGATATCCTCGGCCTCGAGGACTTCACGCCCGGCCAGAACTTGACTCTCAATGTCAAGCACTCCGATGGCGCCTCCGAGCAGATTCCCCTCGCACACTCTTTCAACGAGGGACAGATTGAGTGGTTCAAGGCTGGCTCAGCATTGAACTTGGTACGTCACTTCCTTTCACTATATATGCTCACAAACGGGGCTGATACGAGTGTGTCGTTTAGATGGCTGCCAAAGCCAAGGGCAACTAGACGGCTCCGTGCCTTTTTGCTCCTTCCTTCCTTTCCATTTAATGTATCCGTACAAAAATAATGGATGTCTTCGTCCATCGTCACAGACATTCCCTTTCCTTATTTCATCACTTTTTGTTTCCTCGACGCAAATGCAATGTATTTGAAAGCAAGTAAGGGATCATCGATCACCCGTGAAGCTTTGAAGCATGAAGCAAAGTTGTGTCATTTCAAAAGCGGTATGTGTAGTACTACGCTCTCTTGCTCAACCGATTAAGTACTTAGGAATGGTGACTGCCCGTTTCATGATCAAGCCATTCAATCACTCACAGTATGAACGCAATTTACCAACGCATAGACAGTGTGTGTTCGCCACACCGTCTCGATAGCCGTATATCCTCAAGTAATATTTGCGGATTACCCGGGGTGGGCGGATGGTTCCCGAACAGCCCGCCTGCAACGTTGCTTGGACCCCGCAGACACTAGCTTTCTCCAATGCAACCGCTTGTCAGCCCACGTAGCTTCTAGAACCGGCCTTTTGTACAAGCAGGTTAACCGTTACAGGGATCCGCCCCAAGGATCTTCGCTTGCCTCGTGCTCTGCCGCTGCTACGTCGTGTTAAGGGGACCTTCACCTCCAAGGGACCCACACAAGGGGCCACCCGCTGCACGTCTCGCTTACGAGATCTTGGCTACTACGCTAACGAGGGCAGGCGGCGGCTTGGAACCGACCGTGCTAGGAAGCAAACCACCACCAGCAGACACATCACTCACTACCGAACGTACACGAGTATACGAGGAGGTTGAAGTCGTCCTTAACGACAGCATCTTATTGTTTATGTTATGGCACTCAGCCTGTGGAGTCCTCCCCGTTCGTGACACTCCTCATCTTTGCACTATCGACGACACTCTCAGCTCGCCGTAATGCAATTCATCGTTGCTTCCATCCTGGCATTGGTTACTTTATCCATCGCTACGCCTTTGGACAATGTATGTATGTGGTATCCCTCCTCAAAAAATTCATTGATTATACCGTGGTTCGCCTTACCTCCATAGCTGATGTAATTGTTATCCGCGAAGTCGCCATAGACGATGGGTTTGTCTATCCTGGATAAGCTGTTGGCGTTGCCACACCAAGGTACCGCTATACTTAGCGCCATTGTGGGCGGCATTGCAATTTCCGGATGTACCGATCGCGATCGGCCGACCGACAACGGGCGTCCAGCTCCTATCTCCTCCTCTGCCATAGCTCCTGACCAGTCTCCGTGGTCCTACGGAGTACGGGCTTGCGCAGAGCGTGGTTTCTGTGCTCTGACGGCAGTAGATAGAATTTATGTGTTCAGGCGAACTCCCTCTGGTCCGCACGTTGCCCCATCTCTGTCCGGTTGACCGAGACTCAGCCTGAAAAGTAAGGCAGTTGCTGGTTTACACACGATTAACATATATCCACATTTAATCTGATTTGGGCGAAAAATATGCTCAAACTTGCCATGTATTACAATCGTGAGCAGTGGGAGTGGATGCGAAAATGGATGGGTACCTGGTGGGAACTAGGCGCCCGTCGATCATGATCGGATTCAACACGAAAGCTAATAAGATTACAAAGAATGCATTTTCACTCAATGTAGATTACAACATATCCTACCAACAAGAGAGAAGAAACGGTCGGAATCTGCAATATCTACGTCGTTCGCGATCCCTTCAAGTACAAATACTTCGAAGTAAGTAAAAGCATCATAAAATGGGATGAGAGGAAGAATTCTGTACGGGGAGATTAACAGGGAATGGTGAACGTGTTGGTATATCTTGAATGCCCTATAATGTGACAACTAGAATGAATAGGAAGTGCGTTTGGCGCGTGACCTGTTGAATAACAACAGAAGTAATGCCGTTTGCCTGTATATGTGGCATAGTGGTGACAGGCGACCTAGTGGTCGCGCGCAAGTTGAACCCAATGGAGGTAGAGAGCAAAAGAGTGGAAGGTGTAATGAATGAATGGCTCAGAGGCCTGGAAGATTTAAAGTCCTATGTTGATCGGCTGGCAGCCCATGGCAACTAGGCCAGCTAAAGACGAACGAATCAGAAACGTTGAGAGTAGTTAGTCCTGACTAAGAGGTGCTTACTGAAATGAACGTTGTCGCAGCAAACGGTTTGCGCCGTGCTAAATGCGGCGGTAAGCAATCGTTACGATCGGACGGATTAGACGACATACCATGAGCCCCCCGCCAAGCAAAGAGTTGCAGGTGAGGCCAACATTGCCGACCAACCCGTCGAGGACGACGCCCAGTAAACCAAGCACGTCGACAACGCTCGGTGCTGAGCTCTCTTGGACGGAGTTGCAGCATTGCACCGGTCCTGAGCTACACTTGTTGGCGTAGATATCAACGTCGTTCTTGACGTAGGTGTCGCCGTATGCGGGGAGCGGGGCTACGATGTCTTCGGGATACTCGTCGTAGTAAGGCGTTTCTCCGTGAGGTGGTGCAACGGGCAAAGGAGCAACAGTGTCCTCGCCTTCGCCGTAGGAACCATACGAGGGGGCGATAGGAGCGGGAGCAATAGGAGCGGGAGCAATAGGAGCGGGAGCAACCACTTCAGGGTACTCCTCAACGGGGGGAGAGGGAACATAGGGAGCTACTGGGGCTGGTGCCACCTCGGGATGTTCCATAGGAGGAGGGGCAATAGGGACGGGGGCAACTTCTTCAGGAACATACTCTGGCACAGGAGCGTACTCTTCCTCTTCGTAGTAGTAAGGTGCCTTGCCATAGTCCTCGACCGCTGGCACGGGAGCAATGATGTCCTCTGGGGGGTAATCGGGCGCATGCTCCGGCACATACTCCGGCACATAGTCTGGTGCGTACTCTGGCACGGATTCTGGCGCATAATCTGGCAACGGCGCCAAGTCCTCACCATAGTCCTCTGCTCCGTAGGAGTATGCTTCAGGCAAAGGTGACGCTACGACGGCAGAGATAATCATCAGCGTGAGCGTAGTCGAAACGAGTAGATTGTGTTTAAAGAACATGGTGGCGACTCGTTGATTGTCGGTTAGGGATATTCGTCAAGATCGTTAGATATGAATGGTGGAGTCGTTGGTAGGTTGATTGGCGTTGGGCGAGAGCTGGTACAGTTTTTATGATTAGATGAGAAAATGAAAGTGGGTGATCGTGACTCGGAATGGGTTCGTTGGATCGCGCTGATAATTGATTGTTCTTGGAACAGGGATTTATAAAGTCTCCTGCTGTCGAAGTGCAGGCGGGACATCATTGTCCTGGTGAGCCACAATCGCCATGTCAGGAATGCCAAGGATAGTGCAACGTGCTGTGACAGGGATACGAGGC
The DNA here is from genome assembly GCA_029467805.1 of Pleurotus eryngii var. eryngii. NCBI lineage: Eukaryota > Fungi > Basidiomycota > Agaricomycetes > Agaricales > Pleurotaceae > Pleurotus > Pleurotus eryngii. Next base: position 718,436 of record SZVJ01000009.1, on the reverse strand, counting down.
AACGCAGTAACGCTGCTGGAGGCCTGCTGGCGCCTTCGCAGCAGGAGGCATGATGGTCACTGGTCACATTTGGCGGCGGCGGGAAGCACGGAAGTGGCATTGGGCGGACTCGTACTGTAGCTGGCGTAAAATATTGCACCCTGCATCGGTGTTCATGGAGACGAAGGGCAGCACATATTGAAGACCGTGCGTGGCAATCCGAGGTACATTGCAACCAGCGAGATGTCTGTCATATTGCGGAAGTAAAATCAGCTCCCACGATATTAAACATTGTCCTGTCGGGGAAAGCGGGCTATAAGTCGAAGGTAAAAAGGGATGTCCATAAAGTTTGATATTGGTAGATATACATGGGTTTGGGCGGTGGAGCGCAGGAGGCAGGGTGGCGAAAAGTTAGACGATGATCAAGGGGCTGAAAATGAGATGCATGATGACTAGATGATTGTATGACGCGGGGAATATGCAGGGAGGGGTATCGAATCTACGTAAGTACCATGGGCGTGTATGGCGAGTGACCTGACCGTGAACGAAAAATCCAGACATTATCCAGCAAATATTTACAAAAGCACAAATGCGAGCCCGGGGGAATAGTGGAACATGAAACAAACGAAAACGAGGAAAGTATCAAGAAATATAGCACGTCACCGAGTGGCCTCGCGCGTGCATCTTCACCTTGCCTAAATCCCGCCGAGTAACGTTCACGCCGTAACAGTCCTCCAGCCAGACATCCTGGCCCTTGCAGCTCTCGAGGATGTTCTCCCAGAACTTGACCACCCTAAGCTCAGGACCTTCAATGTCCGATCGGCCCATCCGCATAAGATGGCTTCCGAGGCTCATATCGCGCACGTACTTCAGTCCTGGGAATGGCTTGCTAGAAGCTGTAGGCAAACCCTGAGGCAAACCCAAGAGGGTTTCGATCTGGCCCTTCAGTCGGAAGAATGGCGCCTCATTGGTTAGATCTCGGTGTATCCTATCCGGAACGACTTCTAGATCGCTCAGCATCCGAAGATCGATGTCGCGGATACCGATGAATTCGAGTGTTGGATGGGCGGGGAGTAAGATATGTGGCGCTATCCAGTCGGGAGTTCGCCAATTCCACTCCGCATCTGCCGAGCACACGAACTGGGTCAAATTTGGACACCACTTCGCAAGGGGAATGGATGCTGAGAGGTTGTGGTTCTGGGAATTGGGGTTGTTGGGTAAAAGAGGGAAGGCTGATGACGTCAGCCAATGCTCTTCGATTGAAGAGCTTGAGTGACCAAGTTCCAGTTGGTTTAGAATGGAACCATGGACTCGGAAGAATTGCGCAAACCCTTCTCCGGCGTAGGAGAAGTCGGCACTTACGACGGATAAATTAACAAGTCTTGGCATGGACCACGTCGAAAGCACGGAGAAAGCATCGTTATCGAGCGTTACTTTGAGTGAACGAAGGTTGGGTAGCGCTAGAGCGTGCGCGGAAGGGTCGAGATCACCGGATAAGTGTGCAGGAAGACCGATGGAAGGAGGGAAGCGATGTGGCGGGTTGGCTGACACAAAAGTAAGCTCAAGAAACTCGAGGTTCGCCGAGGTGCTTCGCAGCGTGGGTGACATGTGGAGATGGAAGGAAGCATCGTCGTAGTTCGTCCAACTCAACCGTCTTAGGTTATTATTTGGGTGGGCGAGGGCGGATAGCAATTTCTGCGGGGATGAATAGTGGTCGGAGTATTTCTCTGCGGTAGAGGCGTAGAGGCTGCGGCGGATAGATCGTTGGTCCGAATAGATCAACAGCCGAGGGGAGTAATCGAGAATCGTACGTAGGTCTGTGGGGTCGCATCGTTCGAGGGTCGAAGTTTCGATATGCAATCGGCGGATGTAGCGACCGCTTTGACAACCAATCATCACCTCCTTGGTTGGGTTGAGTGGTGCGTACTGGCAGGCTTGGGAAAGGAGAGTGAGGGCAAGTGCCTTAGCTTGCGCTGCGCATGATATCCAAACGAACTCGTAGAGCACCTCCTGGGTGAACGAGTGCCATCGCTTGGATACAAGGGAGAAATTACACTTCTGCCGCATCGAGGCCGCATAGTGCGAGCGATGAAGGTGAGTGGGTGTGAGAAATGAAATTGGCTGGGAAGTGTCTAAAGGATCGGGGATTGAGAGTGAAGTGCAAGCATGGCGCAGAATGAGTGTCCATAGCTCGAGCGGGAGGCCAGGCAGCACCCGCGGCACCGTTGGGCTCGGGGGCTCGCTACGCCTGGACATTCTTCGCTTAGAAAATTGAGACAATTAAGATGTGAAGATGATGACTTGCCTTTGTCCGTGCTTCCGCCTGGATAAACCGACAAGAAAAACTGCCTAATCGCTGTTTCAGACGTTGAATGTTGCTGTCCAGTGTATGGGACATGGTTTCGCGGGAAGGAACGACGAGGAGGTGATCGCGGAGACAGCAACAAGGGATCGATTCTTTTGCCCGACGTTCTGTGTTCCCACGATCGCACCTCCGTTCTCACGTGACTACTCCTCCATCGCAACTTCAACCCGAGACATTTATTGATCTGATGTTGATGAAATTTCACAGGCAGCGTAGATGATGCTGAAGACGTTTCGCCGCCAATGTCCTGCAGCAACACGAAATTTCCTTTGTGCCTCGCGAATACGTGGCATTTCTACCGTGACCCCATCAGATGCACAACGGAGCACGATTTTTGCGCTCTCCACTCCTCCTGGCAAGGCAGGAGTCGCCGTTATACGCGTCTCTGGCCCTGACGCTCTCGACGTATGGAAGAGGGTAATTCGAAATGCTAGAAGGCGCGGGGACCTTGGAAATGGAATATATTATCACCCGGAGCAGCGGAAGATGGAGAAATGTAAAATTGTGCATCCAGAAAGCGGGGAACTCTTGGATGATGGTCTTGCGGTGTTCTTCAAAGGTGAAATTGAGATATTCTTAGTCAGGGCATATTCATCATTGATGCTATAGTTGTTTCTAATCCGTGTTCGCTTTCACCAATTAGGCCCAAAGTCGTTCACAACGGAAGATGTAGTTGAACTGCACTTGCACTCTGGCCGAGCTATCATCTCAGCAGTGCTCTCTGCGCTTGCTACCATCAAATCATGCCGCCCGGCAGAGCCAGGCGAATTTACTCGCCGAGCGTTTCTCGGTGGCCGAATGGACTTGACTCAGGTTGAAGGCCTACGTGATTTATTGGAAGCACAGACGGACACGCAACGCAAGTTGGCTCTTCGGGCTGCAGCTGTACGTCACATTAGCGTAGCCAATATCTGACTATGATCTAACAATCTATTAGGGAGACATGAGAGTCCGGTTCGAAGAACTGCGGACGCAGATTATCCATTGTCTGGCCATGGTCGAGGCTCTTATCGACTTCGGTGAAGGCGAAGAGATCGAAGAGGGCGTCTACGAGCAAGGTACTATCCATCATGTTACTGAAAATCCCTGTTTGTTGACTTGCCTCAGCTCAGATCGAAGCCCGTAATCTACTGCAGACCATAAATGGCCATTTGAACGATAGTAGACGCGGCGAAATACTCCGAACAGGCATTCGTCTCGCTATCTTTGGTCCCCCCAACGCGGGGAAGAGTAGCTTACTCAACTTTCTCGGTTTGTTGGCCCATCCGTGAATCAATGCGTCGCCCTGACTTTTTTTGTGATAATATGTAGCCCGGCGCGAGGCGGCTATCGTTACACCAATCCCCGGGACGACGAGAGACGTTATTGAACTCTCTTTGGATATCGGCGGCTTGCCTATCATTGTTGCAGATACTGCTGGCCTACGAAAGACTGAGGACCTTGTAGAGAGCATTGGCATCGAACGGACAAAGGAAGCGTAAGCAGTTACCTGATAATTTGCTCACCTCTGACTCACCCGTTTCCCAGCGTACAGGCCGCGGACGTGTCTATTTGTGTGCTTTCATTGCCCGGAATGCTGAACAGCGCCGCATCACCTTCGAAAAGGAAAAGTCTAGAGGCCACCGAACACCAGAGCGTGCCCCAAATTCCGTCATCAGTAGCATCCCTCATCACCCAGAACACCTGCTTCCTCCTTAATAAAGCTGACCTACTTGACTCCACAATCACGACCACGCCATTGGGCGTCGTTTCGCAGCTATTGGAGCGGGCGATGGGGAAAGAAGCGAACGGTGAAAAAATGGAAGCTACAGCTAGATGGGAGAATGTTTGGGCTGTTAGCCTCCAGAACGGAAAGGGGACCGAACAATTCCTGCAATCCTTCGCAAAAATCGCTGAAACAGAGGTCCGTATGCTCGCCCGACTAATTTTGGGTCATTGTCGCTGATGCACACGGGCGAAGATACGATATCTCCGCCGACGATTCCGTGCTGAACGATTCGTACATGCCGTTGATTACCCATACCCGCCAGCGAGTACACCTCGAGTCGGCGGCGAGATTCATAGAGGCATTTCTCTCCACTCGTAAGCATTACAGCCCTTTCATCTTTCCGGCGGATGTTTACGATGTCGGCCGTTAACTTTCTTCGTAGCTCCGGAGGATGTAGTTCTCGCTGCAGAAGAACTTCGTTATGCTGCGCAAGCTGTTGGCAAAATCAGCGGCTTGATTGATGTCGAAGATGTGTTAGATGTTGTGTTCAAGGACTTCTGCATCGGTAAATAATTACCAAACTTTTTTGTTGCATAATTAGGCGTCGACTGAGGCCGCCCGAATAACTCATCGGTATACCCTTTCCACAGTAGATACGGATCACATTTATTACGCTCGCTTGTAGGTAGCGCCTATGATTCGCGCCCAAACTTGGGCTGCGCTGGGTACGACCCCTTAGTGCATGACTACTATTAATTTAGCCAGCGGATGGCCGTACTCTTTAATTTACCCGCCCGTTCTGTGGGCGTACAGTGATTCATATTCATTCGGTACTATAGGTAACGGTAATTACTGCTGATCGTAGCATTGGGAGTTGCTAATTGTCTTCCTACTCCGATGCCATCGATCATACATGCCGGACTGGGATCCGGACACCTCAAGCTACAGCATTCAAGTCCACACTGCGAAATGACGAGCAGTATTCCAGTATGTATCCGAAGCCCCAAGTATTCTACTGCCCCAGTCACGTGTCTTCTAGACACCGCGATCAATTCAATTCAATTGTGGACTTCCTTTCAACTCGAACTTCGTTACCGCGTATTCCACCAGTGTTCCTCCTCTTTTCCACCACCTGCGCGCGTTCACAAGTAAAACATGGGTCAAACACGTCTGTACCACTTTTTGACTGGATTGCTGGACACTCAATGAAATGATGAAATGATAAAACTAGCATCTCAGTTTATGGAGGACATGCAAAGGCGGTCCAACTGTGCGTGCATCCTGTGTGTCAATGACCAGGGGACTGATGAATCGTGATCCATGAAACTATATCATTGCTCTGCACACTCGGCAAATGGTTCCATTGGGATAGTTACTCAGCCAGAACTTGAGCGGCTGAAGAAGCGATTTATGAAACTGGATAGGTGCGAGATCATTATTTATTCGCTTGCTCGCCACATTTCGCGATGTACTTGGCTGTTAACATGGATTGCGTTCAGTGATGGATCAGGATCAATTGACCGTGAAGAGTTCCTGCAGATACCGCAGATTGCAACGAATCCACTTGCCTCGCGAATGATAGCAATATTTGACGAAGAGTACGTGATTGCGATCTGGAGCAGCACCGTGGTATCCCCTTTGCTAATGATGGGATTGCAGTGGTGGAGGAACGGTCGATTTCCAGGAGTTTGTTGGTGGCTTGAGCGCATTTAGCAGTCGAGGTGGTCGCGAAGAAAAGCTGCGATGTGAGTTCCCATCGCTTCCATCGCTTACGGCGCAGGTATTTTACACCTGGTACACGTACTGATACTCTAGACGTCTAGTTGCATTCAAGGTCTATGACATGGATCGAGACGGGTTCATATCAAACGGCGAATTGTTTTTGGTATTGAAGATGATGGTTGGGAACAATTTGAAGGTCATCTATGTTTGTTTACTTCCAAAGACCTCATGCGCTAGAATTGGATTCAACAGGATCAACAACTACAGCAGATCGTTGACAAAACAATAATGGAAGCTGATAAGGATGGTGATGGGAAACTGAGTTTTGAAGAATTCGCGACGATGGTGTCAAACACCGTAAGTGCCTGTCTATTCTCCTTTGTAGATGCTTCGTCTCATCGACCCCGTGTGGCTTAGGACATCGTGAAACAAATGACGCTTGAAGATCTATTCTGATGTCTTGCATCTTGGCCACCACTCGTCGCATCGCATTTGTTTTCTCTACACCGTGCGTACAGGTTCTCCCCGTACGCTTTCGACACCGCTCATTTCCACATTGCGCAGATATTTCAACTTGTAGTACCTCTCTTGTGTCATTGTTTTCCTACATATACGGATTATGCATAATTCATAATGGCTGAAGAGCTGCGTGGTGGAATCCAGAGCTCGCCGTCGCCCACAAGAAGACCTAGAGGCATACAGGTGATCCGAATCATCAATAAGCACCTGGTGAATATCCATCCTACGTACTTACCCTCGCTTCTGCCTACGGGTGGTCGGGCAGAAGGAAATTGTATTGCCCATGATTGCAAACAAATTCACTTCGTAATGGCGGCCCGGAGGTTAGCTAACCGGCCCTCTGGCCCCCTAGAACGATACTTTGCTCGCGCTAGGCCCATGTACAGCCGGGGGAAGAGAACAGTGGGAGGGTGGGTCGGGACGCCGAACTTTCTATCCGTGACCTACTGATCCCGGTTCTAGGAGATTCCGGATTGGATTTTGGCGAACTTGATCGCGACATCGAAGGCAAGCGCTGCTTACAGATCGCGTCGAGAGGCAATCGAGATTATGCCACGATCGCGAAGAGTGAGTTGGCTAGAATGTCCTCGCTCGGATTGAATTCGCTGATTGTGCGAAGTACATGTGTCAGCATGCGTAGAAGGTACGTGGAACATTTTTTAATGTGCGCATATGTGTGCGTCTGGGGCGTGTATATACACGGGCCTAGCGATAGGAGGCCCGAGACACAGCGGCCGACAATCGGAGGGTGGCTGCTTGTTCTGACCGGCGAGCTCGAGATCCTTATTCCGGGCAGGCGTCGTGTGTGCTGATCCACTCTTCATGTGCTGGATTGTGTGAGAATGCATGTTCATGACCCTCTTCGTCATGAATTTAACGGAAGTAGCGATCAGAAAAGCTAGGAGGTGGGTGGGTCGGGTGGGTTTCTGCCTAGTCAACTAATTTTGGGGTGCAGTTGTGACTCGTACAATCTCTGTTGATTAGGGCGGGTCGACAAGATAAGGACAGCAAAGGACAAACTCAGCCGTGGCGAAATTGTTACTACGCTAGCAAGCTACGATAAGCGTCCATTTCGAACGTCTATCGGTGCTCGCAACGGGTTTCCGTGCTAAGCCTATATTGTACAGATACCACCTCACGAAACCTAGCGAGTTTATCGCAAGAATACCCCCGAAAAAACGCAATAGATAATGATTGCGCTAAATGAAGAAGGTTATGACGAAAACACAAATGTGGGAGTTGGATATTCCTCCGTGCTATGATGCTATTCCTACACACCGGATCTCCACGTCCTAATCTTTAGCCCGATTGCGCCCATCCATGATCTCAGATACATAGACCGGGCCCGGTTATCCCTAAACGTCGACCCGGCCACGAGATTGTTTGAGAGCAAGCCCGTGCGCGATCATACGAGCGTCCTCCGAACGCGATAGCGAAAGCGCGTTGATTAACTTCGGGCGGGGCCTGTCCTGGCCTGTCATGGAGAATCGCCGGAAGGCATCGTGCAGGTACCGTCGAGCAGGGTGCGAGCCGAGCCTGCACTCCAGGCAGGCCATACGTTGAGTAGGTCGGACCGTCCGCGCATACGCAGAGTCACTGTATCCATACAAATGAATCGAGGCTCTTTCAGCATCGTGTTCAGAAGGCTATCCATGAGATGAGCCGTGGCTCGTCTTGGTCTTTATGCAAGTTTCAGTGAATCTGTTCGGGAGCCGGATCTTCATGATTTGGCTGTTCGAGATACTAGCTTCGCAGCTTGCCTAACGCATATCGCAAATATGTCGGCTTTACCCCTCCCCACAACGCTTGCGTTCAGCGCCATGAATGTCCGAAATTGGTTAGCTATACCTGCTTTGCCCCCAATGGACAGATAACCACCGTGGATCAATCAAACGGAGGGGTATCACGACAACAGTTGATTGCATCAAATGCTTCAAGTGACAGACAGATAAGTGGTGTGTTTCGACGGAAAAGTACAAAGTGCAAGATGGTAGCCAAAGTTTCAATAAGAATTTGTAAGGTCGTGAAGGATGTGCTAGTAAAGTCCAAATGTCGGTGCCAGTGTTCCTAATTATACATGATAGATATGCACAATCAGGGAGGTTTATGCCAGAGAGAGAGATGATGGATTGGGGGTGAAAGCTGTCTAGGAACTACGTAAAAAGCGATGCTATTCTATATTGGAGGAGGGAATGAATCATGTTCCTGGGGCCTCAAGCACCCCAAAGGAAAGTCGAGGAAGGCAGAAGGCTAATCGAAGCTCTCGGCGGGGACATCGTGTACAGCGCATACTCGATCCGTGGCCTAGAAGATTATTTACTTGAAAGGGCAGCCGGTCCGATAATAGGTTTGGATCCGGAAGTGCGTGTTGGGGTGACGATTGCCTCGCAGGGGTGCAGGCGGGGAGGTTTTACAGACAATAAGAACAAGGTGGCATGACACTTGCCCGATGAGTGTCAAAGAAGTCGCGACGGAGGACATAGAGCGAAGTCCGATTGTCGAGGAATCGAAGGACGGTGAATCCTCGAACCTTTGCGCGTGAAACGATGACAAGCCGTGAGTCGAAGCATGTACATGGAAGGTCGTGAATGGGAGAAAGCGAAGGTCAGAATGTCCGCGAAAACCCCGAAACGTCCTATGTCTATGCCTATTTCTGCTTTTGTGCAGCTAGAAAGGGAGAATGATGGGAAGGGCGGCCTGCTTGTGAGAATATGGAAGACGGCGACGTGTTCATTGAGTGGCTTCTGGCGGCCTGTTGGTAGAACGGGTCGGTGGTGGCAAAAGATGAGTTGGGGTGAGGGTCGTTCGTGAATGGGGAGGTGTAGGTGTAGGACGGGGAGTGGTTTTGGTAGGCATGCTGCTCAAAACTCGATGCTCCGTTGGTGGCTGGTGATGATTGAGGCATAAGAAGATCCTCGACCATCCTTTCATCCTCTTCCATCTGCTCAGTGGCGGGGTATGAGTAGTCATCATGTTGGCTACCCCGCCGGGGGACGGTCTCGTAGAAGCGCTGCGCATCCGCAAAGCTCGTACTCGAAGACGGAGTCTGTGCGATGGGCGTGTTGCATGTCTGTGCGCGATTTGCGCGCTGCGTATATTGTCCACCTGCCGATTGCTGGATGGCTTGGGCAAGTGTCTGGGCAAGTTGCGCCTGTCGTGAGGCAATGATGAATACACAAAGAGATAAAGAATAGATAACGGCATGCCTGTAGCGCTGCAATGTCCATAGCCTCTTGGCCAATGTGACTGGAGGAAAGGGAGGATACGAGGTCGTCGATGGAAAGGCTCATAATGGGGCGCGGATGAAAGGGGGTGAGAATGAGAGTGTTGGGAAGCGATAGGCATTTTGAAGGACTGCTGGGAGGCCAAGTCAGAGCGACATCACCAAACACGTGCACTCTCTCAGGTACCCAGCAACATGGAGGGTGATAAGCGCTTCCTCGTTCCGGCGAGTGCTGCCGCCAGATCTCCGAGGTCCGCTCAGATCTCCACCAATTTGGGGCTAATAACAAGTCTAAAAGTAGACAATTCAGTCCACCCCGAACAGAGCAAGTTGATGAAGTTAGCTGTGCTGAATGCCAAATGTTGGTTGCTGCGCTTACTTCCGTGTAGCCCCTACTTTCCTTCTTCAGACCAACGGCGACAACGTGTTTATCGGCGAAACATACGTCCATGTTCTTGCAGGTTCTTGCCAACGCAACCACCGTGCGTCGATCGTATCTTTGGTGTCCGCGATCCAGATCAGTCTGGGCGATACGATCTTCCCAAGATAAGATAACCGCAATATCAACAAGGCGGCGCCGGCACCGGTTATGAAAGGGTGCAAATTGCGTCCAATGAGCCGGTGGCACACCCATGCACCCGTTCTCGACAAGCTTCGTTGGGTTTAAGCCTCGGTTCTTCTTTTGTGGGGGAGGTGACGGCTTGAGTGGGGCATCTCACGAACCTCCTTTGAGAAGCTTGTTGAATTCGGCCCACCGGGAGATTGGGAAATGCTATCCCGAGGTAGCTCACACGCAATGCCACCTTAAGAATGGTGGAATTGATGTTGGCATGTGCAAAATTGCTATGACGGTACTTCAATAGAGAGGGCATCCGAACTGCGGTGTATGATATCTCCCACAAGGTCTGTGAATAACGCCGGTTCGACTGCATAAAGCAGTTGGTACTCCTCCTGCATCGTAGCTTTGTTAAGACAGACAGATGGAGGAATATTGCTTGTCCGACTGACCTGGATCACCGACGGGCATGCCTGGGCAAGTTTGTCGCACACGTCTACGAGTTTCGATCTCAGAAGCTCGACAGTAGCTACGTGACAAGCTCGATCAATTCAATGGATGTATCACAGAGCAGGTGGGTACTGACCACTATTTGCGGCACCACCATCTTGAGTGGCTACCCAACATCTTCCGACTGCGTCCACTATGGAGCTCTTCCACCGGTGCACTCGGGGAGCACAGGCACCTATAACATGCCCAAGAGCCCGGGTAGAATGGAACTGGAAGTCTATTACACTTGAAGTGTTATTTTGGGAAAGAGGGTGCACAAGCTGCGGAATCAATGCCTGTGTGAAAATATCAATGGAGGGTGTGCGAGGTGATGCCGCGGAACGTACCTTGAGGAATCGCGTACAGCCCAGTCCCAGAGCGTCGATAACAAGGGGAAGTACTTCTACTGAGGCCTCAACAGCGGCGAGATCGAGGGACGAATATAGCCAGATGCCACCGATGATACCATCTCCAAGGAGAGTACTCAGGTGATCGAAGCGGTCTTGTGAGCCTTGATCGGTTGTAAGCGTTGCCAGCGACACGGACGCCGGGATGGCTTCTCGGATAAGTGTGGCCGATTCCGGACGCTGAAGGTGGGCTAGACATGTTTGGAGCGACTGGCGAGACCAGTCAGTCGGTTTCCTGACGATGGTTAGGGTGATCTTACTGTGTTTAGAAGACCGTCTATGCCTGTCCGCTTTAGCACCGTTCTGGGAACTATTCGTAGCATTTCAGAAACGATTTTGGCACCTTGTACTTTGTACTTGGCTTCATAGTCATCTAACAGGGACATTATTGGTGGGATGATCAAGTGCCAGAGTTCATCCCAATAATCATTCTAACTCAGACTTTAGCGTATAGGACAAGATCTGCTAAACGATCCGCGTACCGGTATATGCCTCACGCACCAAGAGACTAGATTTGGGGCTCCTGGGTGGTCTTTCCACGATTGCGACTCATAGTAATCGCTGGAAGCGAGCGGTCCGCCTGCGGGTCGTGGAAGTTTCCGACCAGTGGATGTATGCAGTAACGGGTGAGGATTGGTTCGAAATATCGGCTTCAGATGCTCGCTTAGGATTTGGGGCAGCAACTCAGTAACGGTGTCCTGGAAATGATTCAGGATATCTAGTCGCCTGGTCGTGATCACTGTATGCCTTCTACGAACATTGAGTTGCGGACCCACCATTAGCTGCACCCTTCGAAGTAGACGATACCCAAGGACCCTCGCCGTCGAACTGCGCGACCGCGGCTACGACTGCAGGTTTCTGATTCAGTGCCAAGGTTGAGCTGCCATCTTTTGTGGCACTTTTGACGATAGCTCTCAGTGCCAGTAGGTTCTCCTCTGCTTCTTCCCTCCAAGTCGTCAGAATATCGTTATCCTCAAGGTCAGGATATCGCTTGTATTCTGATGGGATTCGTAGTGATTCGAGATTCGAGATCAAGGCCCCAGCATTATCCGGGGACTCAGACATGGAAGTCGGAAGAAAGTTCAAAGTTTCAGAAAGTGCTTGAAGGAATCAACTTGAACGCGTCCCAAATTTACTGGGACCGTCACGTGATTTTACGAAGGACAGGACCCCAAACACCTTCCTTATGTGGATCCGCAGACCGCGCCGGCGGTAGCTCGCTTCGAAGTGCTAGAGCGAAGATTCAGTGTATATTCCTAGACTAGGTAGACAGATACTAGCTATTATTTTGCGCAGCATCTATGAGCGCTAGGAGCGCGCATATGAGTTCTCATCGATATCCAGTGCGTGTACACCGTAAGCTCAAAGAATTAGGCGCGCGCCACGTCAGCTTGATGGAAGTTGAACGACCTTCACCAAATTACAGTCGTAAAACATCAAATCTCCACCAAAAGTGCCGTTTTCTTGGGGCAAACCAACGGTAAGCAGAATCTATACTTCCCATGACTCAGAATTTCGGAAAAGTGACCAGTTCGTTCAGAAAGAAAATCGAATTGGCCTTTCTTTGGCCAAAGAGCGAGAAAATTATTTGTTCTTGTTTGTGCGGGCCTTGAACCATTTAGAGCATGATCAAGCGCCCAAATAATCCACCCATTTTGGATGCTAAAATTGATGTTATTAGATCCCAATTTCCACCCACCTGAACCCAAAGTTAGATTTGGCTGAAAATTAGGCACTTTTTGATCTGACTTTCACACGGATTATCGGGGGTCCTAATGAAAGATCATGCATTGCTGACATAATTCAATGTGCAATCGCATTGAATGGCTATAAAATATTCAGCACTGGGGTGACGGATGTGATCACAATGTATTCCCGGGGATATGGGACGTCCGGACTATGTCAGCAGTGTCAAGAACATCTTTGATTTCCCCTAAGTCTGTTCCCACCATTCCCCTACTCAGAGCTTGCTCAGAGCGTCGCTCGCTCGCGCTGTCGTTCATGTTTGATGCCTGACCGAATTCCGGGAGATACTGATCAGAACGGTATGGCTATCATCCTCCAGTACTTTTAGCAAACGTTCCGAGATCCCGCAAGTCACAGTATTTGATGGCAGTTTTCGATGCTCTATCGCGGCGGTCGGATTGTCGTGGTGCGGTTGTATTATGGAAGGAGCTTTCGTGACCTTGGGCACGGTGGTGGACAAGTGCCGCCGGGCTGATGTTCTCCATGCGTGATCAGGTCGGAACTCTGGATCTGTGGGGAGTGCCATCTCTGGAGAATCTCCAGAGAAAGCGCCCAAGCACGTGGGATGGCAGCAATGATGAGCCACACGGTACAACAGGGTACAACAATCACATCTTCTCCTGCCTGTCCCACCGTTCGTCGTCGGACTGTGCTCATCCTAAGTATGGCTGCACTGTTTATGATAACGAGGAAAGCCATCAACATGGCCTGCTGTTGGCTTGTTAACAAGATAGCATGACATATTCGGAGCAGGCACGGATTGATTAGATCATCTAAGAAAGGCGCCGTAGGAAAGGTTGAAGGTGACGGCAGACACCTACACATAAGACATTTTATTCTGCTTCAACTGTGATGTGATCTGTCAGGACCGATGTAAATTGGACGGACTAAGTTAAAGTAGTGAAGTGGCCGCCGACATGTACTGTGTAAATAAATTTGTGCCGGATCAGGCTGTAGTGAGCTGCATCGAGGCTCAATGACTCGCAATATAATGGTGGTCAGATCATTCGGCGTTCACGCGTTGCGGAGTTGCTGAATTGAAATATGGGCAATATGGGCCATCATTGTTGTGATTGTAGCCATTTTCTTGCTCGTCGTTGAAGGCGGCGGGGGAGGATGCAGGCGTCGGTTGACACACGGCGTCAGATTCACATGGTCCTCAACAGGTCACGCCATTGGATCACGAAGGTCTCTGGAGATTCTCCAGAGAAGAAACTCCCCACGGATTAGGTGCCCTCGATCAGGTGGGAGTTAGGTGTTTCGGCACAGAAATGACCTCTGAGGTTCTCATGACCGAAACTCAGACCTCGGTGCATCTTTCGCGGCTTCGTCTTTAGTTGTTGACGACAGGGGGACCCATGGTGACCACAGAGGACCGACGCAAGTCCAAAGTCTTTACCCACGACTTTGGAATACTTCCCATCCCGAAACAACTACGATATGACCCCGACAAGCCTTTCCATTTCGGTGTGGCCCTGAACCTGGCTTTTGGCTTTGCGAGCACTTTCAGTGAGTGGATTATACTTTGTATACAAGTTCCCTCCAACGACTTACCATTCCATCAGCTGTTGCAAATTTGTACTACTGTCAACCGCTTCTGAGTGAGCAGCTCGAATTGAGTGCATGACCGACTACTGATCGCTGCCACTGGTAGTTGAACTCTCGAAGGCCTTCAACGTTTCTTACGGCGAGGCGTCAAAGTGCGTTTCAGAGAGACTGCCGTCCCCCAGGAACTGACTCCGTCTAGCATTCCAACCCTGGTCCAAGCTGGGTGCGTGGAGTACACCAACACCAGTGCCATTACTAATCCTACTTGCGCAGTTATGCGTGTGGAATCATCCTTATATCTCCCCTCGGAGACCTTGTGCGACGGCGGCAGCTTATCATAGTACTTGTTCTGATCTCAGCTTCCCTCTCCATTGGTCTCGCGGTCACCAGTAACCTTGCAGTCTTCAAGGCATTATGCTTCCTCATCGGCGTAGTTACTGTCACTCCCCAGATACTCCTCCCTCTGGCTGCTGACCTCGCCCCGCCCAATCGCCGAGCAGCCGCTATATCCATGGTCCTCTCAGGCCTCCTCTTTGGTGTCCTCATCGCCCGGGTCCTTGCAGGCGTTATCGGTCAATTCACAACATACCGCGTCGTGTATTACATGGCCATCGGCGTCCAGTATTTTGTCATGGTCGGATGCTACTTTTTCCTCCCTGATTACCCAGCAAAGAACGACCATCTGACGTACTGGGATATCCTGTGGACTATGGGCAAGTTTGCATGCACCGAGCCGCTGCTCATCCAAGCATGCTTAATCAATATCGCTGGAAGCGCGTGTTTCAGTAGCTACTGGGTGACACTAACCTTTTTGCTCGGTGGACCGCCGTACAACTATTCTACGTGCGTATAGTCATTTGCTTTCCTGCAATTTTTGCATTCTTGCGATTTATTTTCGTCCTTGACAGCTTGGTCATTGGATTATTCGGGCTCATTGGGATGTGGGGTGTAGCCATGGGGCCCCTCGTCGGACGCTTGATCGATAGGCTTGTTCCCTGGTATGCGACGCTCGCCGCGCTGTTGGCCCTTATCTGCGTCCAGTCTATCCAAGTGGGAGCCGGTGGGATCCACGTCGCCGCTGTCATCGTCACCTGCCTAGGCCTTGACCTTTTCCGCCAAATGCAACAAGTCTCACTCTCCATCGCCATCTTCGGGTAAGCTTTCCCTTGAAACTAGTTAACTCTACTCTGTCGCTCACAAGGGAGGACAGAATCCTCCCCGAAGCTCGAGCGCGTTTGAACGCCGTGTTTATTTTATCTGTGCGTACTTCATAGGATATCCGTGTCATGGCGGTTATTGACGGCGGTTTCATACTAGCTCTTTATTGGACAAGTGATGGGCACTGCTGTAGGCGCTAAAGTGTTCATCGAGCATGGGTGGCGGCCTGCAGCGGCGTTGAACTTGGCATGGTATGGCTGGCAACTGTTCGTCTTACTCCTGCGCGGCCCGCACTGTTTGAGGCACACGTGGTTTGGATATGAGGGAGGATTGGAGTCTCGGAAGAGCGTCGTCGAGGCACGGACTCGGAACAATGAAGAAGCTGTATCTACGGTTGTAGGGAACGGCGGCGAGAAGCGTGCTAGCGATGATGTGGTGGAGGCGGAGAAAAATAGTGTCGAACGACGCGACGTCAAAAATAACACCACAAGAGACAAGGCTGTCAAGGCGTTAGGAGATGGTGGGAAGGAGGATTGACAACTGCTGCTGGGGGCCAATTAAATACGGTTCATTCAATCCCTGTTCTACGTAACATGCCATTGCTCGATGTACCACCCTTAGATTTAGAACACTCATGTGCTTTTAATTTCAAATAACTCATCTGGGACGACACCACTGGTACACGAGCGACCAACCCACTCAAGATCATGAATCTCTTTTGAGTTGAAATCTGTTGAAACGCGGAGTCAATTATCACTCGACTGGCCGTCACACACGGATCAATGTTGTTCTCCTTTGCTGGTCTTTGCCCTGCGAAGGCCTACGACGCTTTTCAGAGGGTCAGGGGGTTCTCTCTTAGTTGGAATGCATCAAGGACCATGAGAAGCCCTCGCAACTATCTTGCGTCTAGTTCTCGGGCCGCATTTGAAGCTGTGTCTACGTAAGTAACGTTATTTGCCTCCGAATGGTGCACGCCATATGATGTGATATTGCACCCTTAAAGCTTGAGTTCAGTATCGATAAATTCATGCTCTTTGGGCGGGTGCCGTAGTGCACCAAGACTCGTCCTAATTATGCAGTGGGTTGACGGTTCAATTTGCTGAAATATAATGCCTTGTCGTCAGAGAGACGGCATCAAGCGACGTCTTCGTGGAATCGTCACGTGACATCTGATGGCCGCTGCGCGAAATATCTTTGTCTTTTCTCTTTCTTTTCTCATTTCCTCTCATTTCTAGCTCTTTCGCCTGGCTAGTCTCGTTTCGCGCACGCTCGCTGTCGCGCTTCGTTCTTGAACCTCCACATTCGTTTACAACTCACGCTCTTTTGCAAAATTCGCTCCGTCGTGCACTTCCATACAAAAGTCAACTTCCCAGTACATATATCACTTTTCAAGTAAATAACAATGGCTCCTCGTGCTGGTATGTGCCTTAGTTCTACAGATTGGACGATGTTTTTGAGAGAAAGACTCAGGTCCTCGTATTCACCGCCTTCCCCAACGTCTTGATTATACCCTCATCCCCGCACCGCTCGGTGAGTGATCATCACACGGATTGTCACACCAAAACTAACCCCCCCATGCGCAGACCTGTCGCTTTCCCTCGTGGCAGAGAAGTCTGCGCTTCCAGCCATCATCGTCACCCCCTCATCTCCAACCACGCCCCCACGACTACTCTATCGCTTTCCTCGCCCCTCCCGAAAAGCCCTCGTTGAAACAGCGTATCACGACCTTCGCCGCACCTTTGAAGGGCCCGTTCATCCTCAAGGCGCGTACGATGCTGCTCATCGTCGTCGTCATCTTCGTTCTCGTTTGCCATGTCGTCACACACAGCCTCGCGTTCCGCCGCCCACATCTCGAATTCTCCGTCCAAGGCACTGATGGACATCTGGTCGAGAACGCACCGTTCAACTGGTTTGGGTTCCGATCTCTACGAAGTGACGAAGCAGCACGGAGCGAAAGGGAGTTTCTTGTGATTGATGAACCGGTGGTACCCACATCCAATCACAAATCACAGCCACGGCGTATCCGTTCCCATACGTCCATACCCTAGTGCTGATTGTAAATGCTTTATTTATTACTTCTCAGTGCATCCCTTGGTTTACAGAGTCCTTCTAACGTGCATATTATTGCTATCGTGCTTTATAAACTACATTTCGTACTTCATATTCGTTGTAAATATCGTTGGTTAAACGCAGATGTGTTGCAAGTTCTTTCGTCAAACTCAGCTATGTTGAAACTGGCTGTAAGCCTGATCTTGAACCAGGTGAAAACGTGGAAACATGAAAACCCCCTGTCTACATTCGGCTACCTCGCCCTTACTGCCTTATATGGTACATGTGACGCACCTTTTCTAGTAGTGTGACTGTCGACATGCGCGTGATTGGTGACTTGTCGCGAACCTGCACCAAACTTTCGCGAGTCCTCTAAATGAACGGCTCGATACTTAGTAAAAGCCCATACCCTCTACCTCCTCGTCGCTTACATTAATGGCACCTGGTCAGGCCCATTCAACGTCTCCCACCCTACGGCTATCCAAACATCTCTCCTCGATCGAGCCAGTTTCGCAAAGTTCGATCCATCGGGAAGGTATCTTGCCACCGGGAAATTAGATGGTTCATCTTCGATTTGGGACCTGGAGACGCGGTCAGCCATAAGACTTCTGGATGGTCACGTCAAGGCCGTCACCAGTGTAGAGTGCGTGCGATAGCCAGAACCCGAGTGTCGTGAATTGACACACTGGGCGTTTTATAGTTGGTCGAGATACTCTCGCTACCTCCTTACGTCTTCAAGAGACTGGAATGTGATTATCTGGGACTTGGCCTCCCCTTTTGACCCCCCTCAACGTCACACGACTATTCGCTTTGACGCACCAGTCGTATCGGCCTCTTTCCATCCACGAAACAGGTGTGTCTCTCTGCCACCTCTTGTCAAATAGCATTTGACATCCTCTAGCAATATAGTTCTGGCACTATTAAGCACAGGGGATGCATTCGTAGCCGACCTCCGCAAAGAACATCGGTCGCGGATGGAATTGTGTGAAGTATATGATGAGGCAGATGAGAGCACGAAGCCTCGGTGAGTAGTGCTATTTTATAGTGAAGTGACTGCACCCACGGCATAAATCAGCTCGGCCATGACGGTTGCACGATTTGATCCCACCGGAAAGTACATCTTTGTTGGGACCGCTGCGGGTTCCGTCCTGGTCTTCAATTCTCGTACAAAAGCTGTAAATGAACCCCCGCGTTTATGAACTGACCGGCTCACCTAACTACGTGCGCAGATGGTCGCGCGACACAAGATCTCGAGTGCTGGTGCAATGAGAGGCTTTGACTTCTCCAAAGGTGGCCGGTGAGTATGTTCTAAGGTCCCAGTTAATATAAGGTTAACGGACCATCAGCCGCCTCGTGACAAATTCATCCGACCGTGCACTTCGCCACTTCAACCTTCCTATCTATCCTTCGCCATCATCCGCATCTGACCCTCCTGAGTATCTCGATCAGGAATTGAAGTCCATCTACCAATTTAACGACCCTATCAATAAAACGGCGTGGCACACGATGTCTTACAGTCCTGAAGGTCAATGGCTTGCAGGGGGCGCCGCCGATCATGCCACTCATAAAATATACATATGGGACATCGTGAATGATGGCCAATTTGTCTGCACGCTGGATGGTGGGAGGGAACCGCTTATCCACTTACACGTACGCCTCCGCGATCCTCCTTCGTTGCGTCATCTGACCTCACATTTGCACCAGTGGCACCCAAGAAAATCGGTGATTGCATCGACAACTAACCAGGGAAACATTTTGATATGGCATTGTCCAATACCGGAACGCTGGGGTGCCTTTGCAGGTGGCTTTGAAGAGGTGGACGAGAACGTCGAGTATCACGAGCGCGAGGATGAGTTTGATATAGTAAGTTTTGGCTTCCTAAAGAAAGCGTTGTTTACTCCTCTCCAATAGGAAGACGAAGCGGAGATAGCTCGTCGCAAAATGAAACGCGAAGAAGAGAAGGTCGACATTGATGGGTTCGATGACGCTCCAATGCAGCAGACCACACCTGTGGTCGCGCCAAAAGACGACGAAGATGAAGCTTGGGCAGATGATGAACCAGACGATGACAAGCCCGAATGGAAAATGGCCATAATTATGGTAGAAGAGGATTATCTATGAGTAGTCTCTAGCATAAGCCCGTGGCATGCTACACTGTGGATGTGAGCCTGCATTTAGCGCTGACACAGCACAGCGCCTCAACGTCAAGCTTAATAGTCACCGAGGACCGCCGGTTAATAGAACTTGACATCCCCACTCTCTTCCATCCTTTTACAATCATGCACAGTAACCTGGACTGGGCTAATCCGAAAGGGCTTGATCGCAGTAGATTGTCTGTCTAGGACGCTCCGACGGGCGCTGTCTCTTAAGAATGATCCAGCACGGATCTACCTGGTCGCAGCGACCAGCCCAGGTACGGCGAAGACAATGCGATATATACTCATTGACTATAGTGTTGCATGAAACCGGGGTCGCGCGCCACTTGTACGATGCCTACGATCTTTCTAGAGCTCGGGAAATGCCAAGCAAGTCTGACATGTCTTAGAACCGCTAGAAGCTAACCGTTCAGCTCGGAGTGGCTGACGCTCTATATCATGGTGATCGCGCGTCCTTCGTATCCTACTCGCGTTCTGATGTTCTATTTCTTAGCGATGCCGAAATCCAAGGCTAGAAGTAAACGAGCAGTTCGCTTCATCAACGAGATGGGCGAGGCGCTGCGTGATGTGCACGATTCATTACCCATTGGTGTGATTCAACGCGTTATTTCGGTTCATCGAAGATAACGCGCTTTCTACCTCCCGTATGGGGCACGTACGCCGCGTGGTGCACTCAATAGCTGACCTCATCCCGTCAAATTTCTGACATATTGTCATCAGTCTTCGCTCAGTCACTTTACTTTATCGTAGGGCTTTGGACGCCGGTAACGTAAGAAGTGAGTAAGATCTCGACGAAGCTCGTCTGCATTGAGCTGACGGTCGCCCCGGTTGGGTATAAAATAGGTATTGGAGGGGGAGCAGACTCGCAACCATTTGGATTCTGTCTCTCTCTCTACCTCACCCACAGTCTTTCCTTTGTTTCTTACAGCCATGAAGCTTTCAGTTTCATTGCTTGTGCCCACATTCCTTTTTGTCCTACCAGCTCTCGCGGCGCCTAGCGTTCCTCGCTCTTCTGGTTTGACTCCCCGAGCTTTTGTCTCAGGTACATGGAGTCTCGTCCAGGAAGGGTAAGCTTTGCATGCACGCACTGTCGCCTCGCAGCTGATAATGTCGCCGTCCATCAGCACCACTGGTGTCAGTGCCCAACAAATGGTCGTCGTTTCCGAGACCAAGGCCATCATCTTCGATAAAGTGTGAGATCTTCGTGTCCAGCCATCTGCGAGTGGACTGGACTCTCATCATATCTCAGAGAGCGCAACCCGTTGATGGTGAACGGACACGCTGCCTGGGCTGCGGAGATTGATCTGCCCTCGAGGACCGTCCGCCCTCTTAATCCAATCACCAACACCTGGTGCGCTACCGGAAGCTTCCTCGGCAACGGCACATTCATCAAACTCGGGCGGCAACCCAATGGTTGGTGCTGGTAAGTCACCACTTGTCCCATGTTGCCTTCGATCATAACTTCATGATCGATATTTAGGTGGCAATGGCTTGCAAGGTCTTCGCATGTTTAACCCATGCGATGATGGAACCTGTGATATTGTTGAAAAACACTCGGCGCATTCGTCTCACTTCGAATCGTTGGTATCCTTCTTCCGTACGTGGTCCTCTCGTTTCCTGCGGGTTGAACGGTGCCCTGACATATACTTATACGAACAGGCTAGGCTTGAAGATGGCTCTGTCATGATTCTGGGGTAAGTGTGGCGTCTTTCCTTCCTTGAGTGGCTACTGATCATCAGCTACAGGGGCTCCGTATCTGGAGGGTATGTCCACAACAATCCAACTACAACGCAATATTCATAACTCTCTATGGCGATAGATTTATCAACGGTGCCGGTGTCAATAACCCTACCTATGAATTCTTCCCGCCCAAAAATATCAACGGTCAGTGAATTACTCAGCAACTCTACTAGCCTACATAACGGTCAGCGTAGGCTTCAACGGTCTCCAGATTCCCAGCCAGTTCATGGTCGACACACTCAACGGCAACCATTTCCCCAACATGCACGTTCTTCCCGACGGCCGAATCTTCGTCTCAGCCAACCAGCAAGCAATGATCCTCGACTGGAAGAGAAACACTGAGACCCGTCTCCCCGGCATCCCCAACGGCGTACGCATCAGCTCTCCTTTCTCCGCAGGTGCCGTTCTCCTCCCCCTCACACCCGCGAACAACTTTACCCCGGAAATAATGATTTGCGGTGGAGCGACAGTTTCGGATCGCGTTGACCCCAGCACGCTGTCATCTCAGACGCCCGCTTCAGATCAGTGCGCCCGATTGGTGTTGACGACCGCTGGTATAGCCGCTGGATGGAAGGTAGAGAGGATGCCCCAAACCCGGATTTTCGTCGAATTGGTTCTGTTGCCCGACGGCCGCGTGCTGTTGGTCAATGGTGCGAGGACCGGTGTGGCTGGATACGGTAACGTGAGTGATAGCGATAGATGTCGGACCAAGACAAGGTCACTGACGTAGAGCGCGATAGGTCGGCGACCAAATCGGCCAAAGCAACGCAGACAACCCAACTCTCACTCCAGTTGTGTACGATCCCAACGCTCCAGCCGGACAAAGATTCTCGTCCGACGGTATCCCTGCATCAACCATCCCCAGAATGTACCATTCGACCTCTTCGCTCACTCCTAACGGTACTATACTGGTTGGTGAGTTAAATACCGACTTTTGGATGCATCTATGCTTTTGTTGATGTCTCGGCGCTCGTAGCTGGATCCAATCCTAATGACGACTTCTCCACTGCTAAGTACCCTACGGAATACAGGTAGGCTGGCAGTTTGCGGACGAGGCGAGCATGATTGACACGCAGATATCAGGATGGAATTTTTCTCTCCGCCCTACATGTTCCGACCCCGCCCAACCTATACCGGGCTTCCTGCCACGGTCAACTTTGGCACTTCTTTCACCCTTAACGTTATGCTTCCATCGACAGCTACCAGTGTTGTTGGTGCGTTGTTACTTCCGTTCCACTGGACCGTGTGCTTATGCTTATCAAATGTTAGTAAACATCATCGATCTGGGATTCGCAACGCACGGTGTTCACATGGACCAGCGACTCGTTCAACTGCGAGCCATTCTTTCCGCAGACAAGAGGTCTCTCCGTGTTATTGCGCCTGCTAACGGTCGTATCTATCCTCCCGGACCTGCATTCGTGTACGTGGTTACGAACGAAGGTGTACCCAGCTTTGGACACAAGACGATCATCGGGACGGGAGCTTCTCCTCCTGTCAATCAAGCTGCGATCGACAAGTATGTCTATCTCACTACTTTGCTTTTATTGGTATAATGCTAATTCGCGTGTTCCTGTGCAGTATGCTCGCCAACACACCTGGCCCCGCGGCCGTGGCGAAGGCACAGGCAGTCCCGTCGCCAACCTCAGGCGAAGGAAGCCATGTTGCCAGTGAAGTCATTCCTGCCCCCGAGCAACCGACCGCCTAAATCTATGGACATTCACTCTAACCCCCCGTCATTCATTTGCCAAAAACTTATGAGAACACTCAGTTATCTTTAATTTTATAATTGTTGTACACTTTGTGTGTAACATGATATCCTGTTGATCGCCCGTGTGTGTAGTAGTTTTGAACATTCGCTTTCCGTTTACTGGGTGATTACCTCGTTTCGCCTTGGTAGATTTCCACGGAGCCCCTAAGCGGACGCTGAAAACCATGTGGTAATCGAGATCGCTATCCAGGTACGGACAACAACGTTGGCCCTCGTCTGGCTAGTTTCTGGAAGTAATGCACTCCTAGGGTTGTGTCGGGTGCGAATCCGAAGTAGAGAATAGATTGATGCCGACAAGAGCCTTCTCTGGAGGCTTTTGCGCCTCAATGCTTCAACTCCCAGCATCTCCCAGAAGAGAATGCACCAGCGAGGTCGTCGTTAGCAACGAGCCTCAAACTCCTCACAATAACGGGGATGTCACATACAGAAGTCAAAGAGCGCGATACAACGACAGACTCTTGTCTACTCTCGTTGAGCTGCGCTGTGTATGTCAGTGAGACAGCCTAGTCATGCGCCGAAATGTCCCTACATTCGAGACAATAATAAGGGTTGCTTTGGCCAGTGGCCACCCCTCTCACCGCTTTGACCGACAAAAAGGCTAAAGATAGTGGTTTTGTATATAAGGGAACAGATTCATTGACTTTCCCTCAGTTTATCCGCACATAGAAATCACTTCCTAGCACCATGTCACACCAAGACAAAGCTGTCTTCCTCGCATATAATACTCAGAAGAAGACATTTGATTTCGTAGAAGAATCCGAGGCTTCCTCATCGCAGACCCCGCTCGCCACTCCCGCCGCCGACGCCACCGCTATTAAGAGTCCAAGTGCCGCCTCTACGACCTTCAGTATCGAGCTTTCTCAGTCTGGCGCTGCTGGCCCCAGCCGTCCGAAGGTTCTCTGTCCTCGAGTCCGGCATATCATGATCGAAGGTCTCGCAGTGATGGTCGTCGGTAACTGCGTCACAGTCCCAACTCAGACCCGAGAAGGCGGATGGTCAATCCAAACCATTGGTTTTCTTCAAACTAATACGGAGGTTACGTTTCGCACTCAACTCTCTGGGATGCTGGCACGTTTCTCCGTGCGGCAGAAGCAGAAGGCGGAAACAAAGTCGATGAGGCCGAGTGGGATTCGTGTGGTTCAGCCGGATGCAAGGCAGATGCAGACCCTCCCACCGATTCGAGATATGCTTCCGGATGGCTTTCTTGACTCACTTCCACGCACCGCTCCGCCGCGCGCAGCCGTTCAACCACCCACTCCAAGTGATTCGCGGGATCCTGCGGCCAGAAGCGCTGGTGGAACGCAGCAGGTGGAAACACCCCAGGCTGCGCTACCACTTGGTTTGACGGCTAAGCACAATGTTCATAACCCTGCATCCAAGTCAAGAAGTAGCACAACTCAGCGCCCGCGAGGATGGCTTCAGTCGTTGCCTGAGCTACCACCACTCATTCCCAAAACGATGACATGCTCGATGGCCGATAAGGAAACGCCAACCACCGGTGCAAAGAAAAGTGATACACTAAGGCAGAAGAGCTCCTTGCAGATACGGGCTAAAGTGAGTTCATTGTATCTATGAAGGTTGCGCAAAGACTTAGCAGTTTTGGTCGCAGGACTCTATTGTTGATCCACGGCGCCCAAAGGAGAGTGCCCGGAAGTTTGTGTAACCATATGCATATGGACCCTATGAATATATGAGCCTGAAATATGTCTACCTTTATCTGGGCGATCGCTATCGATTCTGATATCGTCCATATCAATATAACGTTCGTTGAGAAGACTCGCCGCTATTACTTCCGGCAGTTGAAAATGAGCCACCAATAGCGCGTTCTGAACACGATAGATTCGATTTCATAGTTCAGCACCAAATGTCACGTGGTGGCGTCGTGCAACGAGGCCGAGCTTCATTTCTCCTCTTGACACTCGACCTCTTCCTCGTACATGTCGTATTTGATACAGGGATCCGACTGCATCTCGTTCAGGAACAGCGATGCCATTCAGAATCGTAAAGGAAGAAAGTCTTTTACACCAATCAAGCTTTGTCGTGGTTGTCAGAAAGCGGCCACAAATGATCTATCCGCCTGCGAGGAAGTGTGCAGGTTCAAAGGCGAGTACTCCGTGAATCAAATTTCTTCGAACGGGGGGCGTGTTGAACAGAGAACTCAATATGTAGGAATCCGTCGCGTCTGCACGGAAACACTGGAAGTTGACTTCCTTGGGGGTCGATATACTCGGTTTGTGCCCGGCGCGGATAGTGATTATGTATATGCGCGACCTTTCGTCCCGAAGATTACAAGGCACGACATTACATTGCTTAGGGTACGTATATCATCCAAATACGCGTCTAGCTCTCCTCATTTATTCTACAAGTCATACATTGCTCCACTTTTGCTTCCAGTTGTCGCGCAAAGCCTCGCCTTGATCAAATCATACGAAGAAATAGTTTGCCCGATCACAAAGTCCCCGTCCTCTCAAGATAAATGCGGTGAGCATACTTATACTGCGACTCCCGCCTTGCTAAGTTTATACTCGAGATACGTGCAAGTGGACATTGCAATTCGTGTTTTGGCTTTGCAGCCGATGTGGTCGCTACTCGTGCATCACTTGCAGGCCGTCGCGTCAGAAGTGCTGTCGTGCTGGAGAATTGCTATTATCAACAGTAACTTCGGAGGATCTTTGTGACTTATCCATGGAGCTAGATATCGTCATATCATCACGGCCTCCAAAATCTAGAGACGACGCTACAGAAGTATCTAACGTCGAACCCCTCATCCAGGAAGCCCTGGACCCCGAATCGCGAGCAACGCCTATTCTTCGGGAAGGATGCTCTTATGCGCAATTCGATTCGTTTTGGTCACTCGGCTTCCCAATCGTTGTGCGATCCTACGCCAAATTACATGGTTCATGGTCCCTGCCTGGTCTTGCTAGTGTCCTTGGCGGGGATGCATGCGAGGTACTAGACTGCGAGAATCTACAATACGCCAAGACAACTACGGTTGATCTCTTCCTACAAGAGTTGGCCAATCCTTCACATCTAGCGCTTGATGCCCCAGTGTTGAAACTCAAAGTCAGTCATTACGAGCATTGAATCAATATTTTAATATTGTGATCAATTCAGGACTATCCAAAGAGGGCAGCCTCTGAACGGGGAGCGTCAATATTGTCGAGGGACCTCCAGTCCTGCCTCCCGGTACCTAAGTACACCGGCGAGGACGGCCCTTTGAATATCACTACTTTATATTCAAGTAATTACCAGCATACTCCTTACCTTGGTGACTATTTCCTCTACACTTCATAAACACACATACACTAATCACGATGTGTTCTCGGCTCGATAGGACCCTTTTATAACGCCGGGATGACTAGTCGACAAGGCGAAAGTTCACATGGGAATACCCGTTTGCGCATGGAGGTCTTCGACGCTGTGAATATCATGCCAACGCCAGGAAAAGCCCGATGGCTCATCTTCCCAAGCGAATACACCGAGAAACTAATTGACTTCATTTGCGATCGATTGCAACCGAACCTCGACAACCCGGAGGTCACACCCTCGCTCAACGACTATAACGTATATCTGTCACCAATCAATTTAGCTGAACTCCGTGAACTTGGAATTGTCCCATTTACATTCGATCAACACGAACGTGATGTCGTCTTGATCCCGGCTGGATGCGCCTACCAGGTTAATACGGGCAGCGGACTCAATATAACCTAACTTTCTGATTGTTTCTCTCCAGATCCTAAACATGACGCCGTGTGTCAACATTTCATTGAATTTCCTAGCACCCCAGAGCCTCAAAAGATGTTCTGAAGCCGATGCCCATTTTCGTGCCTCCTCTTGTTCAAGGGACGCTCTCCGATTTGGACTGCTCCTCATTCACTCTTGGATGTCTTTATCAATTGCCGAGAGTCATCTTGGGGACGAGCCACCGATAACCACACCCAATAAGTGCCCCGATCCCGACTTCAAGTTGGCACCTGCTAAATTCAAAACAGAAACCCTTTTGAGAGAGCTCGCGACATCCACTGCAGCTGAAGCCGAAGCGCTAGATCCGGATGAAGATGGCATGGAAATCGATGCTGCTTCTACGTCGTTTCCGACTCCCGACAGCATTACTAAGCCCCCTGCGACGCCAGCACATCCTGTCTCCGCCACAGACCCAGAGTTCAAAGTGGCTGTCAAACACGCCCTTTATCAGTTAGGTATACCTATACCCGGTCTCGTGCAGAGGCTACCGCAGTATCCCTCACCTAAACACTATATTCCGTATAATTACCTACATCCTTTCAACTTCCACTATCCTTCGAATATGGCTTCTCTGGGATATGCCCTCTCCACTCCGACGGCTCGTCCACTTCCGCACCAACTGGCAATGCCGCTTCCAATGCCCATGCCGTACTCAGGAAGCATAGGACCCGGAAACGGTCCATCCATCCACACTTGGGACTCCTCCATCCATATTACGCCACAGAACCCCAAAGTCGAACAATCCTCGATGACGAGGTCGCTGGCCCTCGATCCCTCCGGATCCACAAGTATCTTCCGAATAAAAACATTCGACAGAATCCAGCGTCGGCAGCGTCGATGTTACAACTGTGCAAGGCCTTACCCAGAATGTCAAGGATCACGGAAACGAGACGAATGCAGCATGAAACCCGAGAATGTTAGCAGATCGAAATGACGTGTGTTTTGCTGTTTCTGGATTACGACCGCATAGTAAGCATCGCTCTGAGTAGACTAGATCAAAGTCCTCACTAAAAGTTAGCACTTCCATCGAGCTGCCATCTTGTGATATCGACTGGTTTTCCCAACGATGTAGTACAGGATGCCCATTATCCCCCATCTTAGACAGATCATAGAGAGACCTGGGATACAAGTGAATGTACAAACCCGCGACCCGCACGACCTATACTAACTTTGACGTTCAAATAAAACAATTCTGACTTTACTCAAGCAACACTATCCCTGTCATTTATACCCGCCGCAAACCTCAAACCGGAAATACCGCTTGCTTGGCTGGAGATGCCAGGGTGGAGTTGACACCAACGAAGTCTCTGTCCGCTCTGTCGGAGATTGAGGAGCATTCGCGTGGAAAGTACAGAAAGCAGAGCTGACTGTGTTCTGCAAACGCCAAGATGATCAGCAATGTGCATTTCAATGAGTGCCCAGAACATACGAAAGAAGCGGATTGGAGAATTGAGGCTTGGGACGTAGAGATTAGTACATAAACCAAAAGAAGTACAGGCACGCTTACGGGCTGAGTCAGACTGCCAATGAGATTGACAATGGATAGCGCTGGAAATTGCCTCGCTGTAGGGGGTTTCTATCGCAATTCATAAAAGGAGAGACATACCAAGCAAAGCGGTAAAGTATACAACGCCTAGTAGGGACGGGGGGTGTTAAGCGATTTGAATACAGTGCTGGCAATAACCTACCGTCCTTAATAAAGCCATACATCATTGATGAGAAGGGTATGCCTTTAGCTAGATATCTGAGCTGAGTTCGGCAACAAGTAATTTGTTTGAAAATGCTTACTCTGAGATCTGGCCGCGACGATAACCATCAACAGGAAAACACCTAGACGTAGATCACCAATTCGCAAAGAGGAATTAAATGTCTCCGATGCTAAATGCGACTAACCTGTCCCGTTTCCGATTAATAACACGGGCGATATGATTGATGTTGTACGGTCTTGCCCGACTGCCATACAGGCCGGATAGGAGAGTGACACAACTGGATGGTCCGAAACAACTGAAGTTTGGTGTGTCGGTAGATTCAAAGCGATTGAAATATCATAGGGAGGGGCACGTACAGGTCATGCCATGTGCTGAAGTTCGGATGCTAAATAACACAGCTATCACACCAGCAACAGCCATGAAAGCAAAAACAATTTCGGTGCCACAGCGCCCAGATACCAACCGCTAGGATACCTAGGTACCGTCAACCAATGTAGCAATAAGGATAAAACAGACTTCTCTACTT
Source organism: Pleurotus eryngii var. eryngii (assembly GCA_029467805.1). Classification (NCBI taxonomy): domain Eukaryota; kingdom Fungi; phylum Basidiomycota; class Agaricomycetes; order Agaricales; family Pleurotaceae; genus Pleurotus; species Pleurotus eryngii. The sequence goes on along the minus strand of SZVJ01000009.1, from coordinate 689,324 downwards.
TATGAAATTACGACGGCGAAGGTCATGATGTCTATGACGTGGAGTGGTCAACGATAACATTGAAATCTGTTTGGGAAACATCAAAACTCACAGCCAGCTAAAGGGTATAGTGCACGGCACTCTGTTTTGAATACAATGTGGCTGATTGTTACTGAAGGGAGATTAGCTTCTTCGCAGCTCCAAAAAAGAAACGTACAATGTATTCTTAGCGTTGCAACGACCAACATGGGATATCTGGACAACAAGTACAAAACTTTCCTAGTACCCCAGTTGGCTCGCCAAACGAATCGAATTTCGCTTGCGATCATCAACGAATTGTCATAAACATGTCGCGGAGCTAGCCAAGCAAATGTCGACGCACAAGAAAGGCAATGCTTGAGACTTGACGGGAAGAGTTGTTTAATTTCAGACGTATCGGGACCGTCGAAGTCAACCTACGGTGTACTGTTCGATGTATTGTCAGGGTGCTGTACGCGCAGCGAAATAAGCAAGTCCGTACTGTGATGATCTTCAGGCCTTGAAGAACTTTGACGTCGATAAGATCAGTCGGATCGGACATGTGGACCTATTAGCTTGGAAAGAGGGTACTCGACGCAGGAGAAGATAGCGGAGCTGACGAGTTGGCGACTTTTGTACTGCACATGGAGCATGCAGTCTCGTTCGGTAGTCGTGGCGCTTGACATAAAATCCAACAGCACAATGCTGTGAAACACTGGTAATAAATGTCAGAGAGTCACATCGAAGCCATTCCATCGAGGAATTGGAAATTAATCTCCTATGCTCCATATGACAGCGGTCATGAAGGTCGCACTCCATACCCAGTGCATTAAGGTTTTGTCCCCTGTAATGCAACGTTGAGTATGGAGAAATCAACGAGCGGAGACTTTCAACAGATCCGAGGGTTACTCACCAAATCCATTAACATTGACGCACAGTCCCCGACTCCTCCGTGCAGCCGTCGTTTCCTTGACCCTCACATAGAATAGACAACGAAAGCGGTCAATCAGAAATGCAACGGTATCGAGTAGATCAAGGTTGATGATGTCTTGATGATGTCAATCCGACAAAACGTCTTGACGTAGGTGGTAGGGAAACTGAAGTACGATCCATTGTTGGTGGTACAAGTAAACGAAAAAGGAGAACATGTCTCCGATATCAATACAAACCGGCTGAATGCGTGATGAGATTGGCGTATACCTGGAGACATTGGTGACTGACCTAGGCATCTCCAATTACACGTATCCAGTTCGTCCATTGACAACGCCGAACGACGGCCCACCCTTCCCGAACATACTCCTCAAATCACCAACCAACAGCTCTGGCACTTCGTGGGCAGCAAAATGACCCCCTTTATCGTGTTCAGCTTCAAACACTGTGTTGCCAGTATATCTTGCCCAACTGCCAAGGGTAACTAATCATCGACTTGTTGTTCCGAGGAGAGGAAAACGTATACATACGCCTTAGGGAGGGGGATAAGTTCCTTTGGGAACAGGGAGTAAACCAAGGGGAATGGTTGGCAATTCTTTTGGCTTGCGAAGGTCCATGGACAAATCCCCTGAATCAGCGGATTCTTTGTATATCCTCAACGACGCTGCAGGCCCGGCCCTTGAGAACCAATAGATAGATACCCATGTTAAGACTAACCAGTCGAACGTGAGATAAAGGTCGTTCGAGACTTCGCAATAGATACGAAACCTTCGTCATCTTCCCAAGGGTATTCGTCTGTCCATTCGCGTAATTTCTCGTATATCCATGCAAGCAATCCTACGGGTGAATCGTCTAAACTGTACCCAAGGGTTTGAGGTTTGGTACCCTGCTGCCTCCCATATCCGGTGCCTTTCTTTTGAAAATATTCAGCACGTGCTAGGCCAGCCTTTTCTTTTGGAGTCAAGCGTGATACAAGGTAAGTCAGGAACAGCCATGGACGATGGACAGGGTGCGGGAAAGCGCCGCTGTTAGAGCAAAGACGTTAGGTTGACGGTTACGAACGAGTACAATGCACGAACAGTGGGAAGTTGGTATGCCAGGCTTTGGCATGCTTCCCTCCATACAGAGCAGCAATTTTTCGCGTAATCTGGTGATGGGTTGAGTTGGACGTTGGCACGTCTCAAACATGTGCAGACGCACCGCATAACCCCAATCTCCCCCCTGTGTTACTGATCACAAGTAATGAACACGATCATTTGTGTGTTCAAGCAAAATACTCACCGTACTCGTTGTATCCAAGGCTAAGCATGAGTTTATGCCCGACCTAGTTGAACCAAGGCTTGAATGAAAGCCAATTCAAGTTATGGCAAAAGCGTACCTCTGCGCACTGGGCAATACTGAACCCCTTGCTTCGAGGTGCCTCGGAGAATCCGTAACCAGGTAGGCTTAATGCAACGACGTGAAAACTTGGGTGATCGGGCGACGACGCGATTAAAAGTGGGAGAATCTTGCGAGCTTCGATGAAACTGCCTGGCCCTGTGCAATATTTTTCCGTCGAGAACTGTGTGGGTGTGGGTATAGGATCAAGTATAGACACGCACATCCGTGGACGAATAGAAGGGGTATTGCGTTCACCAGGCTGCGTTGATGGACATAATGGATGTTCAGTGTCCCGAATCCATCCACATCTATGTCTCTTGTAAACTGTGGGAGCTCGTTGTTCAGCTCAGTTTCATGCTTCTTCCAGTCATATCCCTCTCTCCAACGTGCCACTAACCGCTTCACATCCGCCAAAGGCACACCGTAGTCCCATTCAGCATCTTCGAGTTCGTCTGGGAACACTGTCAGAGTTAGCTTGTCCTTCAGCTGCTGAAGCTTGTCCTCCTGAATGGAGATTCTGAAGGCTTTTTCAGACATGTCGGGCAGTGAGAGCAAGTTAGCTGCCCATTCCGAGACGCCCAGGGCGCTTCGTTTCCCATGGATTCAAACGTACGTCTTACTAAAAGTAAATATGGCCAGTAGCGAGTTCAACCATGAAAAATGACACAACTATGCTGCCTGGGCTCCCGGTGTCCTACTCCTCAGACGCTCGCGGAACTGTATTGAGTACTGCTATGCTATTGCCGTGACTGGTCCTCCTTAAGAAAGCGGACCGAAAAGTCCGCATACTATGCTCAGCAAATTACCGATCACCTTTTGTTCATGTTTTCCCTTACTTACTGATCATCTCTCGTTGACGGTTCGTGTCTAGTCACTTACCACTACTTCGGGGAATTCTTATACATCACTATTTATTCATTATTGTTCGCTGAGGGCCATGCACTTTCTAACCAATCGAGCATGCTTTGAGGTTACGATACTTGTAATGTGATAGTAATTCCATGGCGCCGCCGAAGTCAAGGCATAGTTGGCAAGTTAATTACCGTGTACCCGATGTAGCCTAGTAGCGTCGGGCGTTATGTGTCTTAGCGTGTATGGCGCTCGCTCGACTGTGGGAAATTGCCAATCGGCGACCATTGCCCATGTCCTCAACCTCCGCCACGTCCCCCTCGAGGCCTTCGCGTCACGGGCCGCGCGAAATCAACGCTCACCGCATTCCAACCACGGCCGACAGACGATGAGCCCCTGGATGACTTGGAGCTGGTGCGAAGATTTGACAGACTAACAAACAATCGGCTGGCGAAGGAGAAGAGGTACGTCCAGACAATTTCCAACTTCAAAGAAGGTGGAACGAATGGTTTTGCAGCTCTTTCCATCACTTATATGTTCCTGATGAAACCGAGTCAGTTCCTTTGCCGCGGTCATGTTGGATTTGCTCTCATGTTCAAATGTCCAGGTCACGTCGACCGGGATTGGTAGATGGCGTCCTGTGGTTGGCAGAGCGCATTTTCGTTGGACCGCCACCAAACCGCACAAACGACAGCACTCTGGTGCATTTACGTCCCATCTGACCGACGAAATACCGGAGCCAGAGCCGGAGCCAACGTCAGAACCTCTCGATGGACCCGATGAACCCGAGCTAGATGGAGAGCAACAGTTATTGAGGACAAGTGAGGAGCAAGGTTGGCAACGTTGTCCTGCCCCGGATTGCGGTCATATGATAGAGCTTACTGAGGGGTGTATGCGTGTAAAGTGCCGGTGCGGCACAATGTTTTGCTATGGATGCGGAGAGCCATGGAAAACTTGTTCGTGCCCACTATGGGACACACCTGTTGCGGATGGTGGGTATCGTCGGTCCTTCGACGAAACGGGAGAAGAATTAGAAGATTGGGAACTTGTAGGAGCAGACGAGCCGAGGGTTGCTGCCGTCGTAGAACAGAAACCATCGGTTCCGGAAATGAAGATTCCGTACTATTTTGAAGAGGGTGGCATCACTATGCCTGGCGGGCTCTTTACGATGGTGCCTACCAGAAACGACACTGATATACTATACTCGACTCGAGAAGAATACACCGCCAACACTACAAGTTCAAACTTCCCTCCGGACGACCCAGAGCTAAATTCACAACGCGATGACGACCTTCGATTCAGCGAATCTGACGCCAACAGTCCGGCACTGGAGGAAACAGCTGGACAATCTCCCCTTGGGGAGGCATCATCCTCCAATCAAAGGGATGCTGATTTGCTCGGCTTTGAAGATGGGGAGGACCCCTTCCAGACCCGAAATGGACTTATGCCCGCTGACCTCCCCCCAAGGTATGCCACCTTCGACCAGGGTGCCCTCTCGGGACCCTCGTTTCCTATCCCGGATACATCTGCTTCTACGTCTGGACTCGGCTATGGGCACGGTTATGGCTTCCCTACCCAGCACGATGGATTTGAGAAATGGGATGGGACGCCACCCCTCGACGACAAGAAAGCGTCTCCGTGGGTAGAAGGGGCCGGGCCACGAACGAACTCACCGCCACCCGATCCAAGCTTTCTGGGGGCTGACGCGGAGGGCGGGGGCGATGTTTCAATCCTTGGGCCGTCCATTAGACGAACAGGAACTCCGTTGATGGCCCTAGTAGACCCACACGATCAAAAGACAATGACCAACATCCGTGGTAGCGCCCGGCATCGCTTTTCGATGGATGGGGCGAATGGGAGGAAGGATTTGACCGAGAAAGACCCTCCCCCCCGCACCAACTCAGCGAAGGTTCTAGAAAAGGAAGAAGACCAGGCCAAGATGGACAAGATACGTCAGAATTCCAAGAAACTGACCGGGAAATCTAAGGCAGAGGATAAGCCTAGGGTGGCAGCACCTGCTCCGAAGGCTGCATGGGGGAAGAAGCCTACTCCGGCCGCGTCGCCGCCAGTCAGTGGCTCTCCAGCACCGAAAGCACCTGGGGCCGCGAAACCCAACACCCCAACACCTGTTGTACAGAGCCCTGCACCGAAAACGCCATGGGCCGCGAAGACGCTCAACACCCCAACACCCGCTTTACAGGACCCTGCTCGAACGCCTCCTGAACCTGTTGCACAGGCTGTGGTCGCAGAGATACAGAAGGACAAAGACAAGGGCACGCCAAGCGGGGGTACCAGCACGGATGCAGGCCCAGTCAAGCCGGCCGACGCTGGCCCCAGCAAAGATATAGACCCAGTAGGGGAGGGAGCGGGCGGCGCTGAGACTGACGTGGGACATGCGGGAAACAGCGGCGAAGAACACCAGGAGGACGGCGGAGAGAATGCAGCTGTAGATGTCCCCGAGAACTCCACCGAAAGCCCGCAGGACAAGACAGAGGAGGCAACGACTTCTGGAACGTCTGGGAGCAATGCGGATCCGCTCGATACAATGACATCCTCTGGAGATGCCACTACCCGTGATAAGGCTGAAGGCGACGCGTCGGAGCCAAACGAGGGTCAAGCTACTGGCAATAACGTAGAAGCATCCGATCCAACCAACACGGACACCTCCGCTGCTGGTGGTACCGCGGAGGACGCGACTGGAGGCACCGAGTTGGTACCAAACGGCGGCGGCGGTGCTGCTGGTGACAATGCTGAAGCGTCCAACCAGCCTGATACGACCACCTCGATCACCTCCGCCACTGATGCCGCTAGCAGTGCTCAGGCTGTAGGAGAAAATCCTGAACCGAACGATAGCCAAGGTAGACAAGGTGATGGCGACGCCCCTGCGACTCAAGTCGGTGACCAGGGTAAAGGCTCCAATAATCCTGGCGGGGCCGCATCAAATCCCACATCGCCCAATCCGGATAACGTCAACACTCCTCAAACAGCTTCTGCGTCCTCACCAGAAATACCGACGGCAGGCGGTGGTGGACAGGGCAAAGAGGATCAGAATGTTGTGCTTACTCCCGTCCCGAACAGGAGAAAAAAGGCGCGAGGAAGAACGTGAGGGGGGGGTGATTTGTGGAATTATTTATTACTTTATTTCTTTGCTATCGTTCAGCTTTCGACCGCTCATTGTAGTTTGTAGTTTTGTCACGACACTGTACACTCGTAAACTTTCTCATTTGTTTTTGGATACACATCAACTCTCAGGCGCTTATTTTATTAGGTTGTTTACTTCTCAGTTTGATGTACGGGCTTCCTCCATCCGTAACGTACGCCCTTCACCGCATCTGGAGCGCAATAGTTTCTCTACACTTCAACGTCATATTCCTCCTTCAGAATGCTTCTCGCGTTATCTTTCGCCTCCTCTGAGACCCCCGGGATCTGTTGATAAGTGTCAACATGACGGTAATCCCGCACGACCGCAAGGCTTACTGGCGATGGTTGCTTTGTAGCCGCCAATAACGTTGGATGTGTTCTTTGGTCCATCTTCGGAAACTTGTTGACCTGCAGTCGATGTTTTAATGCTATGTATAGTTCGAAGCAGCGTTCATTGTACTCACCATAATCTCCCTTTATGTTACCTAGGCAGTCATGCTATTAACTTGGACGTGCCAAACAGTTGAACAATTACACGACATACTCGCATAAGCCTCCTCATCAACGAGGCGGTCGCCGTCCGCATCATTGGTGTCTTGCACTGTGCCGCCTTCGCCGTAGAGCAAATCACGAGTTTCCTTGATACGCTCGTTGGCCTTGCGAGCAGCCTCTCTGACTGGCGGGCCGTCGTTCATATTGGTATCGTCGCGGAGTTCTGGGATAGCACGCAGCCACCAGTAACGAACTTAGTAAAGCGCGTGAGGCGGGCGGAATGGCCGATTTACCTGAAGCAGACATTTCGATGTAGGGGGTTTGAAAGGTGGGCGGTAGCGATGGGAAGTGAGAAAGATGAAGAGCCCGCACTTTAAGAGGAACCTGGAGGTGGGGCGGGAATTGCCGATCCGCCAGCTCTGCTCCTAGTCAACTACATCATATGCGTGTGATGTCACCGCCGAGGGTTAGGTTTCCGGGAAGGACACAGATCGCTCGATTGCCACAGAAAGTGTACGCAAACATAGGAAATGGGTCACAAGTACTATCTACACAAATTATACAAAATATAAATGTCGAAGCCATCTGAACAACGGTTCAATTAGGGTCGATGTTCTCCTTTTCGAAAGCCATACAATGAGACTTATCGTGGAGGCGCCGGGACCCCCAAATATACACGCCGCAGTGTTCGCAGGTCCTGATGCGTATGGCAGCGAGCTCCCGCCTCTGCACCCCGTTCAACCGTCTTTCACGGTTAGCCCGGGCGCTGCTGGGGATCAAGTTCGGTGGTTGAGGGCGAGCCTGAGCGCCAGTCAGGGAGAGCTGGGGGCGGACGATATCGCGAGGCGTGTCATCACGGATAGACCATGGAAAGGATAGTGGGGGCCTTATGTTCGCATTAAAAGAGCTAGGCGAACCAGGCGGAGGAAGTTTCTCGGAAGACCATAGACATTGATCTTGTAGTAAAGCTGGAGGAAGGAGTTGGTCGGGAGGTCCACCAGCGTTTAAAAGGCGGAAGTGTGACCGAGCGGGTGGATCAGAGTCACGCCTGATAGATGCGTTGGCGCGGGAAGCGACCTCTCGTTCGAACCGCTTGATTTCTTCCGATGGAATCCGGGACCCCGGGTCCCATTCATCTAAACTTTCTACGCCGAGGAATGCGAAGTCAGGCTCGCCGCTGATAGCTATTTCGAAGCCATGATTTGCTTCTGCCACAGTGGGGTAGTGACGTGTAGATAATGAGTTCGACATGTTACGAGTTGGAGAAGGCAATCCAGTAGAACTTCCAGGAGTTCGATGGGATTGATGGATGGAAGCGCCTCTCACCGTCCTTTTAAGATCTCCCAGAGTGGCTTCAGCGCGTGTCGCATTGTCTCTGGGGGTGTTTTAGCGGGCAATGCTACAGGGTCGGTTGAGAGTGGCGTCACGGTTTGGCGTGCGACTTTTATGAACTCAAAACGTGCGTGCGCAGCCTGTGCAGGATATGAGGCATTGTGTGCCGACGAGGAATTGTCATGAGCACGCCTGGCCCCAATGGTCTCGGACGGAGAAACGCAAGGACAGGGGTGGATAGGAGATTCGCAGTGAACCCTCTTATGCAGTTCTAATCGCTGCGTTTCGGACGGGTCCCCTATGCTCTGGGTCACCGGGGTTACGCGCTGCTTGATGGACTCGAAACCGCACCACACCGGGACCTATATATGGCGAAGAGCGCTCCAAATCCAGAAGCTAATCCATATGAGCCTTCCTACTTCGATATTAGTCCAACCTGGAGTCTAGATGGGGGAAAGACGTCACACAACGGATGAATGACATCACATATTCGCGCCTCTGTGGTGAACGAGCAGATGACGCAAATCCCAATAACCTGCCGATCCGCACCGTCTTCGAAGAGGGTATGAGGTAATCACCTCTGGAAATATATAAACCTCGACGTCTCTGCTTCGTCTCCAGCAGCACTTCCCCCCAAATTCGCACCTTAAATCACCCAATCAACCTTGATCCATTAACATGTCTGACGTCACCAGTGAGCGCGCCTTCCCGACCATCGTTGTACACGGCGCTGACTCTTCTTCGCAGAAGGAAAGAACCCCAGCAACGTCAGAGGCGGCTACAAAGCTGTGATGAACAACCCCAAAAACTCTGAGGACATTAGAGACCAGGCTCGCAAGGACCTTGAGAGCCTCGACAACGACCTCGAGGAAGCGGGCGTCGACGCGTCGGGCACCACGGATAGCAGCGAAAGCGCCGACGGAAAGAACATGGGCAACTTCTTGGGTGGACACAAGGCCAATTTGAAGAGTAAGTCGGTCAATGCAGGCCGGTACATTTCGAGATGCTGACCGGCAACTTCAGACCCCAACACCAGCGATGAAGCCAAGGAGCATTCGGAGCAGATTCTCAAGGAGCATGACGCTCTTTAAATTGCCTGTAGCATACGTTGGCGTTAGTGTTTCAACCGCATGTACCAGAATTCCAATTCAAACCATTGTTATAAATAACCTCGGAGAATGGCCGATTTTACAAGTTTATTGAACAAGCAAGAGGAAGTTCGCAGACAACACCAAAATAGACGCCCGAGTCACACTGGCAGATAATGTCGTCGTCTTAGATTTTAACATCAGTGTGGGAGCAACTCTACGACTGATGGAATTTTGACCAATCAAACCGTTGGCAGGGCCCGTAAGTTACCTCTCACTTAATTGAACTCCCACATTCAGCCCGAGCCGACAACTCTTTTCATCTCGCATGAGTCGCCTAACTTTTTCTATCGATCTTCCTAGCCCACCGACCCTACATCCTGTCCTTTCCACAAGCATTCTCCTCCGCCTCCGCTATGGATCGAACCCACCGCTACGAGGCTTCTCTTCCCGGAAAACCTCTCAGCTCCCTCCACCTCAACGCCTGGGCTCCTTGCCAGCCCCGATCGGTTCCAGTGCCTCCGCCGGCAAGCGGGAAAGCAACGAGATGGAGGCATGGTTTTCAAGCTGATATTGCTGGGTCTGGGGTATGAAATTTTGTTGTCGGGATTGTGCAATGCCAGGATTCTTTACCTATTCTCTGCCAGGCAATGAGGTGATTCGCCACGCTCGGTTTGGCCAAAGGCCTCATAGTCGTGAACTTATTCTTTGGACTGGGAAACACATAGCTACCATTGACGAAGCGTATACTGAAAAGTAAGTCATGGAAAAAGTGCTGGATTTCGTGGCGGATGGTCAACTGGGAACTTGCAAAACTTGCATCTGGTTCTCGACATGCGTTGGTAAAACAGACAAATCCTTTTGCTGGCAAAATCTCCTAATATCCTTCTCGTCTTCTAGATAAAAGTCCTACATTGAAGTTCGCTGAGTCTGTTCACGAATCACAAAACATCTCCTGTGCGTCACGTGTCACGCCTATTCACTCCTATTCACTCACTTTTGTCTCAAACCACACGTCGTTTCTATATTGTCTCAGACCGCACTATCTCTAATTATCAACTCTAGCTCTTACTAAGACTTTCTACCCTTTATTAAAGACTCAAAGCCTGAGCATCACCACCCCAATCTTCTCACTTTCCAGTCCGGACCCTCACAGACGACTGGTCCATTATGCTCCTTTTCAGCACAATGTACATCTCTTTGTTGGAGATTAACATGCCTCTCTGCTTTTCATATCACGAATGCGAGCACCGCTTTCCCCCTTCACAACTCTTCACCAGCCGCTGCACCTAGATTTCCTACGCCGCACACACCAAATTCTTTTGGCCACCGCCAACAGCTTCCATAAAAGTAAATAATCGAAACTCGCAACCTCGCGCCACTCCCAATCCGTTGCCTCTTGCCACGCAAAAATTTCCTTTTCCATCAAAACCTGCACCAACACCAATCCGCCCTCGTCGACTGGCGTCCCAAGTAGGCACTGCACGCATTGGTCGGACAATGCAAACACGTCTTTGATTATATGTAAATGGGTGGCATCTGGGCCTTATAAGTAGACTGTGCGGAGGTGATGATTCCTCAGTATCAACTACCAGCCCACCGCTGTAGCAGCTATCCAGCCTACCTTCGCATCTCCGTTTACCGTCCATCCCGGAACATGAACTCCTCATCTCTTGCGCCGTACGTGTACCAGCCTTTTGATTCCGAGACACGATACGAAGAGGGCCTGCCTGACTTCGCCGGATACTTCGATACGTTCGGTACCAACCCTCTCGGAGCTATCAACCCCATCGCGCCTCGGTATGAAGTTAGTATGGAGGCTATCGCCCGCGAAATGGACTTGTACCCTCCTGGAACTCTCCCGCCTCCCCCAGGAACAAGCTTGGAATGGCCCCGTCCTTCCTCTCCTACCCCCTCACAGGGACTTCAACGCTCCCGCTCCCCGCACTGTAGCTGAAGATGACCAAGTCCCCCCCTGAACTACAACAAGTACTGGACGACTATGCTTACTTCAATCACACATGGACGCTCAATTTCGATGGTATAAACGGGGTCGCTCCTTGCGAAGGACAGCTCCCACAACCGCTCCCCCCGTTTCTACCGTCTGCCCCGTCGCTTCCGGCCGCTGGTCCCGCTTACGGGGGGGTAGCGACCAAGGGAGACTATGCTGGCATGTTTTGTTGAAATCCCAAAAGCGTTGCCGCCGTTGGGAAGGATCACCAGGAGCATGGCCAAGAAAGATACGCCGGGGAAGCTTCAGAAGCTTCACGAAAAGGTTCAAGAGAAGGCTCAAGAGAAGAAGAAGACCCGAAGTTCAATTCAGAAAAAGGCATTCCGCAGATTCCACCAGAAGAATCAAAGCAAGGTACGCATGCACTTCTTCCTCCTTTACATTTGTCTCATTGCATGATTGCATAGGACGATTATATTGTGCGGTGCTTCTGTGAGAAATGCCACGCACAGATTCAGAATACCGCGTCGAGTCGCGGACGCCATGACAAATACTACTGCCCCTTTGGAGAGATGTTTGTCCCAACTTGCCCAGACTGCCATGAGTCGTAAGTATTTCCCTCCTTTCTAAGACGAGACCTCTGGAATACTTACACATGTTCGTTTCTAGATTTGCTCGGCTAGACTCCGTTAGTCGGCATCAGAGGGACTCACTTTCGGCGTGTCTTGAAACCCAACGCACCAAAGGGCTGCTTCCGTCGGACGAGTAAACTAATAGATTTCATAACTAGAATGTTCAATACATGGCTTCCCCGTTTTACTCACGGACCTTCCAACACAACTTAGGTATCCTCATTTGTAAATATCTCACAGTTTTATTACTTATAAACTATTGAACATTCTTCCGGACAACGTACTATATTAATTCATCACTCAATGTCTTTATATTACCAAAGTAGAGACCCTGAACCCATAAGCAATGAGCGCGGGAGAATATTAGTGAACGTGAGAACAAAGAGCCACTGATTACATTTTCAATTGTTGCGCCCCCACTGTCGTCTCTGTTCCTAAACCTGAGGTGCGTTCAGTTCCGTTATCTGACGAATGCCTGCTTTGAACTCGAAAACTCTTTAGCTCTTATGCGGCTCCTACATGAATATCTGCCTTAATTCCCTGAAATACTGCACTTCTTTGCTCACAAGGCCACGCCCACGATGGTTCAGCGTATCACCATACCATGCGCGCCCTCAGACGAGACATGAGCCTACCCTCAGGCAGGCTCACGCGCAGCGCAGACTCCAGATTTCGAAGATCTACTCTATGCTCGTTCATCTAAGCAAACGAATCCCAGACCTCGAGCACGACCATGTTCAACTAGAGAAATGGGCAGTCAACCGGCTCTCTCCTCAAGAATTTGCGGAAAAGCACTTGCCCAGAGCGTACGAGGAAGCTATTCGTTTCTTGATGAGTGAGCGATACTACGCGGAGGCGGTTTTCTTGTACAGACGGATGCTCGACGAGGGCCTTCTTCCTTCTTCGGCCACCAACTCTACTGTCATGGCGCTTTCCGTTGCAGCGGCCGGCGCTTCTGGATCGGATTTGCTCAAGGCACTAGAGGTCACGTTGACCGATCCTCAATACACGGAATCAAGTTTACTGCAACTTTTAGACTTCCTCGCCAAATTATTGGTGCCAAGCACCCTCCGTGTGCAAGTTGCACGCCGATTCGTTGAATCTCGCGGCGCGAATTATACGCCCTCTATGGCACTCGTAACGAGATTGGTGATGATACAAGCCAAAGACGGACTACTTCGCGAGTCATTGGATTGGATTGCTCGCGGCCACGATGACGAACGATCGGTAGCCGCAACCCGGGAAAGCAGCCGCCTCTACAAGCAACTTCTTTCACATCTGAAGACGACAAATCCCGATGACAGTGGTGCTGTGGATACGATTCTTTCTCACATGAAGTCCAACAAGGTGCCTGTTAGCACTAGCGTTTTCAATATGCTTATAGCCATGCAAGCACGACGCGGAGCTGCATCCCAAGCCTTCTCCCTCTACAACGTTCTCGTAGAGATATCTAAATCCCAGCCCTTATACCCTGATTCGTTTACCTTCGGAACACTGTTTTCACTTACCCAATCGCTCCGCTCGCCAGGAAACCGCAATGCACGCCGCCGTCGATTCAAGGAGGCCGCCAACGTGCTCCCACCACGCACTTTATACCAACACTTACTGCACTATGGGAAGATGGATATCAGAACCCATGTCGTAACACTATCCATTCTCAATGTGGCGCTTCGAACTTTCCTGACTATTCGCGACTACGCGGCTGCTTTCGTCGTTATCCGGACCTATCCAACTCAACGATTGCATGCCAATCGTGATACGTATTATATCGTGATGAAGCTTTTGATGGACCGTATTCGTTACGACCTTTGGCAAGCCAGATATCCCAACAAGGCCCGCTGGGGTGACCACTTGCTCGGAATAGACCCAGCGGACGCGTCTGCTATCACAGTTGACGACAACCTGGCCGAAACGGTGCTGGCATTCGGAAAGCAGCCAGCTGGACGCCCGATTCGTATGCCGACTCTCGCTCAAATCGACAACGAAGAAGCTATACCAACAGGAGATGCCTTCGATACGTTACCCCTTGAAAGGATACTCAAGAGGGCGATCCTTGCAGACATGATGCTACAAGGACATACTGTGGCGCTATCGAGTTCGGTCTCTAGTGCTATCGCTCGGGCAAAGGAGGAGATGGTCACGCCTCCCGATATCGTCCTCAGGAAGACAGACTTTAGGCGGAAGAGAAGAAGATGAAAGGCAGCCAATTCAATGGGTGTGCCGTACTTTCGAGTTCCATCTTGTATTGTGCAATAAACCCTCTACTCCTTTACTCCTGCGCCAGACCCTGGGTACCGCGGGCTTAGGCTACTGCCTTCTCAATCGATTTGGGAAGCATCTGGAGCCAGCCAACGCTGACCATAGAGCTCCGTTCTGGTTCGCTCAACTACTGCACTTGCCGGAGATCCTAACTTCCTCACTTGTCCCCTCAAGCGATATCACCGGTACAAATAGCGCGCAATATAAATCAATTCAAGATAAAAGATAGGAGCTAAGTAGAAGGAGCTGAACAAACTGCAAGCCGGCCTGCTCGGGTGCGTCAATCAAGCTACTTCGTCCATGATCAGACGCACTTACCGAACTGCAGTCACCCAGTTTACCCGATTCGACAGCACTACGTATCGTTAAGCGTAGTTGCCAGCAGGGCCAGCCTCCAGAGCGAACTCGGCCAAGTCGAATCCCCACTCATTGGCCAACTTTCTTTCGGTGTCGTTGGCGATGCCCTGCCGAAATAAGCCGTCAGTTGGACGAATGACGAACGCAGGTGATGAAACAACTCTACTGACCAAGTACACCTTGCCGAAGATGTCAGCCTTGAACTTGTCCACACAAATCCCGTTGTTATGGAGGAAGTTGGTGATCGCGTCGGGGAGGCAGTTGACGCACGAGCAGAGCTAGAGGGTCCAGTAAGTTACTAGTCGAGTTCGAGTCTCATCGGGATAATACTGACCTTGCCCATGTCTATGCAGGTCGGAATGCACAGAGGGTTCTTTGCAGCAACACAGCCAGCGAGGCACGGGAGAGCGGAGGCGATGGCTAAGCCACAGGAGAAGAAGCTGCACCCGTTAGAGGCCAATGCATCGAATGCGACGGGGCCAACTAAATGGGATCAATATACATTGCCGAACGAGGTGGTAGACACCCTACATTCATCCCTGATGGCGACCTCGAGCTCCTGGGACAAGCCAACATGGAGGGCATTGTTTCCAGGTTCGACGGCAAGGACACTAGCGGCGAAGGTGGAGACGGCGAAGAAGGCGGTAGAGAAACGCATGGTTGAAATGATAGATGAGTCTGTTTTGCTGGAGACTTTGGCAAGGAATGAGGTGTCTGAAGATGATTTCCTGGGTTGGCTGGCACGCGCTTTTATATGTTTCCTCGGTGGGCACCCAGCATCGTAGAAAGATTGTTTGGTATGTAATTTGTTTGTCGGAGGAGATTGTTTTGCACCGGGCAAGGCTTGCTCTGAACGAGCCTCGTGCGGATTCTTCAACGTCCAAATTTCACACGACTCTTGTGCGCTTCCAAGTATTCTGTCGCCAAACGCGAAGTTCGTTAGATTTCGCAAGCAGTATGGGAAGTAAAGTCCATACCGGCAGCGCTATCAGGGACCGCCGCCGATCACTGTGATGGGCGATCCGCATACCAAAACGTCACAGTTTGTATTCCCAGAGTGGCCAAATGGGTTGCCGACCAGTTCTAGATCCTCGAAATCATGCATATGTCACACAATTAAATCGGCACAATACAGCTGGGTCTACGGTTGGCACCTCGGCCGTGGAAGGTGTGCGTTGTCCCGAGTTCGTGCCTGTGAATGGAAGCAGACCCATGGGGTGGGTCATTGTCGTTCGTGCAAGTCCGGAATTCTCCATGTTTCGTGTGCGGACGCACGGAAAGTGTTGTCTCTTCAAGCCCGAAAGACGATTCAGATCATGATCAGTAAATGAAAATGTGCGGGTGCGGCAGTATTTACTTATCGCGGCAGGCCATCTGCGCCGTGACCTGATTGGAGCCTTGCAAGTAGCGATGGATGAATAGGGCATGCGTGACCGCGGTGAGCATGTGCACATATGCATCATGGATAAACATATGTGCGGTGAATAAGATCAAGCTCGACGCGGACCATAAATAGACTCAGGGGGAGAGCACACGCCTGAGGGATATCAAAATCTAAGCTGTCCGTTCTGACTCCGTGCAGTTTTGTGAACACGCCCGGGGGGAGCCCGACGACATCACGGCCACAATATGCGGTAGCAGGGCGTAATTGCGATAGAGACCCCCTTGTCAGATGGCGGTAGGAGGGCTCGACAGAAGGTTCTTGGCGCAGTTACAACGCAGGTCTACGTTGAGTACTTGACGGCACACTAAGCACGCAAAATAATCAATCAGTTAAGCATGAGACCTAAAAGCAACCGAAAAGGCATTAGTTAAATACAGCTTGCATAAATTCGAATACGTTTTCGTGCCAACTTACATAACATATCAATGCAACAGGAAACCAGCAGATCAGAGAGAACTGCCTCCAGCGAAGAAAACGTGCTTCCAGCCGCAAGATTGTTCGCCCGTATTAACAGCTAGTGAAGCATGTAACTTCTGTGTTTACAATCAACCAACTTGGCTAGCGGCACACCCCCGTTTGAACCCACTAGTGGAATAAACAAACGAAACGACGCCAGGAACCAGGAGACAGCCAATAAAGTTCGCAAGCGGCGACTCGGGGTTGCGATCAACCAAACCAGTCAATAGTGCTGGGGGAGTGGTCTAAATCTGGGCAAAGTCTAGCGGTCGTTCTGTCCCAAGGATTCCCGGAAGATGATGGAGGACCAATTCAGAGAGCATCGCGTAAGCTACCAGAATGGTTCCTTGCAGTGTCATATTACCGTCAAAATATACCAGGAACGGCAAGTATGTATAACAGAGGCCAGCTGTTGCAGGCACGAAGTCGTGAATCTTGTTTATCCGAGTGTTGAAGGGAGGTGCAGCGGAGAGCATCAATAATGAATTCGACAAGCTGAGAATTTGGGACGAGATGAGCATAGTCTGGTTTGGTAATGGTCGGAACAACGCGGTGAATCAGTGCCCGCATACCTAAATGTCAAACACGCGCGAGACGAGGGCCCAAAAGTCGGAGTACTCATTGCGCCGAGTTTGTTGTCGTGAGAGCGGCGCGCCCGGATGAGACACAATTAATGATATGGTTGAAGTGAGCAGCCAAGTTCATAAGAACTTCGAAGCAGAACTGCGTGTGGGAATTGATGAAGGGTCCCTAGCATGATCGGTACTAAGAACAGAGCGAACTTACTTCCTAAATAGCGGCCGTGCCTGTTCGGATGGTCAATGGAGGTACGATAGGATTCATGATAATGCTCGTCCGGCAAATGTGCATACTTTCGGCATGAACTTCTGACATCGTACCTTGCCCGGTGCAAAACAATCTCCTCCAACAAAAAAATTACATACCAAACAATCTTTCTACGATGCTGGGTGCCCACCGAGGAAACATATAAAAGCGCGTGCCAGCCAACCCAGGAAATCATCTTCAGACACCTCATTCCTTACCAAAGTCTCCAGCAAAACAGCCTCATCTATCATTTCAACCATGCGTTTCTCTACCGCCTTCTTCGCCGTCTCCACCTTCGCCGCTAGTGTCCTTGCCGTCGAACCTGGAAACAATGCCCTCCATGTTGGCTTGTCCCAGGAGCTCGAGGTCGCCATCAGGGATGAATGTAGGGTGTCTACTACCTCGTTCGGCAATGTATATTGATCCCATGTAGTTGGCCCCGTCGCATTTGATGCATTGGCCTCTAACGGGTGCAGCTTCTTCTCCTGTGGCTTAGCCATCGCCTCCGCTCTCCCGTGCCTCGCTGGCTGTGTTGCTGCAAAGAACCCTCTGTGCATTCCGACCTGCATAGACATGGGCAAGGTCAGTATTATCCCGATGAGACTCGAACTCGACTAGTAACTTACTGGACCCTCTAGCTCTGCTCGTGCGTCAACTGCCTCCCTGACGCGATCACCAACTTCCTCCATAACAACGGGATCTGCGTGGACAAGTTCAAGGCTGACATCTTCGGCAAGGTGTACTTGGTCAGTAGAGTCGTTTCATCACCTGCGTTCGCCATTCGTCCAACTGACGGCTTATTTCGGCAGGGCATCGCCAACGACACCGAAACCAAGTTGGCCAACGAGTGGGGATTCAACTTGGCCGAGTTCGCTCTGGAGGCTGGCCCTGCTGGCAACTACGCTTAACGATACGCAGCGGAGTCGCATCGTTTTAAACGACTGACTGCAGTTCGGTAAGCACATCATGTAGTGATTGGATGAAATGACTGACATACCAGATGCTCAGGCCGGCTTGCAGATTTGTCATTACTTTTTCTTTATCATCTTCTATGTCATGTCAGTCTTTAGTTTCCATTTGAACCGATACATACTGCGCACTATTTCGTTTCGTTCGTGAGGGTGGATCAGATTAGGGATTACGCCCTCAGTGGGTTCACATCCTACACAGCAAGACGGACGAGGCCACCGAAGGTCCCGCTGCAAGAAGCAAGTTAGAGAAGGACAAGCACTCAAACAAGGCCTGTCAAACACTCGCCGACTTCAAGGACGGTATTAATTGACCGACGATGTGTGATGAAGTCGGCTATGTTTATACGGCACGCTATACAAGTACGTCGCTGCCTCGCCGAAAGAATCAGAGCCGACTGCAAAGGGGTCAGCTAACCAATACGGTACGTATACGCGATACATACCTTGGAAGAGGGTGCAGCGATATAATAGGCCTGCTGGAATCCCAGAAAACTCCCCATATATTACCCTCGTTGACTTCCATTGTCAAGGACTTGAGGTTTCGACATTCAATACGATTCGTCTGCGGTAGTTGCACATGGTGGTATTTACACAACTCCAGTGTGCGGAGAGCCTATAAAAAACACAGCGGGCGCCGCCCTTTGTTGAGAGTAGGCTTGTTTCGGCATCGTCCGAGGGCGGGAAACAGAAGAGATATCAAGCGACAAGTACGCAAGGGTGTCTGAACACTCCGAAAAGATGTAGAGCGGATTTTCGGCATTCTCAACAACGCAGCGCTCTCCGTAAACGTTAGAGCCAGTCGAATCGTCGGCTTCTTCCGGGGCATCCGGCTGGCGGGGCCTTCAGGGACGGCAGGGAGCAGTTTACTTTTCATCATCTAACCAGAAAGTTCGACCGCTCAGCTGCGACTCGAAAGACTCCGCGGCACTCAGGGCTCTCAAAGCCCAACTTCACCCACAGGACTCGACATCAGACGTCACTACTCTGCGACATATTTGCACGAGCACGCAAATATTCTTAACAGGTCAACCAGGGAGGGAAGTACTATGAATGGTTCACGCACGGTGACAATGGTAAGTTGTTTCATGTTTTTCTTCAAGTGGTGATACTACCTATACATTAGAAGCAGAACGGCTGAAAAGCTCAGCTTTGTATACTGCAGCGATATTATCCTATGCGGCGGGTAAACCACGCGATCGTAACGGGAATGTTCGTCGCGGTGAGTTATAGTTACCATCATGGCCAGTCGCTAGATGGTGCTGATCCACCCTGAGGCTTGAACGTTTGAACGTTGAACAGTGCACCGTTGTCGTCAGCCACTTCACAGCGGATCCGTTCGTTGCTTCGCAAACTACATCAATTCCACTTCATTGGTTGTTCTAGGGCGTACGTCGATGTCTTGCATGAGACAGTAACAGTGCCGCTGGCCTTGCTGCGAAAGAGTAGTAATACTTGCCCCTCCAGACTGCCCCAGCATCACGTCTCCATGTGAGATTATTTTTGATGACCTCCCGACGGCTGTTCCCAGTCAATGTGTGTCCTTCCGATGGAACCAGTTGATGCTAATACTGGATATTGAATGTCCTTTTAGGTGACTAGGACCCTGCCTGGCGCCTGTCAGCCTTCTTCCCACGCGACTTGCACTCGTGGACACCATTTCTTCCTCAAAAGGCCTCCAGCTATGCCAGCCAGACCGCACAAAACTTGGTTGACTACGCTTTACCACGTCCCGTCGGCTGATTGGGAGAAATGCCTCCGTCGGAATGGGAAGTGCGATCCCACGGACCCATCAACACCTTATAGCAAGCTGTGCCATTGGCAACTCCTTTACTTCGTCTCTCAACGATGCCTTTGTCGCAACTAGGCACGACTAACGTTCTTTACTTACTGGGAGGTGCATGGGCAGTCTCCTATACCGTCTCGAGATTACTGCGCCGAGGCGGCAGCACCACGACGACACTGCTTGGGCCTCCATCGCAGAGCTGGCTTTTGGGCAACAGAGCGCTGGCCGGCGTTGACAACGAAGTCCCGATTTTCGAGAAATGGGCGAACCAATATGGCCGCGTATTCCAAATCGGGGGTCCATTAGGTTCGAGTCGAATTGTGCTCTGCGATCCCAAGGCAATCGCCCATTTCTACTCGAAGGAAACATTCACATACGTGCAAACGGCGTTTGCGAAAATATTCATCGGCACCTTCGTAGGTCCGGTGGCGCTTTGGTAACTTCTGGCTAAACGTTGTTCGATAGTTCGGACGAGGCCTGCTCATGGCGGAAGGAGAGAGCCATCGAAGGGTAACGACCCTTATCTCGCTTCGGTGCTTGTGTTAGATTCACAAGTGGCGTTCTAGGCAGCGTAAGGCGTTGACGCCAGCCTTTAGCAACGCAGCAGTTCGTAAACTGACAAACGTCTTCTTCGATTCTGCGTACAAGGTCCGTAGCTCCGTGGTTAAATTCAAAATGTACTGAGAACTTTTCCTCGCAGTGCAAAGGCATATGGGATGGTATGCTCGAGTCCCACCCGGAAGGTGTCATGATCAATGTCCAGCATTGGTGCGTGTGGCTAGGAATCACATCACGGAGAGGATGAAGTTCTCACATCATATCTGCCGCAGGATGAACAGCATTGCGTGAGTCGCGGGCGCAGGCAGCCTCGATTTCATCCGGAGAATCCCAATTGATATCCACTGTAGGCTCGATAGCATCGGTATCGCTGGCTTCTCTCACAACTTCGGACAACTCGATGGCAAGGACTCTGACGTCGCTAACGCCTTCAATTCTTTAGGCGGGGACGACCGCAATATTTTTACTGCGTTCATCTTCCTGCTCAGCCCTTACTTCCCCTTCCTCGCGACCTTGCCCACGAAACGCAACAGAGTCATGAAGAAAACTGAGGAAAAGCCTTAGCAATATCTCTGACGAACTTCTTGAGCGGACACGCAAGGAAAGTCAAGGAGGCGTTGAAGAAAAGTCCATCATAGGACTACTAAGTAAGTCTCTTGGCGCCTCGATTCTTGACCAAACACTCATCGTTTGTCGTTATCAGTCAAGGCCGAGAACGCCAAAACAGATCTAACTCTCACGCAAGAGGAAGTACTGGCGCAGATGAATGTGCTGTTGTTGGCTGGGTACGAAACCACGTCCATCAGTTTGACAGTGCGTTGCTTCCCCGCTAGGGTTCAAGGACCTATTTAATGTATTCTTTCGTAGTGGGCACTTATCGAACTCTGCCGGTTCCCAGAGCAGCAACGGAAACTCCGTGACGAGCTTCTCTCGCAATTCCCTTCCTCTGATCCAACCTGGGACCAACTCATGACCACCATACCCTACCTCGACGCCGTCGTTCACGAAACTCTTCGTATGCACCCGCCGGTCGTAATGACTACTCGCAAGGTAAGGTGTCACTAAGCGTGCCTTAATCGAGTCAAGAAACTGAACCTTCATGTAATTTAAGGCCGCCGAAGATGACGTGGTACCCCTGAGCGCCCCTATCGTCACTCGCGATGGCCAAACCGTCTCCAGCATTTCCGTCGCCAAAGGTACGACAGTCTCAGCCCCCATCCACCTGATGAACCAGGCCGAGTGGCTCTGGGGCTCCAACGCCAGAGAATTCTATCCCGAAAGATGGCTTGAGCCCAACTTCGGATCAAAGAACGACGTCCAAGGACACCGCCATCTCCTCTCCTTCGTCGACGGCCCACGTACGTGCCTGGGGAAGAACTTCGCGCTGGCAGAATTCAAGGTTTGTGGCTATAGTCATAATAGAGTTTGTGGAGACTGATTGGCATGTACAGGCTGTGCTATCCGTTCTCATCCGTAACTTTACCTTCGAATTCGAGGGCCCTGAGCCCAAGATAGAGAAACACATATCCATTCTTCCTCGACCGAAGATCGCCGGGCAGGATGGTGCTAAAGTACCACTGAGAGTGCGTAGAGTAGAGTAGATTGTACTTCTACATTATCTAGTTCTGTATAACTATTAATACCTTTACACACGGACTACATATATCTTTTGTTCATGCTTCTGGCGCTACACGGGATGTCGGTCAGACTCCGTGCGGGTCCGGGCTTGATCTGGCTGGGTTTCGTTCTGCAACGATAATCAACACCACTGGAGGCAAGAATAGCAGAAGCGTCGACCCACTTCATCATCAGCCGGTGGATCAAATGTCGTTGACGTTGATTGACTCGTTTGACTGGAGGGTGAACAGCCCATTCCTATTGGGATTGAGGCCTGTGTACCCACACCGCTATTAACAAATCTGCGCCCATGAAAATGATGAGCCCTACCTTCCCATGGGCGAACTTAAGCCGAGTTGGAGAAGTCTGAGCATCTAACCCCAGAGACACGCCATCAGCCAATCGCCGAAACACAGTCCGCGCATTCAACCTAGACAATATGGAGTCAGTCGATAAGATGATTATCAGTGTGATCCATTTTGGGCCGCTTTACTTACGTTGCTAGCAGCGAATTGGAGAAGACTGGGGTTACGATCAGTCAGAAAAAAGTTAATCTACACTGACGGGGAGAGACACGTACTCCGAGCGAGGCACATGTACAAAGCCACCCAGACATCTTTATTTTAAGCTTGATGTCAAGAAAGCAGTGATAGGTTGATGATGCGCGGGACTTACAGCTATCAGTCATGGTCTCGAACTGGACACAATACGTCAGTACGGTTGCTCCGGAGAGAACGTGACTTACGCACCAAGAGCATCACGGCAAGAGTGAGCATGCTGTTAAGGCGTCATTTAATATTCGTGTCCTAACATCCCAGGCGTGGCCGAACAAACCTTGTAGCGAGCCCAGTTTCTACGTGCTTAATGAGCGAGGCAAACAAAGCAGTAGATGATAGAGAAGACTCACGCAGTGTCATCAGTATAATCCTATCAATCAATTTGGTGGTCCTACAGGACGATAAGTGATGTATCCCGGAAACATGTTGCCTCCCTCACCGTTTGAAAGACGTCTTTCTTTCCCAAATCAGATGTGAACAAAGCAAGGCAGCGACGATTATATCGACAGCAGCTCCGACGACTAAACATACGGTGACCAACCACCCCCAATTCTTCTCGAAGTCAGGGAGGGACTTCGTGATCAAGTAGATCACGACAGCCGTCGTGAGCGCAAACCTAGCCAAGGACAGGAGGTTGCAGAAATACGCTGTCCTCCAGGCCCCTGTCAGACGTCGTGCCCTATCGGTGAAGAACACCTTTTGGACAATATGTTAGCCGACAAGTTACGCATCATGTTTACAACGAAGCCTTCGTACCTGAACGATGCAAGCGATGTATCCCCCCAGAAGAGTTTCGACGGATATACCAACGGGTGCATGGATGAACAGTCGCTCTGGTTGGTCGTACCAAGATATCGAGATCGTATACAGGTAATGTAGCACTGATATGACGTGCCCCAACTCCAAAACGCTGTAACACAATGTTCAGGTTCAGGTGGGGTACAATCAGGGTCGATACGCACGAAACAACAGCGACCTATGAGCAATGTTCAGCGGTCTAGATGCCACTATGTCCAGGCGCACTCACCAATGCTTTTAGTTGCCAACGATCATTGGGAAAATGGGAATAGTAGATATATAGCTGAACGGTGTACACCCCGAACAGAAAAAACCGATACGGCCGATCCAATTTCAGCAATACTCAGCAGGTTCTTTATGGCTTCTACATTGGGCATGTCGAGCGATTCTTACAAGGATGAGTAGAGGGCGCTGGGCAGTGATTAGGTCCTTGAACAGGAGCGGGGGATTACAGTACGTGGTGGTCAAGACGAAGATGCATTGAAAGCGAATTAAGCTAGATGGTGCAAGGCGATGATTCGAGTCCCCACGAATATTAATACGTACCTGGCCAAGAGTGCAGCATGTGGACACCCGGGTCAACAAAGTGCGGCGTCAATCAATTGATCTTCGAGGCAGGAGGCATTACTTACCGAAGGGAGTTATCCGAAAGCCACGGCGTCTTATGAGGCGGTCCGGCGAATGCCTCAAATGCGTCGAGGGATATAGTTGTGGACCAGGTAGCTATCTTTAAGCAGGGATGAGTCAAATTTGCGCGGAAACTTCTGGCTTCTCCCCGTGGCGAGTGGCCATACGCCTCGGGAATGTGCGGTTCTGTCGACTCATCGTTGAGCAGCGGTCCTAACAGAACGCAAAATCATGGTCATGCCATGATTGAGAAGAAACGGTCTATTTCAAGCGAAGCCACATCTACTCGAGACTGTCGACGGGTTCTGCGATAACTGGGCGTTATAATCCAAAGAGAAAGTATTCCGCGTTAGACAAGCAATATGTTGGTTTGACGTAACTCGCACTGTCTAGTCAGTTGTGCTCACCCTGGCGGAAGTTGGAGGGTATATCGTTAATTTCCGAGCACCCCGGGCGAAGACGGCGGGTTGGGGGAGAGCGAGAGTCCTCGAGAAGCATGTTTGTGCTAAATGTCTTTGATTGCGAGCTACAACTCGAAACCATTTACTTGAAAGCAAGGTCGTACATCAGGCTGATAGATCTTCGAGAGTACAGCATTTTCGACAAGTAGTCCAAGAGGCTGAGGTTTGTGGCCACGCAACGCGGTATTACAAGCTCCGCCGCAACCACCTTCCCTATTTGGACTAAGCGTCTCTTTCGTCCAAAATCGAGTTAGTACTCTACCGCGCGTGTGGACGCGCGCCCAACGATAGCATGGAATCCACTGCGGTCGGTAATAGCTTTCCCCTGCATCAAACACAGCCAATAAGTTAGCATTGCCACTGACCGCCACTCAACATCGCATTGTGCAATCACCTCTACCCTCCCAATTATCGTGCACGACATTGTCAAGTTGCCATATCATGTCGATCAAGGTAGCGCAGGTTTCGCTCCGCAGTTCCCCATTCCTATGCTCGCTATGTGCTACTCAGGCTACGGTACGCTTGCACTTGCATATCGTGCCTAAATAAGGATCATGTACATGTTATGTGTGTCCTCTGTCTTCAATGATTAATCTTCTAGTGATCTAAACTTTTTGAGCAGTTGCCTGCCGTCCACGTGAGTGCCGGAAACTTTTCGCAAATACAGGTACCTGCTAGTTGGAAATGGCATGTACCAGAAAGGTGAACTAATACTAGCTACTTCCGCAATTCCCGCCGCCACTAGAACTCGCTTTCTATGCATCCTCCCCCATACCAAATGCTGCAGTACCGGTCTCATGAGCCTTCCGTATACCAGACCAACTAGATTGCGTTTTCCAATCTCTTCCCTCGGTCGGATCGCCGGTACGTCTGAAACCCTGTGTCTGTCACATATGTCCTTCTTTTCGCCCCGTTCAAGTCTATTGAAATGACATATAGGTTTCTTTGGTGAATAGCTGAGACGCTACTTGTGTATGCCTACACAATTTGATTCTCCTCACACACAAGATGGGCAAGCCTCATCCATGATCTTCATACCATGGCCCCTTGACAACCACGCCGTGCACGGATTTATATTTTCATGCTGGAATGCATGGAAGTAACGAAGAAGTAAATGTATTATTTTCACCTTACTATTACCAGAAGTATTGAGCACTGCCACAATCAATACTGTGCCCAAGAGTAAAGATCACATAACCAATTAGAATTTGTAAATGATAATTCTTTTGCCCATATATAGTATCTCTTTCCTTTCTTGATATTTTAATGCAAAGTAATGAAACTCGGACAATCGGTTACTGTGTGTGAGAATAACAAAGTACTACAAGGGAAGTAACGTACAAACAAAGACTGTTTTGTTACTTCTTTTTCGAAGTAACGAAACAATAGTGGGTTAGTATAAGTCATAAAAAGTACGTAGAAAGTACGGATCACCAAAAGACTTATACTAAATCACTATTGTCGTCAGTTGTTATTTTATTCTTGTTTTTGGTGATTTGTACTTTCTATGTACTTTTTATGACTTATACTAACCCACTATTGTTTCGTTACTTCGAAAAAGAAGTAACAAAACAGTCTTTGTTTGTACGTTACTTCCCTTGTAGTACTTTGTTATTCTCACACACAGTAACCGATTGTCCGAGTTTCATTACTTTGCATTAAAATATCAAGAAAGGAAAGAGATACTATATATGGGCAAAAAGAATTATCATTTACAAATTCTAATTGGTTATGTGATCTTTACTCTTGGGCACAGTATTGATTGTGGCAGTGCTCAATACTTCTGGTAATAGTAAGGTGAAAAATAATACATTTACTTCTTCGTTACTTCCATGCATTCCAGCGTGAAAATATAAATCCGTGCACGGTGTGAACCCCTCGCTTGCGAGGAAGCAATACAAACAACTCGCGTGGACTCTGACGTCACCCGTACACACCTATTCAAAATCCTGATAGTGGCACAGTGCACACTGACGGATACCAACACATGCCTAGGTACAAGTCAATATCATGGCAGGCTCAGACTGACCTCATCTGCACCGAGACTACGGCGTATTGTGCGCTCTGCATCCCCGTGTCGACAAGCCATCGAAATCTCGGATAAAGTATCAAGGGTGGTAGAACGGTTGGAAGGACGTCGCTTCTAGTATTCCTGCTGCAACGAGGGCATTCATGAACTGCGACATCGTGCCGTATCAGTGTGTCGGATAAAAGACGAATCAAGCAGATGGGCAGTACGAGTTCAAGAAGACTTGAAGAGGGATGATGTGAACGGTGACCTGTGAGACGTTGGCGTTCTGCTCCTTGCACGGCGCGCTCGGTCGCTAGCCTGAGGCAGGGCATACACATATACCACGTGTAGAATCCCAGTGATTGATGTGGAATATAGGAGATGCCGCATGCATATGGCACTCAACCGTGGACACTCGGGGCTGGGAGTAATAGGGGACAAAGCCAACTCGACCTCCTACCGTACTACGACAATAACTCCAACGGTCGTGCACCACGCCCCAGCCTATTAATCACGCAACATTGAATCTGCGCGTCCCCCGGATCAATATCTAACTTGCATTGGGCCGGTGAAACCTCGGAGGCGTTTCGCAGCTACAGATCATGCATTAAGTTAACAGGCTGTAAGGAGGATTCAGTAATTGCATTAATCATTCCGTTGTAACGTGGACCTACTTCGGGCTCGTTTACACGGATAGTTGACGAGACGACGGATTGCTCCGACATCAGGATACAGCCATAGCTATACAGTTGACCAGACTGAAGAGCATGCGTGCATGAACGTTTGAACGCTAAACTCAGCACAGCTAGAAGTTGGTTTCTGCATTCTCAGTCAAGCATGCCGCTGGCAGAACGCGAATGCTGTCGATCTGTGGATACCGTGGTTAGGACGTAGAATTATGATTTATTAAACGACAAGAACTTAGATGCGATGGGCAGTGCTGGCTGCATAGTGATTTCAAGCGGTTCGAATAATAGGAAAAATATTCCTCCATGTGGAGGGCGTCGCACTTTTGGGACATCTCTTTCGAGATGATGGTAGTTCAGCGAAAATCATGGTTGTATTGTACAACACATATGAGGGCAGGTCTGCGCGATGAAATGCTTGTACTACGAGAAACATGCTGTCACGAATGCTCAGCATGCTAGAGACCCGCCGTAACGACCAAGTCCATCGCACGGAAGCACTTCTTGCAAGCGAGGGACATCCCTTATAATTGACGTCGAAAAACGGGACAGCGGGTTGGATAGCGTGAGTCTGTCCATGCTTTGTGGGATTTATAAACGTTGATAAAAGCTTGTCAGTGGTTCATGGATTTGCTGATGAAAGCGTTCTCTGAACAGAGGCTCGGAAAGGCGGAGAACAGAGCACGTGACAACTCCCACATTTATACCATTATTCTCACACTCAGTAGTGACAGCTTCCCTTCCTCCTTCGTTTGGTCCTTCATGAACCGTTGTGAATTTGGTGAGTGTCATCGATACAATCGGGACAGCGGAGCCCATCCAACGCTGAGCGACCTGAATTTACAGCGCCCCATAAACATGCCGATTCAAATGTTCTCTATTTATTAGAGAGACTTTCGCACACGAGGACGCCATTGGCTCGTTCTTTAATGAGCGGGCGAATCTCAGCGACTGTTGGGTTATCTCGGAGGCATTGTGATAATGTCTCGTTTGATTTGGGCTGCGGTTGGCCGATATGTATGTAGAGGTACGTTAACTTTGGCCTCATTTGACCAACTGAACAGACGCACACGCACAGCCAGCAGCACCCTTTGCAATATACTGCAGTGGACGCTGATCCATGCCACAAGCATCGCATTTTCCATAAGATCGTAGTGACGGAACATCATCTTCACGTCGGCTTGGTCTACTATCTAGGGGTGCCAACTGGAAGTGAGCAAACAAAACGACAGGAGACGCTCGGTGTTTGATTGTTGCTTTGTCGTGGAATGATAAGCACGACTGTTAAGAGGTGGAGAGCCAGATCCAACATGTTCTCCATCCTTCTCGAGTCCTGTACGCGTCCATTCTCCCTTCGACACTGACACAGACACAGCACCATAAAGCTGCCCCTATTGTCCGTGGGAATATAAGTCCCGTGCCAAAGACTTGCTTCTCGAAGCTCCGTTTGAAATCCAACGGACCTATCAGGTCCGTGCGTGCGTCTATTATCAACTTGCGTCCATCGCTCCCGCCCACGAAACCATCAACGATCCGAGGAGTCCAGCTGTCTATACGTACAGCTCATACACGGGTGAGTCCAATGCGATGATCTCTGCCATTACGAATGCGATACAATGCACAGACGCTTCTTCTTTACAGGCTTTTCACTTCACATAGCCGTGGAACCGCCTGCGAACGTTCGTGACCACTGCAGTCGTTGTCGGGAAGGCAGAGTATATGATAACTATGGATACCCCGGGGCAGTCGAGTGCTACACCCAACCACAGTGCCCGGCAAGGCGAACAGGGGGCCTCCTCCGGCGAGGGGCAGACAACGACGAGCCCTATCACGCTTGGTTCCGATCTCGTCCTAATGACTGCGAATCAGGATATCCGGAGCCAGATAGAAATTCTGCAGCGAACTATCACCCTCGTGTTCTGGTTCAAGGTCTGTACTCGATGATTGGTCTTATCAGAGGTTAAATAGCCTCATACGTGCCCGACGATAGCCCAATACTGAGCCCCTCCGTCTACAACACCCCGTACCCACTTTCCCCTTGTTCCAGCTCTCCCGTTTCCCCTCGCTGACCACCGACCTCGGCCTCACACCCACCACGTACCTTGACACTTACAATCGCGACACAAGACAGTGGGATCAACATACTATCAGTACCGTACGTGTAATTGATGGACACCCGAGGCTTCTTTACCGGATTCGGAAAACCCTTCTTGAAGCTCTCAACGACGACGAATGTGTGGGATTGAAGGAAGAAATCGAGAACCAGGTGAAGCAACGGTCTGCACCAGCACTGATACAATCCCCTGCTACCGTGCAGTCGTCTCCCACGTCCCCTACTTCTCCGACAAGCGACGATAATTCGGAGACTAAAGCGAAGGCCCGGAGCCCCACATTGAAACGGGCAGCCCCTTCCAGTGCACCCGAGACCACAGGACCGCCTACCAAATTCATCAATACGGACGGCTTCCGTCAACAGCAACCATATCCTGCTTATCTATCCACTCCCGCCCAGAATGGCTCGACAACTTCGAAGTCGAAGGCCCCCGCACAGGAACAATCACCCCCTGCAAATACTAGCAACGCAGATGGCCACCCAACCACCGTCTACCCCCCGGGGAACGAGCAAAGCCAGAGCCCCGCTAGCCCTACCAGCTCCCCGCCCCAATATTATAACAATAATGTCAACCGACCTGGGTCCGCCCAGTATCTCTACCAATCTCCTGCCCAATACAATGCTGCAACGTCACCTTCCACCGTTCCACTTCCTTCGTATCTGGTTCACCCACCTGCAGCTGCGCCGCTCATCCCTTATCACCCCCATCCCCCTCTGAAGCGCTGGCCCAACGATTACACCGTCTCGGAGCTTTCGAGCGGGTTTCAAGCTATGGAGGCCTTGGTTCACCAAACCCCCAACGGTGGCGCAGCGATGACCCAGCGCATGGCGTTCGAACGCGTCTTCGGGAGCCGATACGTCAAGAGCACGGTGTGCAGGCATCGTGGTGTGTGGCGCAAAGCCCCGCAATCCCTCCGCGATGAGTTCGAGGCGATGGGCGAGGACGAGCGTGCGTGCTGGGGCGAATTCGTCAGGCGCGTCGAGGGTAGGCCACCTGGACGCATCAATGGACCAACGCTCATACCGGTCCATGAACTTCCATATCAAATGGGTTCCCAGCAAACTGTCAAAGGCTCGAGTCCACCCGGACAGGCATCAACCCATCCACCCACCGCCAACAGTCCTGCGAGCAAAATTCCCAACGGCGCAAATCGCCATCAGCCGGAAGACGAAGAGAATGACGATTCCGACGAGGGCTCGAATACCCACCAATCACCCATCATGAACTCGCTGCAATTCGCAGTTGATCACAATAGCTCGAACGGCACCCCGACTACGGCCTTACCCGTTCAGAATAGTACGCCTCTCGTATCTCATGAAACGATCATCCACTAACAGATATCCAGCCATCACCGTAGCAGGGAAATAAATCGCCATGCTCCAATAGTAATTTCCTCCCGGCACGATGCTTGTCCGCTACGCCCAGACTACTGCCATTTCGTCCGTGTATTTCTATTGCTGTTTTCGTTGTGAATACGTCATATTATGCCTTCCCGCTCTAGAGTCTATGCATGTGCTGCTGCTATTTACGTTTTTGCTTAACCATGTAACGGTAATCAATCGCCGGTAGTCTTGTAAGGTGAGATTATAATGTATAGTCTTTGACAATTGCGCACCGTCTCTGTTGAACACTCCGTTTGGGCGAGTGGCGCAGGTGAGTTAGTGCGGGAGGATTTCATTGTATTCCACGCCGTGCGACATCGTGTTTTGGCACATGAGATATTGGTTTGCACCTCACACGACCCGTAGAAGCATGAGGATGGCTACGTGCGCTCCGAAGATGATGCCGAGGTATGTCACCGGGTCAAACGCAATGTGACCACGTCCCAGGGGCACCAATGCACCTGAAGACCTCGCTGGGCGGTGGGGCGACCTAGAAAGACCGTTGAGCCGCCCGAATGGCGGTCGCTCCATGGACGAGTGTCGCAACCAGCGCCAGGGCAGGAACAGCACCTTCGGAACTTGCTACTGTTTATGAAGTCCAGAAGTAGTCGATCACGCGTTGTTTGGTGTGGTTTATTCCTCAGTCCATCGGCTCTCCAGCACTCGAACTCTGCTGGACGATAGGGTCTTCCATCCATCATCATCATGAACATTAGTGACATTTCGCCATCCCACCACAAGAAGCAGCTGCACAGTAAACGGTCCTTTGGAAAACACCCGTCTCTGGTGGACTCGCCCGCGTATGATGCGTGAGTTTTGCACCTTCACGCCCTTCCATTTTCCATGAGGTTCTGAGAGCAAGCACCACTTTTCTTGCGGGACATCAGATCCGAAGAAGATAACGACCCTTTAACTGACGACGGGGCATCAGCAGTTTCGGTTCCCATCTCAAAACCCTCCGCGAACAGCTACAACAGCCTTCCCAGAAACCCTGTTTCTAAGCCTCCAACTTCTTCGCCTACGTTCAATCGCGCCAAACATCAGCTAGCCTCGATTGTCATGTCGGATCACTCTGACGGTGTCGATTCCCCCACGTACGATGGAGATATTGAGTCGAGCACCACCGCCATACGCGAGCCTCATAGGGCATCGGCGCACCACCATAGTTCGTCCTCTGTTTCTACGTTGAATAGCGTCCATATCTCCTCTTCGACCACCACTCCACTGAATGAGAACGTCCCCTCCAACCACCCTATAAATCCCCTCGCGGCTCCCCTCCTTGTCACGGAAGAGCCCCCTGTCCCAGCACCCACGCAAAACACGATCAATCCCGCCGCGCTCAGCGTCCAGGATATCCGGAGTTTCGTGCAGAAGGCTATCGATGGCGAGTCATTCCGAGAGTACAAAATCAATCCCCCTCCAGTAGACAGACCCATTCGTGTTTACGCTGACGGTAAGCGGGAGAACGTCATTTTATGGAGCGAACGTGCGCTGATAATCTTTTCAGGGGTATACGATCTGTTCCATTTTGGGTAAGTTACCCTTTGGGTTAAACGGCATCCCATCTAATGCCCAGGAGCCTCGTTTAGACATGCGCTACAACTTCGGCAGGCAAAGTTCGCGTTTCCGAGCGTGTATCTACTCGTTGGCGTCAACTCTGACGAGCTTGTGTGGCAACACAAAGCACGCACAGTGATGAACCACGGCGAACGGTGAGATATATCTGCTTTAGGTTTAACTTTTCTTTGATGGAGCGAGTTAGATGTGAATCAGTGAGACATTGTCGATGGGTGGACGAGGTTGTTGCGGAGGCACCGTGGGTCATCGACGGTGCATTCATTGAGAAGTATCAAATCGACTACGTCGCGCACGATGAAGACCCGTACGCCTCCGGGGATTACGACGATGTCTACGAGTTTGCCAAAAGTCAAGGTGAGTCACCTCTACCGCTTTTCACCCAGCTTGCGCTGAACTGGTATTGATGTAGGGAAATTTTATCCCTACTAGGCGCACTCCAGGCGTCTCCACTTCAGAGCTCCTCGAACGTATCGTTGCTGGATACCGCAAGCGCGATTTCGATGCCAAACTGGAGAAGATGGGCCATGCTGAACTCAAAGCCGAAGGCATCGACTTTGACAGTGCGAATAACAGCAAGGCTGCAAGCAGGGCCGTAAGCAGAAGCATAAGCCCAATAAATCCCGCTTAGAACAGGGATAAGTTTCTGTTACTTGCGTTATATGATATGTTCTCGCATAGAAATCCTAGAAATACGATGTTTTTCTTGAGCAGGAATTATCTCTAGGAGTTTGGCGCCCATTACAGATTCGAGCGCCTAGCATCTTCACCAATTACCATCCTTCCATTGTGTCCTGCAGCACAGTGCACCTAAAGTATCCTCAACCACTAACCACCACCACGACTTTCAAATCACCTCCTCTGCTCTATCTCCTGACCTGAACGTATGGCTCTTAACGATAGCTTGGAGAAAGTCGACGTCCGCACGCTTCGCGACCCCATTCACGATCACAGTGGGTCCATTACATTGCGTTACCGCTTCGAAGCGAACTCTGATAGTAATGCCGTTTCCCGACGACAGTCACTCTTTCGAAGAGATTATGCCAGTTTATCGATACGTGAGTCCTTGAAGTAATTTGTGAGTAAGCGGTGCTAATGGCGACGTCGTTTAGACGACAGTTCCAACGCCTACGTGCAATCAAGCAGCTCGGAACTTCATACTACGTTTGGCCGGGCGGGTGTCACAATAGATTCGAGCATTGTATCGGTGAGTACTTGACTCCTTGAGTTCTTTGTCTTCAAGCAACGATTCATTGATCTGTATGCTGCTAGGAGTCTCGCATCTGGCACGGAAAGTCGCGTCGGTTTTGCAGGAGAAGCAGCCTGAACTCCACATAACCGACCGAGATGTTGAATGCGTGGAGATTGCTGGGTTATGCCATGACCTCGGGCATGGACCGTGGAGTCACGTCTGGGATGGCATGTTTATCCCCATCGCTCGGTACGTCCCACATTTGCGTGCAGTCCCCGAATCCCATGCGCATACATGTATGCGCTATTTTTAAAGTTAGTCATTTACGCGCCTGTAGCCCCGGCACAACGTGGACCCACGAACAAGGTTCGGAAATGATGCTTAACGCGCTCATCGAAGAGAACCATATCGATGTGAAGGAGGACGATCTCGATTTCATCAAGGCGCTGATTGCTGGTGACCCAAATAAGTGCCGGTAAGGTTCTAATCTCGCTGTCTTCCACACTTTCGAAGCCTTGTGGGAATACAAGGCGTTAAACTTATTATTACTCTGTAGACCCGATGAGAAGCCGTTTCTCTTCGACATCGTGGCGAACAAGCGCAACGGGCTCGATGTAGACAAGTATGTTATCTATTGAAAATAATCAACGTCTACTCACTTAACCCTCTCCCTGAATTATGCAGGTTCGACTACATTCGTCGCGATTCGCATATGATCGGTGATCAGGGCAACATCTCCCTACAACGGTAAGTCTCTTTCTTCCTTGTTTCCTCTACTAGGTATTCACCAATCGACGTACCTACCGATCAGCCTTCTAGGATCCGCGCGAGTCATACAAAATCAGATATGCTACAATATCAAAGACGCAAACCAGATCTTTGAGATATGTGCCACTCGCTTTCGCCTGCACAAAACTATATACAACCACAAGACCGGTTAGCATTAACTTGTCCACCTTATATCACTTATCCCTAAGTCGACTCCCTTCATAGCCAAAGCCATCGAGTACATGATCATCGATGGACTACTCGCTGCGGACCCGTTCATGAAAATCGCCGACAGGGTGTTCGACGCTAGAAAGATGGTCCATCTAACCGACAATATCAGGGCTGAGATTGAACAGAGTGAAGACCCCGTAAGTTGCCACTTTCCATCACCGTACTTCTGCTAGCTGATCTTCCTACCAGGAACTTGCGCCAGCGCGGGCCATATTCAACAGGATTATCACCCGTGACCTCTATCGGTGTGCTGAATGGAAGACAATTTCATGGCACGACCATGGTTTCTTCACGAACAACGTCACGCCCGAAAGGATCGTGGCAGAAGCAAAGAAGATGCCTCGCGATCAGCTTCATGGTGACCAAGAGATGATGGACGCCCTTGCCACGCTTGCGCCTCAGCACATCATTGTTGACTTCTCGCCGATGCACTACGGCATGAAAGAGAAGAATCCCATGGAGAACGTGAGGTTTTATTCGAAGAGGGAACCAAATAGTACGTTACTCTTACTGGCTAAATGTATTCCAGGCTAACACCAGTGTCTGAGCAGAGTGTGCTAAAGCTGAACACGGGGACTACTCAACACTCATGCCCGCCGTTTTCGGCGAGGTGCTTATGCGCGTCTACGTCAAAGACGACATCTTCTACAGCCTCGCTCAAATCGGGTACCGCGCCGTTATTAAGAATATCAACCCTAATGCGGACGCAGACATAACCAGTGAGGCGGAAACAGTCTTAGGCGACGGCGAAGGACAGCCTCAGAGTTCCGCAAAAAACCACACCACCTCGCACACCGAATCGCAGTCCATGTCAGACCACTAGCATGACTTCCATAGTCTCAACCGCGACCGCATGCAGCAGCAAACCAATTTCCTCAATTTCGTATAACAAGTTCGCTACCGTGCCGGTTGGTTATACGCCCACCGGAAAGACAAGGAAAGGTCGCGATTTGTCGTCGGGGAGCCTTACCTGGATGAGTGCCATCAAGGAATCGGAAGACCTAGAAGAAGGAGAGAAGGAGAGGAGTACGATTGGCGTTGGCCTTTCCGCTGCTCCAGAGATCAAGGAACGGTCCATCAATGTCATGAGCAAGCCCTCAGTCGATGCGGAAATTTCGAAAGATATCGACATATCTACGGCCCAAACCGACGGCGATGGGGTTGGAACACCAAAAGCAACACCCACCCGTCGTTCCACGAGGGGCACGAAAAGACGAAGTAATAGCGGAACGAAGGAGTCTGAGACAAGTGGTGGGGGTAATAAAAGAGCAAGGAAGTCTGGGAGTCGCAAGTAGAGCCTATGGACGTTCTGAACAGTCCGTTAGATTACTCACAGATCTGCATTGAGTCCGTAGTTTATGTAGCATATACAGCAGCAGTGCGCACGTATTTTATTCCCCTTCCAAGCTCTTCCACATTACACATAGAATAGCTCATACATAATCACATTTTCAGCTGGCAAATACGAGTTTTGTTGTATGAGACGGGATGTCTGACATAGTGTGTATACAACACGGAGTACACGGGAGTTACTTTACTACATTTGTGGTGGCGTTGAAGGGCAGCAACGAATATAAGTATAGGAAATGATGAAAGAGTCCCACTTGTAGCTATCTTCGTTTATCTGGAGTATGGATGATAGTTATGCTGGCCTCTCTGACCGGCACGCTGTGGACCAACGCCTGCATTACCTGGTACTCCTGGGGGACCGCCCGAACCACCCCTTGGACCTCTTGGGATATTGGGGTTGCCGCCTGCAGCTCCAGCGCCTGCAGCACCTTGCATCATTGCGGGGCCGCCCCGGCCCATGCCCGCACCTCCGCTTCCCCCAGCCATGCCCATATTCATACCACCAGCACCCATGCCCATGCCCATACCAGTGCCCATACCCATGCCGCCCATGCCGCCCATATTCATGCCCATTCCCGGACGCATACCGCCCATGCCACCCATCATGGCAGGATTCATGCTTCCGCCGCCAGCCATCTGCATCATGCGCGTATACAGAGCAGCAAGGGCTTGAGGATCGAATGCGCCGGCGTTGGGGGTGGCTCCAGCGGCTCCAGCAGCCCCTCCGGTGGCGGCGGGAGTCATTCCATTATTGAAGTTGCCTTGCCCACCGAAGTTGCGAGCGACGCCGCCGCCGCCTTGGGCGTTGTATTCAGTGCCTTGCCCTTCTTGATAGTTGTCGCGCTGGTAACGAGGCTGCGCGAGCTTGACATCAATCTGTGAATCATACCCGTTAAGTGTTCAAATCCAGGAACAAGCCGGAACAGAGGGTCACTTACTAGCTTGCCGTCAATTTGGAGGTTGCCAAAACCGAGGATAGGTTGAACGTTGGTGTCCTCGAAGGATATGAAGCCGAAACCCTTGCTTCGACCAGTTTCCCGGTCAAGCATGACAGTAGAGTCAATGACTTTACCGTACTGCGAGAAATATTCGCGCATTGACTCAGAGGTTACGCTTCCCGGCAAGCCTCCAATGAAAAGCTTAGTCGCACGTTGATGTTCTTGACGTGGGATCGCTCGTTTGGGGTCAATCTATATACGACATAATCAATGTCTAAACTTACAACGACAATCATCTGTCTACTTACTATCTTGCCGTCCAAAAAGTGCTCCCTGACCATGACTGCATTGACACTGGCAGGTTCTTCGAATGTCAAAAATGCGAAGCACCGCGACCTCCCAGCGGCATCGCGCATAATCGTGCAAGCATCAACTTTACCGAATTGCGTAAAATAGTCGCGTAGAGATTCTAAAGTAGGAGGAAAGAATACATTTCAGTCCTGAGCTCTTCCCAATAAGATGTAATTGTATATACCGTCCGTGGTGTCCCAATTGAGTCCTCCGATGAACATTTTCCTATACAAGTGACGGTTCCAAGGGCGCAAGTGCAAGCGTTCATAGGGAGGAGGTGCAACATATAGGGAAGAGTATTATTAGTATTGTTAATCTAGAACAGGGTTAATTGCGAGGAGAGACGCTACTGGGAGGGAGATGCGGAAATGTCGCTAGCCTAGCCTAGGTGCTATTCGAGGGCATGTCACTAGATGGTGTATCATAGACGACCGACTGACTACGCGACGCGTTCATCTACGGACAGCCTAGCGGCGACGATTTCTTTATCTCTTTCTCCGAGTCGGTTTGCGATGCGTGTTGCCTTGATTATGGGAAAACTAGAAAGAATTCTCACCCTTCATCTTTCATTTCTGATGGTCGAATGCTTCGTTCTGTGACTAGGATATTTTGGTACTGGCCCGGATCTCCGCCAAGTGACTGATATTCTGAGGGTTGAGGCTGTTCGTATGTTGGGATTTGCTGTGGAACTGGGGAAGCGGAAGTCGGTATTGCTGAAGGTTGAGGAGCTGTCGGCGCTGTTGTCCCCGCCGCCGCCGCCGTGTCGTTGCCTGCCTGCGCTTGCTTGCTGTTCGTCCCTGTCGTCTGAGTCGTTGTCGTCGCCGCTTCAAGAGGCTCTGCCGTCGTTTTTACCTCATTTTCGTTTGTCCCTGGGTCAGCGTACTCGGCCTCGTCATTTCCGTAGAGGTCTACATGGCACCAGACAGAGGAAAGTTTCAGTCAGTGTTCTCTAGCGCAGCGACCGCACTCACCGCCGTAAAGATCTGCGTCGAGGTCTGACATTGTTGGCAAGAAAGGGAGTGGTAGTCAAGAACAGACACGGTATTCGAAAAGTGACACGATATGTCACAGGCTGTTGCACGTGTCACGCCTGGGCGTTACGGGTCACGGAATATACAGGGGTTTGCGAGCAAGATTTATATCTCGCTGTGACCATGGTCACCGAATTCTACGCTGGTAGGTATTATATATAGTATACTATGAAAGACTTGGAAGAAGTGGATTCCCCGCAGAAATGATTTTTCTGAGGGAAGGTATCGAATAAACTCCTCTCCAGCATTGCTCTTGGATGGTATAAATATTTTAGCCAAGCTGGAGAACCGTGCTTTCATCTTTAGAGTTAGATGCATTATGCCGTCGTGTCAATCAAGCACAGATCGCCCCAGGTAAGTATTCCGGAAGTTTTTCCTTGAGACGGATTACAATGAAGATTGCCTGCCGATCCACGGACGCAAAGCAAGTTTGTTCGCGCTGAACGTTTGCAAGGATGTGGCCGAGTGGCGTACAGCGCCTGAAAAATGTCCGGTCGGAGAAGGTTGACGAATAGCCTCTATCATCATGAGTGCATAGAAAACTTGACCCATGTAAACGAAGTCCAGCAATGCGACCAGTGAGATATCATGGAGAATTGAAGCAGCCTGAGGGCCCGGGAGGTGACACGAGATTAGCAACGGTTGCTCTGTCTTCCGTGGTATCAAACCAGCGTGGGGCGCTTGCCGCTCAAGACATATACCCATACGAGCTAGCTTCGAAGCATTCCGTGTACGATCGGAGAGCTCAGGCGGGGTTTGAGGAGTAGGGAATGGAGATGGAAGTTCATGTCGATTGGAGGGGACCCGTCTGTAGCCTCATCGAGTTTGACTTCGAGCGTCACGACAATGTTAACGCATGCCCTGTGTTTCTTGTCTTCATCAATTACAGACAACGTCAAGCGGGCCTTGTCCTTCTGATATATGATCTGTAGTGGTCGTACGGACGGAAGCCGCTTTCACAAACAGGCGAGTAAACGGATTTGTATACTCCGATGCGTCATCTCGGGCCTTCGAACAAGAAAAGGTATAGGGAGCGTGCCCATCTCCATTTTGATCTTGAATTACAATGACATTTAGTGTGGCTAAGACACAGCGGTCGCATTTGGACGACTAAGCGTCGAAAGCTGGTTTCCAAACATCCTTCGTGGCGTGCATGAACTCGTATAACTGCCCCAGCTGTTCTGCCGACATCTAAAGTATGCATTATCAATCGCCGAGCAAACAAACTGAGGAAAGATACACACCTTCTCCACAAGCGTAGGATCTAGTTTCTTGCCTGAAAAGTCCCTTCCATCAGAGCCTCTCGGCAGTTGGTCGAGATTACACCTTCCACTGCGATAGAAATCCCATTATATGCACGGGGTTGGTGACATCTTTGTGTCTCCGAAATTCTGCAGAAGTCCCGGAATGAAGGTCAGGGGGGAAATCACCGCTTTCCACCGTCAAACACCAACCTGCTTTAACGTAGACGTCGCCGAGCGACCTCATTTCCGTAGGCAGAACCCTATGTGCTCGTAGGAGTCTTCGGAATAGCCTACAAGCACAACGGAGGTTAGGAACGATGGCAAGCGAAACGGTGGAAAGATATAACCCCTACGGCTTGGGGGAAGGAGCGTAGAGCTAGCCTCAGTCAGGTTGAGAGGTTTCGAAGATATTGATTGTGCCAGACGGAGTGCTGTCGAATGCATCGTCAACTGGAGTGGAGGCGGAACGGTAACGGCAGTCTTGACAATGAGACGATTCCCGAGGCGGATCATCACGTGAATGTCCCCATCAGCTCCTATCCTCCTCCCACGCACGCTGCCACATAGGCATGGTACAGTAATATCGATAATTTGATTGGTGTCATTGCGTTATGTTAGTGGTATGCGTGGGGTTATCCAAATTACAGCAGTTAGAAAGCAGAAAGCATGTCGTCAGAAGTCCTCATCGAATAAGTATGTAAGTGGATCATTCAGTCATTCGGGTTATTTCTCCAGCACCTCGATGTTCGCAACTTGTTTAACAGGATCGTCGTCAATACCTTTCACCTCGTCGACATCTATCAAGTTCAGACCCAACACATTGCTCCCTGCGTTAGGACCCTTGGCCCCCCGCGCTGGGGGGAGGTGACATATTGCCGCTCGGGCTAGCATCGGGACCACCACGCTCACGCATCATATTGTGTGGCCCCTCCTGCCTTCGATGCCTTCGCTGGCTCCTCTGACGCTCTCTCCCTCTCCTCTCCCCGAAATTAGCGTGGCTGTTGTTAGCATCACCCTCGACCCGCTCCCCGGCAGCAGCAGAAGCAGCAGAAGCAGCGACCTCGCCCCGCCTCTTCCGCGTCCCATAGCTCTTCAGCGTGTTGATAATCAGCACAAAGTATATCAACCCCAACACGAGGATCGCCGTAATCGCAATTCTCGGACCCAATATTTGGCGCGGGGTCATCGGGTTGCGCTCGTGGGGGTCCAAAGTCGAGCCCGTACGCCAAACGAAGGAGAGGATGCATACGATGAATGAGATCAAAGACCTTGATAGAGGGAAGATTAATACGTTATCCTACGCGGGAAGCATAAGATGCTCACCAAGCAAGCCAAACGGCAGGCATGGCCAGTAGAATCCAAGCATTCCACCATATGACCGTATACGTCTTGCGTGCTTCCTAGGGACATTCAGAAAAGGCATTGAACCCTTCATAAAATAGAGACGCACCTCAGCCCACCTCGAAGCCCGGTACATGCTTCTCATTGTCCCAAATCTCACAATATAGATACATCCATAAGTCAAACTCATCAACGCGCAAATCATGGAGATAAGCGCTGCCGTCCGTGTAATAGGGTCGTAAGCTGCGTCCGGGACTTGGAACATTGTCATAATTGCCCTAACAAGAGTAGGTGTGTATGACCACAGTGAACGGTCCGTAAATTCGGGCCACTTACGATAATAATAAAGCAGAAACAAGGTTGAGAGTCTTCCACTCCCGAAGTAGAGAATCGATAAACACCTCCCACGAATTCTTGAAACGCACCAAGGCAGGAGAAACCAATGGTGGAGACCATTCCTCCGGGTAAGGCAACGGAACGGGAACCGCTGCTGCTGCTGCACTAATATGTGCAGTATACCCTACACCGGCCGCTATCGCCCCGCTGGCTGGTGGATCTCCTACACCTCGCCTGCCTAGCTCTTCAGCAGCTCTACCACTGGCCGCCAGATCGGTGTGTGGCACAAACACACTACCCAATAATCCTCCTTCGCACATCCTGCTGATATCTGGCTTGCTGACCTCTGCATCTCTGAATATCCTTGCAACTCGAGAGAAGTATAACGCTGGGAGCCGGAGGAGCACGTATAGGTAT
The DNA here is from genome assembly GCA_029467805.1 of Pleurotus eryngii var. eryngii. Lineage (NCBI taxonomy): Eukaryota > Fungi > Basidiomycota > Agaricomycetes > Agaricales > Pleurotaceae > Pleurotus > Pleurotus eryngii. The sequence continues at coordinate 647,852 of SZVJ01000009.1, read as the reverse complement.
AGGATGCGAGGCAGGGTCTCTGTTAAGAAGTTGCTGGTGCTCCGGAATGCAGCTTCAAGGGAGGATCGAGAAGGCAAGCACGTAGGTAACGTGTCTTCGCAAGCATAATCCAGCCGTTCAAAATGGCGGTGTTCCGCGTCGAGGCCCACTTCTTCGTCTGTGGGATGGTCGCGGAAGAAGCACCAAGACAGGCACAAATCCGGTACGCCAAATCTGAATTTCGCTTGGAAAGGATCAACAGGAATGAACGGCTCTTCGCGTATATGGAACCCCCGACGCCTGCAGCCCAGTTCTGGAGAAATCGGAGAGGCGATGCGGCTCGTGACCGAGAGTGAGAGGCTGAGCGCGAGGAGGGGAGATCCTTCTGCGAACGCAGGTCATTCGGATGAAGAGCTGGAGACCCGGCTGGATCGCTCGCTCGTCCCGACCGGGAGAATGCTGTAAAAGTTGTTAGTGACGTTATGTGAGTTACCAAGGTTACTTGCCTTGGCGGACGTTGTGGAACGTAGGCAGTGATATACGATCGCTCTCTGATGATATTCTCTGCTTCGGCGTCCCTCCTTCAGCAGAAGATTGTTGAGGGAACGTGCCATTCGTTGGTAGCGACGTGAACGACGCGTCTTTGAACAACTCGTTATTCGTGATCGCAGGCAAGGACGTTGACGCTGGTGCATCAAGACTTCGCCGAAAAGCTCTGTGCCGAGTTGTTGGAGATGCTGGGAGAGCAGACAGTTTATCTGAAGACGTCAACTTCGACTCCTTCGATGAAGAGTTGGTAAGCGCTTTCGCTGTAAGAGATCAGCGACGAACGTAGTCTGTGAGTGCCACTGAGACTGGGCAACACTCACGAGAACTGCTCCTCGACTCCGTAGCAAGGACACGCGATCCCCTAGTTCTCGGGCTCCCTTGAGGGGTAACCGATTGAGGTGTATTGTTCGCTATTCTTCCCGTTAGCTTAAGTCCTCCGGACGGAGATGTGGCGCACCTGGAGATAATCTAGCAGTAGGCGTGACTGAGAATGCCGACGTCGCGCCTGAGATTGTTGAGCCCAACTCCACCAGCAGTCCTTTCAACCCACCTCTTGGATTGGAATTCTCTGCACCCGGAAAAGGTACCGTGCCCCCCTGAACCTGGTCGTTATTGGTGGACATGGTCTGCGCGGCGTTTATAAGCGCATATAAATGGCAAAAAGGAAGGGTGGTGGTCTCGCGTTATATAGCAAAGAGTTGCTTACAGTCCACCATCTACTGGGCTTGGAGGACTCGGATGAAATGCTGGTCGGCAGTGACCCTCGGTGGGCCTGAACATGACCGATTCTGAACAGTTAGAGCTTCCGTCCACGTGACTTGCAGTTGCGTAGTCGACTCGGTCACTGACAGCTTCTGTCCGAAAGCTAGCCGAAAGCTTCTGTCCGATTTACGGCCAAAATCCATTTGAGTCGTTCCTTGTACTAGTACAAGACAAGCCGAGAACCGACACAAGTAATGTACATACAGCTCAAGATTCCATTCATCAAAACGCAGGAACAAGTTTTTGTGGATTTTTTATGTGAGTCCGGAGGCTAAAATTCATTCGTAGAGATATTCAAGGAGTTCTTTCACAAATTATTTTCCGCACTCGAGAAGACCGGGAGCGACTATGACCACGTCCTCGAAAGCCGGAATCACCGTGCTTGCGCGCAACAACCAAACTAGAGCGGGAGTGGCTTCTGCCTCGTCCACGGGACCCGGAGTCTCCATGCTTGCGAGCAACGAGGCCCGAACGGGAGCGACTGCGGCCACGTCCTCGAGAGCCGAATCTCCATGCTTACGAGCAACTAGTCCGGAGCGGGAGTGGCTGCGTCCGCGTCCACGAAACCCAGAGTCACCGTGCTTGCGAGCAACAAGACCAGAGCGGGACTGATTCCTCCCTCTACCCCTGGAAGCCGAATCTCCATGCTTGCGAGCTACGGGCCCCGAACGAGAGTGGCTGCGTCCGCGCCGGCGAGAAACAGAGTCTCCATGCTTGCGGGCGACAAGGCCAGAGCGGGAGTGGCTCCTACCCCTGCCCCGGGAGCTGGAATCACCGTGCTTACGAGCTACAAGACCGGAGCGAGAGTGGCTACGCCCACGCCCACGGGAACCGGAATCACCTTACTTGCGGGCGACGAGACCAGAAGGCGAGCGACTACGCCCGCGACCTCGAGAGCCAGAGTCGCCATGCTTGCGAACTACTAGGCCAGAACGGGAGTGACTCCTGCCCCGTCCCCAGGAACCTGAATCGCCATGCTTGCGAGCGACCAGACCAGAGAGAGAATGGCTCCTCCCCCCGCCTCGCGAACCCGAATCCCCGTGCTTGCGAGCAACGAGGCCAGCGCCCGAGCGGCTACGTCCGCGCCACGGGAGCCAGAGTCGCCATGCTTTCGAGCGACAATACCAGAGTTGGAATGACTTCTCCCTCTGCCTCTCGAACCCGAATCCCCGACAAGGCCACTGCGCGAATGACTTCTGCCCCTTCCCCTGGAGCCAGAATCTCCGTGCTTGCGGGCGATAATGCCAGAGTTAGAATAGCTCCTCCCCCTCCCTCGAGAATCAGAGTCGCCATGCTTCCTGGCAACAATGCCGGAGTGCGAATGGCTTCGACCACGACCACGAGAACCAGAGTCCCCGTGCCTCCGAACCTCCAGAGGCTGCGAGTACCTCAGGAAGACATTCTCCCTTTCAACTAGCCCGCTAGAGACAATCTTTAAAGGACACCATGAGTCGCGATTCAAAATTGGCTTCAATATACTTACAGGGCGTGCGTTCGCAGCGGCGAGGACGGCAGTGATGACAAAAATCGAAAAGTTCGTATTGAAGTGCCTTTCTTGATGAGTTGATTTGGTGAGCGAAGAGGCTTTTGAGTAGCTTTGCTAACGAATAGAGCGAGGATTAGCCAGGTAGTTTGAGCTGAGGTTTAGTAAACAGCCTACTCCACTTTATAGTCCTACGGGGCCATTCACAGACCAAACTTCGCACACGACACCTTGAGTCTTAGGATGGTAGGGTTTCCTGCCATTCCAGAGGCTGTCAAGGCGCTGCGGAGGGTGAGCAAACTACCACTATCTTTGAACAGGAACAACAGTTACCTCCCAGTCCACCCACCTTGGCAACTTGGCACCTTGGCGGTCTAAATCTAAAAATGGATTTCCTCGATCATTACATACTGGTACTTACAGCCCAGAGGTAAAGCCATTGCAAGCTATTCAAAAACGGTACGGTGAATGGCTTTCTCCCCTCAACTTACGGCGACAGTGTGATATCACAACCTGTTACCCTGTTTCCTTACTGTGGGTTCGAAACTTAGCCGAGTGACCGGAGAGTTTAAAGGTACCAACTTTGCGAGGAAAATATTCCCCTCTTCAGCGCCAACTCTTTCTCATTTCCTCGAGCCTCACTCCCATCCTCATTCTTGATCACTATGGCGCGTCTCTTTGCCCCACCCTCCGCAATCGATCCACACATTCAACTCTCCGCTCTAGCACGATTGAAACACCCGGAGACGCGGCTTTGGATAGCTCCTCGTTCTAATTCAGCAAAAGGTCACACGACAGCGCCGGAAAACCTCTGGATCAACGGCTAGTGAAATACCCGTGAACTTGGCAGTGCCTAACGATATTGCGATGGTGAATTATTCTGCCCTCGACATCGAACACGCCATTCCGCTCAATACAAACTGTCGTCAGGCCCTCTGTGTTCAACTCCGTTGATGATCGTGCTGCGCACTTGGCGTTCCGTGTCACCCACCATCTCGTACAAGCATTGCACAATATGGGGGCCTTAAAATACTTTCGGTGTACTCAGTTTCCTGGTCAATGAACATATTGCTGTTTACCGATGTGCTGACATAGTGGACGTCGCTTATCCCTGCGGCCGCTGACCTAGTCCTCCTCGCCGTACGACACTATACGTAAACGCCGCGTCTCGACGGTACGCGGATGCTGAGACTCCTCCCTTCGTTCTTGGCATTCAGAAATAGTGCGGCCGATGGATTTACCTGTGGGTATTGTCTATATTCAAAAAAACTTGCTTCATCGATGTGGAAGCTGCGAGAAGGGGAGGTGTTTCGAAGCTGAGGAGTGCTCCTGATCGCGCCGCTGGTTTTCAGTAAAGGCACTCACGCCAAGGGCATTGATGACGACTCTGGGACACGGTTACTCCTCGCCATACCTTGTGACCAAGGATGACCCTTCGCAGCATCGCTCACATGTGCCTTGGATATAATTAGCAGCACCACAACCACCGGGGAACGCCAACTTGTCTAGAGCGACTACTGGGGTCATTAATGGACGAGACATGCACCGGTAGATACGCAGCACTCATTTTAGCTTGAAGACTACCCCGAATGCGCCTAGACTTGGGGTTGGACTTGGAATGGACGACTCGATACTCTGTGCACTAGGGGTCTATGTAGAGTCTAGAGGGCAAGTCGTGGCCTGTGAGGTTACGCTGCGATTTCCAACTTCTTGAGCCCTGCCGTTGTCGTCCGTCTTAGTAACAACCAAGGAGTTCAGGTCGCCATGCTAGCTTCGGTTCTTCGGTGCGGCGACTTGTCGATTGCGGACAAACCACTGTATCGGCAATGTCAACCTAACATGACCCCTCATAAATAACCAGAACAATGATACCAAATCAGAGTGTTCGTATTCCCGTGGTATCCTGTGTCCCACGATTGTGGTAGACGGATGCAACACGGAATGCATTACATTTCAAGGCTGACATCATTGGCTCGGGTTCTGCTATGATTTAGACTTGAACTGCCCAAAGAAAGTCAGCGAGCATAGTACTACCGTTTGGAGTGCACTGGACGACTTGTGCCTCCTGGTTGGAGTTCGAATTTCACACCACTCTATAAGAGACATTCCCAACGTTTATCGCCAACGCAAGCATGGCTGCCGTGCTTACGTGCGTATTTCTCCGCTGTCCAGTTCAAAACAGCCCGTAGCACACGATCGGATATCATTGCATCCAGATTAATGCCTACAAGAAGCGTAGTGCTGCGTGCACCAGACCTAATTATGCCGCCGCCAGTTCGTTCTCCAGGGTTACATCGTACCTATCGCACCGGCCTCGACCCGAATTGCAACGTAGAGTCACCCTCCGAATCTCCTAAAAATACTTATGATGCACACGGACATGGAAGTTTCAAACGGGTAAGGAATACTCATCATCAATGTCTTGCCCCCACACGCTTAAGAGTGGGCCAAGCGTGCCAAGATTGAGGTAAGCAGGATTGTGTGCGGCCAGAAAAGAACTATGCCTTCTGGGAATAATTTTGGGCCTGACGGAGGTACGAAGTATGACTTGGAATCCACACAGCCTTGATATGATCTTGCTCTTCTCCAAAATGCGTCCACGTCGATTTGTTCGCCTATCGTGCGATCACAGGCTCCTTCTCGCACAGTTCGAGAAATTTAGTTTTAAAAGCGCAGGTGCGTGAAGGAGTCAATCATTAAGACACCCCCGAATTAGCTTCACTGCTACACACCTCTTCAACATGTTTTCACACCTATCCACAAAGAAGCAGGTCAGCATCTTAATATTGTGGCGTTGAACGTCTCACTTACAAAAATATTCCAGACCACTACAATGACTACGAATACCTACACGGCCAAGGTAGTTCTGCCAACGATGTCACCTTGGGTTAGTGGTCAGCCTCTACCTTCCCGTTGTCTTCGAACTCACAATCATTCAATAAAGTCGTCACAATCTTCACTCCAAACCTCATCATCACAGAAGTCCTACACCAAGGTTCCCTCAGGACCAGTATGGCAGCTCTTCGCTGAGGAACGTTTTGGTGCTCACACTTTACAGGCTCAGATGCTCGACGACGACAACGTATCCTGGGGTCCACCATCGAAAAAGCAATAACTGATGACGGCTTTGAATGACTCCCCTCCTTCGTAGATTATCCCATTAGACAGTTATCGAAACGGATAGTGCATAGTAATACAACCTTGTCAGTAGTTCCCCGAAAAATAATAGCGTACGTCTTTTGTTTTCGAGTACTAGAGGAGAAAAGTGCGTAAAGCTTGACTTGGAATCAGTTAGAAAATGCCCCGGCCAAGATTGTGCTGATCTGAACCTACCAAGGACTCATATCTTGTTCCAGGCATTCGGGCGCGTTCCGGATACAAGGACCCCGGTATAAATTAGATAGGGTAGACATGCTCCTTATGTGTCGATGGCTGATGACGGGTCGCTTTCATCAGCCCGAGAAAAAGCGGAGACACGTTCTAGATACTGCTTGGTTATTGAGACGAGTCGACGTGTGCGTTCCGCTGCAACTGGAAACAGGAAACATAAAGGAGTTGGGCGGCAATATAATGCCTATGCATCTGTACGAGACAATATCGTGTGCTAATAATACAACATTGTAAGTGGATAGTGTCTTCCAGGTTACAAGAGATGCACCGTCCATAGCTACCAATCCGCGAACCCCACTATCTTCCCATCCCAACTCCACCACACCATCTCGTCCATCTCATCTACGTCTGCCGACGATGTCGGGGATTCGGGACCATCCCCCCCATCAACCTCCTTTCGCGCCTTAACCCACACTCCTTCCACTCGGCTCTTTGACTTTAGGTTCTTCTTACTCGCGTTCGAGTGCGACCTCTCCGAGGATTGGCTGACCGGAGGCAAATTCGAGTCCGCTCTGAACTCGTCCACCATCATGTCAAGAGACCTGCTCATATTCTGTCTAGGTATCCAAGCGGGGTGGCTGAAACGGCGAGGGGCGCGAAGGAGGATATGTGTTTGTGTCGGTGCTGGCGTTGACATCATGTTAGTTTCGACCACGAATATTCGCTTGGGAACTAACCCATTTCAGAAGCCATGTCCATGCCTCCGTCGTCGTCGCAGGCAGAAGAGTTAGCAAGTGTTCTTGCTAAGTTGCGTTCAGCGACCCTGAGAGCCTGTTGTTCGTCTTCGAACGAAATAGATGGCGAAGCGACGGCGTGAGGTCGCTTGGTATGAATAGTTATCACCTTAGTGCTAAGAGGAGAGATGGTGGCTTCAATCCATTCGTAGGCACGAGTGAAGAGGGGGGAGAAGGAGATCGTCGAGGGAGCTCGGGTGTTGTCACGTCGGATTCCTCCACAGAGTCAGTGTCAGAGTCGCTGTCACTGCCCTGGGGTTCTTCTTCGTCGGACAACTCCTCCTCCTCCCCCTCCTCGCTGGCATCACCTTCCGAATCCTGCTCCTCGTCTTCCTCGTCTTCCTCTTCACTTTCCTCTGCCTCATCCTCTTGGTCAACTCTCAGCCCCCAGTGCCTCACTTCCAACCCATCCACACCAAATACAACCTTCGCTCGTGCCGCCCCAATACTCGGACCGATTAGAATGCTCAGATACGTCGTACTGGTGCGACCGGCAAGGCTATGCCTCTGGATATCCGTAGGCGAAAATGTTGACTTGCATCCTCTCAGCGCATACGCCGTAGATAGGGCCGTGAAGGTAGTTATCAAATGAGATGATAGCGTGTCCATAGATGTTAGTAGTTCAGCTCGCAATTTGCCTGCACGGGTAGTTGTCTATGGCCGTGCGTCAAGTACGGGGGGGCGTGATCCCAATAGTTCCACTTACGTTTCCACCAGGCATACGTGACAGCTGTGAAACAGGACTGAACGAACGTAAGACACACGCATCCGTCTGAAATAGTTACTCACAATGGGACTTGGTTCTTCAGGAACAGTACATGCCCGAGCATACTCGTCGCCAGTCTTGCAGCCATGGCGCTCGTTACAACATCATTGTTCACGTAGACTGCCGGTATCCTTGCGTTATCTATCTTCTCAAGATCATCGAAGTTGATGCATGTGCCTCGCTGTATTTTTAAGGAAAGCGTTTCTTGCATTGGCTGCAAGATTCCTGGTGCAGTGCAGTGGGACTTTGGGGGGGATTCGGAAGGGGCCAGGTAGGGCATGTCGACGTACGAGTTCAAGCTCAAGAGTGGATATTTGGCGCCAGTGGACAATTGTCACTGTCAAAGTCACAGACGCGACTGACACGTGACCGAGAGACAGTCCGGACGAGGACCCGGGAAAATCCCACCAAATGTTGGTTAGAAAAAATCGATTTTTGAGGCTCAAGTAGGAGACCCAAAAGTCCAAAAACGGCCTGAAAACTAGGGAAAACGAACTAACCTATCCGGCGAGTCAGAAAAAGTAGGAGATAGACATAACTAACCTCTAAAAAAACGAAAAAAATTCGTGAAAAATGAAATAAAAATTCCGAAGTGTCCACGTAATGATAGTGAAGTTGCTATCCAAGTGGCAAGTTGCTAGTTCTCGTAGTTTCCATGTTCCGAGCAATTTATTTCAGTTCCTCTGAGATTGTCGGTTACTAATCCGACAGGGGCTCACGCGCTCAGCACTAGCGGTTTACTCACCCACCCATATAGGTGGGACCTACGCGCCCCAGGATTAAGTAACGTTGGCCAGACATCAGTTCGGAATTTTGAAACCTACGCCCTTTGCTGCGAGGTTCCTGGAATATAGCGGCTTTGTAATGGAGTGAATCGTTCAGTCATGGCCCGTGTGTGCGGAAGATTGGCGCCGGGTAGGAGATACCGAATCGACCTCCTGCTGGAAGGGGATTTAGTGGGAGACAACTGGAAGCAACCTAAGTGTGGGAATCTCACGTAATGCTAGGAGACGCCTCTTATTTTTGAACCAACCTTCCTTCCATATATGGACGAAACACTAGCAGATACTGAACCAACATTTGGTGAGATTTTCCCGGGTCCTTCCGGACGCCACTCGCATTGCGTTCCGTACGCCGCTCGACCACGGTGAGCGTCCCTAAGTCCATTCTTCGCGACACTAACTCCACTACATAGACGAGTGCACTCTCACCTAATAATCCTCTCGAAGTATCAGTTCATTTACAGACCTCTGAGTATCCGGGTCCTCAGGTCTCCGATGGCCGCTGTTCGTGGCTCACGAGAATCAAATATGTCTTGCCTCGGATTGATGGCATACTGACGCCATCAAATAATGTCACTTGCTCGACCGAGAAGCTTGATAACTGATCTCGTCGATACATCCTCTCGCTTTGCCATTTTGTGCCAGGGCTGAGAATACTCCCAAATAATCACATAGCGCTCCTAAGAACGTGTCAGCTGCTATGCGCTGACTTGCCGCTTAAAAACAGTGCAACGTACTACCGGCCAGCGTGAAGTGGTTAGTGGCAGTCCTTGGCGCTATGTTTGCTGATTCCTCCATGACAGAAGCATGTTCATGAATACCAATCATACAGCTACAAATAACCAACTTACGAAAAGCACCCGACTTTGGAGTTCCAGGCTCCAGGAGTACCACCGTCTTCAAGACAACGATTTTATCTCTGTCTCGTATATGTGTTTAAGACGGCTTGAACACTTCGCCATCAGAAAATGTCTCGTTTGCTAGCAATTTGATTGCTATGTAGCTTACTTCGGTTCGCTTTTGGGAATCCGTGAAATGAAGGGAGAGGATGTGGCTGCGATCTTCGGCGTCCGAGTCTGCAGTATAAGAGCAAAGTTCGACCCCTTCCTCCTCACGAATTCCAAGCCTGATTTCGTTACCGACATCTCGGTTCTTTTTGTGGTGAAGGTTGGGACGGTGAGTTGGCTCTCGACTCGATCCGCGTAGCCTAACAGAGGGGTTCGGTAGCACATTACAGGTTTGATTACTCTTCCCTGGTGCAGTGTAGTGAAGCTCAAATGACAGTTGTTTCGTCCCAAGTTTGCAGTGCTGCCTTCCTTGTACGTTGGACTTCGAAGCTTGACTCACCTATGCTCACGTACTCCTAGGTGTATGACTACTTTTTGACTTTGCCTGACGAGGTTCAGTACGTGTGGCGCACCCACTGGTGTCTCAGGAAGGTGTTGTATTTGGCCTCGAAATACCTCATACTCGTTGTCTTCCTGGTGGGGCTACATTGTACGTTGCTCCGTATGCTGCTTTTAGCCGTTTTTGTAATGCCACTCTTACTGAATGTGTTCAGGGGTCACCAGCCGCAACGTATCAGAAGCAGAGTGCCAGATCTTCAACACGATACTTCACTGTGGGTCTCTCCCTCTTCGGAGCGGGAGCAACCCTGACGCCTGACTCCCCATCCAGACAGTTATCTCCTCGCCGTGATAGCTGCAGAAAGTTAGACGATCCAATCCACCTAAGAAACAGACTTGATGACGCAATACAAAGACATGACGCTCCAAGTATGGGCTCTATGGCACCAACGTCCATGGGCAACGATCATGCTAGGCTGTTTGTGCGTCGTTGGAATAGTTCTCGGGTTCAAGGATATTTCTACAGGATAGCGTAACGATGTCTGTGAGTCGCCTATCCTGGATGGCTGAATCCGGTCGTAGTTTTACTGACTAGAGATTCTGAGATTTGACAGAGTACGCAGGGGCCTCGCTTTCGTATCCTGGTTGCGCAACTGCCGGGGATGATCGTACGGCATTAGCGACCTCCTATATCACGGTATTGACCCATGAGATCGGTAAGTAGTTTGTGTTACCCAGCGACGGATGTCCATCCTCACAGCACACGGTTATAGTTGTGTTCGTATTGATGGCCGTCGACGGTGTTCATGTCCCAGAATGAGTGATAGCTCTAATTCGCCGCTCTCACAGGCTTGACAGATTCGTCGATGCCCATCTCCTCGATGATGTGTACTTTTTACGAGGATGGTACGCGATGCTCCCCAATTTTGCCATTCAAACTCATATACTTCCAGGACTTATATACTACGCTGCCCTGTTAGGTATGTGTTACCCTTGTGTCAACGAAATCAGGTCAGGTGGAAACCTTATCCATACTTTCAGCCATATCTTCGTCAACATGATCGTCAGCCTGACTCAGCCGGTGTGTATATCCGCCTTTTCGAAGGACAAAGTTCCCTAATATACATTCTCACAAGAAGGAGTATATCAACTTGTTCCTCCCGTACGTTTTGGCTTTTCGTTTCCAACGATGCGAACGGAGACTCACATGACGCGGAGCGCGAAGGACGCAAGTTGCTCTTCATTCTGCGCTTTCTAGCCGTTTGTTCCTTAACCTTCGCCAGAGTTTAGATGGGGAAGTTGGCGGCACCCACCGGATTGACATCAGAACCTTTGAGGGGGGTACAAGTAGGACTCTTACTACTTCGGCCCTGAGGTTCGCGGTAGGCGCCGACGGCAACGACGAGGACAATACTAGAATTATATGAGGACTTTGTCCGACCAACGCTGCACAGGCGCGAACCATTTAGAATAACGTGTTCTCTCCATTTGTCGAAATACTGCATTGTGCACGTGCACGTGGACTTGTGACTTATCATTTGGTCATAGAACCTCAACGGCTCGGAGCATAATCGAGAATAAGTGTTATGATTGTCGAACAGATGTATATCAATACAGATGCAAGCTACCTGAGCGGGTATGTATGTAGTCGATTGCCTGATCGTAGAGACTGTAAAGTAAACATAGACCACTAATCATTAAGTACGAGTAGGAATGATGGTCGTTGATGGGGATTGTCGAGGGAGTCGTGAGGGCAAATACGTAGTGGAAGCAGCAATCAATTAGACGCGGAAGATCTTGAATCGCGATTCTGACTCGCCCGCCGCTTGGAGAAACGTCGTATTAGCAAGCATCTCCAGCAATCGGGTAAATCAAAAGAGGAAATACCTCAGCGGCGAACTTCGTCAGGAGCAATTGCTGTTCTGCTATCAAAGCTTCTCCCCATTCGGGAGACAGTTCTAACCCTGCGGCCCACCTCCGTTCCTGCCTTTCCCTCTCGAGTGCCGTCTGAAACTGTTCCGATGCTAGCCCGCGTATTGTTGCCATTGAGGTGTTGTACTCGATAGAAGCCTTGGAGCGAGTGATGGTGTCCTGAGAATCCGACTTCTTGAGCTTCGTCTCGTAGGACTCCTTAGCGTCGTTGACCATCGGTCGAAGCTCGTCTTCAATCTTCTTCTTCAGGGTCTGCTTCCAAGTAACATCCGGCTCGATGCCGTCAGCCTTCTGACTGGGTTGTACCTGCGAAACAGAGTCAGTCCGGTATCTTGACACCGTCGCAAAACACGCACCTTAATGATATTAAGCTCGGATGCAGGGTTCCTCGATACCGTCGGTCGCAAGGATGTCGTGCTTGTGGATGGTTTAATCACGACGGGCTGGGGCTTCGGCACATTCTGCGGCTGGCGCAATTTAGACACCTGATCTTTCAAAGATTGTATTTCTGCCTCCGCCGCCATGAGACGTTGGGTCATCGTAGAATTCAAAGCCTGTCCGCGCGTGTGATGTCAATGCAGAGTCGCATGTATGTTTGAGACTCACATTAGCATCCTCCAATTGGAGCCGGAGTTTAGTTATCTGGTTCGCTTGGGTGGTGACAATGTCGATGTTTTCTAGAATTTCTACGGGGAGGGTCAACGTTATGGACATCACGGGAGTGGCGGAGGGAAATGGGGGTTCAATGTTTCTTTGGTTCCGTTGAGTCCCTTCTTTATCAGCGCGGCAGCCTCATGGCCTGCGCGTGTAATGGTCAACTGCCTCAATGGCGTATATTGGGCTGTGGGCTTGAAGAAGGAACGCTCAGGTATGGGTTTGATGGTGATCGATGAAGAGTTCTGGGTCAAATTTGAGTTATACTCCCTGCCACTTACTGCATGTAATACTCAGGTTCCTAGAACCAGCACGCGTCGTATCGTGAGTTGAGCTCCGCAGTCTTTTATCCGACTCCCGTGAGAAAAGCTACAAATAAAGGCAAATACAACTTAAGAGCTCGAACTCGCGATAGAGCGGCTGGCAAGACTGTCGTAGACGCCCATCTGACCCTTAGCTTGGCTCACTTATCGTACTCCTTAGCTACTCTTATCACTCGTGTTTTTTCTTGTTTATTCGAGTCCGTTTATCCATTTTGGGTCATAAGCCATAAGTCTCGTGACTCAAGTTAAGCTGTTAGCTTAGTACCTAGGGGCAGGCTAAGGGGGCCCTAGTACAGGAGCCATTGGGCACGCAGTTGCAGCAGCTGTCCGCAGCCATATCTAATCTGATGTGCAGCCTAGAAAATAAAATATAAGGGAGATTCAAGTTGATTTTGTAAGCACATTCCAAGGCAAGATGGCTCACTGGTACACTCCAACGATCATCGAGATGCTTCTACAACTTGACAGCGAAGATATCGGACAACTCGTTGTTGCATATCTACAGCAGTTGCCAAACGATGGGACACACATACATGAGGTTGTCGAGGAAATAATGCATGCATTGATGGTTCATTCAGCTTCCGAAGAACCTGCATGACAATGGGCCTGCGACACGGCATCAACAGTGTATGCTAGTCAGATCTTAGCATTGTTGAAGAAGAGTTCAGACCTACATTTCGGTGCATCATCAGCAAGAGCAGATCAACTCAATGACTTCAACCTTGACAGACTGGCAATTCAATTCCAAACAGGTGCCCCAGACTTATGGAGGTGCTATGAATGCCTGCTAGCAGCCGATCCTGCCAAAAATAGCCTACATGAGCGGCGGCAATACCAAAGAATGGAAACGAAAGCTGTGGCTCGCAAGGTCATGATGGCGCAATTTCGTTCAAGGGAGGGTTGCGAAAGCGATGGCCATGATGGTGATATCGACAAGCTTTCCAAGAGTGATGATGAAGAAGATCCTATGCTGAGCGATTGCACAAGCAAAGCGAGGGAGTCAACAATGACCATAGTGAGTAGAACATCCAATGAGTGATTCAGAATGCTTAACATGATCTTCAGCGCAAGGTCATCCTGACTAGCATCATGTTGCAAAGTACTAATCAGTATTGCAATGCTCTGCAATCCATGATGGGGATTTTACATTCATGCAACACTTGCGAGGATATCATTGAGGTCCTCGCACGAATCGGCATTTCGATATTGACTACATCCATTAATGACGCTGTCACAAGCCTGTCAAAGGAGTTCAGTACTGCCCTGCGGAGACTAGGAAAGACATTAACGACCTCGTTCGCATATGACAATGTGGATATAGAATTGAAACACACTGTTCCAAGTCTGGAGAAGCCTCATGAGACATTGGTTCATCTCACATCGGGCACATTGATTCCCCTTGACCATGGAGTTGTTCAAGAAGATTTAGATTTTTCACAGAAGCTATGGGAGAGGTCGCCGATGAATGCAGATTGAAGCACTGTAGAGCCTCTGGTCAGTGAGGACGAACTTCTCCAGCTTCATCCAGAAACCCTGGACCATCCTTCGGGCCTCCTTCAGTGTGGCCGATTCAATGCATGGGTGTTTTGACGTGACTTGATACACCATGGCCCACCATTTTTTCTGCTGCTATTTGAAAGACTTAGGCAAGCCAGAGGTTCTGGAACAAATCCCTGTCATTAAATCTGTTCAAGTCCTGGCCAGGATGATGGACATCAGTCTGTCGACACCACAAGGAAATGGGGATGCCCTCGCTGATCTGTTTCGACAAGCAAACATTGGCGACCCAACAGAGAAAGGCTGTGATGAAGTGACAGACATTAAGAACTATGTGGTATTAGTGCATGGCGACCTACTCACTGGTGAACATATCCAAAGCTTCCAAGCCTCACGTCGTGTCGAGAAGACCCCATGGAGGCGTAATCAGTTCATCATCTCTGTTCCATCTGAAGATGGCATGCACTGACACAATATGGCGAATCTGCATATTTCCAAAGGCTTCAAGAAACGATCCTACCAGTCTCATCAAATTTGTCAGCATTCTTCGCAAGAAGGAGACAGCGAAAATTGAAACCAAACCAGGGTTTCGCTGTATGCATGAAGTTATTGAGCACGTTGGAGTCGTTTCATGATTGAATAGCTGGAAAGTCCTTGCGTCAAAACACTATCACTCCAGTCTCACACTTGAGGAGTTTGCAAAGAAGAAACCTACGTGGGAAGAAATCAAGGCAATGTCCATCGAACTTGCGAAGGAGCATGTAGCAGATCCATCGTTCCATGAAATCCACCAAAGGAGCAACCTAGAAAGGGACCAAGTGAATGAAAATATGCTTCTCCTTCAAGAATACTTTCTACTGTACGAGGAACTTACCTATTCAATGAATGAAGGGGACATCGGCCGCCTTGAGAGCAGCTTCATGTCATAGGTATATATCTTTCAGGGCTGTGGAAAGCATAAATATGCGACTCAGCTGGTCAAGTACTTACAAGACCTGCATTTCAAGTATCAGTCGTTTCCTAGGTTACAGTGAGTCATATCCTAGCTCACAAAGTTTAATTACTAACAGTCATAAAAGAAAGGCAATATGAAGGAACATACTCTGCAATCCCACAGGGAAGCCAGGCCATTTCCGCGGCGTAGACTGGTGGGTTGAACATAATAACCTGTATCTGAAACGAATCTACGGCGGGAAGTACTCAAATCATACGAAGGCACAAATTATCAAAGAATCACCTCTGATTGAAACATTCAAGAATGTTTGTATTCAGGCCACAAAGATGTTCCATCCTGACCATTGTACAGTTAAGCACTCACCTGCGAAGCTTGAAACCACGTTCAGGGCGCTTGATGTGTATATGGATGAAATTAAGGCCAACAAGTTCCAACCCGGAAGAGCTGTGAATCATAGTATTGCAGATAAGAAGAGCAAGGGGATATTTCTGGGTATGATTAAAGGTTCTAAACCGATGCGAGGGGAAGATGTTGAGATGGAGGGAAATGAAGGTGGTGATGATAGTAAAGAGCAGTTGCCAGATATCGAACATGAAGTAGAAGATGATGGTGATCTAGACATATAGACCGAGGGAGCCATACCATTTCTCAGAGTGGTGGCTGTGGATTAGAGGGCGCCGATATGGAATTAGTATGTAAATAGTGTTGATTTTTATAGTCTGAGGCACATGGTTAGTGAACAATGAGATGGGCGTGAATTGTTGACTTACTAGGTGTTGAATGTTGTTGCAGTGGTGCGTGTGAGATAGCTGAAATCGGCAGCCTGTTCTTGTCAGGCGTTGAGCAGTTTGGAGCAGCGGAACGTTGAGTTAGATCAGCAGCACGTTTGGCCTTTCAAGCAGGGCAGTTTGAGTTTGATTCTGCTCAAACGTTAGCACAAACAACGGAAAATGAGGCATAAACTCACTGATATGGCCGAATTGGTGACATTCACTACACTGGCGTTGCTTTCCTGGCATGTGAGTTCGCTTGGCCATCTCAGTTCCCTGTCGACTTGGTTGTGGAAGAGGCACAGATGGAGTGGACGTGGCACTGGAGTGGATATTGGCAGGATCAGGTGGTTTGGGTGAATGCTGCTGGATAAGGGATATGATGTCTGTGCCAAAGTCCTTTATTCGATCCAGACACCATTGTGTCTCTCTAGAAAGGTCTTCAATGGTCTGAATTTTTACGAAGTGGGTGCAATCGACGATACATTGAACAGTGATATTGTGCATGAGAATCTGGACTCTGTCTTGGCAAACTGTGAGTTGGCCAAGCTTGAGAGTTGCCGCTATCTTGCGCCATGCAATAATTGCTGTTTTGAGGGCTTGATCTTCTGGGACGGGCTGATACTCTTTGATTGTCGAGCGATTGGGCGCACAAATTTGTTGAGGCACAGTGATTCTGTCGAAGAGTTCCAACAGTGCGGGAACACATTTGTTGCAGCAGGGTGACGTCTCATTGCTGCACTCCTTTGGTTGGCATCGTGAACAGCCTTCTCATATCGTCCTGTCGCAGAGGAGGTGGTCATTCTTCACTACAGCCATTGTGAACGTAGGTGTGAGAAGATACTCGGAGGGAAATAGTGCGGTGTCATACCAGAACACAGGTTTGGTATAAAGACATTAGGAACTAGGATGTACCCCTGAACCCCTAGGAGCAGAGCCCTAGAAGAATTAGCCATTGTCCTATCTGTCATTACCTTTCCATTGTCATCCTTTCCATTGTCATCATGGAAGTTCACCATGGAAGTTCACCATGGAAACCAATGACAATGGATTTCATGGTTCTTTTATCTTCTTAAATTCGCCATGGAAAACCAGTGA
Organism: Pleurotus eryngii var. eryngii; assembly: GCA_029467805.1. Classification (NCBI taxonomy): domain Eukaryota; kingdom Fungi; phylum Basidiomycota; class Agaricomycetes; order Agaricales; family Pleurotaceae; genus Pleurotus; species Pleurotus eryngii. Next base: position 630,832 of record SZVJ01000009.1, on the reverse strand, counting down.
CAATGGTTTCCATTGTTCTTTCACATTCTTATTGTTCCAATGTATTGCCTATTGTTATGATTTTCCTGACAACCATTGGGAACAATGGTACATTTATTGTTCCACTATACCTATCCATTGTCCTTAATGACAACCATTGTCTGTACAATGGAATATAATGTCTAGGACACTTTACTATTGTTCTACTATTTATTTGTATTTACCTCACTAGGATACCATTGTTCTTAGGAACAAACAGTGTAGGTATAAAAGGGAGCAGGTCTCTCTGTTTAAAAAAATAACAATCTAGTTATCACCCACATTCTAGTGCTTAAGTTCGGCTGTATCTGAAACAAGTAGGATACCAGCATTTCTGTTTGTAGAGACCTGAAAAGTAAGTAAGGTCTAATTCTTTTGCTAAGTCTGCACCGAAAATGAGTAGGTGTCAGTAACGCTAATTTGACAGTTTGATTATCCCGAAACGAGTAGGGAGCCCCTTTCAAGTCCAGATCTGAAACGAGTAGGACTCTGGCATACTGACTTCAGTTTATTAGTTATCTAGTTCATCCCATAGGTTTATTATATAGACCTAAACCACTGTATATACTTGCTACTTAACGTACAAGTAAATTCACCACACCCCTATCAACTTAGGAGTAGTACTGTTGCTTGACATACTATTTCTAATAACCAACCTCACCCCATCTTACCCCTATCAGAGTATTATCTCTATTCCAATCAATCCCGAAATCAACGAACGACCAGGTGCAACTCAACGCAGTAGTCCACGACCATCTGGGCACTAATTCATTAACCTGACTTAGTGTGACAGCAGGCTTCCCACTTACCACATTTGTCATTCCCAAAGTAGATAGTGGGTGGTTGTCGACGACAATTGAATCCACGTGTACGTGCATTCACCATATTGTCCAATGCAGGTTTGAGTACGTGGTCCTTCTGATTGCTGCTAATCGAACGATACTGATTGCAGCCTGAGTGATAACTCTGGTGTTGGAACTCCACACTAATACTGAGGCCTGCATCCCTTGCATCGCCTACAGGATCACCAGCAACCTCAACTCACCTTGCGCCAACAGTGTTTGACTCAGGTGGTGATACCCTGTTCACGTCACATGATGCCAGAGTGATTCGCTTCGAACTGTGGTTCCCAACTGTCTCTGTTGCCTTTCTTTTCCGACCTGCCGCCCCTTGTGGCACTTCCCTTTTCTGCCGATTCCCATCGAAGCATTTCTTCTCAACGAAGATGACAGCTTTCACCATATTCCCTTTGCCCTGAGCAGCACACCCTATTCTCTGCCAGATCGCGCAAAGGCTTGCATTTGTTTTCCACTGGACTACAAGTGAGATACTCAGTAAGTCTAGACCCTTGATATTAAAGACATTGGCCTAATGACACAAAAATAGCTGGGTAATCATACCATTCCAAACGTGTCAGTAACGCAAAGCCCCCACAGCTTGCCTTGTTTAAAAGCATTGTATTCGTCCATACGGTAGGCCAATGTCATGGTTGCGTGAAACCAACAGATCTTCGAACAAAATTCCCTGGGCAATCAAGACTGCAGGAAACCGACAGCGTCTTCTGTCTCGCGTGTGCTATCAAAGAAGACAATGAATTTTTCTGGAGGTGAGTCACCTCTGCGCCATCCGTCTTTGATGAGGAATGCTAAATCATGGTAACTCGTGATGTTGTACTTGATCTGCCGGATAATGAGTGCGATATTTGGATGGTTGTTGGAGCGTATGAAACGCTTCGTCCGTGATGGACGCAGGCGCAGGATCTCCGAGACTTCAGAAAGGAGGGGAGGCGGTAACGTTGCAGATGCCACAAAGAAAGGAATCGTGTCGGGGATTACAAAGTGGAGGTTTCCCAGGTGCAGGTAATCTTTCCAAAATGAACCCCACTGACTGACGCAGTGGGCTTCATCGAAGACGAAATTAAGGATTGTCAAGGTAAATTTCCTATTCTTCCATAATACTGTGCACGCCGGGCTCATCAGTATTTCAGGGTTTATTATAATAACTTTGTATTCTTCTGATTCAATGGCCTATACATTCAATCAGCCAAATAATTGTCTGTCCTCACAGGTTCTACACATCTTGAACGTCTCGGGGCTCGCGTTTTCCGCTGTCACCGAAATAGCTGTCAAGCCAACAGCGTTCAGCTGATTGCTATTCTGCTGACTGAGGAGATTCAGTGGTGTCACGATAAAGATAACTTTATTCAGCCCATCTTCCATCGCCATGACAAGTGGTGCAAAGAAGGACATTGTTTTGCCAGATCCCGTTGCTGCCACACCCATGACATCATATCCCTTGTATACCGCTTTCGCCATTTCAATCTGGAACCAACAAGCCCGCTTGTGGAAATATTTATTGAGTACGTCACAGATCCGTTCATGGGTCCAGTTACTCGACGACATGACCTCAAGGCATTTGGGCGGAAATAATATAGTTAATAAAAAGCAGAAATGTCAAGTAACCCAAAATGGATAAATGGACTCGAATAAACAAGAAAAAACACAAGTGATAAGAGTAGCTAAGGAGTACAATAAGTGAGCCAAGCTAAGGGTCAGATGGGTGTCTACGACAGTCTTGCCAGCCGCTCTATTGCGAGTTCGAGCTCTTAAGTTGTATTTGCCTTTGTTTGTAGCTTTTCTCATGGAAGTCAGATAAAAGACTGCGGAGCTCAACTCATGATACGACACGTGCTGGTTCTAGGAGCCTGGAACCAGAGCGACTCGTATCGCTCGAATGAGCTCATTCGACAACTACATGTGGGAAAAGACAAACAAGGACAAAGAGTACTTCAAACTTGTGATTAGGGCTCCCAGATTATGATTATATTATGAAAAAAAATCTGTATTTTATTGTAATGATAATATAATATCATCCCAGGAGCACATATTTAATTGTAGCATAATAATGATGTATTTTTAATGTATTCTAATTATATTAAATTTTATTTCTTTGATACACTAATATTATCAGTATAATTAGTCCTGCTTTTATCTTCGGCAATGAGGATTGTTGACACAGATTTGGCTTGGGGTAAACATCAGGTGTTGGAGATTGTGTGCTTTGCTAAAGACTCTGGGAAGTTGTGCAAGCCTCTGAAGCTTTGATTATTGCCATTTGCAAAACAGTTGGTGCTGGCACCTAACTTGACCAAATTCATCACTTGCACCATCAATCTTTGGCAAACGATATTGCACCAACAGCTGCAGCTAATGTCTAGGTCTTGCTTGTAAAGTTGCTTGTATTTATGTTCTCTAGGGCACCCCAAGACTTTCTAATCAGTTTGATGCTCATCTCACATTTGGTCCAGCCAAGGTCTGATACTCTTGTCTGAGCAGCCATAGCACAAATAGAAGAGGTGTGATCACCACTGAACCATACTAGAGGGTTCTTGAATAACAGAACCAAAGCCCCCCATACATATATGATGATCCTTGTCTATTATTTAGTGCATAACTAATGTAGGCTCAGTCTATGTCCTTGATTTTTTGGTAAAAGAATACATTGCTCTACAAGCATTGCTAAGGAAGAATCCATGCCATATAAATAACATTCTTATCCATCTCTCCTGCTATAAGAGCTATCACACAGTTCAAGAAGATGACAGAGTTCTGGTATGGGAAAACAGGTTGAAATGGCTAGTAAAATCCTGGGGTGCCCTAGAGAACATAAATACAAGCAACTTTACAAGTGAGACCTAGATATTAGCTGCAGCCATTGGTGCAATATCGTTTGCCAAAGATTGATGGTGCAAGTGATGAATTTAGTCAAGTTAGGCACCAGTGCCAACTGTTTTGCAAATGGCTATAATATCTTAGAGAGCAGTGTGATAGACCTTTTTGACCTGGTGTTGGATGTGTGTTACAAAAACCAGCTTGAAGTTATTAAGATTTGTGATCAGTCAGAAACTTTCCTACAATCAGAGGTTAGTGTCCCCTCATTGCTTCTATTTGTGACTAAATGTGAGGAATGAGTAAGCTTGGGTGTCAGAAATTCCCATTGGCCCTTTTAAGGCTCTGGCATTTTAATGCCATTAAAATGTACCTTAGAATGTGAATATAATAGGAAGGTCCCAGCTTTAAGGGCCAGTGAGCACGCAGCACAATCACATGATGGGCCTAGAATTCTAGACACCCAATTATAAGAACTTTGTGTCCAAATAAGGGCTCTTAAGGGCTGCTCTGGTCCATTTCCAGTCTCTGATCAATTCTTCAATCAGGTTCGAAGTCTGATCAATGATGGATGTTCAGCATCGCAAACCTGTTTCTTTCTCCCCACAACCTGCTCCCCTCTTGTTCAGATGGCTGCAAAGCGAAAGTGAATGACATCCTCAAGCCTGCAAAACATGCACAATATGTGGCATTGAGATACACTCAAGAGGGATGGGGTCACATCGAAAGAAATATGAAAAGGAGAGAGATGAAGCAGAGGAGACAAGCTGTCATCTGCGAGCCACTCAGATTGAGTTGGGGCTGGCAGCTGCAGGTGCATCACAATAAACCCTCCATCCTTGATAGGGCTAACTGAAGTACATAGCATCTGATTTACTAGATCATGGCTTGCTGATCCACCAGCCATCCCCTCCAACAGCCTGCCTTGAGGAAGGACAAATGTCCTCATCTTCAGTGCCACATGATGAACCTCTGATTGCTAGTCATGGTGTGCTCCATGTCTATCCCAGTTCCCTAGATGACTGACTTTTGTTTCATTCTATTGCAGATGCTTATAATGAGTGTTCCAATTTGGATGATGTTGCTGATCTGGTGACTTTGGATGCTAAGGTGGATGATATTAAAATTGAGTATCATCTTCATAGCAAGAAGCCCACCATCATTGCCCTGTTTCATACTTTCTCCCAATGGTCACCTCCTCCTGAGGCTTTGGATGAGCCTTCCTCAGCACTCAAGACTCTGCCTTGGAGCCCATTTCAAACTTGCTTTGATTTTGAAGTAGCATTCTTTGCTCTGGATGCAGGGTTGAAGGAGGAGCATGTCAACATGCTGATCTCTCTTCTAGAATGTTGTAGTAAGGGTGATGACCAGCTAACTCTTGGAAGTTCTGATGACATCAACCATCTTTGGGATTTGGCAGCTCATCGGGTGCCAGAGGTGGGTTTGTATGTGTACAATTGTGTTTTAAAAATGTTGACTTCTTCATAATATTAGTTTGTTTGGGATATGATAGAAGTTGAATATTATGGGCAGCAACTGGAATTCAAAATATGGTATTGGCCATTGTGGGATTGGGTAACTGAGTTTGGTGAAGGACACCAAACTTGCATCCAACTTTGAGTGGAACTCACAACAGCTGTACAAATTCAATGGGCACAACTTTGTATGGTTCTTTGATGAGCCATGGACTGGAGATCTTCTATGAAACATGGAGGTATGTGATGAACTTGCTCATATCAAAGTTCTAAGGACTGAGACAATTCTAGTCTGACTTACCAGATGATGGTACTTCCTTCTTCTACATTGTCTATGCTGACAAATCGAAACTCTCATCTTTTGGAACTGCCAAAGCTTATCCCGTTATTGTAAGGTGTGCAAATTTGCATACATCCATCTGCAACGGGCGGGGTATTGGTGGGGGAGAGGTGGTTGGGTGGTTACCTGTTGTAAGTGCCTTGTTCTCACTCTTGTACAGTAATCTGAGGCTTTTCATATGTAGATTGAAGAAGACTCAGCTAAATCAAGAAAAAAACATTATGCCACTTTGAAAAATATGGTGTGGCATGAAGGGTGTGCAAAAATCTTGGAATTGGTAAGAGAGTGTTCACATTTGGGCCACTGGGTTGTGTGGCAATGGCCAAGAGCGCTGGCTATTCCCATTGGATGCTTTTCATAGCCAAGATTATGAAGAAGCATAAGTCAACAAATAACATATAATGCATTTGGCTTTTCTAATATATGATCAGATGTGTTATGATAGCAATACATGGATTAAAGGGTCTATATCCTTGCCCTGTATGTCTTGTTCCACAACATAAACAGGGTGATCATACAGAGACATACACTCTCTGGTCCACACAATCAATACACCATGTGTATGAAGAAGCTCTTGCTCAGACTACCCGGGAAGCAGAGGAGGGAGTTCTCAAAGAAGTGAGCTTGTGGCCAATCAAGGTATTAAATGATTTTATGTGTATGGCTGCTTTACCAACTGAGAAACCATCTGGCAGAATGTGTTTTGGTCTCTGAATCTATCTGATCCATACAGAGCTGTGTCATTTGATACCCTGCATACTTTTGACAATGGTCTCTTTGAGGATCATCTATATGTTCAACTTGTTGAACACATCAAAGCTCTAGGATGTGCTGCAGTTGTAAAACTTGACACTCAGTGAGTATCAAAAATTGTCCTGATGACTAATGGTATGAGACACGATTCAATTATTTAGAATTTCAGCCATTCCACTCTGGCAAGGGCTGAACCATTTTACCACTGTTAGCACTCTATCATTCAATGATGGGTCTAAGAACTGTGATATCAGCAAGGTAAGTTAGTTAACTATAATCAAGATCCCTGATAATCTGATTGTAACTTTAGATTATTCTCTTTGCATCTCACAATATTTTGACCAAGGAAGCTGATGAAGTGGGATATCTGCTGCTCTGTTGCCTCAGGGCATATATGGACATGCAGATGTATGCTGGAATGCAGCTGCATACTGAAGAAACAATTTCAGCAGGGCATGAGGCTGTTGCAAGATTCTCTGAACTTCTTGAGGTATGACTCACACACTTTTTGACACCATGATTCTAATTCCAGAATCGGGGAATACATTGAAAGGTCTGGGGAAGAAGGTCTGATTGGAAAGAATTGGAACTTTCTGAAGAATCACCTCTATGTTCATCTTTTTGATGACATTGTTGCCAAAGGTGTTACATGAAACTACAATGCAAAACCCAATGAGCAAATGCATGGCCCACTCCGAAAAATCTATCAGTGTACAAATTTCAGAGATATTGCTCCACAGGTACTGAGTCTCATGTGTTGTCTTGTTTAGCCACTAAGCTGATACTTGTATATGTTTAGATTCTTCAGAAGATTCACTGAGTCTTGGTGGCAGAATATCTTTGGCAAGACATTGATGATTATGATGCTGCAGTTGCAAGTGCTGTACAAGATGCTGAAGTAGATGTCGACAAGGGGAAAAGCAAGTCATCCATCACTTCAAGTTATTACAGCAACCACCTTTCACTTACAGTTGCACAACCATCCATTACATTCCATGACTTGGAGCTTCAGCATGCTGCTGATAGGGGCTCAAAGTTGTTTTCACAATTTCCACATGTGACTTGGCCATTGGCTCTCTGCTTCCCTTCTAGCAGACAAGCTGCCAAACCAGCAATATCTACGCTATTGACCACAGGACATGGTATGTACCATTCTATATTCACCATTTCAATAGTCATACTTTATTCTACAGATTTCTGAATTACGATTTCTGAAAATCAACTATGAGTCTGCTGTAACCTGGCAAGTTGAAACTGACTACCTATGTTGCAGCCCAATGTTCTATGGGCAGCCACGCCATGACTATGTTGTCATCAAGACCAAGCAACCACTGGGTCCATTTATGCCATTTCTCATCAGTCATCTTGCTTTTATGTTTTGTTGCAAGGTTGGTGATCACAAATATCACCTAGCCCTTGTAGATCCATTGGATGCCTTGATTGGTTCCTGCCACATAGTTGACACTGAATTAGGTCTTATACGACTTCGAACAAAGCCAACACGAAGCAGCAAGTTCATCTTTATTGAGTCCATTGTCTGTGGTGCTCTTGTTGTTGAAGCTAATGATGGTACAGATGACCATTTTTTGGTGGATACTGTCAATGAGGACATGTTTCTAAGGTACAAAGCAGTGGGCATGTAGTAAAGCCTTGTTAGTAATGAATGTACAACCTTTGTTTTTGCATGCACAATGACTATTTTATTTACCTGAGTGCACTAATCAGCAATCATGACACCATACACATATCTCCTACAGATCACCTGTTAAGAACTGTATCACAGGGCCTCCTAACTCGTCCGTTTAGGGGGCGTGGGAATGCGCAGGAAGCGTGGGAGCGCGGAATGTGTGGACAAGAGGAGTTACGGGACTTGGCTTCAGCTTTGATGCTGTGCCCTCCTAGCCCTGCAGTGTCCCAATTTCGGAGAGAGCAAGGTGAGAGGCAGGCTCTGCAGAGGAGCCCGCAGCAAAGACAAGAGTGAACCAAGTAGCAAAGAGGAACTAAGATTCAGAGTAGTGAATACATGTGTACTAGTGCTACTTTAAATACTAACTAACATGTGTATGTAGTGAGGCTAGTATGTAAGTACACATGTACATGAAACATGTAACAAATGAATCTAAGTACTGTGCACCATGCCTACACCTTGAGGGCGGAGCCTGAGGGATTCTGATGGTCTGATTGTTCGAAAGGGGGCACAAAGGGGTACCCCTAAGGGGGTGAGAATCGGACCCTGACATCACCTACACATATCTCCTACAGATCACCCACACACACTTCTCAGATAACTTCAAACATATGTGTGCAGTCATTGCTCACATGCATGAGATCAATTGAATGCCACCAACAGGCATGAACATGAGGCATCGATGAGGTATTTACATAATCATAGAACCAGCAGAATACTGTGAGGCAGCAAAGATAAAATGTGTGGTGGTAGCATTCTTGCACTCACCATCCTTGCATCCCTCATGTCTACATCACAGTTCTCTACCATTCCTAGTGCATCTGGAGGTGTCTCAATTGCATCTCTCACTTTGGTATGTATCCTTTAGGCATAATTTTTACTGCTGTACTTACACCAATAACTATTTGTCACTGATATTATAGGCTCTGCAAGAGGTGCAGTTGGAGAATGACTGACTCCTTGAAGCTAATTGTGAACTGAAGAACCAGATCTCCGAACTCCTGGCTGACAAGGCTGCATGCAAATGGGGCTGTAAATTGAAAAATGCGGCCAGCTCTGATGATGAGCAAGTCGATGATCCTGAGAAAAAGCTTGTCACCATCACAAAGAAGTTCTCTATTCTACACTGACTTTGGGCTCCAGAAGGCTCTTTTGGCCAGCAACCACCCAAGCTGTCATCTGACTCAGGCTATTTTGAATCAAGGGAACAATGGACCCTTGGAATCTCCGCCGCAATCTAGGAGGTTGTACCCAGTGAACTCCATCATCTTTTGTTGACAAGCTGAAACTGCACCACTGTAAGCTAATCAACATCTAATATTTCTCCTTGCTAATGGTTTCCATTAGTTTCGAAATGCTATAAACCAATCAGTGTGTTGTGATGGCACATACACTCAAGACCTGCACACCACACATTTTTGCCTCCATTGGCATCACTGAATCAACTTTCAATGGCAAGGCAAGCAAGTGAGCAGAGTCTGAGGAACTCAAAGCCCTACTCAAGTGGAACATTGACAAACCAGGATATCCCATCCTTGCACCTATTCTATATGCCCCGGGTTTAGGCCATGATCTCCCCTTTCAGAACCCTGTTTTGCCATTGGTAAGCTGCATCTTACACTCACATCTGTCTACTCACTTAATGAGTTTAGATTTTATGTGTAATTCTGTTTAGTCCATCCTCTCTCACCTCTTGACCAGCTGCAAACTCATCAGGCCACAAATGGGAGGTCATGCAGGTTACCATGGGTAGCATTTGTCTTAGTGCTATAATGGTGAGTTTCAACCGCTCTGCATGTAGCATCCAAGAAGTGACTGTCTAGCAGGGCCCGCTTTCTCATTTCTGAAGACCCTGAGCTCTCACCAGTTGGTGCTGCAACAACCATCAATTATGAAGAATCCTTCCACACATACCTCAGGCTGTTACATGGGCTATTGTCTACACCATACTAGCCCTGTCTTGTTCAGTTCTACCAGGTAACTACATTCACAGATGTACCTAATGTTCCTTCTCCAGAAACAGACATGCTTGATTTCGATACAAATGAAAATGCGAATGACGAAGAAGACTTCTCACATGCCCTCCGAATGGCCCAAGCCCAATCCAGCGATGATGACAAGAACTACAGCACAGAACCTATATCCACATTCACATCCACACCAGCACCAGGCTCACCCTGCATCCCATTATGCTGCTCCAGCATGCTGCCTTTCTCTTACATAAGTGAAGTCGTTGAACAGCTCCAAATCGACAACAACTTGGAGTTTGAGATGCACCTGCCTCCAACGTTGACTTGACTACACTACGACCTGCAGCCAGGAGTGCAACTCAACTGAACCCTACAACCCCCACACCCAGGATTTGTGCAGATGCACCTACAGGACCCTGCAGGATTAGTGCCTGCACGATTCCAGGCCACAGAGTTGGATGCGACAAGCTGACACCTCCCTCTGAATCCCATACAAGCCACATACAATGAGGGACAAGGGCTCAAAGCCCATGCTGCCTTTCAACTTACAAATACAGTGTCAACGAGAGGGCACAGACAGGGGGCCCAGGGCCATAGTGCGATACCTGCAATGTCCCCAGATTGAGACAACGACAAAGTGTTCATTGGTGGAGGTACCATGAGAATGAAGAGTTGCGTGGCCTGTGGATGGGGACAAGGTGTCACTGCAGTCGAAACACCTGTCATACAGGAGCTGCAGCCACGTTGTGCCAGCCAGTGCAAGGCTAGCAAAACCTGAGTACACTACAGTTTGCATTTTCGTTGTGCATGGACATTGTGCTTCAATTGACATTCTTTTCTACATTACAGAGTATGTATGATGTACTCCCATCCCCTTCCCCATCCCTCTGTCCCCACTCCCATAGTTTGTGTTGTTACTGTTTTTTTGTTGTTTACTAAGCTTGTGTATAGGGTATACTTATGTGAAGTACAGTATTATACAAGGCACTTTGGTACATCAGTAACTTGTGTCATTGAGTTACTAAGGGTTTTTACTCTAGCTCTGAAGTCAGTAGTTCGATTCTCGCCGAGGTCAATAAAATATTACTACCATTAGATTAGATAAATCATTAGATTAGATTAGATACAAGTTAGTTAAATATGTGAGATGCGCGACACTAGAAATTAGATACTAGACAAATCAATTAGCTTAGATTAGATACAATACAATAATCCAATACTATGCATGGTGCGCAGTACTAGGATTACTTTGTTACATGTTTCATGTACATGTGTACTTACATACTAGCCTCACTACATACATGTGTTAGTTAGTATTTATAGTAGCACTAGTACACATGTATTCTTCACTTTGAATCTTAGTTCCCCTTGGCCACTTGGCTAACTCTTGTCTTCACTGCAGGCTCGGAGGGCGCAGCATCAAAGCTGAAGCCAGGTCCTGTATGCTCCTCTTGTCTGCATGTCTGAGCTTCTGCGCTCTCTGTGCATTCCTGCGCCCCCTATATGGATGAGTCAGGAGGCCCTGTGATACAGTCCTTAACATATATCACAAGTCCATAAAATATCACAAGGTACAAGCAGGTGCATGTGGTAGTGGGTGAAGGGAATATGCAGGAGTCATGCCAGCATGTAAAACTCACTTAATATATCTGATCACACCATGCACAATACACTAGACCAACATATATTTGTATGGTACATATGTGCTTTTGGAGTGAAGTACAAGTGATAAAAAGGAGTATCTCTGTACAGAGTCATACAGTGAAGGAAATATGAACAGTCAGGTGATGATTCACCTGATACAGGGGAAAGGAGTGTTATAGTAGGGACTTACACTCGCCCTCCCTAGATAGCACGTACAGCTATCTACATAAAGGTAGTAATGAAGAAATAGAAATACAAGTAGAGGAGCACAGGATTTGCCCCTGTGGAGGGGTGAGGTGAAGTAGCTCATGAGGAGTATGGTATTTGTTCACTGCTATAGGGCAGCAAAGTCAATGAGGACAGTGATCACTCTATGGGATCATTGTCATCAGGCAGTGTCAACCCAGATTCAGGTTGTGACTTAAGAGCAGCAGGTTTGCTGTTCAATACCATGCTGCTGGCTGGCAGGTGGTGCCTTTGGTGTGGAGAGAAGTATGCTGGGGCAGTAACTAGTCTGCTGAGTGAAACAGTAGGGCTCCAAGATGGGAGTAAAGGTGGGGTATTAGACACAGAAGCTGTGTCTATGGGGTTTGGGTTCACAGGTAGACTTACTGTGAATTGTTGAACTGGACCAGCTGGTCCAGTAGTGTTTCCTGAAGTTTGGATGCTGGATGCAACTGACAAAGAAGGTCCTGCAAAGGACAAGATGGTGAAGTGGCTACAACTAGAGGTTGTAGAAGTGGGAGGTGATGTTGCTTGTGGGCAAGGTGCCCATTTGACTGTAAGCCCCATCTCATGACGAGATGGTCTCCCAGCAGTGGAAGATGGGGGCATTGCAGGGGGCACAAGGCCATGGGGTTACTGAGCATAATGGGCTTGCCTGGCATGGAAGGTGGCCCATTGGTGAGGCTAATAGAGACCAGGGACTTGTGAAGTCCCTGGAAGTCTCATCCATCATTATGGGTGTCCATTACCCAGTTACAGGTGAACTCTCAGGTGTCATCAGCCCATTCTACCATGAGCCTACAGTGGGCGAGGTGCCATGCCACTGCATCAATAGTGAGGTTGTTGATTGATCTGCTCCTTGAGTGGAGAGTGGGGGTGGGTGCGACGTGCAAGTTGTCATGCTCAATGATGGAATGGTACTGTTCTGGCACTGCCAGGAGCTCACAAAAGTGAAGGTGGAAGAGAGTCCATTGACAGGTGAACAAGGCATCCAAACTTTGTTCCGTGGGGCTAACTAGCCTCATAATTCTCCAAACTTGAGTCTGGCATAGATTTAGAGTGTCTGTGGTGCCTGAAGGAAGGGTCTGTACCTTTCAGCGGTAATGGTGATATACCACCCAAAGGTGTGGTGGGTCAGTGTGTAGGAGGGGAGGGAGTCCTGCAGTGTGCACATTAAATCCAGCTTCTGCTGCAAGCTGGGCAGCATTGGTGGTGATTATCACTGATGGATCAGCCCTTGCAAGTTGTAGTGCAGGGTGGGGCTAATGCGAGCTATTAATTGATGGTCCAGCCAATGGCTGGGGTTGGGTCAACAGCTGGAATCATGTTGATGGATGAGCCTGAATGGCCCCTTCTGTTAAGAACTGTATCGAGGGGCCTCCTGGCTCGTCTGTTTAGGGGGCGCGGACGAGAGGAGCATACGGGAATCAGCTTCAGCTTTGATGCTGCACCCTCCTAGCCCTGCAGTGTCCCGATTTCAGAGAGAGCATGGGGTGAGAGGTGGGCTCCACGGAGGAGCCCGCAGCGAAGACAAGAGAGGACCAAGTGGCGAAAAGGAACTAAGATTCAAAGTGGAGAATACATGTGTACTAGTGCTACTATAAATACTAACTAACACATGTATGTAGTGAGGCTAGTATGTAAGTACACATGTACATGAAACATGTAACAAAGTAATCCTAGTACTGCGCACCATGCATAAGCCTTGAGGGTGGAGCCTGAGGGATTCCGAAGGTCCGAGTATCTGAAAGGGGCGTAGGGGGGGACCCCTAAGGGGGTGAGGATCGGACTCTGACACCTTCTACCTTCCTGCAGTGTTGTTCTATCTTGTACCATTGGAGTACCCACCACAGGTTTAGCACTGCAAGCTGAAACTCAGTGAGTTTCTGGTGCTGTTGTTGTGTGCTATGTATGCCAGCTGCCAGCTTACAGCATCATTCTACTGCAGTAGTATTGCCTGTTGTTTGTGAAGCTGTTGAGAGCTCATCTGTAAGTACTCACTGAGTACTTCTTATCTCATGTGGTGCAAGGTACATTTGACCAATGTATATTCGCAGTATGTACTTGCATAGTGAGTGTGATAAGTGTAAAAGATGTAGTGAAAAATCTCACGTTCAAAACATGAGATGATAAATAAGGCACATGTGACTGTAGTCACATGTGGGCACTAGTTAGGAGAAAGGGCAAGGGGTTTACACCTGCCTCCCTTAGATCACATGATGTGATCTATGAAGAAAAAGAATGGATATAATAAGGGTGGTAGTCTCGGGATACAAGACAGGTCAGATCAAAGTGTAATAATGAGTCTGCTGCTGTGGGGCAGCAGACATAGGTGGATAATCGGCAACACAGCTCTGAATGATGGAGTCCAATCCACGGCGGAACTTCATCGTGATGTTAGAGCCCTCAGTGTATCTGGACTGGTCTACAAGGTCTCAGAACTTGTCGAGGTACTCCTGGAAAGTCCGACGACCTTGGTGGTACCATGTTGACTCCAGTTTTAGCATGGCAGCTTCACGTTCCTGATCCAGAAGGAAGCGAGTCCAGAATTCAGTCACGAAGGCAGCCCAGGACTCGAAGTACAGATCCTTCGGACTCCAGAGCACCATGTCTGCATACTCCTTAGCTCGATCCTTCTGGAAGAAGGAGAGACACCAGAGGATTTTGGCCTGCTCAGTCGGAAAGTGGTCCAGACAGAGCTGGAAGTAGATGGAGCATGCATTGTAGAATGCGTGACCATCCTTGCGGTTTCTGTCAAAGATCGGGGGAGAGGCGGGCTTCAAACGGGAACGCGGGATGTTTTCGGATTGACCCGGGGCATGCTGAGAGGCTACAGTGCCTTTCAGCTTGGAGTCTGGAGTCGTTTTCGGAGTAGTGGGATGGGATGTTAAGAGGAGTTCTTCGATCCAGGCGAGTGTATCATGGATGGAACTGATTTGGGTTTGGTGTTCGTATGTCTGAGCCCACAAGGTCCACAAAGTCTTGGAGTCGGATCCTGAGTCGGCTGGCTCAGATGGCGGGATCTGGCTGGAAGCACCCATCATTTCGGAGTCGTCAGGGGAGCGAGGGATGGGGTTCCTTGTGTCCTCAGAGGTGGGTGGGAGTAGCAGGAGAGTGTCTGGAATGTCTGCAAAACTGGAGAGACGTCAGGAACAAGTCCGGAGTGGCGTGGGACATTTTCTGTAGGGCTCTGGTGCCAGGATGGGAGATCCTGTTCTGCTGTAAGGGCAACCTCAAGATGGCCACACAGCGCAGGCCTAGCAGAGGGAGAATCCAAAGGAGATGAATAAGTCTAACTACAATACATGAGAGAGCTGCTCACCTAGCAGAGGGAGAATCCAAAGAGAACAGGATAGGGATTCTCCATGCTAGGAAGCGAAGTATATACTGTAGTAGCGTGGGAGGAATGAAGGATAAACTGTACAGTACACCAGCCACAAGTCCGAACGAATATCACAAGGTACGAGGGGGCATGTGATAATGAAGTGGAAGGGGAATGAACAGGAGTCGTGCCAGTGACCTGGGAAAGTAAGAGCAAAGAGTAATGAAGTGGGGAAAGAGGATAGGGGTAGCCCAGACGAGCCCCAAAGTGTATATACTAGTCCGAGCGAGTCCAAAGCGAGTCCAAAGTGCGGAAAGACTCCAGAGTCACCGGACGTGACTCCGATGCGAAAGGAGTGGACGGAAAGGAAGTGGAAAGGAAAGGGGATGAAAGGGAATGACGGGGATGTAGGTAAGAGTCCGTGGGGTGAAGGAAAGGGGAAAGGAATGAGAAGGAAGGGAGAGGGACAGGGGAATAGGAGAAAATAGGAGTGTCCCCTTACAAACAGGATAAGGATTCTCCATGCTAGGAGGCGAAGTATATACTGTAGAAGCGTGAGAGGAAAGTGGGATAACTGTATAGTACACCAGCCACAAGTCTGGAGAATATCACAAGGTACAAGCAGGCACATGTGATAGCAAAGTGGGGGGAACATACAGGAGTCGTGCCAGTGACCTGAGGAAGTGGAGACAAGGAGTAGTGAAGTGGAAAAGGAGGATAGAGGTAGCCCGGACAAGCCCTGAAGTGTATGTATGAGTCCATGCGAGTCTGAGGCATGGGAAGAATCTGGAGTCATCGGATGAGACTCAGATGCGAAGTGAATGGGTGGAAGGGAGATGGAAAGGAAGGGGAATGAAAGGGGAATGAAAGGGATGTAGCTAAGAGTCCGTGGGATGAATGGAAAGAGAAAGGAACGAGGAGAAGGGTGTAGGGACAGGGGAATAGGAGAAAATAGGAGTGTCCCCTTACATCACCCCCCCTTCAAGCTTGCAGCGACCTGACACGAAGATTCTTGCCTGCCACATCATGAATTCACCAACCCAGAAACTCTGGATTGCTGCGAGAAGATGTCAAAGTACGATTGGGCAGAGCCCAGAGCCTTCCAACTGCGCCATCACTCCCAGGACTGGTCCAGTGCTGTAGGAGTCATCCGGAGTAAGTGTACTGCGTCTGGATGGTGATCATGGAAGTCCTTGACCTTCTGGGCAGCATGCTGGAGGTTGCTCGCAGGCTCCCAGGAGTTGTGCTCGATACCATAGCCTCGCCAGCGCACCAGATATTTCAGGACCTGACTGAACTGTCTGCTATTCCGGACTTCTTCAACCTCGTGTTCTTCTTCTCCATTGACGAGCTGTGGAGGTGGCGGAGTGACAGGGCGTCTACCTGGAATGGGGTCCGGAACAAAGGGGGAGAGTTTGACCACAGGGAAGACAGGATGAAGATGGGACAAGCCTGGAGGGAGCTGGAGTCAGTATGCTGCCTTGCCAACCTTCCAGACGACCTTGTAAGGACCAAGTCGTGTGTGTCCGAGTTTCTGGAAGGGTCTGGTGTCAGAGTCCGATCCTCACCCCCTTAGGGGTCCCCCCTATTCCCCTTTCGGATACTCGGACCTTTGGAATCCCTCGGGCTCCGCCCTCAAGGCTTATGCATGGTGCGCAGTACTAGGATTACTTTGTTACATGTTTCATGTACATGTGTACTTACATACTAGCCTCACTACATACATGTGTTAGTTAGTATTTATAGTAGCACTAGTACACATGTATACTTCACTTTGAATCTTAGTTCCCTTTCGCCACTTGGCTACCTCTTGTCTTCACTGCGGGCTTCTCCACAGAGCCCACCTCTTATCTTGCTCTCTCCGAAATCGGGACACCGCAGGAATAGGAGGGCGCAGCATCAAAGCTGAAGCCAAGTCCCATACACTCCTCTTGTCTGCATGTCCGCGCTCCCATGCTCCCTGTGCATTTCCGTGCCCCCTAAACGGACAAGCCAGGAGGCCCCTCAATACAGTTCTTAACATGCAAGAACAACACCAATGAATTACAAACCTGCATGGAATGCCTGCATATTCTCAAGCTACATAATTTCTGTGTGGCCATCTCAAAGCCAGGGACACATGACAAGACCAGGAAGTACATTCTGTTCTGCTACCAAAGCATCATAACAGGTAAGATGTATACTACAAACAGGAAACTGGGCAGATTTGTTGAGGAGGTATGTACCCCCTGCCCCTGTCTTCCATCTTTCACAGACTTTGACATTGAATGATATTACAGACTGTGCACAGGAAGGGTGACTTCCTTGTCAATTTTACTGTTGCCCTGGCTTCTGGATTGTTCAACAGTAACCCATCATTCATCAAATTGCTGAAAGTCATGCTTGCTCATGAGGAATGTCAGTCTTGAGGCTGTGGATTAAAAAATATGCAATACACAGTGAACTTCAATCAATTCTGCCATGAACTCCAATGCATGCACTCAGAAGCATGCTGTCTCTTCTCATCCAACTTTTGCAGTTGAACAGAGAGGAATATGCTCAAGATTCATTCATCAAAGTCAAAGATGACAGTTGGAATTAGTAAAGCCACTCTTGAGTGTGCTGCGAAGTATCTAAAGGATTATAACCATCCACCTAATGCCCCACTTGCTTGCATGGTTGACAACACCAAGCTCCACCCTTCCTTATGCCCATACTATGATAGCACAAAGAAAACTTGGCTCCCCCCTGGATCAACAGGAGAGCCAATGGTGATTGCTGATATCAAGGGGCTAGGTGAATTTATAAGGTATGCATCAGGCTTTCTAGCAAACAAGTTACACCTGTGGTCTGTTTTAATTCCCCTCTCCAATATACCCCCTCTAATAGTGGTGATTCTTGCAATATCTGAGAGCAATATGGCAGAGTATCTGGCCAAGGTGGAGAAACCCCTTCTCAAGCTGCTCCTCATTGACACATCTCCTCCTCTCAGCATCATCTCTGAAGCTGGGTATTGCACATTCATTTTGATAGCAGTGAAGCTGATCTGGATACTATTTCTTACTTTCCACTTGTTAAGAACCATATCGCAAGGCCTCCTGACTTGTCTGTTTAGGGGGCGCAGGAATGCACAGGAAGTGTGGGAGCATGGAATGTGCAGATAAGAGGAGCATACAGAACTTGGCTTCAGCTTTGATGCTGTGCTCTCCTAGCCCTGTGGTGTTCTGATTTTGGAGAAAGCAAGGTGAGAGGTGGGCTCCATGGAGGAGCCTGCAGCGAAGACAAGAGTAAACCAAGTGGTGAAGAGGAACTAAGATTTAGAGTGCGGAATACATGTGTACTAGTGCTACTTTAAATACTAACTAACACATGTATGTAGTGAGGCTAGTATGTAAGTACACATGTACATGAAACATGTAACAAGTGAATCTAAGTACTGCACACCATGCCTACACCTTGAGGGCAGAGCCCAAGGAATTCCGATGGTCCGATTGTCCAAAAGGGGGTGCAAAGGGTACCCCTAAGTGGGTGCAGATTGGACCCTGACACCACTGCAAGAAGTCTTCAAGCAAGTTGCTAGTACTGCATGGGTCAAAGCTAGTGTGATCTAGGAAGTATTAGGCTATTTTATAAGCTTCTTGATGTCATCCTCTGTGCCTGTAAGGAGACACTCCTATTTTCTCCTATTCCCCTGTCCCTACATCCTTCTCCTTGTTCCTTTCTCTTTCCATTCATCCCACGGACTCTTAGCTACATCCCTTTCATTCCCCTTTCGTTCCCCTTCCTTTCCATCTCCCTTCCACCCATTCACTTCACATCTGAGTCTCATCCGATGACTCCAGATTCTTCCCATGCCTCAGACTCGCATGGACTCATACATACACTTCAGGGCTTGTCCAGGCTACCTCTATCCTCCTTTTCCACTTCGCTACTCCTTGTCTCCACTTCCTCAGGTCACTGGCATGACTCCTGTATGTTCCCCCCACTTTGCTATCACATGTGCCTGCTTGTACTTTGTGATATTCTCCGGACTTGTGGCTGGTGTACTATACAGTTATCCCACTTTCCTCTCACACTTCTACAGTATATACTTCACCTCCTAGCATGGAGAATCCTTATCCTGTTCTCTTTGGATTCTCCCTCTGCTAGGCCTGCACTGTGTGGCCATCTTGAGGTTGCCCTTACAGTGCCCCTTGTCCCTGTCATGGCTGATTCTGATGTAGACACAGATGATGTAGACCCAGGTGAGGAATTAGAAGTGAATGCTCCATCTAATCATAAACTACTAGATCAGGCATTATATGCTGCCTCTTTTTCTTCAATGCCATAGTTGAAACATCCAGATCTCTCTGAGGAGGCCAACACTTCAACCATTGTAACTTTAATTGTAATACTATTATATTAGGGATTACCTTCCAGATGACAATCCAGAGGCAATAGCAGAGATTCAAGCTGCTCTGAAGCCCATCCTAGATGCAATGACAGCTCTAGGTCCTGAAGGTCAGGCTACTGTCAACAAGCTCCTGAATGATGCAGCAGTACCGCCACCCATGCACACTGTTGTCAAAGAAGACAAAGACCCAAGGCTTATCATCTCTCATATCTCAGAGTTCAACCTCAGTGTCCTTATGGACAAATGTTGAGCACATCAGAGCAAGAAGACAAGTGATGCATGCTGGCCACTGAAGCAGTCCCTACCTAAGCCCACTTCTATATCTGGGGATATGCATACTATTCAAATCATCTAACTCAATACTGCTAAACAGTTACCTTGCCAGCTACTTGCAAATAAGGTCTACAAAACCCTGAGACTCTCTGGTGTCAATATTAAAGGAGCAACATCTAGACTAGTACATTAAGTATGATGGACAAAGCAAGCAAGTGTGATGGTGACCTCAGATAAGGAGACAACTGGGAATGCAGTGAACACTAAGAGGAAGAGGGGGTCCATGCCAGTGTGGTAAAGTCAAACCTCATATTTGCAAATAACATAAGAAACTAACAGTTGAATTTAATACTACTAGCTGATTAAATCCTGCCAGGCGATCTTCACAATGGTATACAAGAAGAAGCTGATGGTCAGACATGGTGAGTATATCAGTATCAATATCATTTTACTTTGTCTTTAATCCATTCCTTAGTCATCACATTCTATGAAAAAGGAGGGGACAAGGCTAGTAGGCACTTCTGTGTGTTGAATGCCTCATCAGTTGGCACAATTTCATGGATTTCAATGTAGCTTTTGGTGCTTCTTTTCTCTCCAAACATATTCAAATCTTCTGTTCAATCCAGCCTTCCAAAGTATGGACTTGTGCACTCAATGGTGTTTCTATATGCACTTATGTCAAAGATAATCACTTTACAGGAGGATGGCTTGATGAAAATCAACATTAAAATCTACAATTCAGTATTCTGACCCCTGAATATCAAGGAGGAGTCTGTGGTAGAGGCTGTGAAGGCTTTGATGAGGAGGAAAACATACCAATGATCCAGATGAGAACAGGGACTGATGTATATGATACTAACAAGCACTCCAGTATTTTTCATGTATTTTTATTGATTTTATTCCACCCTACAATGTTGGTTCTGGTTGTCTACCCCTTTGGACTTCCTAATAAGGTAATTCATAATCCACCCATTTTGGGCAAAAATCGGGCACTTTCAGATCTAACATTTATAGGAATAATCAAAGGTCCTCCTTACACTTACTGCATGCAATACTTCATTTATTGCAGTTTGCAGAATAGTTGACCCAGCATGATTTTAGCGCCGCACACACAAAAATAGTTGCGAGAGGTAGGGTAAATGATTTCGTTCGCATCTCCTTCGTTTTTCATCGTAGAGCTTAGATCCAAGTGTAATATTCATCCCCTGATCAATCTGCAGATGCGCATGTAAAAATATCACAAATTCACCATGTAAATAAAATGCAGATCTAAGACAGCCATTCCATGCTGTATCTAAGTGAAAATGTATCATAAAGAATTGATGTAGGAATATATGGAGGCATAAGCAGTATGAAGTGGTCCAAAATGTGCCAGAGAACATGAGTGTTGACTAAGGATGCTAAGGCAGGACAAAACATACACTGCGGAGTTTTATATATTTCCCCACTTTTGCCATGGTCAACAAACGCGAAAAGGAGCAAAAGATGGCAAAAAAGAAGGCCAATCCAGCTGCTAAGAAGGTAGATTCAATCAAAATTAAGCTTCCGGCAGCTGTCTGGCACAGATCCAGCCCTTGCTACAAGCAATACATTCGATTCCGTACTAATTCTGAAGGTCCAAATGACACCAGTCTTGAAAGGAATTCCATTACTCCGCCCCCTCGTTTGCACGTTGATCCTGGCAAGGTACGTGATGCAGTTGATGCACTACTGGGAATGGGACACCTGTTGGTAGAGGGGTTGGATGCCATGGCCCGTGGGGTGCCAATAGGCCAGGATGAGGCCGGGGATGTTGGGTTTGAGGACAAAGAGATGGCTGAAGGAGATGATGATGTGGGAATAGATGATGTGAGAGATCCAATGGATGAGGTAGATGAGTTGGACAGCGATGAATCCGATTCTGAATCAGGTATGTTGTCATAACTCCATCAAGCACAAGCACTCATGTACATGTCAAACAGAACCCGAGGAATTCACACTCAAGTTCTCCATACCAGTCAACAGTGCTCATGAATTCCTGCTAATTGATTCTGGAGCGAAATGGGGGGAAGTGCAAAAGCAGCTAGCTGATGTGCCTGAAGTGCCTCCGAAGGCTGTTTGCATTGCCTACCATTTTAGCACAGAGCCTCAAAATGTGCCATATAAACACCTGAACAAACTGGCTCATCTTATTGAGCTTGTGGAATCGGCCCGACATGCAATGAACACAACAAAATCGAAGAAAGAGTTCATCATTGAATTGAAGGACATTTCCGATGCAATAGATAAAGGAAAGGCATCAAAGAAGGGAAGCAAAGGGAAACATGTGAAGGTGAACCAGTCAGCTCAACTCAGAAGCTCCAGATCACTAACTGGAGATGAATGGCAGTCTAAACAGGGTGTCAATGCTGATAACAATCCATCTGATTCTGATGCATCAGATGACATTGATAATAGGCGTGTCAAATCAGCAAGGAATAGAAGTGGTCCCCAGTGGGTAGCACAGCTAGAGAAGGATAATGCATGCCACAATCACCCAGGCAAGTCCTGCATAAAGCGAGCCAATGGACATCAGGCATTGAGCCATTCTGACCTTGTGGCATGGGCAATTTACTTGGTATGTGTTTACCATTCTTGGTAATGACACAAGCTGACCTGTTACACCGTAAATGATAGCAAGGAACATACCAATCAACAACTGAACCGCCTCCAAAGCTCAAGCTAGACAACGATGGTGTCATTTTACCTGCAAGCCAGAAAGATGAAGTCCATGGACCATATACAACTAAGCAAACACCACTGAAAACCCCCATGCTGCCGCAAAACCCCATGCCACCACATCTCGCTGCATACAACATGCCACCATATTTTGGGTTCCCAGGCTATGGTCCAGCTCAACCTCCTCTATTCCCATCTATGTGGGGAGTCAACCCTTTCGCCCAAGCTGTCCCAACTCTGCCGCAAAGTTACACTGCAGATTCTCAGCAGGATGTTCTGAGTTCAGACCCGCCCGAAGACTTCAATGATGTGACTTTATATCCAAAGATACAAAACTGGTTACTCGCACTCGATTCTGGACCATGCGGCAAGGATGGTCACAGATTCCAAGCTTATGGACCAGATTTTGAGCGTGAAAAGTACATCTGAATTGATGCACTGAATGACATGTCAGTGGATGAGGTCAAGTTGATTAGTGTGGACATGCCAAGGGGTACAATTGATAAACTGCTTAGTTATGCAAGGCAGGATGTGCGTCAGATTAGAGTGAAAGAAAAGAGGAGGCAACGTGAGGCCAGGCATAAACCTGTTCAGTACATGTAGTAGTTCTACTGGTCAATAAGGTGTTGGACTATATTCACAATGAATGAACCATTCTCTTGCATCCTGCATACTGACTTGCCACACCACTTTGTTGAGTAATAAATAGACATCAATATCATCCTTCATCGCCATACCATGCCGGATGATATTTCCATTCCGTCAGATGTATGCCTTGATTGCAGAGAAAGCAAGTTCAATTGGGTTGAGATCAGGGGAGTATGGTGGGAGGAACTCATAGCACATACCACTATCATTGAGTTAGTAATACCATTGTGGGATAGGTTGGTCTACTCACCGCTCCTCGATTATCTCCAGAATGCGAGGATCTTTGTGAATGCAGCAATTATCCATAACGATCACTGAGTTTGGAAGTGGGTAGGGATTCATTTGGTCAAGGAGGCCATCGATGAAGCGGGCAAACTTGATTTTGTTGAAAGAACCTTCAACGATGTCTACGGAAAGAATACCATCAAGAGAAATAGCAGGGAGTATGGAATATCTAAGTGAAATGTCAGTATTTCCATCAAATCCGATGGATCATAACGTACCTGTGCCCATGAACAAAATGTGCTTTGCGAGTTGCCCGTCTCCCTCTAAGAGCCCAAGCGTAGCCCTGATAGGTCGTACGACGATCAGCAGAGCTCTCGTCAACAAATACAAGCTGCTCAGACTTATACTTGAGGCCGATCTTATACTTGAATGTTGCCCACTTGAGTGTGCTTCGTTCCAGTGCATTCTTCATGATCTAGAAGTCATAGTAGATAAGAAACTGTCGCAGTAGTGATACTCACCTTCTTCATGCGGTACCCACACCTAGAAAGTGCCCTCCATATCATAGAAAGTGAGACATCCTTTCCGCAAATCTCCAATAACCCAGACTTCAACTTGTCGAGATAGATATCGCATCGCTCTTCAACCTTCTGTCTGAGAAACTGTTTCAACCTTGATGTCAGTGAAACATACTAATGGGAGCCAAGTACTCACAGCTACATCACTTGCTGATAGAGCACAGGCTGCACCCCACAGAACTCTGGCATTGACTTCAGCTCGAGTTCTGACATCCTGAGTTTGCTTCCATATCTTGAGAATCCATTTTTGTGAGCTGTGACTGACCCCAGTGTAGAATTTGATATCCTCAGGCACAAACCGGCACACATGCATGTGCACAATGGTCCATCAGAGGGGTTCTGTGATAACCATGCCTTTCACCATGGATGGTTGATGAGTGGGACCACAATGGGACTGTGGAAAACTCTCATGATTCTTGATTTTATTTACACAGTGAATTTGTGATATTTTTACATGTGCATCTGCAGATTGATCAGGGGATGAATATTACACTTGGATCTAAGCTCTATGATGAAAAATGAAGGAGATGCGAATGAAATCATTTACCCTACCTCTCGCAACTATTTTTGTATGTGCGGCGCTAAAATCACGCTGGGTCAACTATTCTGCAAACTGCAATAACAGTTGGCTGTCTCATACTGTACTAATTTGATGAGGTGTTCAGTAACATGTAACACTCAAAAACATCCAACATCAGATTCAATTCAGTTTTTATTTTTCTGATTTCTTTGATTTTCAACGTGATCAAATTAGTACAGTAGTATTAGCATGTACCATGTAACAAATGAAAGAGGGTAAGAGAGGTTGAACACAGACATTTTGAACCTGAGGAAAAGCAAAACATTTCACACAATGAAAAGAATCAAAATCAAAATAAATTGAACCTTGCCCGGATTGAACGGACGACCTTGTGGATGCTCCAGGGAACTAGGATCTCTGGAATCACACGCGCTACCACTGCGCCAAAGGTTCATGTTCAAATACTTTGAATTAAGAGGTGTTCAGGAATAGTTTGAGCCCAGGAGGAGGGTTTCATTGCTCTGAGGTGCTCACAACTATTTTCCCACGCGGGCGCTTATGTTCGCAGCTTGACCGCAACCCATAACCGTCATGCAACCTTAGAATCTCCAGCAATACACCCTCGGTTCCAGCGATAGCGTCCCCCAATTCAAATAATGGCCACAACAGTCCACCAGCCAATCCCATCACTCCTGAGTGCACCTAGACTGATTACTCTGTTCGCGTCGCTGTTGGTTTCGGTTGCATCGGGCACGAACTATGTGAGTTGCTTGATGCGATGTAACGAGCTGAGATGCTCAATCATTGTAGGTCTTCTCTGGTGAGCGGTGATTGACTTTGAATAGAAGCCACGTATTGATGCTGGGAAGCCTGGGCGCCGCAACTCGGGGCGAAGCTGCGGCTCTCCCATACACAACTGAACGTGATAGGATTGGCGGGGAATGGTGCGTCGGGTCTTGTTGCATAGGCCCATCGTACTTACAGCTCTCAGTTGGTGTATACGCTAGCGGACCGGTATGGGGCCGAATAGTCGATTCTCGAGGACCACGTATTCTGCTTGCTGGGGGTTTCGTATTCTCTCTACTAGGCTACGCAGGAATTCGCCACTTCTTCGATACAGGACTACTTCCGTCAGAGACAACTCTATCCACCCTCAACCTGGCCGTATTGATATCGTGCAGTTGGCTGACCGGGGCCGGCGGGAATGGCGGTTTCACTAGCGCAGTAAACTCCACGGCCAAGTCATTCCCCGATAGGGCCCGCGCGTCGACTACGGGGCTTGTTATCTCGGGTTTTGGCCTATCAGCATTCATTTTCTCCACTGTTGCGCATATCGTCTTCCTCGGAGACACGTCTTCATTCTTGCTGTTGCTTGCAATTGGGACTGCGCTCCCAATGATCTTGGGTTTCTTCCTTGTCCGGCCTATTCCGCTTCCGGCAGATCCTCACACACATGAACATCCTGTCGTGGCCAGCGACGCTGACGCCATCGAAGCGGCGGCTGTTATCTTCCAGCACGAGGATAATAGTTCAACTCACCTTCTCTTCCACGATGATTCGGACGAATCTGATTCCAGCGACACGTCAGTCTATGACGGGGGCAACGCCCTCGAACTGTCAAGAAGTCTGTCACCAGAGACCTATCATCATCGTTCCATAAGTTCTACCCGACGCAGTTTAAGCGCGCACAAGGAACACGTAGAGGGGCCGCCTAACATCCACGGGTTTGATTTATGGAAACGCGGTGACTTTTGGCTCTTATTTAGCATGCTGTCCATGAGTATGTAATTTGCTGCAACTTTCCGTCGCTGCCTCATAGCCTCATTTCCTTGCAGTGAGTGGTACTGGACTGATGTGTGAGTGTTTTCTGCAGAAAGTATCTCACGAATGTTGGTTTCTTAACTTCGTCAGACATCAACAATGTCGGTGTCATGTCACAAGCACTCTACGTGTACAACAACACGGTGTATGATGATGTGAAAGCTCAGAAATGGCAGGCTGTGCAAGTGTCCACCATCAGCATCACTAACTTTGCCGGTCGCATCATCATTGGTGCGTTGCGACTTTCTCGTCACCTGCCTGAACCTCACTTCCCGTCGTCTCTAGGCCTGATTTCGGACATCACCAAAGTTCGGTTCAAGCTACCTAGATCGTATTGCTTGATTCTGGTGTCGAGCACATTGCTTGCTTCGCAATACGTGGCTGCACACATTGAGAGCATCGATTCCCTTTGGATTGCTAGCGGAATACTGGGGCTGGGATATGGTAGCATGTTCTCGCTATTCCCGGCTATGTGCATTGAATGGTTTGGCCTTCGTGCGTCATTTCACCCTAGCCAAGCCCAACTTTTGGCCTCACTAACATCTACCTCAGCCCATTTCTCGGAGAACTGGGGATATCTCTCCACTTCTCCCCTATTTGGCGGAAACCTCTTTTCGATTGCATTCGGGCCGCAACTTCGACGCACATGAGCCCCCTGAACGCCGTGGTCTCCCCACGGCAGTATCTCGACTCTGCCTCGAGGGCAAAGAGTGCTACGTCAACGCGCTGTACTTGACCATGTCCGCGTGCGGACTCTGCGTGTTTCTGAGCATCTGGGCTGCGTGGCGGGATCGCAAAAGGGCGCTCACTCGCCAATCGCGGAGCCATAGACGCATACAGGGCGCTTAGAGGATCAGATGAGTACCTGTCCCTGTAGAATTCAACTTTCCGTCCTAGAGTGCTCCCCCGCATTTCCTGTTTAGGTATTTATCTTGTAATAATATGCAGAACCGTTAGCCCTCCGTCATTCCAGTGTGCGGGTATCGACTCTTTCCGCATCGGGTGTAACCATTTCCTAAACGGGAATGTCCCGCATAACAACTATGTCATCGACAGGAAGGGATCGGTGAACGGAGGCTGCGTCAGCGGCATTTGGGGAAGGTATATAATGGAGGCGTCCTCGTCGACGTCGCCCACAAATTCTTTCTTCCTTTCCCCACACTTCTACCTCACATACCATTTACAGAATGGGTACGTCTTCCTAGTCCGCGGTGGGGCCACAATCTGACGAATTTCATTAGGACTTTTCAACGATAATCAAGGATATATTCACCGACGACACTTCTAAGAATGCCAACATGGCAAAACACGGGCAGCAATGTTCGTCACAACGACCCCACGAATGCAGCCCGCGATTTCCGCCATGGCGTACAACCCGATGGCGCTAGGCAGCAGACCACTGGCAGTCGCTTGAAGGCGGGCACTGGCCCCGGTACCACTGGAAAGCCAGCTGCCGCGGGTGTGCCGGAGAGCGCACGTGTGAGCCTCGATCAAAGTCGCAAGCTCAACGATTTCACCGACATGGGTGCAGTTGGTCACCAGCACAACAGCGGACATGCCGACTCAGGTATGGGTAAGTGAAATTTCGCCCCTCATTGGTTTATCCGGGCCACCTACCCTTTTTCAGGCAGTGGCAATAGCCTTGGCGACGCCATCAGCGAAGCCGATCGTCGCGATGCAAGGAAAGGAACTGACCGTATGCAGCCTTTTCGGGTGCAATGTATCGGGGCACTAATTCGCTCACTTAGTTTCGCGTAACAATAAAACTGTTACAGCGCCCCACGCGTTAGGGCACGAAGGTACAGACTCGCACCTAACCAAGCCTACGGGAAAGGTTCAGGAAGATTCAAAGCATTTGGCTTGTAAGTGGCATGCAAATCTAACGTACACTTACGAGCGAACTTCTTCAGCGGTGGTTCATGAAAATGCACGTCACATCGAGACGGAAGAAGTCTCACGCGTCAAAGACCACGAGCGCCACGTTCACCATGTTCAGCACCACGTGCAGCCCGTGAAGGACTTGCAGGAAAATGAAGAAGTTCATCACGAAAACGTTAGTACCCATCATCTTAGCGACAATGTTCTTACGTCTTTCGTAGATCGTACCAACAGCTCATGTCCACGAAAACCACGTTAGTACCGGTAAAGACGTTCACGCTATGACTGGTTTACTCGGCCAGCATAAGGATACAATTGTGCGTCACTTCTTCCATCCCCGCATCTTCTGCGACCTACACCATTCCAGACCCATGCACCGAAGGAGCGTCATGTCATCGACAACGGCGAGACTATCAGGGAGAATGTCCAGCACCATGTTCACCACGTTGTTCAACCTGTCATCGAGAGAGAAAGTGAGCCTTCTCTAACTCCTTTTCCACCTAGAGTTAATAAAATGGCAGCTATCGACCGTCACCGCATTCACACGGTTATTCCTACTCATCACGTCACCCATGAGGCTCCCATTGTTCATCAGTCTCACCACCACGAACCCATGACCATGGAGCAATTCACGAAGCTTGGCCACGTAAACCAGGGCTTGTCGCATTCCGGTGTTACGAAGACGCTTTTGAACCAAGGCGAATGCACGCGTGAAGTAGATGTTTTGGGCAACAATATGGCAGACAACCTCCGAATGGAAGATGCACCTGGTAGCCCTCGTGACAAGAACGTAGTTGGGACCCGACCTGGATCGATTTGCACAATCAGAAGCACGTCGTCGGTAAGCGTTGGCGCTAACCGAACTAGGGGTAACACCGATCATCTTGCCAACTCCCGCAGCGGTGATACGTTGTAGACGCGTTTAGTTAACTTCTGATGATTTTCCTCTTGTACTTCCTAGTTCGCGGCGATAATAAACATCATTACGTAATATCATCGACTGATGAAGTTGTTCATAGCCCACGAGCACAAGCAATGCAGCGGGTAACTGACATCTGCCCACCTTGTTTCTTGGAAACACAGATTGAGGTGGTGGGGGAAGGTGCGGATGCAATCGTGAATTCAAATTCGAAGCTTCTATCGTCACTGATTGCACCCGGAGCGAGAACTTCAAATCATCGTGGAAATGAAATTGAGCATGCCAACCTTTCGTGTCGGCGAGGCATGCTTCTGATCAACCAACGCTGTGTAAATCGTAGTCACCGTCGCTACAACAACACTGCATTTCACAAGGTGGAGGTTTATAAAATGTTGCATGTATCGCGAAATGATAGTCTTCATTCCCCCTTCTTTGACCCGGTGTCACCTCTTTTCAAAGCCTTCTATCCCCTACCTTTTCGTTCTTCCTTCACCCACTTTACTTCAATCATGGCTCGTTTCCACGCATCTGCACTCCTTGCTATTTTCTTCTTCGCCTTCTTCGCACTGGCTGGTGAGATTCTCTGTTGAACAGGACGATCAAGAATCGCGACTAACGTGTACCACGCAGCCCCCGTCGTTGAAACTCGACAAGTCGGCAATCTCACCTGCAATGTTGCCCGTCTGAGAATTGTTGGGGCCCTTGCCGCTACCAACGACGATGTTAGCAAGATCAGCACGGCGTAAGCTATCTTCGCATTGTATCACCGTCTCTCTAACGCGAATTGCGATATATAGGGACGCAACTGCGGCTGATGCCGTCGCC
Organism: Pleurotus eryngii var. eryngii; assembly: GCA_029467805.1. NCBI lineage: Eukaryota > Fungi > Basidiomycota > Agaricomycetes > Agaricales > Pleurotaceae > Pleurotus > Pleurotus eryngii. The sequence goes on along the minus strand of SZVJ01000009.1, from coordinate 600,974 downwards.
ACAGCTCAGTCTGGGCTCTCCAGCGCAGGTGATGGTATCAAGACCATTGCTGGTTCTATCTTGACTGGCCAGCAAGCACCTGCCTCTGCTCGCGACCAGGTTGGGCAGGGCCTTATCGACGCCCAAACAGCTCTGCAGTCCATTGATGGGTATGTCACAACCCTAAGCTATATGATTATCATGACGAATGCTGACATTATTCATGTGTGTGTTTTGTAGAACTGATCCCGCTGTCACCACCGCCCTAGGCAACATGGCAAAGGCTATCAAGGCAGGACAAGATGTCGTTGCCAACTGCAAGTAACGAATGAATAGAACGAACTTTCTTGGGAATGGATATGTATGGTAGAGGAGGTAATTAGAACAATACGAGGACAATATCAGTGATCATTTTGTCCAAACAAACCAAGCAGCAGTATCTTGAGTGAATGTTCCAGCGCATGGGCCAGAAAGGGATCCATGTTATTTAGAGGCCTCTCCTATCTTCTCCCTTTAGACATTCTAATTCGTGAATTATTCGAAGAAAACTACGTAGTGCGCTTATGTATACAATCAAATACAGTATTTGCTAGAGTCCGTTGAGAAAAGTCCAATGATTATATTACTAGTTGATTGGCGTAAAACGCCCTTGCAGCCTCAACGAGGCGATAATGTTCCTCGCTCCATCGCTTCGTCACATTCGTTCTGACTCCCTCTCTCAAATCTGCTTGTGCCTTCTTCAGCGTCACCTGGAACCCTGCTGATATGGGCCGATGATCCGATACGTTCGCTTCGTACCGTTTGTAATGAATCTGCTTAACTCTACTCGAGACGTTGCTACGCCAAAGAATGCGGTCGCACCACGCAGGCGGCCGTCGCTTCTCCGAATTATCGTACTCATTCGAACGGCGATCGTACTTATACGTCGGAGGGAAGCGCAGGGGACCCTCCGAAAACCCGCGTAGTCGACAGGCTTTGTTGTACTTGACTTCCTTCAGGAGTTGATCGTGGACCCATAATGATTCGAGTTCACCAGCACGGACAGCTGCCACAATGGGGTCACGTCGTCGATCGATTCTGTAATTCAAGTCACCTCCGATCTTAAAAGACGCGTCTGATGTTAGATATTGCCTTGGGCGTGCAATGCAGCATTTAACTCACAAAGACAAGCTCGTGGTCAAGAACCATGGCTCCGTCACCACCACCTACGTATGCCAACGGATGGTCCGCGGGCAGAAATAGCGTTTTCGATTCCAAGACGGCGCCAATGTCTGCGTTCCGTTGACGCAACGCGTGTTGTCCAGCAGCAAGATGGCAATTGATGAAACAGAACGAGGTGTCTTCGACAACAAACCTAGAAATAATCCCGCCCTACCTCGACCATCAATTGCTATCGCCGCGAAGTAACACGAAGCGACCGACCTTGTTGCCATATCGCCCACCGATACCACGCTTCAGCGACGTTATGGACGTGTCTTTTAATAGGGCACGTTGCGAATGTTTGACGAATACGCAGCTAAACAAGCCTACCAAGCTCTCAGTGAGGACGACCACGTACGGAACGTCGGGTGGCATGGCCGTTCTGACAGCAAGTACAAGAGCATCGTGCCAGCGTTTGTATGCACCGGTGACGCGGTCGGATAGCCCTCCATCCTCTGGTTTCTTCTTCCCGCCCAGCAGGACGTTCTTTGCCGTCATTTTGCGGCTCTCCAGATCGATGACCTCTTGGAACCCAAATACGATGATGTCGGGAGAATCCACACTTGTCAGGGCATCTCGAAGGAAGGAGATATTCTCTGCGTCGCCGGTAAGCATGTCAGGCCTGGCCGCATCGACATTCCACGAAACCATGAGGATCTTTGCTTCGTGGTATGTACTGAACTCATTTTCGTGCTTCGTGAGTTCGTTGCCTGAAGTTGAGTGACATTTAGATCCGCCGCGATAGGGATGAAGAATAGCCAACGTACCAACCCAATCCAACCCTAGCAGTCCATCCCAGAGCTTGATCATATCGTCCTTTCCGGTGCTGACAACGCAAAGTCTGCGCGTCTTCTCAATGCCGATGTGATCGACTGAAAGGCGTATAACTGGCATCGTCACATGTGCAACCCAAGAGTTGGTCACCACAAACGGGCGGGAGGATACATCATACGTAGTGATCGTCCCGTTCCGTCCGCCAGCCCACAAGCGATCATGCACACCCTCCAAGCACAGCACGTCCGAAGTCGATATCTTGATGACTTCAATGCATTTGGGGTAGTTATCCTCCGCCTCCATCACCCAGATCGAGACGTACCCTTCCTCGTGGCCGACGTACACGTGTCCAGGATGCGAGGGCAAGATCGTGGCGGAGGTGACAGGTCCTACATGCTCGGAAGGCATCATCGATCGCCCGGTAGCCCCTTGAGTAAAGAGGTCGTATATGCGTATGATCGGCGTTCGTGCTGTGGTGCCAGGTGCATGGGCATCGCTGCGACAGGCAGTCCACAGCTTCCCGCCGATCAATCGAGCGAAATCTTGCTTGTCAGTGACTCTGACCACTCTGTGCGGAGTGTTAGCCAGGTCAACATCGTATCCCGCCTCAGGCGTGAATACAAGCGCTTTTCCAGATTCATCGAGCGACACCATGGTGCTCCCATATCGGAAGATATATGTTATCGGATGCAGATGGGCCGCATATTTTTTCCTCACTACGGCGCCCGTACGAACATCTATCTCAAATATATGCCCTTCCTTCGACCCGATCCAAAGAAGGTATCCGCGATCGGCCGTCGAACTCGAAGCACGGAATTCCATGCTAGTGACCTTCACTTCCTTCGCTCCGAGATCCTTGTTGTCGATGCTAAAGATGGGATGATCATTTCCTGTTGCCAAGTCGAAGATCTTGATGTGGTGGTGCGTGGCTATAACTAACTGAGCACCCGACACCGCGAAGAGATTGGTATACGAAGACATATGGACCTTCGTCTCTGTACGACTTGGAACATATGACAACGTCGGTGGTCGTCTAGAAGAATGACTGCTGTCGGGTAGTAAATCCAGTCCTTTCGTTTCCGTCTCTTCTTCATCGGATTCATCGTCAGAGGAACCACCTGCTGGTGGACGCTTGGCCGGAGGAAGCTTGTCGCCAACGGCTATAGTCCGAGTAGGAGGTGGAGGGAGCTTGCCGGTCCCTAGGACTTTACGTGGCGTGCATGAAGCCGGAGAATCTGGAGGAGTGCCTTCCTCTTTGACCGCTAACGTACCGCGTCGGATAGGAAGCGGTGGCGCGCCGGGTAATGGCGGTTCCAAAGTAACTCGAGGACGAGGTGGTGGGCGGGGAGGTGATGCAAAGGGAGAACGTGCTGGAAATGTATCGCTTTCGCTAGAAGTACGGCTAGAGTGGGCAGACGAATCGAAGCTAGATGATGATGAATTCGAGGATGTTGGGAGGAGGGTCGCCTTCCGTGGTGGGAGTGCTGGTGGAGGATTAACAGTGAATGATGGTGGCGACATGATTTCTTCTGGAGAGCGGGTGTATTCAGGAGAATGAATCTTGAGTACTTCATTGTCCTGATGATGCAGTTTCAGCGGCCTTGGAGGAACGCTGGGTTTGCTCAGAGATGGCGGCGGTGGAGGCGGTACGCCTGGCCTAGGCGAACCAACACGAGGAGGCAATAAGGGCAAGGTACTGGAAATTTTAGATCGCATACGATTTTTGGCGTTGAGGCACAGACTTACTTCTGATTCCCCTCCAGCGCAGGCAAGTTCAACAAGGCTGCGGGGATGGGCACGGGCCTCATAAGCGGGGAAGGCCTAGGCGACGGTGAAGGAGACAGCCCTTTCGAGCCTCGAGGCGGGGGCGGCGGGGGAGGTCTCTTCGTGGAAGTCGTCGGCGAGCCCTCCGGCCTTAAATCTGTGGACGATGATGAAGACCGAAGATGGTGAACTTCTGGCCGTCCTTTCGCTTCCCCGCCCGACGCCGCGCGAGGTCGGGGACTGCCCGCTCTCCCTGGATCCAGCAGCTCGCCATTCGCGATTGAATGGCGCTTGTCGTTCCCGCTAGCCTGCACAGCTAGCTGCTCGAATCTGGAGCGGAGGTTCTTGACTGGCAGAAGCGATTCGGCTTCGACCTCGGGGTCGTTCATGATGGTGATTGTGACTTCGTTGCTGGCTTTGTTAAGGCGTAGAGAGTGCTCCTCTGCACCGCATTATCGCGAAATAAATGCGAAATGAAAGGAAGAGAACAGGATGCGATGGAGGACGCCGAAGTGCGCGTTAACTTACTGAGTGATCATGTGATGTATTTGATAAGATCAGCCCCTGATTTATCCCCTTTTTCTCTCCAGTTCAGTCAGCCCGTCTGCGCACTATGTAGAGAGCTCTGGTTCACTGGGATTTGAAGTAATTTAAAAATGAGGGATCTAGAATTTGGCTTGCTCCAAGGCTGCAAAGCTCTCAACCATGAGTCAATTGTGGAGAATTTGCGGGCCGCCCAGGGAGCTAAGCGATTCAATTGTCCACAGCACGACTACACCGTACCATAGCATGTTACAGAGCTATTAACCTGTTGCACATCTAATCCTAGACATTATTGCAATGGTACGATGACCTTCAAAGCAGAGCATTCACGACCATATTACAGAGCAAAATAGACAGAACAGAAATCGGATATGTCACAGTTTCATGCTATTGTGGTCGTGACCTTGCATTGAACTGAACTCACAGATACATTCTTTTGTCTTACTGCAAGTCCTGCAGTTGAGTAGCTATAGTGCTAGATACTGCTTGCATACCCCTTTCTCACCCCCTTTAACGCAGCCCCATGTGACCGCTATTATTATTTTTTTATTTTTTTTTGAATCTGCATTTATATACCGCAACGAGTATGCTAAAGCTACTAAGACGCGGTGTGGGTTGAGTACAACGAATTAACGCTGCACCCGGTTGGTACGGGTTTGGTTGGGCAGGTTGGGGTTGGGCCATGTTTGGAGTAGTTCCCGAGGCAGGCAAGGACGGTGGGCATGATAATGGTTGGTACGGTAGTGTTGGGCATAGAGGCATAGAGAAGGAAGTTTAAAGTCGTTCCAGGACTCAGGCGTGGATACACCCACTTTAAGCTCCTTTACCAAGGGAGCACCAACAGTGGCAGTCACTGGGAAGTTTTCAGTCCTTCCAGGACTCAGAGGGCGTGAACTTCATTTAAGCTCCTTAAACAAGGAGCACCCTCTGGCAGGCGACCGTGCTGCCTTCCCTCGTCGTCGTAGTGCGAGAATGGCTGTAGAAGCCTGTGCGTGGGCTGACGACGAGCCTCGAGAACTGGCAGTCAACCGTGGGAAACCACGAGATGGTGATGGTTCGAGTTCAAGAGCGGCCTGCCATGTGACCGCTATATCTCCGGCGCGACGATGCTGACTCCGACTCAGATCTCAGAGGTTTGCTTTGGACCGGCTCCTAGAATCCTTGTCCTCTGTTTCACTCGTATTTAAGACTAGATCCTAGACTACCCACATCAACCTCGAGATCACCACAACCTTTAGGGAGCAACAGGAATGCACTTGGCAACGGATATGCACGGATCATTCGGAGGAGGGGACATATCGTCCACCTTGCCCGATGAAGTTGAAGTGACCATCGGAATATTGGGTGAGTAATGCTATCGCGGTCTCTCGCTTAGATCACTCAAAACCATTGATTTCGCTTATAGCGCTGCAGGGTGCCTTCATCGAGCACGAGCATGCCTTGCAACGCCTATTCATGGCACCGTCGTTCCTTCGACAGCGAAAGGGGATCAACTGGAAATTCTCTACGGTCCAAGTCCGCAGCACAGAGGATCTGGAACGCTGCTCTGCCCTGATAATACCAGGCGGAGGTGAGCCTCGTGACGGATTTTGGAGTGCTATTGAACGAAGCCAACAGCTAAACCGCAGAATCCACGACGATTGCGCTATTGTTGCGCCTTTCATCGCTTCTCGAACCGCTACGTGCGTTCTCGACTACGAAGCCGATATGGGGTACTTGCGCCGGAGCTATACTGTTGGCGAAGGAGATAGCGAATCCTAAGAAAGGTGGACAGGAGGTGTTAGGTCAAGTGAGTGTCAGGATCGAAAGGAATGGTTGGGGTTCACAGGTTCGTCGTCGATGCTTTGATATCATTCCCTTTGGTCGTGTGCTCAAGTACTGGCTTAGGTCGAATCGTTCGAGGCTCCGCTAGAAGTTCCCAAGCTCCGTAATCCCGACGAGCCATTCACTGGTGTCTTCATCCGTGCCCCCGTCATACTTTCCCTCCTCGACGATAAGGACGCACCTATAGAAAAAATCGCTTGTATACCTGAAGACTTGCTCCCCGCTCAAAGCTGCGGCACGAATACGAATGAGGATAGACACGCACAAGCCCTCGTCGCGCTGCGGCAAGGAAACCACTTCCTGACGACGTTCCATCCTGAATTGACGGAGGACGACCGGTTCCACGAGTTCTTCGTCGTTGAGTGTGTGCTCGATTACGTGCTGAAAGCTAGAGGGAAGCAGAGGCTCTAATGCTATAGTTTATTATGATTTAATGCAAGTAACATGTAAGTATGATCTCCGAATGCTTATCTTGATTTATTCAATCTCGTGAGGTGCTTGCGCACATTGAGTTAATTTATTCTTCAAGTTCTTGGTATGCACCAAGCTACAGCAACGATAGATCGGCACACGAAAACTCAACCATCATTGGTCTTTCAAAGCATCAAGGACTTGCTGAACATTAGGATTGCGACTACTCTCGACAACCGCCCTAGCAAGGAGATCTTGTAATAAGTCAGTCCATCAAATGAACCTTGAATCTTAGACCTACGACTCACCGCTATCAGTCCCGGTCGGCGTGATCGTGAAATAGCATGGACTCCAACCGGTCAAAGACAGTTGTATACCAGCGTCAAAACCCTTCTCTGGCTTCCATCCCAGAGCTTCGGCCAGGTCCTTTCCGATATATAGTGTCTGGTTGTCCAAAACCACTTTATGTTCGGTGGCCGAGCGTACGGGTGTGCTGGTCGTCAAATTCCGTGCACGTATGAGAGAATGCCTTCGTAGGGCCATTGGTAGTTTTTGAAAACATAACATAGAGAGCTTGAGAGACATCACTTTGAGGAGGACAACGTTTACGTTCATGGTTCAGTGCCAGAGTGCGCCACACTTCAACGCGGCACGTGCCAGGTCGTTCGCCCCCCTTGCGACCTGTTCGTCCCGCTCTTCCCGCTGTCCGTGTCGAACTGATCAAATTCCCCAGAGCCTAATAGAGCACCTGGCCAATCTCCGAAATCTCCATTGCGTTGTCAAAATGGCTGCTCACGCTCCTCGGTTAGCTCGACTATTCACACCGATGTTCGCTCGTACCATTAATGCGCAGCTGGTCCACCCAGCGGCGTCGCAGATCGTGAAACCGAATGAACTTGAATCAGCTTTGGCGAGACCTTTGCAACGGGCGTATTACCGTCCAGAAGCTTCCCAAGCTGAGCTCGCGGCCAGCCTTTCTTACGGCATAATTAAGGGTACGCTTGCAGATGTTACTAGTGCATCACTGTAAACTCAATTGAGAACAGGACATCCGTTCTTAGACGGCAATAAAAGAACTGGTTAGATGAAACTTTGCTGACATGCGTAATGCGTCTGACCTCTGATCACAAATTCCTTTAGCTTTCTTCCTTGCGAATGAATACATACGGGCACAGGGACACCCTGGATTGGCTGATGGTGGACAAGTGGGCGAAGTATATAAGGGCTTGCAGACCGTCGTAGACCAATACGTCGGAGTGGCTAGCGGTCGATTGGAGGAGAATGCGCTTGCGAACGGCGGAGTTAAGAGTAAAGACAGCTAATCTCGACCATACCGTATCGGAGCCGTCGGTTTCTGCATATTTTTGTTGCACACGAGCTCCCGGGGCGCGATATACCCATCACATGGTACGCAATTCTTAATCAATTTGTGCAGTGCTGCTGTATAGAGCTTACTTTAGCGTGGGCGCTTCGCTACTTCTTCAGGGTTTGCAGTTCTTGCCACCCACGCGGTGGCACATTGCTCATCTTATCATCTCACGCCACGCCGCTTTCCATATGGCTCGCGCTTCCATCTCTGAATAAACGAGCCACGACGGCAACCGCATACTTATGACCATATGGCATTAATCTATAATAAGAATTCATCACCCTTATATACCTCGGACCAACCGGTGGGGAGATGAAGTTGAGAATTCCTGCCACGTCCTCCTGCATTCGTCTTCACGAGGGGTTTGGTGGACGACGACGAAGATGGCTAGGTGCACATTCACGACGCTGACGGCGGTGCTTGCTGCAGTACTCTCCTTCTTGGCCGTATCATCCGATGGGCGGCAAATAACGAAGGCGCAATTGCACGCCAAGCAGTTGGAGGCGGCCAAAAGGTTCAAACTAGGAGCAGGAGATCCTGTGAAGAGGCAGACTTCAGCGGGCGTGAAAAACATTACCTTCTCCAATCCACGCGCTTCTGGTGAGTAACACACGTTTGCGCACCCGTTTTCGCGTGAATAGCTTACGTTGTTTGGCTTCCGCAAGAATTCTTTGTCGATGGTACATCAATTCCTGAGGTGGATTTTGATGTTGGCCCAAGTTGGTCTGGACTGCTACCAATAAGCAACCGCACTGGAGAAACTAGGGAGTTGTTCTTTTGGTTCTTCCCACCCGGCCCGCAGGGTAGTCTGGATGATCTCATATTTTGGTAGGATACCCACGTTCCGACTAACCATGCTCTACTTATACCGTGGTAGGACCAATGGAGGGCCTGGATGCTCGTCTCTCGAGGGCCTTCTGCAAGAAAACGGACCGTTCTCGTGGTCTTGGGGAACTGCTAAGCCCGTACCAAACGAATTTAGTTGGACGAATCTGAGCAGCGTTCTATGGGTAGAACAGCCTGTTGGTACAGGCTTCTCGCGAGGCACTCCGGATATCAGAGTACGTGATTTACGAGTGTTGACTGAGTTTACGCTGAAAATGCGGTCCCAGAATGAAGATGACTTAGCTGCCGAACTAGTTGGATTCTTCCAGCAATTCTTGGAAGTGTTCAGTGAACTCAAAGGCAAAAACTTTTATCTCTCTGGCGAAAGTGTAAGTCGCGACATCCATCTCAATCATAACTTTCCCTAATATCACTACATGAAATCAGTATGCAGGAACATACGTACCTTGTAAACTTTCCTCGAACCTCATTCTATTTTTAGAGGCTGATTAAACATATAGACATCGCGAATCATATTTACACCCATCCAGGAGAAATAGCCCTCGACCTAAAAGGTATATGGATCGCCGATCGTTAGTGCCTCAACTTCCTTCAAGAAACGCCAAACATGACAGCTGACTCGTTACGCAGCTTCGCTCTCATGGGATGTTGTCCAAGAACAAATCCCAGCTGTAAACTTCGTTCACAAATATGAAAATGTTTTCGCTTTCAAGTCAGTCCCTTTTCACACTTGTTGTTGATATGGTGGAACTGATGAACGTTGACGATGTCAAGCCAATCCTTCCTCGCACAACTAGACGCTCAGGCAGAGCGCTGCAACTATGCAAACTATATTGCGGAACACGTCACATATCCACCCAAGGGTCTCTTGCCTTTACCAGGGCGGTCGACATCTGCTGACCCTGGATGCGACGTCTGGGACACCATCTTCGACGCGGCGCTTAGAGTGAATCCCGCATTCAACATTTACAGAATCTTCGATACCGTGCGTTACCAGTCTTGCTTACTACATATACATCAACTCAAGACGCGCCCATGTAGTTCCCCATATTGTGGGATGTTCTCGGCTTCCCGTACGTTATGCTGTGTTCGTTCTTATGCACGTCCTGACATTCTTCCAGAGGTTCCTTCGAGAATATCCAGCTCGCACCTCTCTACTTCGACAGGGAAGACGTCAAGCGAGCTATCCATGCCCCAATTAACGTCTCATGGTCGGAATGCTCAAACGTACGCGTGTTTCCGAGAGGGGACGGTAGTCTTCCGTCAGCTCTCAGCGTGCTTCCGAGCGTCATCGAGAAAGGCGAGCGAACCGTCATCGTACATGGCCTTGCCGACTTCATTTTGATAGCGGAAGGGTATGTTTCCTAGTACTATCGCGGTATATCATACGTCTAACGTCGACCGTGTGTAGAACCCGCATTGTCATCCAGAAGTAAGACTTCCGTGCACTCCTTACATATTGTGCCTAATTACTTCCCCGAACTCCTTTCTTCAGTATGACATGTAAGCTTCAATTCAGGTTCTAGATACCGTGCCGTGGCTCACACCCATTTCCTTAGGGAACGGCTTGCAGGGATTCCAAACACCAATCCAGACCGACTCTTTCCTCATAGATGGCATGGGTGCCTTGGGCACGGCCCACACCGAAAGGGGGCTGACTTTCTTGGAAGTCGAACTCAGTGGGCATATGTATGTTTCCCCCCAAACCACACCTGTGCCTTACCCATACTGACCGGTTTCATCGTTTAGGATACCGCAATTCTCTCCGAAGGTCAGTAGTCAAGCAAAGGTGTCGTTAACACGCTCACTATCCATCTCAGGCCGCTTTCCAAAGCATGCAGTATCTCTTGGGCTTCAGGGATACTCCTTGAATAGACGACTTTGTCGAATACTTTCGGAAACAACGATGTATTTGTCACACGTGACAAACCAGCTGTTCCGAAAAACGAGCATGAGTGTTTATCTGACAGTCCATCAGTACTCCACTGATCGATCGCGCAATTCGTGCCAATGCGTTTGGCGCCCCCAAGTGTGTTTTTCGTAGAGCCGCCCTCCCGCCGACTTAATCGCTTTCAGTGCGCCTCCTTACGTGAACTTCGTGTGGATCAAACTATCATTCCTTGTCCTGCCAAATGTCCGAATGACAGGCGTGTATCTGGTGTGAGGTAAGTACGAGTCCAAGTGGGAACTCAACGGAAACACGCAATGCGTATGCTTCTATACCTTCAACGGTCTGCCCCGGGTCCATCAGACATCTTCATTAACCTTGATTTTCAGGGTCGTATGCTTAAAGCGCCTCCCTCGGACAATATCATTGTTTCACCTCGGAGAAAACTGTCGACTTGTTGCTGAACACGGGTGCCTATCGATGATGCATTTGAATGGAAATGGCGTCGGCGAACCAAAAGGATAATAATCGAGGCACGCTGATTGCTTGCTCTCAAAGGGTAGGACTTCCATCCGAATGATGCAGAGTACAGCAACTTCAGCCCACGCCAATACGTGTCACTCCTTCCACTTTATCGCCTAGTCGTTCAGTTCCTTAGCATGTTGCCAAAGGGTTATGCCTGATGCCCGATCTCTCAGGTGACGGATGAACAGTTGTCCGCAAACTCGCCCCGCTATACACTCCCGTTGAGGATTCTGTTCCCGGGAGTATCAACCCTTAAATTGAGGCAGATTTCGCAAACTGGAGCGATACGATTGGTCGACGCGTCCGAAGTACTTGAAGATCTTATGTTCCTGAATCACCAGCAGAGTCGCTTTTAAAGAGATGGGGCACATGAACTGTTAACCAAGTTATTGCAACCATGCGGTGGAGCACTTTCTGCATCACTATTGCTTCTCTCGTTCCATACGCGTTGGTCCCTATCTATGGATTCACTCCACCTCCTCATCTTCAGGTCCGACAAACCGACAATAGCAACGGCTCTTTCCTCCATGGCGAGTAAATTACTTCTGATACAGGACCGGAGCTCACTGTCTCCGCAGACTATCCTGGTCAAGGCCCGTTGCCTTCACTTGAAGTCATACAGAGACTGAATGCTACCAATGGTACATTCTTGCCGCTGGATGAAGTCCAAGGAGACATATTGTATGTTACCCTCACAAAACTCAAGGGATTAACGTCTAATATCGATTGCCTCCCTTTCCAAGGATCGGCATGAAGAAGCCCAAGCAGCTTTTCTTCTTCTACAGCATCAGAGATCCAAAGAAGTTCAAACAGGTTCTCGCCAAATTGATATACCCACATATCACCAGTAAGCCTACACGTATATGATCGTTGACTCGCTTCCGACCCGTCTTCGTTTAGCGACTTCCCAGCTTATCTGTACTACTTGCCCACAACCAAAAGCGTTGCTTAACGTTGCATGGACGTCCAAAGGTCTCAACAAGCTGAATGTTTTCGATAACAATCTAGACCCCTTCTTCAACATGGGCCAAGTTCCCGATGCTAATGGCCTTGGCGACAACCCCCCACAGAACTGGGTACCTGGCCTATATATGGACAAAACGGACGGCGTCTTCCTCATTGCCTCCAAAGATTGGGCACCTATCGACTCCTTGCTCGCGCAGATTCTATCTTGGCTCGGTAGTTCAATTGTCGAGGTCCACAGACTGAAGGGCGCGCATCGAACGGGTGCGTGGGAAGGCCACGAGCACTTTGGTTTCCTCGACGGCATTGTACGTGGTTTGACATTAGTCTTGACGTGGATTGCTAACTTACAGACATACAAAATCAGTCTCAGCCTGCTATCGCCGGATTTGCTACTGGCATCTTCCCGGGACAGTCGCTCATTCTGCCTGGTACTATTCTGACTGGTGAGATTGGTGACCCTCTCGAGTTCTCCCGTCCTGGTTGGATGAAGTGGGGCTCTTTCTTGGTGTTCCGACAGCTCCAGCAATTCGTCCCCGAGTTTGATAATTACCTTCTTCATGAGTACGTTCCCTTCATTTGCCCATGATATTAGCATTGTGTTGACGATCATTACAGGGCATCGGCTATTCCAGATAGTTCTAGGACAGTTCAAGAGCGTGCCGATCTTCTTGGTGCCCGTATGATTGGCCGTTGGAAGAGTGTTCGTTGCTTCGTACTTGCATATGGATCGCGACTGACCTTTTTACATAGGGGACCCCTACCGACCTCGCCCCTAATTTCGACATACCCTCCATCGGTCCCGATTTCAACCTTAACAATAACTTCGACTTCAACCACCCGGCACCATTCAATCTAGCCGCTGATCAATCCTTCTGCCCTTTCTCCGCACACATTCGCAAAATTCGTCCCCGCGCAGATGAGGGTAACAACAACTTCGCGAACCAAATTATGCGGGCGGGTATCCCTTACGGTGATGATGGTGAGTAGCTTGATAACGATCATCATTCGTCAGGCTAATTCTCTCTTCAGTCACTGATTTAGAATGGGAGAATAATGCCACTAAATACGAACGTGGACTTGCATTCGGTAGGCAACTCGTTCCTTAATCGAGGTCAACCCCATCTAATGAGAGCTCCAGTGTCCTACCAGAGCGACATAGGCTCTGGATACCGCTTCCAACAGGTCGCTTGGGCTAATGATGTAAAGTAAGTTCATCCTTCATGATCTATCCCAACTCCAGATTTATTCAACTGTCGACTCTAGCTTTGTCGGTGGCAAAATCGATCCCACCCCCGGATTCGATCCTATATTTGGCCAGAACGGCGCCGGTCCTATACTCTCCTCTGGAATCGACTATACTGATCCCAACCACGATCTCACCTTCATGAGCTTCGTGCTCTCTCGAGGAGGAGAATATCTCTACAGTCCCTCGATGTCTGCTATCCTGAACCCGATCGCTGCGTAGACTAACCCAAGTCTACTTGTTTATGAACCCCCACTTTTTCTTCTTAGTGCTATGTAGGGAATGTAGAATGATGATCAATCTTTTCAATGCACCACGTACTAGTGCTTCGGGTGCGGAAGGATCGCGGCGATTGAAAACTAATCGAAATGCCGCTGGCGACGCCAAATGGTGAACTTAAACTTGTCAGCAACCGCAAAGAACGCGTCTATTCAATATGCTCATGAGCCCACTCGTTCGCAGACGGAATATGCCCCAGTACTACATGCATCGCCTTTGAACTTGAAAGCGATGCTGAGCGCAGTCCGAACTGCAGCACTACATGTCCTAGTCGCTTCGGCGCCCAGTCTCTAAGCTGGGTGATCATGGGAGTGAGTTTCACCATTTCTTCATACTGCGATTTGACACAGCTCAAGCTACTCAATGATTACAACAGTGCACTTTCGATCCGAGCGCTGCTTTACAATCAATGTTGGTGCTCTCATGTTCTAGGAACGATCCGCGGCCACAGCGTCACGATGTTAACAAATGCACGACTCTGGTCACTGTGAACAAGAACCGATTGGTGTAATCCGGAATGTCCTTATATCTTACTCGGATCGGTATGACGCCTACCGTCACCATGGGCTGCGGGTACGAAGGGGGAAGGAAATCGCGGTGATTGGTATTGTCACTGCGCAGTGCTGAGTGCGAGTCGCTATGGGACATAAATAACTTGAAGCACTCCTTGATCAAATTGCAAGAAGGTGGAATATTGGCACCCTCTTGGGCGGTATAAGAAGCACCAAATGTCTCGCTCAAAGCCCATCGCTCCTACTTTCACTTCTCTCAAGCCCGGCGCTTTACTTGTTTCCTCCCTAACCTATCTTTCTTTCTGCACAACTCTTCAACCTCAACGTCCAACATGCCTTCCTTCATTTTCGCTGCCACTCTTTTCCTCCTCGTTTCTGCTATAGTGGTTCGAGATGTCGCAGCCGGTATATACAATACAAATGGTCTCATCTTCCTTGCTCAACCCATTATGTGATAGTTCCCATGCGGTCCCGCCAATGCACTCGTGTGGGTGCAGCGACGCCTCTTCCATCCGCCTCTCCTGTGACCAACGCGACCTCCGATGCGTGCACACAGGCTCGACTCGACATCCTCGTTTCTCTGATTGTATCAGAAGACGCAACCAGCAAGATCAACTCCACGTAAGTACACTAATCTTCTCTTTACAACCGTGCGCTTGCTTATGCGATTTCCCAGTGATCCTACTACCCAAGCCGCCGTGGATGCAGCGGAGCAAGGGTTCAACTTGACCTTCACCGGTATCAAGAGCATTGCCGGTGCAATTTTCACCAACCAGAGCCCACCAGCGGCTTCTCGCGACCAGGTTGGGCAGGGCATTACCGATACCCAGACTGCGCTGCTCAGTATCAACGGGTAAGTCGCTGAATTACTTGTCAATCCTGAGTGCTCATTGATCTCGTACTTTCCTGTAGAACGGACGCCGCTGATCCAAACGTTGCATTGGCCAAGCAGTCTCTTGGGGCTGCAGCCGTTGCCTCGAACGCTGTGGTTGAAAATTGCAAGTGAAGGTCCTTCGTCATCTAGACTCTAGAGCCTCTTGCAGAGCGGGTGACCGACATAAGTCTCTTGGTTAGATCACTTGTTGCAAGTTTGCATGCTTAATTAACATCGTATCCCCCTAGTGGGTGCATATTAGACTCCTGATAACCTAAGTCCTTGGGTTACTTGGTGTTGCTAGCAGAGGCTGTGGCAAGGTAAAGGTTCGCAAAGGGCTGATCTATAAATAGGACGTGTACAAATTCTGCCGCAAACCCGCGTCGCTTGTGCGACAGTTCTCGCTGCCTATTTCACTCTATTTCAGTGGCTCATCGACATCGGCAGCTGTAGACAAGTTACAGAGAACTATCTCGTGTCTCGAAGGGTGATAAGTTGCCATAGAGCTCCGCGACGTCTACTGATCATCAAAAGACACAGTCCTGTGTCGATAGACTTCGCGAACACATCTTTCTGGACACGTCTAACCGACATGCCCGTGTCTTGCTGAATCTGCTGGCCCTATGGCGCACATGGAAGCACATACGATAATAAACCCACGCTGAAGTGCACCCTATTCGGGGTGTGAGACTCACTCTCTTCGTTCTTGAATGACTAAATCGTCGCGTTCCTAATAGTATGAACGAACCTCACGACGTCCCTGACATCGAGAGATAGGCACAATCTGTACAAGCAGCCGTGACAGCCATTAGAGAAGCTGGGTAAGTCACATCGTAAGTAATAATTGCATCCACTGCATCGCTCATATATAAACTATAGAGCGACAACCCAATTAATCCTACTTCCCGGAAATAACTGGACCTCTGCAGCCACATTCATTTCCAATGGCTTCGCTGCTGCATTAAGCAAGGTCACCAACCCAGATGGCAGCATCACCGGCCTCATCTTCGACGTCCACAAGGACCTCGACTACGACAATAGTGGAACAAACGCAGAATGTGTCACCGACAATATTGCCGACGCTTGGGCACCTCTTGCCGAGTACCTCCGTGCTAATAAAAGACAGGTAATCAACACCGAGACGGGCGGTGGTAATGTCGCTTCGTGCGTGCAGTACATGTACCAGCAAGTAGCTTTCCAAGAAGCTAATTCCGATGGTGAGATAAATTTCCGTTCCCATCTGTTAGATAGCTGACGCATCTACTGACGCTGCTTTCAGTCTTCTTGGGATTCACCGGGTGGTCCGCAGGCAACTTCTACCCGACGTATGTTCTGGGAGAAGTCTAGTAACCGATAACGGTTCTGGCTGGACGGATACCCTGCTTGTTGAAATTTTATTAAAGAGAAAGTGAAACAAATCCTTACTTTACATATGTGTAGGCTAGAGTGCTTTGGAAGATTCTGCAGTTTTCTCCCATTGGGCCCCTGTAGCCCCCCTATGATAACATAGCGTTCGGTGAGCGCCTGCGCACGACATCAAACTTGAAAGCCTTTCGCCATTTGACATTTGACATGATGGATGACGAATCTCACTACTTATCTACGGTCGCCTGTCGCCTTTTTCTTCCCTTTCTACCACGATAAAATAGTGAAAGAGCCATGGCCGCTCGTGAGCAGGCTTTATTTTCCCCGATACGCGTCGGGAAACTGCAGCTCCTCCATCGTATCGTTCTTGCTCCGCTTACACGCCGCCGAGGGACAAGGGAAACCGCAGTCCCTCTTCTTCCTACCGTTGCAGAGTACTATTCTCAACGAGCATCGAAACCCGGTACGCTGCTGATAACCGAAGCGACGACGGTTACTCCAGAGGGGGCCGGGGTCCTACATGTTCCGGGCATTTACAGCGATGAGCAAGTTGCTGCGTGGAGGGAGGTGCGAGAATTGTCTTTCGTTGGACTCGTGGTTTTTCTGAACGTTGAGAGTCGAATAGATCGCGGAAGCTATTCATGCGAAAGAGTGCTATGTTTTCTCTCAACTTCGTGCCTACGGCCGCGCGGCGGATCCAGCGGCTCTCAAGACTCTGAATCTCGATCTTGTTGGACCCTCTGCTTTCCCTATGCCGTCGCGACCAGAACCGGTGCCTCGTTCGTTGACGATACCTGAAATACGCCAGTACGTGGCCGCATACGCCAATGCCGCCAAACGCGCCGTAAAAGAGGCAAATTTCGATGGCGTAGAACTACACGGGGCCAATGGATATCTTCTAGACCAATTCTTACAGAACGTATCCAACAAGCGAAGCGACGAGTACGGTGGCAGTGTCGAGAGGAGGTGCAGGTTCGTCCTTGAGGTAATCGATGCGGTGGTCAAGGAAGTTGGCGAAGAGAAGGTGGCGATTCGTCTCAGCCCATGGGGCACATTCCTTGGCGAGTTGCTGCACGCACCAGATTCCTCTGAGATACTGACCTTGCCAAGACATGGGAATGGAAGATCCCAAACCTACATACACGTACCTCGTCACTCGCATCAAGGAACTCTACCCTCACTTCGCCTACATCCACGTCATTGAACCCAGAGCTAATGGATCTGGTGACCGTGCACCTGGCGAAGGTCGCGCCGACGACTCGAACGACTTCATCCGAGATATCTGGAGCGCTCGACCTTTGATCTCTGCTGGAGGATACACTCGGGAGAATGCCTTGCGCCAGGCCGAAGAACGGCCAAATGAGCTCGTTGCTTTTGGCAGATGGTACATATCCAACGTATGCGTCTTCGCTTTAGTCTTATTTAATTGACATTAACCACTTCATCGATATGTACAGCCCGATCTTCCCAAGAGGCTCATAGATAATATTCCTTTTGCCGCTTACGATAGATCTACCTTCTACGTTGGGGGAGACACTAGTGGAAAGGGATATACCGACTATCCCTTCGCGCCGTGATGGCTTATTCCCTCACTTGCTGTGCCAAATACCCTCGCTTGTAGACGGCTTACTTCGATGCGTAAATCTCAACTTCAAATAGCCCCCAAGTGATAGCCGTTCGATGAGTGCGCATTTGCTGTCCTTGTGCGCAATTTGCCTTGCTGCCATCGTTCGTCGGAAGCTCCTATTTCGATTCGGTTCTGTGATCCACGTGACCTCTTGTCCTCATTGACCCAGCATTGACCCATCTTTCGAAACGAAGGCGAGGGAAAGTATATGCGAGTATATTCTCTTCTTACATAGTGATGATACAAGCTCAACAGACACGAAGGGTACATACAAATCATCATCAAAAGATCAACTCATGACAGGGCCCACGCCGAAAAGCGGCCTGAAGTATCGCGTAGGGGCATTAGATCTACAAAGGAAGCAAAGGAATGATGTACCCCGTTTTTGTGATAATCCGGCGCCTCTTGCGTTTAACTGGGCAAGCTCTAAGTCAATATCATCCTCAGATTCAGCAGAATTGACTCACGACTTTTCTTACAGCCATTTTCCGTGCATGCACACACAGGCTCACTGATGACCAAAGCGGACGTCAAACTCGCTTCTTCGTAGATATGCGTCTTCGTGAACAGGCCGGCGAAGTGGGCTCGCTGGCAGACTGCCGAAGGAGGGATGTACCCTAGCGACTTCGACATAGCCTTATTTACCTCGTTCGCCAGGATGTTGTACATCACCCTCACTAGAACTCTGTCAACATGCAACTCGCGCTGTTACACCCGTCTCGCTCACCTACGGGATTGGTCTTCAATTCCTGTCGTGCCGCGCGCCGTTCAGCGTCGTCGAACTCTGGCGTGGGCTCGACGTTGATATCGCCTAGAAAATCTGGTGGCGGGCCGCCTTTCTGACCGCCGGTGTACCTGGTCCTCGCCAGCTTCTCCGCTTCGAGTTTATCTTCGTTGAGGCAAGTGAGGATAACTAGGTGGTTTATGGTCAATGGGTCCGGCTTGGCCATTCGCCTAGTGTTTATGCGCTTGTTTCGTCGCATGGCGGGTTGGTTAGCTGGTAGTTACGATGGCCTTGGTGGTAGTTACTGTTCAAGGTTTCCTGCAGAGATGTGGTGGCAGCATTTCGGAAAGTACTTGTTGTTGAGTGGGCCACGTGACCACGTACATGATGATGACATTGACCACCCACCCACTGCTACTGTCTGATTCTGATGACTGAGACTCAGTATGCGAAGCTGGCTCAAGTCGATTCGATATTGTACGAGTGTAGAAACATAACGTTGATTGTTAATTGAATAATCACGAAGACGCCATTTTATTGGGTCTAGATGTTGCGCCTCAACGACTGGATGAAATAATAGTCTGCGGACGAACCTCGAAGACGACAAAGATGAAATTCGCGGCAATGTCAAGTCCCCCACTCCCACCTGATGCCTCGCTGATAGTAGATACGAGTGTTGGACACGGGAGTGTAAGTAACTGTACGGGTCGCGTGTCAAAAGGGGAGATGTTGTAGGCGGCGAAGGAAATAACGTGCATGGCAGCATGGCACAGGATACTGGAAGCGCGACCTTGTGGAACGAAGGCGCGAATTTTGAATTTGAAGTTCCTTCGAGGTATCTTATTCGATGTTTCCAGTCACTGCGACATTGACTTCATCCTTTCAGTAACCTACACCCACCCCATCCGTCCTGGATCGCTCCTGAAAGAGAACGGCACACCTCCACGCCATTCAACGGAGCCATGGGTCCTGTTCGCTACAACCATCCTCTGCTTCCTTCGTTCAGTTGTCCAGGCCAGGCCCGTCAGCCTGAACGAGACGTCAACTTCAATGCTATGTCGTCTGCCGCACAATTAGTACGCCTGCCGCCGCGTCGGAAGAAGAGGGGCGACGTGTCTGGCCACCAACGCAAGTTTTCCTGCTATTTTTGTTGTGACGAATTCACATCTAAGCCAAATCGAGAATATGAGCTCTGTTTCCACCACAATATTGACGCACTATGCATTGAATACCTGGGTCACCATCGCGCCCATCTCAGTATCAGACCTTTCATCCGCGCTTGCGGAAAGGCTTTCACGGCAAAGGCAGAGCTCCGCCGCCACAGTGATCGCAAGGGTAAGAGTTGCCCTACACGACCATGACTGTATCCCCGCCTATTTCCCCGCAAATCCCTGTTGTAATCCTAGTCACAGCGCTTGGAGCTGACCTTCGCTTTTTGAAACGTACAACTGCTAGTGCATACCTGTTGTGTCCCCATTCGATAGTCCAGTTATGTAGTAGGGGGCGGTTGTCGACGTGTCTTCGTCGTCGTTAAGGCTTGGACGTAGTCAGTCCCGCGACCGGCACCAAGCATGGAATTTTCAGTGAAGGCGGACGTATCCAGCGTGGGTCCTAGGAGTGAAAACGATGGTGGTAAGAGTAGCGGAGGTGCTAATTGTGAGAAAGCTGAACGAGAAATTACTTCCCGCTGCAATTAGAAACGCCTTCCAGTTGAACGACCTCGATTGTCGCGGAGTTCAAAGTCAGTGCACTGTTGCGGGCTTTAAAACTACGAAGAGTGGTGTTGATTAGTGCGCTCCGAAAAACCAATATTGGTCCTGCAGCTGGTGACGGGATGACGGGATCAATATCAATCGTTTACATTACTAGTATTACATCGTTGTTACACGGGTTAATTGTCGCCGCAGACAAGGATTCTTCTCCGCACCTGTGATGGGGCAACTCGGACTCGTTAATCTGCAGCTAGAGGCATTGTGAGTAATAGTCTAGGGAGAAGCACAACGCGATATCGGATCAGCATGCATGAACGCGGTAACAAGGCAAATTCTTACCGTTCAGCCTCGTGCACGTAAACGGAGAGATACTATATTATTTTCAACACCGGTGCAATCACTCCAATAGAACCCAATTGCGCTCACCATCCAGTTGCGCCGCTATACCCAATTCCACCACATTGTCCGTATTGCGCGACCGTTCCCGGAGAGGACGGGGGTACTTGGGTGGTCGCAGGGGGAGCCGATGTTGGGGCAGGGACACTGGTGCCTGGGTTGCTTGGAGGTTGAGTTACAGTCTGAAGGAGATGCCGGTCGAAGTATTTATCAGTGTTTCGTACAAGAAAGATAGGACAATGGACGTACACCACCAGTACCGTATAAAGGAGGCCCTGGGATGATGTATTGCGTCGATGTTTGCGCTTCGTTAGAGTAAAGATTGAGGTTGACTTTGATAAGGGAGGTAATAAATCATGTTGCGTCATAGGAACGATCGTTGCTAACTTACTTCCAGGATCGGTCGATTTATAGGCACCAGGGAAGGAAACAAGCTCCGACGACGAGGGTGCCTTATTCCCGCCGCCCGTGATGGTGATCTGAGCGCACTCCGGATAGAATTGCTTCAATGAATCATCAGTAATCGCAATATACTCAACAGTTGGTATTTTCGATACCGATGATGATCAGAGATTTATACTTACAGCGGGAAGAGAGTGCAACGCGATAGTCTCGAATCGGATGAGGTAGTTCCCACTTGGGACGCTGCTGGGGATCGTCGTGGTCCAGGTGTTGTTGTTATCGATCATCTTCCCCGAACCCCAGTAGCCATTCCCGACCGTCCCAGATATGAGACCCGATTGGTCGATCTTAAACTATAAGTGACATAGAATGACAAGCATTAGATTAGATTAGATTGATGAGGTGGGCGTATGTATGGGTAGGTGGGGGAAGAGGAAGTACGTACCCACTTGAGGCTGTTGGCAGAGACGCCAGTACATGTCGAGCCGGGACACTGCGCAAGGTACGTCAACTGTAGTGAGGGATTCAATCAATCAGACAAATACAGCCGAATTAGTATCAAGAGCTTACCATGGGCCCGTAGGGGTGTGGCCAGTCGTTCCAATAAGCGACGACGGCGGAGCCAGCAGCGACAACCGCCGTAAGCTGAGCGGTGGACGACATACCGTCGTCGTTGCAGGCAATGGTGGAAGATGCAGGGTCCAGGATGGGGTCACTATACAACGCATCACAAAATGCAACTACCGGAAGGAGGAAACACGCTCACTAAGTCGCCCACGGCCTTTGGATGGAAGTCTGCCCGACGGGGGTGTTGTATGGATGCCAACCGTCATACCACTTCCCCGCATTCGAGTAGGCTAAAACACCGCCGTGCGCAAAGGCCTGAGGGAGGAGGCTGAGCACCGCGGATACGAAGGCGAGGTGGAACATGTTTCTGACAATGAAGAAGGTTGGTAGGTCAAGGGCAGAATATACAAAGGTCGGCCGTAATTTATACCCTCACAGGATGCTAGGGCTGAATCTGAATATCCGAATGGAAGAGGACCACACGCTCATAAACTGGGCCACCGGAGGCTTGATGTGCTTTTTACCTTGTAATTGAGCAAGAAGAAGGGAAAAGTGTTTCTCCCACTGGTCTGTGCCTGTGAGAATGACGCAGTTGAAAAGCATGCTCACTGTCAGATGGCCAACATTGACGGGACACTCTGTATTCAATCCATGACTAAGGGTGAAGCCAAGCTCTTATTGAAGAAGAGCGAAGGAGATGAATGGGGGAACGGATCCATGTTGGAAGTAACTTCGGGATTTTAATAGTGTCACTTGAGGGTTCGTGGTGTAGTGTTAAGGAAACCCGCGCGTCGCGACGTTGGAAACACAAGTTTTCATGGTGGTGAATGGAAGTAGGAAATAAGCATCGAATACCAATCGTACGGTACAGATCCTTAGGCCATCTTGAGATTTGGATGAAAGGCGCGAATGGCGAAGTGTTCACCCGCAGCTTAATTTCCCCGCTCTGGGCGTATCTTCGGTTGCACGAACCAATGTCAAGGACCATAAAAATATCATTAGTACCACTACAGATGGCCAAGTAAAAGCGAGAATCAGCAACCTCGTGAAGTGACCATGAGTGTCCCTCGTGCATTTGTGACCGGTTGACCCTTTACACTGATTTACACAGCGGACCGGGATTTATAGCTCATGTCGATTGTCGATTCATTGAAGAGGAGCGGCTGCGTGTGTTGAAAAGGCTCCGGCAAAGGGCCTGTCATCGAAGCCGACTCAGTTTATTATAGTACGAAAAGTTCACACGGTCAAGTAGGCAACATCCGTCGCCATGGCGACTTGAGCTGCTTCTTTAACGATTTATCCTTCATCCAGAACCTCTTTCAACGATTTCAAAGGGCTTCATTCCGTAAATTGCACATTCATCTCGCCCAACTGCGACCAGATCTCCCGCTTGCAAATCCCCCCCTCAATCTACGCTCTTGCGTTCTCGTCTCACCGCCACTTCAAGTTCAGTTCCCAGTGGCTCTATCGTCACCCACTTTGCGCATCGCTGATCCAGTAGATGGCATCGTCTGTATTGTCCGAAACTCAGTGTAAGTCTCGCCCCTACATTTGCGGCTCATTGTTTCATTTCGGCCAGTTGTTTACTATCATACTGGCGTTCTAGCACGGTCCAGTTCTGAGAACAGGCTGTCTCTGTGCATCGACGTGCCGCCCTCATCATCCCCCTTTCCATCACCATCATCTTCTTTTCTCCCACCTCCTATACCAGGCGTCCACGAATTCGCCGTCAAGATCCCCCCGGGCCGCACCAGCAGGACCAGCACCACGAGCAACCAGAACAAAGAAAAAGAAAAGGCCATGGAGGCCACCGCAAACCTCAATGGGAACGGCGCCGCTCGATCGCAGCACACAAAGGCGTCGTCGACCTCTTCTTCATCCGGCTCTGCAGGATCACCCATCTTATCACCGTCGACCCCCACCCCAGGCGCATCCCATTTGCCCTCTTCACCCGTGACCACCCCTACGAAATCGACAATCGGCATCCCGGCCACCGACGGTGGTGGGATGATGAGCAGCGTAAATCACGGTACCGCACTCCACTCTCACAGGGATTCGTTGACATCCAGCCGCCCTGCACCTCCTTCTCCCAGCATCTCGCGCCGTGCATCCGCGGCGCCCTCCACCCACTCCTCCAAATCCCGCGCATCCTCCACTGCCGCCATCTCACGCGCGAACTCCGCACGCAAGTCGCAGCGCCTCTCGCAGCTCACCTCCACAATATCACCCTCGCCGAAGCAGCAGCAACAGCAGCGCGCGTCTGCGCACGTCGCAATCAAGATCCGTGACTTTGGGTTCGCGGCGACGGACGACAGGCATTACGGGCTGGGCCCCGACGTGCCGAAGCCCAACCGACCGAAAACGCTGAACAAGAAGCTTGGTGCGTGGCGCCGCGTTTCCTCTGGCGGAGTATCAACGTCGGATGACAGTGACCAGGAGAACGTGGAGGAGGAGGAAGAGGATGGGTGGGGGGGTTTCAAGTTTGGCGTGGGGCGGTTCAGTTGGGGGCCGGGGATGTCGATGTCGGGGAGCTCTAGTGAATCAGCCACGGACGATCGGCCAGCGGGCACCGAAGAGGGATACCCCAGCCTCAACGACCTGAAGCGAAATTTTGACGACGACGACGACGACGACGACGAGGGGTTCTACGATGCCGAGGAAGGGTACGACGATGACGGTGGATTGATTCACTCGGAAGACACTCCTCTGTATCCAGGCTTATACCGTGCGATGTACGCGTTTGAACCGGAGGGTACTGCGGAGATGGCTTTGGAGGAGGATCAGATCGTCAAGGTCGTTGGAAGAGGCGGAGGCGTTGGATGGGCCGTTGTCGATAAGGCTTATGCCCACGGCGTTTCTAAATCCACCGTGGAGAAGCGTTCAGGTGTAGGCGAAGGCAACGGCCACGCTCTGGTCCCCGAAAGCTACCTCGAAGTCTATCAGCTGGACTCTGAAGTCACTGACAATTGAGGGATGTGCATGTTCCGGCCCACAGCACCCTTTCCTCTTCTTTTGTATAGTCCGTTTCCTCATCTCTTGACCATATACTAGTTTACTTCCCGTTAGCTCACTCATTTCTCATCTCTCAGGTTGTGCATGTAATCATTTGTAGTCTATCGTACTTGTCAAACTAAGGATTGTTTTAACACAAACTATACGTATCTTCAATTCAATCGGGACTTTGTGAATCATTTAATTCACGCCTAGATGATACACCCTTGTACGAAACACCAATAGAGCCCCGGTGGATAGATAGAAACTAGCGAAATACATTTTTCTCTCCTAGGCCGTCAAACTCGCCATGAAGGTTGAGATACCATCGATGAGTGACGACGTTGACTAGACTTGAGGTGGCTCGAAACCGTTGGGGTCGAAAGATCGCGTGTAAGTCTACGGAAGGAACGTCCAGCCCGGGGTAGAGAAACGGGGGTTCCAGGGCGTTCGGGAAAGTCGGGCCGAGCTTTACGAGGGGAAGACTTGATAGGAATCCTGCTAGGTGTGTACGACGTCGAAAAGACGTCTTGTTTATCGCCATCAACCGTAGTAAAGCTCGGTAGATCAAGTTCGTCGTTGGCCTGAGAGATTGGAGAGAGCGCACGAAGATGGAAGGGGTCCGTACTAAACGATTCGTAAACTTGCTCCAGTGCCTCTTCGGAGAGCCCGTGTGCATCCAGGATGCCGCCCATGCTTTGATCGGCGTCGTCTTCTCGAGCAACGGCGACGGAACCAGAGACTCGATGGCCGTGTAGAGAGAGGATGCCTAGACCGTCGAAGATGTCGCCGTTTTTCTTTGAGAGGCCATGTATTCCCAAGCCGACGCCCTGGGTGCTTTTGTACGGGGTGCAGCTAGTCGGCGAGCTTTCAGAATCGTCAGAGAATGATTGTTCCAGACTGTGACCAGGTGACATCAGAGAAGAGTTCCAGGACTGGTTGAGCGAGGGCGGCGAGGGCGTAGGGATCGGCGAACCAGAAGAGCGATCGCCGAGGTATGACTTCACAGGTTTGGTTGGCGTGTTGAAAGGGACAGAAAGCTGACTTCGTGCAGAACTCAATTTGTCACCCGATTCAGCCGCTGAGACATAAGGCTTTAGATAGAGGTCAGTAGCGCGTACGCCAGTTAAAAATAGAAGATCCAACCGTCTGATCCTCTCCTTTCTCATAGCGAGCAAAGGCGGGGACTTTATATCCACCAAATTCAAAGCCGAGCCAGCTCTGAGCCCTTTTCCTGATGTCCTCGTCCTTGTCGTTCATGCCAGCATCGTTTCTTTCCAGGTCGGTGGACTCGATCAGCTTGTTGAGGTATTTGGCGCTGTGCGAGGTAGTCATTAGAAGAAAGGTGTGGTAGAATGCAATGAGTGTGGCGATAGAGGGTAGCATGCGATAGTTGGGAGTGAAATTGAGAGTAGGAGTGTAGATGGTGATAGTCGTAAAGCAGGAAGTAAATGAAGCGCCGGCGATATAAGAAGGACTGCGAGATCACGTGTGATATCCCACGGCAATAATCGCTGATCAGTGCTGAAGGAGTCGGGTCGGGTTCACACTCTGCTTCGATGTTCTCTGTTGTTTTCCAGGCCCATACAATTGTTCTGATCCCCAACGAACTCGAACTATATCCTGCTGCTCCATTTGTGCTTTAGGCATGTTCCGTGGGGCGGGACCCACTGCCAAGCCGCCCTGATTGGCTGGCCAAGCTTAGTCTTGTCCGTGGAGGTCCCAGACGGCATCATCTTTGGGCGCAGCGTCGATGCTATCTATGGTCGAGTAGCCATATTGCCTACGATGAATTGCTTGCAATGAGCACCAAACATAATATGGTCCGTTTCCATGTTGTTGGGCAAATTTTGTAGCACACGTTGCTTGAAGATGGCTTGGCTGCAAGGCTTGGCTCGGTTATCTAAATCTCGTGTCATGTTCTCGATGGGTACAAAAGGGCGGGCGAAGAAGACGTTTTATTCGACCAACTGGTGACCTCTATCTCAGGAATGGGCATCTTCAGCCTCAGTGACAAGTCTCACCTCAAACTCGGTAGTCGCACCAATACTACCGTATCGGTATCCGTAACGCCTGGTAGCCCCGATTTTACGTTAGTGGCCCCTGTTGCGCATACGTTCAGCATCGACAAGCTGTCAAGTGAATTGGGAACCTCGGTATCCGATGGCTTGACCAGAAGTGAGGCGCTGCGACGACTTGACTCTTACGGAGAAAATGTACTGGCTGGAAAGGGAGGCGTCTCGGCATTGAGAGTGCTAGTCGCCCAGTTCAGTAAGTGCCTTAGTAGCTATTTTGAGGGAGCAACGCATCTGACATATCATGGAACTCGCAGCTAACGCCCTTTGCTTGGTCTTGTTCGCTGCTTTGGCTTTGAGCTTCGGCGTCGGTGATTTTGTTGAAGGAGCTGTTATAGCGTGTGTCATCGCTCTCAACACGGTGTTCGTCCATCTCTCGTCTGAGCATGCATACCTCGGTCTAACTTCCTCTAATACAGTGTCGGCTTCTTCCAGGAATACAAAGCTGAGAGAACTATGGATACCTTGCGTCAACTCTCCTCTCCAAGTGCCGTGGTCATTCGCGGAGGGGAGAGTATTCCTGTCCCGGCAAAGTCGGTTGTCCCTGGTAGGCATTACGAGCGTCCCTTTGCAGACCCGTTTCTGAGATAATGCCATCCGTAGGAGACCTTGTCATGGTCAAAGCTGGTGACGTCGTCCCTGCAGATGTGAGTTGTGATATATGAACGCTCTACCCAGTCTTAGCCGAGCTGACACGTTAATGTAGATCCGCATGATATTCGTATCCAATTTAGAAGTATCTGAACAACTACTTACTGGAGAATCTATCCCTGGTTGGTGCCTTGATTCATCCGTCAGTTCCTACTAATCACCCCACAGTACCAAAGACAATCCAAACCTTTAATGACGATGAGATCGATATTCCTATTGGTGACAGAGTGAACCTATGCTACTCCTCGACTGTCGTGACGAAGGGCCGGGGAACTGGTATTACCATCGGAACCGGCATGTCCTCCCAGGTACTATGTAGCATTTCCTTCACTTCGCTCCTTCAGAACGGTTGTTCACAAGCGCTTTGCAGATTGGGCGCATCGCTGCAGCGATGAGCGGAACTAAAGGCAGCAGCGGTGAAGATGAAGCAGCTAAGCCATGGTATCTTGCTGCTTGGCACACATTGCTCGGAGGACTGTAAGCTTCATGCGGTTGTGAAGCATCCACGGACCGCTGATGTTTGTGGGCGGCAGCGGCTTACGCAACGGCACGCCTCTTCAAATCAAGATGGCGAGACTTGCGTACTTCTTGCTTGGATGCGCAATCGTACTTGCCATTATTGTCTTCAGTGCGGCTAGATGGCACATCACCGACGAAATTGCCCTGTATGCTATTGCGACAGCCATCGCCATCATCCCTGAGTCTCTGGTCGCTGTGCTTACTCTTACGATGGCTGTTGGCACAAGGCGCATGGCCAAGCAACGCGTCATAGTACGACGGCTCGACGCTCTTGAAAACCTTGGCGGTGTTACGGATATCTGTAGTGACAAGACCGGTACCCTCACGTTAGGTCTGCTATACACCCTGTCCCTATTGTTGGCTGTTGATTTACATGCGTTCAACTAGGTCAAATGTCTGTTCGCAAACTTTGGGTAGCAGGAGACGCGAGCCATTCGGTAGAATACACGGCCGATACTGCGTCAAACGCGATTGAGCCTATTGGTGCTGTTATCCGCGAAGACACTGCGGCGAGGGTTGACGTTAAGAACATGGAACCAGGTCTCGCTCAGGTTGTTCGCGTCGCATCCCTTTGCAATGTCGCAACGTACGTACAAACCATCATTCTTACGAAGCTCGCTGACTTTGAGAGCGCCCATCAGTATTCACAAAAATCTCAAGGATGAGTGGAAGTCCACTGGAGACCCTACCGAGGTCGCCCTCCAAGTCTTTGCGACCAAACTTGCCATGGGGCGTTCTTCGCTCGTTACCGGGGAGTCTAAGGCTCCGGAATCGGCACCTCCGGTCATAGGGGAGAAACTATCGCAGGGCCCCGAAGTTGCATTCGCTGACACCAAAGTCGAAACATCGGGAAGATATACCATGATCTCTGAGTTCCCTTTTTCCAGCGAGCTCAAGCGGATGTCCTCCATCTATGCTGACACCGAGGATGATAAAAACGTTCTTTGCCTAATCAAAGGAGCGGTATGTTTGTGGGATGTCACGAATCTATGCTAGTCATTGCTGACGATTGTGGACCTAGGTTGAGCGTGTCCTTGATGCGTCAGACACCTACTTACCGTCTCCTATGTCCGATCCCACCATCATGGCACCCTTGGATGACTCGGTTCGCGCCTTGATTCATACCAAAGCAGAAGAACTGGCCTCTAAAGGTCTTCGTGTCATTGCCCTCGGACAACGCTTTCTTGACCCATCGAGGGCTCGCGAAATCACGCGCGATGAGGCCGAATCGAAGTTCACATTCCTTGGGTTGACGGGTATCTTCGATCCCCCAAGGCCAGAAACCC
Source organism: Pleurotus eryngii var. eryngii (assembly GCA_029467805.1). NCBI lineage: Eukaryota > Fungi > Basidiomycota > Agaricomycetes > Agaricales > Pleurotaceae > Pleurotus > Pleurotus eryngii. The sequence continues at coordinate 571,662 of SZVJ01000009.1, read as the reverse complement.
TTGAGGCTGTCCGGGCATGCAAGCGCGCTGGCATCGTTGTTCACATGTAAGTTACCTGTCCGTTGTCTTGAACGCTTGTTTCATGATAGTATACAGGTTGACCGGCGATCATATCACTACTGCTCGATCGATTGCAGAGGCTGTCGAGATCATTACTCCTGATGCTCCTAAGAGCGCGGTCATGACCGTAAGCAAGTTCCTATATCACAAAAGAAACAGACTAACGAATTGGTTGGCAGGCCGTGGAATTTGACCGCCTGTCCGATAGAGAAATCGATGAACTCCCTGAACTTCCTCTCGTTATTGCTCGCTGTGCTCCTGAAACCAAGGGTCAGTTCGTATCATGTATGTTCGCTAAATCGCTAACATCCAGCTGCTCAGTTCGCATGATTCACGCCGGAAAACGTCGCGGAAAGCATATGTCTATGACTGGAGATGGTGTGAACGACTCTCCGGCTCTGAAGCTCGCCCCTGTTGGTATCGCTATGGGTTTGGCTGGGTCCGATGTCGCCAAAGATGCTTCAGATCTAGTTCTCACTGACGAGTATGTTTGGACTCGCGCCCTGTTTATCCATTTACTAACTCCTGTTTAGCAATTTTGATTCCATTCGCGCTGCCATCACTGAAGGTCGACGCCTTTTCGCCAATATTCAACGTTTCGTTTTGCATCTTTTATCGGCGAACATCGCCGAGGTGGTTTTACTCATCCTAGGTTTGGTTTTCATCGACGATAACAATGCCAATGTGTTCCCTCTCAGCCCACTCGCAATTCTTTGGGTGAATCTGGTGAGCGCACTTCTAAAATATTGATTGTATTTTCCTTATGCGAGCGTCTATTCCTAGCTTACAAGTGGACCACCCGCATTGGGACTGGGCCTCGAAAAAAGCGGCCCCAGAACTCATGAGCCAACCACCTATCAAGGAGGGCATCTTTTCTTGGCCCGTGATCATCGACACTATTGTTTATGGAGTTGTCATGGGTGTTACTTGCCTTGCCAATGTGTGTGCCGTCATTCTCAAAGGTCCCGACGTGTTTTGATTGCTTTCTTAGTTCATAATTGTCATCTATGGCGCTAATGACGGCACGCTGGCCCATGATTGCAACCACGAGGCCTCGGCCATTTGCATCGCTGTCTTTAGAGCCCGTTCAACTGCATTCGCCACACTAATTTTCCAGATTCTGCTCTATGCGTTAGTTCTAAAATCATGTAAGTCGTTCCTCACTTGCCCCGGAATTTCATCTGAGATCATTTGCAGTTGACCGCTCCTTGTTCTCTTTGGTTGCTGGGCAAAAATGGTACAGACCCTACCTCGATAATCCCGTCCTTTTGGCAACTATCATTGGGGGGTTGATCAGCGTCGTATTGCGTACGTTGTTCCTTTCGCTGCCTGCATCACCTTTCTGACACGCGACACAGCTATCTACATTCCCGTTTTCAATACTCGCATCTTCTATCAGCGAGGCATTGGTTGGGAATGGGGACTTGTCATTGGCATGTCGCTCGTCTTCGTCGTCTTCTCCGAAGTTTGGAAGATCATGCGCAGGCCCTTATTCAAACGCTGGATCCATCCCGTCGTTCGAATCGTATGATCCCAACAACTAAGTAGACTCAAATCCCACTTTAGATCCGTGGGTGCTCAAAAATGGCTTCGAATCGCCATTCATGACGATTATGAACACACAGATTGTGGTTATGCCGCAGTTTCCATCCATTCCGACGTTTTAACAAACCAAACCAACCAAACCATGTTTACGCACTTCCGAATAAAACTGTTTCGTTTGTTCCTTGTTGCCGAATACTGCTTCAATCCAACTATTGAATCTGAGTCGTCTGCATTCGTCTTGTAATTTTGTAGATCGCTAGATCGCCGTGTTTACGTGCACGAAGTTGGATCCCCCCGTGTGACCCCACTCAAGCTTCAGGTAGGAGGTAAGTTAGCTAATGTTCTCACGCTTACAAAGATCGATCATATTTCAACTCGTGATCATCATGTTTTTAAATGGCACCTCCACCAGCAAAGCCAATCAGAAAGCGAAACAGAAAGCGCAAGCGACGGGCAGCCTCTTCCTCTTCCTCTTCTTCGGATTCAAACTCTTCTGATTCAGAGTCGGTTTCTCCTCCAACGCAAGCGCCGGTTGTCGCGACGCAACCGCACGCATCCGAACCCTCCTCGTCCTCTTCGTCCTCCGAATCGGATTCTGACGATAGCGATGTGCCGCAGCGGGTAGAGCCGTCCAAGGAAACGCCTGGAAAGGTCCAAATCAAGCAAGTGCCCCCGCAGGAACGTTCACCATCCCCCCAGCCAGTACCCATACCGTCATTTCTTCCATCACAAGCAGAAGCGGTGGAAGCGGTAGAACAAGAGAAGGTGCTGAAAGAGAGATTCAGACGGTTCTGGATGTCCAGCATTGCTGATGCGTTCAAGGACGATCTTGAGGAGATTCGAAAAGTAAGTCCCAACAAGGTGGGGTTGCGAACTCTTTTGACGAGATGAGCGATTGTAGGAACCTAACCTCGACAAGTCCCGCTTGGCACTGTTGATCGATTCTCTGGCATCTGGAGCAGAAGTGTATTCTTCGTCGCTAAAAGACGGGAAAGACATAAACGAAATGGAAGTTGTATTGGATAGCTGAAACATCATGTTCAACAAAACACTACATCTGTTGTATGGCGAGTTATAGGTCATGAACGGAAAGGAACTGTAGCATGTGACTACGCCGCCTCTGGACCTGTTCCTCGTCTTCCTCGGGCTCCAGCTCGTCGCCCGCCCACTCCTTCACTTCCAATGCGTTTCCTTCAGGCATGCCACCCAGCACGACCTTCTGAACATCAACTAGGTGCACTAATTGCCGCAGCAAGTGATGCTTAGCGGTAGCCTCCGCGACGACTTTAAACGTGGCTTCCTTGTCACAAGAGTCCGTCTTTAGTTCTTCCCCACCTTCTTTCTTTTGTGCTTTTCGCCTCTCCAACTCGAGCGTCTGCTCCAACTTACTCGCGAAGCTCAGTAGTTGCTGCGTACGGCTCTCACTAGGATTGAGTTTGCCCTTCCCAATGAGGTCCGTCAGCGTCTGCCGGAGTTCAGGGACGGTGCGTTCTTTCTCCGCAAGGTTGAAGACAGATCGAACCCCTACGCTGCGGAAGGGGAGGCCACTAGGATCGCCTTTCACCGCTGAAATATACGATCGGGTACGCCAGACGGTTTCGCGGAAGGACGCAGTTTCGATGGGCGTTTCGCCGACACCGTTCTCAATAGCAAGAAGCTCCGGCGGCCCAGCGTCAATAAGCATTTTCGCGATTCGGGCGTGGGCTCGGTGTACTGCAAGATGCAGTGGCGTCGCTCCGCTTCGGTTGCGGATGGTTAACGCTTCTTTGGATATGCTCAGGATTCTTTCTACGATCTGGATGTACCCCTTATCAACCGCTATGTGTAATGGCTGATGGCGCCTATTCAGGATCATCGAATCGGCAACAATTCGATAAAAAACGCACCGTACTCGAGGTCGACCTAGACGGCTGCACAAGGGCGCTCAAGACCTGATCTTGTGAAAGCTTCTTCGTAAGGAAATCGAAGAGCTCTATGGCTCCAGATTCGCACAGGTAGTGGAAGAGGTTGGCTCTGAGATGCCGTATGTCAGCCACAGCATTGCAAGGTGATCAGTCGAGAACGTACTTCGAGCCTTGGTGCCAATCGAGAACGACGCCTCCGTTCGCGAGGAGGAAATCCACGAGGGATGACTCGCAGTTGAGGTGAATGGCGATTTGCGTAGGGTTGAAGCCAACGAATTTGATTCTGAATGACAGTAAGCAAACAAGAAAATCGAGGACACAGATGAGCGTACCGCTGTTTCATCCCTTCGGACATGAGCTTGGGTACTAGCTTATACAACCGCTTGATGATGTCCAACTTCCTGGATGTGATCGCTGCCGTTAGAGGAGATTCACCGAAGGCGTTGATAGTCCATCCCAACAACTCAGGAAGCGCCGTGTCAAGGTTCTTATAACGGCCTAATTTGAGTGCGCGTTCGTCGTTGTAAGAGTTCGCACAGTGACGGTATGCCGCTAGGACTTTGTCCCCGTGCAAGAACTCTACGATGTTACCAGCATTAGCTGCGGCAGCCCTCCAAACGAGAGGAGTCTCGTCTTGTACAACTTGCTGAGCATTTGGATCGTTCTTCCGAGCCAGATCAGCACGCTTCTTTCCATGTACGTTCAACCCGAGGTACACTCTGTCACCATCGTTTGAGGACCGCAGTTCTTCCTCGTCCTTGGGATCCAGTTTGACGGCGATACCATAGCCAGTTCGGCGGATGTATTCTTCGAGGATTTCGGGACAGTCGCATTTGAGGATCACATCCATCAAAGACGTATCGAGGGGCGAGGGCTTCTTGAGATTCGCGTACATGTTCGCAATGTGTTTGAATGCCTGGAGATCTTTTGCGTAAATAGCTTCGACGAAATACGAAATGTCTTGAACAATGTGTTTGCCTTCAGAGTCCGTGGTGATCCCTTCATATGCCATGTCAAGTAGTGTTTTGGGGTTGATGGTGCACTCGATCTCAGAGGGACGATTGGCTACGTCTGTAAACTCGAATTCCCTTTGGTCAACAGTCATGTCACTGTCGTCAGAGTCCTCCGAGCTGCTATCGTCAGAATCTGGTGGCTTAGTTAGCGAAATACTGACGTTCCTCTGCATTATACCTACCAAGGTGGATATTCTTCGTTGTGAACTCTGTCTTCTCTTCTTCCTCTCTTGGCTTATACTGAGCAGTAGCGATTGCCATAATAAGCCGGGCAGTGGACCAATGCCCTGCACGGATCGCCGCAAACAACGGAGTGAATCCTGTAGAAAACGTTCAACAACGAATGTCAAACCACCCAAGATCAGCTTACCCTGTTTTACGCCAGTGGTGCTTGGGATCCCGCATAGTGACCGTAATCTGGAGCAAGCGTGACTGCGTCTTCCCGCTCTTGGGTGGCAAGCAGAGTTCCTCCAATTTAGCATTATCACCATTGAGGCAAGCTTCGTAGAGTTCATCGTAGCTCTTCTTGAGAGCCATTGGGACTGGCGGTGCATTATAGTAGGAATCGGTGATGAGAGCGTACGGGGATTCTTCATACACAGCAGTGGCAGTGACTGCGGCGTCGCTCTCAAATTCAAGCTTCATCGGGGTCTGGCTAACGAGTGGAGGATCAACCTCGCACCCTAACTTGGCGCCGTTGGCTTTCAATTGTGTTTGCACGTGGACAAGATAACTCTTGATCTCCTTCAGGTTTCGGAGCCGATCAGAGGAATCGGTGACGGCGTTGTTGGCTTGTTGAGCCTTCCTCACTTCTTGGAGGGAGTCCTGATAGGTGGCTAGGAAGGTCTCCCAGACCGACCCTTTCGTGGCAAGAGCGACTGAGGGCTCCGCCGGCGGCTTTTCCTCGGCTGCGATCCTTGTATCAATCCAAGGGATAGCACCCTGTAGCCAATCTAAGACGGTCTTCTTTCCATCACTGGAGTATACAAAGCTGGACTTGATCCAGACGTTTGGATCAGCACCAAACGCTAGTAAGATGTCCGTAACCGTGTCGAATTTAGCCACCGCAACTTCAATGGGATGGTGCACCTTAGATAGGCGGCCGTGAACAGAATATCCGAAATATACTTTCCCCTTGCTAGATGCGAAAAGAATGAGAGGTAGTGGGATATAGTGGATGTAAACTTACGCGACGAGGTCTGAGATTTCCTCTTCCTTGTAGCTCAGTTTTTGCGCCGTAAGCCATCAGAAGGGCCACCATTGCATAGTTGCCCTTGGATATAGCTGTGATGATCGGGAAGACGATGCCTGCATTGTTCATCTGTGGGAAATCGATCACCGTGCTCGCACCCTTGTCGCGTTCTAGGATGGTTTGCACAACCCTGGTCTGATTTGCAGCAACGGCCCAATGGAAGATTGTATAGTAGACGTTATCGGCTGCAGATGACTTCGCGCCCGCACGGATGAGTCGTTCAGCCACCAAGGAAGCGGCTTTAGTGTCGGAGCGGATGATGGTTAGGGTGAGGGGATGGAAGGCAGGTGCATCGTAACTATTCGCTTTGGTGGCAAGTGTAACATCCGCTTGAGCACCTATAAGCAGATCCAACACCGGCACAGAGGCATATAGAGCCGCGTAATGAAGGGGAGTGAAGGCGAGGTCCCAATCAGGTTCATTGATCTTCAATATATCGAGATCGTCTTCATCTTCCGGTAAATCTGTAGCACCGTTGGTGACCTCTACTGGGGTATTTCCTTTGTCGTCCTTTTTGCCAGAGGCCTGAGGCTTATCACCGCCATCGCCTTCGCCCTCATCGTCTGCGTCCTCAGTATCGATCATTTCCACGTCGTCATCGTCGTCGCCCTCAGACGACCAGTCATCCTCGCTACTGTCTCGAACTTTGGTGTCGCTTGCGTCACCCATGACAACATCCGGTTTCTCCAACAGGCCCGCCTTGATCGCAGCAACCTCGTTGTCTTGACTCTTCTTCAATAACTTCTGGACGATACCCGTTTGATCTAGCTGGGCCGCAAGATGGAGCGCCGTCCTGCCATCAAATAATCGAGCAGTGATACGGATACCAGCATCTATCAGGTCGCAAGCAATATCTTCGCGCTTGCACAAGATGGCGAAATGAAGAGCAGTGCGCCCAACGTGGTCACGTCGATTGACATATCGCTGCTTGTGTGAAATCTTCTTCTCGACCTCGGCGTCGCCGTCTTTCTCGTTGTCAGCCGTACGGTCAACCTTGATCGCTTCTGCTTTCAGCGCCTCAGCTTCCACGATGTCGAGCCGTTCTTGTTCGTCGATCAGGGCCTTGACTATAGCTCTTTCGCCAGCTGCGATGGCCGAGAAAAACCTCTCCGTGGGGCCTATGTACGCTTGTTCGCACCATTCCCCGACATCGATGGGGTTGAATGACCCAGTCCATGCTTTGCCGACCAGGATCTTCCTCGATGAAGCTAAAAACGTTGTAATGAAGGTGTATGGGTTGAACGCTGAAGTGCAAACCTGATTCGCCCACGAATATACGTGTCATCTTCGGTCTCTTGGAGTTTCTTTTCATCATCGTCGATGGGTTCCGGGCAACACTGTAGAAAAGATGCTCATTAGCCGAGCAGGGGTTGTTGGCAAGAGAACTTGCCTCGCAGCAATCCTCTAAGCATTCATGCATTGTCCCAAAGAAGGCAGGGTGTCGGTGGAGCCTGCGGTTCTTGTTCTTTGGATTAAAGGGAGCTAGTGAAATATGTCATCGGGGGAGCATTTAATGTTTGAGGAAGGTTGTCCTTACAATTCATCCCCAAGTCCTGCGAAAAAATGAGCATGTAGCCGACAGAATGGAGACAGCGGGCTTACTGTTTGGTATATCAGCTTGTCTATCCTCCTCGCGTCCCATCCGGGTCCATACGGAATATGTAGGCTTGTCACATCATAGTCGTTCATGACAAGGTCGTCGAGAATTGACTTTTCGGCTTTGAGATCGCCCTTATACTTGGAACCCCTGCGATGATAAGACGAGCCTTGATTAGGCCTTCCTCGAAGATTCCGGCGGTACTCGACAAAGGAAGACCGCGCGTCCGGATCAGCTAATTTCTCCAATACCAAGAGGCGAGCTAGTCCAGTGACCCGTCCAATAGCACGCTCATAGATCTAAGCAAGCACAGGGTTAGAATCTGTCGCCGCAAGCACGATGTGGACGCACCGTGGGGTCGATGTCCTGGCGTTTCAAGGTCGGGACATAGACTTCGAACCCTCTGGCGGCATACTTGCAAAGGCGGACTTCATAAGAGGGAGATCGGCGAGTCATATCGACCGTATTGGATTGCCGAATCATTGCAATAACAGACCGGGGATTTGCCCACAACGTTTGGCCTAAAACAGGATCAGGCGCACTGACGATATTGACAAAAGAGGATTCGGGTTACCATCGTACGCAACGCAGGGCGCGTCAATGTCAAAACCGGCGAGGATCTCAGCGGGAGAGCTGTATAGGCGCAGGACGATTTGCACGGATCTGTACGGATATTGCGCTATTCGCGTCTGTTAGCAAGCCGATCAACATCATAAGAAGAAGACTAACAGTGGATCGAGACCGTGTGTTTTGTGCGCACGCAAGTCACATCCCATGGGACACTATCCCTAACGGCTTCGTAGATTTCGTTAATCCGGACCTCAGCCTAGCCCCGTATCAGCATCCGTCCAATTGCGTACCACGAGACTCACCTGCTCAGCAGTCAAACCGTATAGGAATAAGTCTACATCAGATGTCGGGTATTTCTCCGTGTGATACCACTTCCTCATGTTTCGTTTAGAGGTCTTTGCTTCATCTGGGACAGGAGTTACGCAGGCCAGAACAGATCCGCCAGCAGCAACTACATTGTCCCATCCATGTTTTCCAAGAGGCAAAGCGGAGAGTGATCCTTCAGTGAATACCGCCCAGTTTTTCTTGAAGTCTTCTAACGTCTCAACCGAGCACGGGCTTCCTTCTTTACGACGATCATCAGCCGCGAGGGGCATGATATGCTGGGCGGAAAGGTCCTCTTCCTCCTTGACAGTACGAGCGCGAGTGGTTCGAATAGCCGATGGAGCATCGAAAACATCGATCAGACCGACATGGATATCTTGCAAACGAGCGTTGTCCCTGTCTGTTGCGAATAGGGTACGCAGCACGGCCTCGTCCTCGAGAGATGGTTGAAGGACATCGTCGAGAACTACGGGTCCATCAGGGAGGGCGAGCACACGGTTCAGAAAAAGTTCAGCTTCTGGTGACTGGGGCATTGTGCAATGTTAGCGCTCTTGACGGTGGGTGGTTTTATATGGCCCATTTCGAATATTCAGGGATCAAGACTAGTGTTCACCCCTGAGCCATGATGTTGCCTCTGATAGCCAATCCGATCAGTGGCGTTCATGTGATGGTAGTCGGCAAAGTGGCAGCAGCCGACGTTTGCCTAATATGGTTACACCGACCTCGCCTCGTGACCTAATGTGACTCGCAACTATCTACGATGTCTCACATACGTGCGAAACAGCACTTCCATGACTCGGCGGCAACTACATCCCTACATGCGGCACAAGCATGTTGACAGTGGGATAACACAGACTAGCGCTTTATGTGATTGTGACTCAATTACAGTAAGAAGTGAAATGAATCTTTCGACTGGGTTGTTTTAACAAGATAACATGGGAATACGATAGCGGCGACGGGTCAGTACAATCCAAGAAAGGGTATCGGGTCAATTACAAAGGAGTTAAGGAGCGGCTATTGCTTGAATTCGAAATAGATGATCATCTAGGACCTATGCGGAGAATAAGTCTCCGTAGATGGCGAAAGAGGTGTTGCATACCTTATCAAAATCTTCGAGCTCTCTGAAAGTAGTTGCATAGATGTCTCGGATTTGGGGGTGTAAAGACTGTGGGTCTATCGGCCTGCCGAAAAGAAGTTTATCAACTGGATCTAAATGTGGTAGAGGTTCCTTTGGTTTCATCGCTGCGACTTCAATGACAGCCATCATCCGGGAGAGACCAAAATCATCTTTGGGTATCACTACTCGTTTTCTTTGATTGTACGGCTTTGGAGTCACGACCTTTCTTGGGCTATCAATAGGTGAGAATTGTGTAGTCGGCGTCGCGTAGCCCGTCGTATCTGAAACAACGGAAGCAATTGATGGATTTCGTCGATTGGGCCCAAGGTGATCGGGCTTTGCGGTCGGTGTAACGGTACCGGGTCTGGGCGTCGCCATGCCAGAGGTCGACGGCGACTTCGACCTCGAGGTGTACATGGCCTGGTCATTAGGCGCCCGCGAGGCCAACCCTGCTGATCCTGGTGTTGCTGAGCGAGATCGATTGTCGATGGAATATTCTGAGGGTGAAACAGAACCGAACGACCCCCGACTATCAAAGCTGGCTTGAGAAACACTTTCTCGTTGCCTCTGGCGGGTAGCTTCGCCGCTCTTGATCTTGTTGAGTACGCGATCAAGCTTATCGCCATATCCATCCTTGGATCTGACAAGCATGCTATCCAGAAGATCGTTTTTTCCCTGTCGCGCTACCCTCTTGCCACTCTTCTTCGATGATGTCGCTGATGTCGTAGGTTTCACCGTCAGGTTGAACGTATGAGTAGCGCATTTTGTCCCCAACATCGTAGCGCGAACTTCGGAGCATCACATTGCCAGGCAGCAAGACGTCGACGCCACGGACTGAGTTCGTTTGAGTTGTAAGGATTGCTCGCTGATTGGCTTGTGTTGCGCGCCGCTGAGCGGCAATGATCTCTTGTCTCGTGAGCTGCCTCTTGCCATCTTCTAGAACCGGACTAGATGGATCAGAGCTGGAGCCTGCTTCGGATTCGCGACTTTGATGAAGGTGCTGAAGTGCTATTTCATCAAGAGGTGCAGACAGTCGATGTCGAGATGTTGAGCTACGATAGGCTACAGCGCGACGAAGGACAAAGAAGGGGTCATCAGGGTTGATGTCGTCCATGGTACCCAGCAGTAAGCCGGAGTCTATCGATCGGCGCTTGTTATCGTTCACCTTGCGGTCAGCGGCACGGAATGTTGGCGGACGAGGGAAGGCGTCAATAACTTTGCTGGAAGGTGACAGTTCCCGCTCTGTCATTGAAATATGTTAGCCCTGGCCGATTCCATGATAGGGGATGGAGTACATACCGCTGCCGTTCCCTGTGTCGACGGTAAGCCCATACCGTACACGAGATGAACTTCGCCTCTTCGACATCTTATCTTCGACCTCATCTCCTCCATCAACGACGCCTTCAGGGATGCCGAATCTTTCCAATCCAAGCTCGATAACCTCTGCGACAGTAACATTCTTAGGGAAGATGAAGACTTTCCGTCTCATAGTCTGCGATAAAGAGGTGCTTATCGAACTACTTGACTGAGGCCGCCCGCGCAGCGTCTCTTTCGGGACAATCGCCTCCGTAAGAGGGTCGAATGCCATATCCTCTGGGAGGTCTTCAGGATATATCGCCATTTGCAGGGCAAACCTATAAGACGGGGAGCTGAATCGTTCTGGGGTGACGTTGTTCCCAACGCTTAAATATTGCGAGCGTAGTGGTGATAGATGTGCCTCCGCTTCACCACTACCAAATGAGGTTTCAGCCACGAGCGTCTCGTCGCCCGGGAGTCCCGAAAATTCATCCTCAGAGCTGCCATCCTCGTTTCTCCTGTTCAAGTAGAACTTGACCGCCGAGTCGTCCGTGAAGTCATTCATCGGCAACTTTCTGATCGCCGGATGCATAGACAAATTGCTAGCCACGCTACTGATGCTGCCAACGCTGCTTCGCTTGACCTTCGGTAGTTCCGTAGCGGCTTCTGTCAGTGTCTCAAATACCACGAGAGGCTTCTCGGCGGATCGAAGGACTGCTGAAGCACCTCCTTCTACTTGCTTCACCGTAAGATAGTAGTCGTTCTCGTCGTCTCCGCCAGGGAGACGGAACCTCTGGATCGCCTGCCTAACCAGATCCTCCGAGGTTGTCGAGCTATTCAACAGGACTGTCTTGAACGTGGCCTCCGTCTGAAGATTCTTGCCTGCAAAGACACGGATAACGCTCAGGTCAGGCGACATCCCAGTCAAAATAAGAGATCCTGGGCGTGGGCGCGGAGTTGGAACACCCAAGCCGGCGTTGGATCCAGAGTTTGTGGGACTGTGGAACGCAGATGGAGGGGCATTGAATATCGACGCTGATTGTAAGCCATACGATGGTTGCGCCTCCGGGGAGATGATGGAGAACGGTTGAGATATTGTTGGTACAGTGCTTGCTGTTGTTGATCCCTCTGCCTCAACTGAGATGCATGTTGCGATACTTGTGGAGGCGTACTGGGTGTGCCAATGATGGCCGGTCCAGCACTAGTAGAAGCTGCTGCTACCAAGGGAGCCGACGCTTCACCAGCAGGTCGCTTCGATTCCGGGATGGCCTTAGGAGTCGCTGGCGGGACTTGCTGGACTTGTTGTTGCTGCATAGCTGAAGCTGCGGCCGTAACAGGCGACACGAAAACCTTCCCCTGTGCTTCGACTATGCACCGATCCAGAGCGATTCGAATCTTCTGAAGCCCGATTCGCTACTGCATCGTTACTATCAAAGCTTCCAATGGACGGATTCCTGTCCTTTTTATCCTTTTTCCTGGTGAAAAGCCCGCCGAACATAGATGTCTTCTTCTTCTTGTCCTTGCCACCTTCGTCGTCTGTGTCCCCTCGCTCTTTCCGTAGTTTACCTCCACCTTGTCGGCCACTGCTCCCGGAGCTGGAGACACTGCCGGAACTGACGGCTGGCCCCAAAGCATTTGTGCCTTTGCTCTTCCTCCTAGCCTCTTCATCTTCTTCGGCGGCTCTTCGCTTTCGCTCTTCCTCTTGAGTTTTGGCAACAGCGCTCGGCACTCCCTGGCGTTCATCTCTAGCCACAGGCGGCGTAACCGTCAACTTTCTGGTTTCCGTAGCATCAGCAGGATCGATTTGCTGAGAAGCATCTGTCATCCTAACGTCTTGATCAAGGCGCTCGCGAGAGGGTGATTTACGGACGCCATTCTGCACCTGTGCCTGTTGAGCCATCTGGCGTTGTCGGTCTTGTTCTAATTGCTGCTGGCGTTGGATTTCCCGTTCTTGAGCCTCCATAATCTGTTGCTGCCGTTGCTGCGACTGCACTTGTTCGGCGCTCATCCCAGAAGGAGGGGTTCCCGCACGCAGACCAGCTACGGCTCCCTGTTGCTGCTGCTGCTGCTTCAGACGCGCTTGTGCCTCATCAACCCATTGCATTCCGTCGTCAACCTCCATGCCAGCCTGCCTATCCCCGGTACCCATTCGCTGCTGCATCTCTTCTGCCCTGCGCTGTTGCTCCAGCATTTCCTCTGCTAGCCCGCGATCTTCACCTTCGTACCCTTCATCGTCCCATTCGATATCTTCTTCCTCCTCTTCCTCTTCATTCCAGACCGCAGGCGGATAGCGGTGGACGCTCAGAGATGGCGTGAACGCGACCCCCGCGTTTAGCACGACTGGCGCCTCGTGGGGGGACAGGGGAAGGTGATTTATTGGTACCTCTAACGCGTAGTCTTTCATCGGCCCCTGCTGTTTCGGCTTCCGTTGCGGATGCAAGCTGTATATTTCACTATAAGGATGTATTCATCATACAGCCACGTAGTGTATCACTCACATCAACATTCCTATGTTTGTTCAACCTCGCGAGTCTCTCGAACGGCGTTTCGATATTCTCAGCAGGAATATATCCGACTTCTTGAGTTTTTTAGGACCCGTACCAGCCACCAATAACTGTTACTGTCGTCCATCAAAAATAAGCTGTCTCCCTTCACGACGTTCGCTTGTCCCTCCACGGTTGCGGCGAAACTGTGCAACGAATAGACCAAGTCGAAATCAATGCTTTCATTGGGTATGGAGAGGTCGGACGACCCATCTTCGTCGTCCTCGGCGTATTCCATCTCCTGGTCTTCATTGTCCGAGTCGTCTTCGAGGACAGAATGTTCTTCATCAGATATGCCGTGGTAAGTGGGGTTGGTGGTAGAGTCGACGTGCGCCTGCATGTCAGAGTAGTCGGAGGCGTCCTGAATTTGATCCCGAAGGTCGTAGGTGTCCTGCCTAGATGGTCTTCTGGGATCAACGCCTTGCATTTTCGTGGAGGGGCGACGCTAGTGTGAAGGTTTCATCTAACTTGGTCACATTCATATTCACCATGATCGTCAGGGAGTATTTTCCCACAGTCACAAACGCGTCTGAAATTGTGAACAGCTGCTCCAGTGGGATGAAGTACATTTTACCAGATTTTACCCAGTTTTCTAGCACGACTCATGAACCTACAGAGCCATTATTATCATTGTGTCGCAAACGTAGACACATGTATCCCAAACTGTCGATTCACCCCAGGTGGACCTAACGTACTCCTTCTATCCAATTTTGTAGTCGATAGTTAACGACAAGTAGAGATTATTAGTTCTATAGAATTCTAATACGCTAATAACTTTATCATTCCCCTGAGAAATATTCTGGCAACACATACGCCAATTTCTCTCTATCTTGGGGATTCTGCTTGGCCGAGCGAGGCATGATCGAGAACCTCATGGACCCCACTTCCTCGCATAAGATATCGGCGTCTTCCGAGGCAGCGTTATTGTCGACGGCTTCATGCAGCTCGTCGAGAATCGTAGCGCAGACATGGCGCGATGTGTCAGCGTTTGCCTGCAAAGTTTTGAACACCTCCATCGCTGTGACCGCCTCAGATTGGGGGCGCCACGAATCGTAGTCAGTAGCGGTGGCCACAAGCGCGTAGCTATGACACTGCTGAGCACCCGAAGGAGATCACACGGGAAGAAAGACGTACCTCAACTCGGCCTCGCGAGCCAGCTTTGCTTCAGGGAGGACGCTCATGTTAATCAAGTCCCCTCCCCACTGGCGGTACATGATGCTCTCTGCTCTCGTAGAGAACTGCGGTCCCTCCATGCAGACGATCGTCTTCCCAGTGAAGAGCTGCACACCGCGCCCCTCCGCATCCAACGCCTTCTGCACGCGGCTCTCCAGCCAATGCACCAATTTGTTGCTGAACGGGTCACCAAACGCAGCGTGGGCCACGATGCTGGTCCCCTCGAAGAAGCTCGCCGGGCGCACGCCCTTGGTGCGATCGATGATTTGCGATGGGAGGACGAAGGATCCTGGGGATATTTCCTCGCGCAAGGAGCCCACGGCTGAGAAGGCCAGGATCGCGCGCACGCCGAGGGACTTGAGCGCAGCAATATTCGCGCGAGCTGGCACGGCAGACGGTGCATGGATGTGTCCCTGCCCATGTCGCGCGAGGAAAGCGACTTTGGTGCCAGAAGGGAGAGCGCAGATGATGATCGGAGAGCTTGGGAAGCCCCAGGGCTAGGCGAGGGTCAGTCAGCCGGCTATTCAGATAAAGGGGCGAGACCGTACAGTCTTTGGATTGACTTCCTTCCTATCATTCAAAATCAGTAACCGCGAGCAGCGGCATACATCGCTCACTTACACGATCGTCAAGTTATCCAAGTGATACAGGCCGCTACCACCAATAACGCCAATCAATACTATCTCCATGTCAATTCCAAGTTAGATCGTGAAGACGATATGCATTGGCTTGCCTTTCTCTGATTCCGAAGACATCCTGATGAGGTTGAGGTTGCTAGTGATGCTCCTCTTCGTGCCGCGCCTTCTGGTTGCTCGTAAACAAAGAAGTTGGGTGGTCCCATTACAGATCATCCCTCCCAGCGACTATCGATGGCGACAGATCATCAGCCGCTGATAACGCGAAAAAATTCGTCATTCGTCGCTGTAGTTCTCAGTTTTGTAGATGCAATTCGCTTTTGTAGATAAATATCCACTTGGTTAAATTTTGGCATATATACCTGAGCCCTACAACTAGTTCGTGGACCCAATCTCGCCAAATCTTATATTAGAGAACACAGCTTTAGCGCTGGGAGACTCGAGTTCAATGTCGTCAGCATTATACGCAGGACAAGGGCCATGAGCGCCGGAATCCAACCACGTAGCATCGCGGTTGTAATAATCGTTGCTTATGCTCATCACTAGCACTCTGCCACTAGGCGTGATCGTGTTCTCCAAGCCTCCTACATACGTGAACGCGGGAACTTCACCGAACGCCTGCTTGAGATCAGCGCAGTAGTTGTCTGTGATGGACTCGTACGGTCCGAAGGTTCCCATGCCAGACTCGGGGGGAGGGACGATACTGCTGAACGGTACAGGAATGTCGTTGTCGTTCTGCTTATATGAGCGACGTATCTCCACGACGTCGCCGTCATCTTCGCCGGTATCGGTGATGAACTGAGTAGTGACGGTAAATTTGTGGTTGGTGTCAACCGTGCCGCCGGGGCCGAAGAACGAAGGATTGCCTAGACGATACGTGTTGAACTCGCACCCATCTTTATCGCACGGGTTCTCGTAAGCGTACGTGTAGTCGTATCGTTCTCCACATTCAATCTCGTCCTGGCAGCGGTACTGATTGGACGAGCTGCAAGGATGGGCAGCGCCAATTGAGGAATGTGTGTTTCCTTGGAATATATCCATCTCCTGACAACAGCTTCCGTACCGCCCTTTACCGTCAGTTTCGGAGTAGGGGGCCCACCCAAGGGTATTACCCTGGTGGATGATGAGCGGAGCAGTTAGATCATGGGGCTTATGGAAACTGCACCTCTCCGTTGAGCCACTTCACACTGCGGGGGCACTGCGAATCGCAGTAGCCCGTTCCAAACCGTGCCCCGGCATTATTATCCGTAAAGCCCGACAACCCGCCGTCAGCCTGCATATCGACGAAGTATATCCCCGCGACCACGCCGCACGGGAGCTGTGACACATCCACGTCGAACGAGATCTCCTTGTTCGGCAGCTTGAATATCTGGTAGTGATTCGTGTCTGCCATGAAGAAGACGCGCGAGCCGACGTTTGTGCCGGATGGACCGACCGTAACGAAGTTGAGGCGCACGGCGTCGCTGCTGGTCGTGATCCCGTACGTGGCTGCGTAGTCGGCCCCTTCCAAGGCGCAGTTCTGCGCACATATGACGGGCTCGGGGCAGACCGTAGCATCCCAAGTATTGCCGGCATAGCAATTCGTATACCCTGAAACGGTATGTGCCCACCTCCAGTTGGAGTCCAGCACGACGGAGCGCGATTGCGCGGTACATCCGCCGGCGTTTGTGCAGTGTTTGGTGGTAATGGGAGGATGTAGTTCTAGGATGAGCGTGCCAAATTGCTGCGCGAACGCCAGACTAGCGACGAAGAGTAGCGCGCATGACGCGGGCGTGAACATCTGTACTTGAGCCGGAGGGCTGATGCCTGTTCTCGAACAGCAATGAGATCGTTTTATGTGCTGCCAGACGAATGTATTGCGGTAATAAGGACGTGTTTCAGGGCAGAAGGTGAAGACTGTGCCTACCAAGGCCTCAACTCTCCCCTCAACGTCGGGACCGATGGGATGATAGCCATTGAGAGATGCCAGGGCACATTTCGATTGCTAGGGTGAGCCGCATCGAGGTAGTAGATAATCCACTTATGCGCCGAAGAACTGCCGGCAGCTACTATATACGTGCGCTATGCAACCTTGCACATCATTCACGTTGTACCCAACTTTGTATCCGTCGTATATGCCCACACCGGTTCACGACAGGATGTCGATACCCTATTCGATCGTTCGTGACCTCGATATTTTCAACGAAGCTGAAGGAGCGGTCTGGTATTATGCTGACGCGGGGTTGCAGACCTGACCTGCGCAACGAACCGATAGGGGTATTGCGCCGACAATGCTTTCACATCGATGAAAGTGTAGTATTTGTAGGGCATTGCTCGGGGCGTCTGACTCCAACGCACAAAGCTGCTAGGATGTGACCAGCCGCAAGCCATTGCAATAATATTGGCGTACGCACCCGGATCAACCCAAGAATCGCAGAATCATAATTAGCACGTATCCAAAATCGATTGCGTCGAGATTGCACCGAAGGTCGAGCGCGTGTCCCAGAATATTTTTGCTATGAGAAAAATGACAGAGACGTGGCAACCTGCGCTCCCTTGTCTTTCCCTTGTAGCAATGTGTTAGAGACAGTCCGGCAGCCAACCGCGATAGACCTAAGAGGAAGTTAGCTAACTGAGTGCATACCGCGTGCAGAGCAGGTTATGGGTGTGGCAACACCACACTTCGCCTTCACAATCAATGTGCGATGTAAAGGCCTGATATCGATGGCGAAGGCGGAACCAGCAGCACGAGAGGCAAGGGAATGTCAAATGCAGCTGGAGTGGCCTTACGAGACGAGCGTGATTGATCATAAGCCACGCTGAAGCGAGCACAACAGTCCTAATACCTTACAATCCTTGGCTGTTTGCGACCAAACTGGTGGATGTCAACTCCGCGTCAGAAATGAATCGATCATCAAACGGGGTAAACTACCCAACATTGCATGCGATCACGATTCGACAAGTGCTTCACTCGATGAGTCCGATCCGACCATCTATGTTGGGTCCTCATCAACATCGACGTAAGAGTGCTCACAGATACGATACGTACCTGTGTGAAAGGTGTATGAACTGGGGGGCTGCTGAGGCGGTCCATGTTTACTGACAAGGATGTTAGTGTTGCCTTGTTGGCTAAGATCAACCGATCAAAATGCCCGAGCCACAATGGCGGGATTGTTCTTCCATGGTCCGAATTCACTGAGAAACGAAGATGATCTAGGTTTGTTAAGTAGTATGGAATTGGCGGATTTTCTAGTATTTTGGGCATCGTATCGAAGTTCGAGTTGGCGAAGTCGGCGATCTCGACTCGAAGTTGAACGCGAATGTGATGATGTCCCAACGCAAGGAAGATTCTGTGCAGCCGATGCATCCGGCGGGGGTGTGGAGCAGGGTTTATAAAATAAACCCAGCAATGTTAGATTTGGGAAGCTTGCGACTCCGTGGTAGATTATGTCCGACGAAAGGGTAGCAGAGACGAAGTCCGAGTCCCACTGAATCAATTTGACGTGCCTATAGTTGCCAATCAGTATCTATTTACACGAGCACAAGGACATCAAACATTATACCGTACTATAGACTTGATGTGATGACACTCGTCGAACAGATACAAGATATCTCCAGCATACTCACCGATTATCCTGATGCTTTCGAAAAGGACCAGGAAAACTGCGTTGCAGATTTTCCAGCATGTTAAGGCCAAACTAGAGCAGTCGCTGGTCTCGAGGTACAGGGAAAAGAGATGCAATAGCCCAGACGGTAGATTAGAGAGTTTTGACATGTCCGGCTCAGTCGCGAAGTCGTCGCCAGCCCCGACGCGCTCGATTGTAGGTCAGAGCTAACCCAGCAGAGCTTCACCGCCAGAACCAGCCACTTAGTACGAGTGTTTTACAGCATGTGACGCCTCCTATTAAGGCGCAACATCGTCAAGCGAGCTAGGCCTTCCCATTTCGCGTTTTCAACAATTACCGAATTGTTATCGTTCATCGATTACTGTCATTCACAGGCCTCATATAGTTCTCCACACAGTGGGCTGCGGTGCTGAACAAGAACCAAGTGGAGATCAACCGTTCGTGTGGGTGTCAAGTCTCGAGACGAGTTTGAAGACCGATACACGAGACAATGAGGAGATATCCGATAGACATTGAAGTCGGCTACCAAGCAATGGGACAAGCAAGAAGAGAAAAAGAAAATTTTGAAGTGAGTTCTGATTCCACTAACTTCTCATCCATCATCCATCATCTGAACCCACACAGTTGTGTACACGTCGTGCAGCGTCCTGGGGTTCCTTTGCCCCACGAGCCTCTGTGTAACATGGCTCTCTCGCCTACAACAGAATAGACATCTGCGACAGTAAACCGAGGAATGCAAACGGCAACGAGCTATGGAGCTCAAGTTTGATTGTATCCTTCCCAACATGTCCCCAATTGTCACCGTCCCTGCGCATCGTAGACCTCTCACACACAAGATCGTCTGGTTCGGGCGATGGTGGAGAAGTAATCGGCCCTCATCCCCTATGTCCGCGTTTGCCGTTTCGGATTCAAATGGCCTGGCGTCGCAATACAAGCCATGCATAGCTCGGTTATTCTCGAAAGGGTCGACATATGCTCCTGTGGGTTATTGTGTTATTCTCCATGCTTCATTCAATACTAACACCGATCAAGTTGGTTTATAGTTTTGCGAAGTCGATGGCCGTTGTAATAGATATTCATACTGTGACCTTTGTGACCATCTCTTCTCGAAAGTTTAACTGTGCAGTTCTCGCTACAGATCCACAGACTAATGCAGCGCTATGTGATCTGTGATCATCACTATATCATAAAGGTGATGCGCAGTTGCTTTCACCTCCAGCATCTCACAACGAATCGACGGTCAGTTTCAAGGCGACAGTGCTCCAAATGCCAAGACGCCGAAATTCTGCTACAATGGCTCCTGTGACCTGCTATAGCGAAGTAGATCCGTATGTAGGAGCTGAAGTGGTGGTATGCGGTGACCAGCCATGTCCACGAGCCATCCACTTTCACTTCAAAGCTGTTCTGAAACCTGACACGTACGATAGTTCGATAGTTCAAGGTTCTATCATCAAACGTGTGTGATTTTCTTTCCATAAGTTGAACCAATGTGGCGGTGCTCCCCGAGGTGGCCTTCGCGCGTGTGATCTTACATTTTGATCGACCAATGCCTTGGTTGGAGGTTATATAAATACTTGAGCTCAACAAAGGTGACCACTCCTTGCCACTCCCCATAATCTTCTCATGTTGTGTTCTAACAGATTTCCGCTGCCCGTAAGTTCACATGATTCCCAGATGGCGTCTCCTTCGCTGATTTCCCCAATCGACAGGGGTCGCCCTCTACATGTTCGCTTGACACCATTATAATCCCCATCCCGTCCTTTGTCCTTTTCGTGGGCATCGGCCTCCTTGTCTGTCTGCGACCGACCCTGAAACATGACTCTGACGACTTCTCGCGAGTCCGGCCCCAACGATGGTCCCTCTGGCTGCACATGTTCTTCGTATTCGCCGCCTTTGGCATGTCCGTACTCGAAATCGTCCGCCTCGCCCTTGCAGACCGGGGCGTAGGCTTGCTGCCTGCCACGCCCGCCGCCATGCTTTTGATTCTATTTTTACAGTGGTATGAACGAAATGGGCGCACACACGCCATCAGCGTTGTGAGCGTTGTGGTTACTTTGATTGATGCCGACTACCTCGCTCATTGGCTTCTCACCTTCGTATCTAGATGTTGCTGATATATTGGCCGTTCCTTGTTGTATTTGAGATCATCAAAGTGTTACGGGTACACATGTTGTTGGAACTCTCTCCAGCGAAAGATACTCCTTTCCCTGCCTCCGATCAACTGACGGACAACATTGTCATGGTGGGTCCAACCGCATTAAATTCGCTTCGTAGAGTTAATGGGATCAAATCGCGCCAGACGGGGTTGTTTGCGCTGCTTATGGGCTTCGAAGCGTATAGCCTCACGCGCGCTCGACGACTTCGAAGACAGGCGAGGAGTGAAGAATACCGAAAAAGCCTCCTTTCAGCGTAATCACGCTCGACACACACATATAATAACGCAAGGTTTAATCGCACCAGTGAACATGTAGGCCCGGTTTTCTACGCGGGACGTAGATATAAGTACAAAGCGGACAGTTGTATGTATGTATTACTAGTTTTTACAGCATGAATGATTGTGAGAAGTGAATAACAAAGTAAAAACAGGAAGTCGTCGTTAGTTTGTGAGTTAATTCGTGAGTACTTGAGTTGTTAAGGGAGATTTGTACATTTGTACATCTTGTCATCAATCTGGGAAAGGAGAGAACGATTAAATGTCGCCCAGAGGTACATAGTATTCATGGCTCCTAAGGAACTCGGGCACCCCGTCTCCGAAGAGCTCAAGCCAATTGGCTTGCATATGGGCAGCGTCATGGCGGGTGTACGGGATAGCGAACGTCGCCTGGTAATCATAACCAGCCCTCGAACCGACAAGGAGACGCATTTTCCACGGTTCCTCTCCCTATAAAGGCATGTCAATGAGCATGTAAACCTTTTGGAAAATGGTTCCCTACGTACAGTGCGTTTCCTGGGTATGAGTATCCCTGTTTTGGGGTCCTCGGCGATGCTGGCGATGACCAGAGCTCCCCTAAATCAAGACAGGAGCGTCGTTAGCTTGTACCTAGCGCTTATTTTCTTTTTTCTCGCGGTTAAAATAGATGGTAGATCTTATCTAATCTGGAAAAGAAATCATTGGGTTGAAGCTGGGTTGAAGTCATTCTCCTTCTTTCTTGATCCAGAACGACATACCACAGAGAACAATGACAGACAAGGTTGTAGGGATCCTCGGTAGGCGGTATGTTTTCCGAATATCCTCATAGCCGCTCTCTAATCTCCTGGCTTCGCAGGTTCTCGTATCAATCCTCTTCTCTCTTGACCTGTTAACCGCGCTATCAGGTGGTGGCCAACTGGGCCGAATGCTCGCTGCATCGGCATCGTTGCTGAACATCAAGGTGGTTATTCTCGATGTCGGCACAGCTGGACCCGCCAAGCAAGTCGTATTCCCAGTATCTCCTGATCACAGCCATATCGACGGTTCCTTCGCTGATCCAGACAAAATTCGTGAATTGGCCTCGAAAGTCGACGTCCTTACGGCGGAAATTGAGCACGTCGATGCGGATGCTCTCGATGCTATTGGAACTGCTAATCAGTCTCGGCTGCAGATTCACCCACATCCATCAACCATCAAAATAATACAGGACAAGTTACGCCAGAAAGAGATGCTTCAATTTCATAAACTCCCCGTGGCACCCTTTCTGCAGGTAGATTCCACTCCTGAATCTATTCAAAACGCTATCGGTGTACTTGGCCTACCCTTGATGGTCAAAAGCCGAACTCTAGCATACGATGGACGAGGCAACTACGTGGTGCGCACCATTGATCAAATATCAGACGCTATAAAAACTCTTGGAAATCGCCCCCTATACGTCGAGAAATGGATGCCTTTCCGCAAGGAAGTCGCCGTCATGGTCGCGCGTACGATAGGCGGCGACGTGAAATCATACCCCCTTGTCGAGACAATACACAAGGACAGCATCTGCCATTTGGTGTTTGCCCCGTTTCGTGGAGCGACTAATCGAGCCAAAATTGTTGCTGAGAATGCCGTTCGCAATTTGAGCGGTGCGGGTATCTTTGGCGTCGAGATGTTTCTCATGGAAGACGGTACAAACTTCCTTTCATCGCCCCAGCAGCTCGCGCTCAGACATAATAGGTGAGATCCTCATCAACGAGATCGCTCCACGGCCACACAATTCTGGACATTACACGATCGAAGCTTGCGAAACATCACAGTACGAGAACCATGTCCGCGCTATATTGGGGCTGCCTCTTGGTTCTACCGAACTCAAAGTTCCTGCCGCTGCGATGCTCAATATCATAGGCGCCTCGTCCTCAATGTCAGAAATCACATCATTAACTCAAGTGGCCTTGTCGATTCCTGGGGTTAGCGTTCATCTATATGGGAAGTCGGAGTGCCGCAAAGGTCGAAAAATGGGACATATCACCATCGTGGGCGAATCGGATGCTCAAGTTAGATCAAGGCTTCGCCCGTTGCTCGAAGCACTACCAAATGGCTCTCCTGAAGAAACGAACACCTACGCTCCCGTATCACCAGGACCTGGTTCAGGATTTCCTGATGCATACCCTCTTGTCGGAATAATCATGGGATCAGATTCCGACTTACCCGTTATGCTACCGGCAGCAAGAATACTCGACCACTTCAAAGTCCCTTACGAACTTACAATTGTTTCCGCACATCGCACTCCTGATCGGCTCGTCGAATACTCTCGAGGCGCGGCTAGCAGAGGCTTACGAGTCATCATTGCTGGAGCCGGCGGCGCAGCGCATCTCCCTGGTATGGCGGCTGCTATGACTCCTATACCAATAATAGGGGTCCCCGTTAAGGGGAGTTCTCTTGACGGGGTAGATTCGTTGCACAGTATTGTCCAAATGCCTGTACGTGCTCGCATGTGTCCTTCTTGTGGTATACTGAAATGCTTTCAGCGTGGGATACCTGTCGCGACGGTGGCCATCAATAACGGGGTGAATGCGGGGCTTCTCGCCGTCCGCATGCTTTTCTACCGGATCACCCAGCCTTTTAATAGCGATGGAGGACTACATGAAAACGATGGAAAAGGAAGTCCTAGAGAAGGTCGACAATCTGGCAGGGGCAGGATGGGAAAATATATGGTCAAACGGTCATGAGGCCGCGTCAACTATATCAATTATAACTCATCTCCTAGACATTATTAACGTGCCCTGTCCAACGGAGCTGCTGGTTTTCTGGAAGCACGCCAATGAACGAAGCACTCCTTCCTTTTGATTGTCTTCGCCAACGCCATCCACAAAACTTTCGAACGGAGAATTTATGTCCGGCGCGTCCTTGTTTTCCGAACAACGCCATAT
Organism: Pleurotus eryngii var. eryngii; assembly: GCA_029467805.1. Taxonomy (NCBI): domain Eukaryota; kingdom Fungi; phylum Basidiomycota; class Agaricomycetes; order Agaricales; family Pleurotaceae; genus Pleurotus; species Pleurotus eryngii. The sequence continues at coordinate 547,706 of SZVJ01000009.1, read as the reverse complement.
GTCAGTTAATTATCCGACTTTTACCACCAACATCAATATATTCCTCCGGGCGATGTTTCTCGGGTCAAGCCATGGCGACGTGGTGTGCTTTTCGCGGTCCGGTCGCGTCATTGGCGTCTTTCCATCCATAGTGGCTGTTGAGAGGCATATGACCATTGACTCTAGGTCATGTACCAACACCTGGCCGTCAACATTAGCCTCGCTACAAAGATGAGTGACATTCTACAGGATGCCGGCTATTAGTGAACGCAAGCTCGAGCTGGGGTTTGCGTTGTTGGTTGTGCAGCATGGTCTTTGGCTTTACTTCTCTTCATTGTGATTCCGTCTCGTACGAGTTGCGTTCTCGTTCTCGTCTAAGTAACATGTACGCCGCTTGCGGGGAACCTGCAGTTAGCAAGTGAAGCATTACTTCCGCTCGCTCGTCACATGATTTCGGATGATCCATATATCCCTTTTCCTTCCCAGTTGCTCGCCGCCATGAAGGCCTCTTGCACGGAATGACAGGTTGGTCCGCCTAGGACCGGCGGGCCGCTAGGAGGCGTAGTATCACAGTCGCCAGTTCCTCAGTTGCAGAACGGAGTAAGTGACCCTCCCTCTTGTAGGACTTGGCTCACCTTGGCTTCGTCGCTGTGTCGCTCTAGCTCCCAAAATGCTCATGGACACCGCAAGAATTGCGCTGCCTTGGCAGTATTGCGGTCAATCTTAATGCATGAACTGGGCCGCTGCCAGGAAAATCGTGGAGAAGGAAGCGTATAAAAGTTGGCTGTGATCATGGTGAATGGACCAGAGTTCTATCTTCTCGTTCTCTAACCCGTCTCTAGTCTAACAAAAATGAAGTGGCTTTTCTCAGTTGTTGCCTTTTTGGCGATCCAAATTGTTTCGGTGAGTACACCTTTCTCCCCGATCTTGGAGAAGGGGTATCGAACTAATGGACCGATGTATATCTAGGCATCTCCGGTCATCGAAAAAAAGGGCCTCCGTGAACGATGTGGCCAACATTGGATACGCTACGCTCAACGGAGGGTTTGTGGCCTATCTCTAATCCCAGTAGCTCAGGTGCTGAACCTCGAATGTTTAGTACAAGTGGTGGCTCTGGCGGGACCACTACGGTTGTGACATCCCTCTCCGCACTCACGTCTGCTGTTTCCGGATCAGCGAAGAAGGTGGTTGTAGTTCAAGGTTGGTCTCATGCATTCAGGAACAATAGATGGATAACGACGTCCTTGTGTTTAGGTACTATTACTGGAAACACCGTAATCAAGGTTGGCCCCAACACCACCATCGTGGGCCGTGGAGGGTGTGAGTTTGCGGATCAAAAACTGGTGCAGGTTCAACTGAAAATTGCGCTCATAGCTTTGGTCGGAGTCGGCCTTCGAGTTCTCGACGTCAGCAACGTCATCATTCGCAACCTCAAGGTTTCAAAGGTTCTCGCCTCAGCTGGAGATGCCATTGCCGTTCAAAATTCTCACCAAGTTTGGCTGGACCATCTCGACCTTTCCAGCGACCTGTCTCATGACAAAGTAAGCTTTCCGCAGACAGCTTTGAAAAAATTGTTTAACCAATGTCGTTTTGTAAACAGGACTAGTAAGCGACATTGTGAGGCTCCCAGTTCCTGATACTGACGCTTGCTCAACCCAGCTACGATGGTCTCCTCGATATCACCCACGGATGCACTGGTGTTACCGTCACCAGCTCCAAATTATACGATCATTACAAGGGCTCCCTTGTCGGCCACTCCGATAGCAACGGCTCTGAGGACACCAAGATTACCGTGACCTACGCCAATAACTATTTCTCCAACATCAACTCGCGGTAAACGATCAATACTACAGGGCAAATAATCATCTAAATTGACCTCGTTAAACACAGCACTCCCTCTTTCCGCTTCGGCCATGGTCACCTTTTCAACAACGTCTTTGAGAACAACAATGACGGTATCAACACTCGTGTTGGTGCTGAGCTCCTTGTTGAGAACAATGTCTGGACCGGTAAGCAGGCGTACATCTGCTTGCCGATGTGATACCGATATATGCCCTTTGTTAGGTACCAATAAGAAGCCTCTCTACTCCACCACCGGTGGCTTAGCCGTGGCTCGTGGCAACGACTTCGGAGGAGGATCCAACACAGCCCCAACGGGTTCCTTCACCTCTGCCCCTTACTCTTACCCCCTCGCCTCTACATCCAGTGTTGTCAGCTCCGTTCGCAGCAGCGCTGGCGCTACCCTCAGCTTGTAAGGGTACTGGTGGATGTACCTTCCTCGCTCATTCTTAAAGATACGTAACGAATGTATGTATATGTGAATGTCGATGGGAAATCGTGTTTCCATAAGTTTCGTGATTGATTATAAGAGGCTTTAACAAAGGGTCTTGCTAGTTTGAGGCATGTGCCATGCAGGAGCTATAGAAGGCGAACTTTGTCGGACAAAAACAACCGCGCGCTATATGCAGTCCTGGGGAACTTCTACGGTTTAAAATAGTCACCAGTGATGTTGCCCCGCGACTGCATACACATACGCATACGCGCAAAACGTCGACGAATATGAAATACAAAGCGTCATTCACATCAATGAATGTGATCCGAACGAAGCTTCGACGAAAGGGCAGAGCACTGGCGTGTACTTTTACCAGCTCGTGGCCGAATGAATGGCTGGCGCGCTGGCGAAATTGCGGAAAATAGTGTTCATCTCATTTCAGAATTTCAAAGAAGCCTACCTACATCACGGAGGAGAGAGATACGTAGTCTTGGCGGCCCGGATACTAGACCTGCGACGAGGTCTAACAGTTTTGGTCCATCCGTATATGTGTGAAAAACACGCCGTATCGTCGATAGAACTCGCCTCCTTCCAGCAGATTTATAGTCTTGGCGGCCCGGGGCAGCAGCCCTTAATGAAGTCCTCCAAGTCTAGGTAGATCCTAGTAAGTGCTGCGTGTAAATATAAGCGATTTGCAACGTTGCATGTAAAACATACCATATTATCGATGGCACTGACATCAGGCGGTGCGGTCCTCTCTCAACATCGCCCCATTATACTGGGTATGGATAACCGATTGTGTATGCTCAGGACCTGGCGCAGGATCTGTCGGAAATTCAATCTAGACAACCTACGAAATGAGGCCTCGCTCACACATACCCCATACCAACCCCACACTATCCACATGTACTACGAGTCCCCCGGCTTCAACCCAGCTTCCGCCGAAGTAAATTTCTCCGCGAATTGTGAAAAAGAAGCAAAGAAGCAGGGGGTTGCCAAAAGTAGATGCAACATGACAGTCCTTATGATATTATAATTTGTGTTTTGAGGTGAACGGCGACTTCTGCACATCTTGTACGCCACCTGTGAGTGAGATGGCAAGAGAGAAAGGCCCGCGCGGTCCTCGCGGTCCGTCGAGTGCGTTGTACAACGTTGGATGCCGTCGTGTCTGCAGTAATGCACCAAGGATGAGGTTACTTCAAAGACCGAAGGTAATCCGACACGTAGAGGGGTGTGTGTATAAAAAGTGGGCTTGAAGGCGATGGACAAAGCAGAAGAACTTGTTCCTCTATTCACAGCAACACCCTCAGCAATCGGTTGAATCATGAAGTGGTTCGTATCTGCTATCGCTTTCTTCGCCATCCAGATCGTTTCGGTACGAAATTTCTTGTCGGTGGTAGGTAAACGTTATTAACAGACGATTTACAGGCCTCTCCTTTGGAGAAACGGGCTGGTGTCAACGACGTCGCGACTTTGGGTTACGCTACTCTCAACGGAGGGTGAATGATTCTCCCGGCTCCAATGTTGAGAATCGTGCTAAAATTTCGGCAGAACTTCTGGTGGCTCCGGGGGGCCGACTACCGTTGTGACTTCCCTCTCGGCCCTCACTTCGGCTGTTGCTGGTGATGCGAAGAAAATCGTCATCATCTCAGGCATGTCTGACTGAAATCTGAAGCGCACTCACCATGTTAACGGTACCGCACGCAGGTACTATCACTGGAAACACCGTCGTCAAGGTCGGATCGAACACCTCTGTCCTTGGTAGAAACGCTGGTAGGCCGCCTTTACACCAGTCAGTACAAATAGGATCTTAAATAATACTGGCGCCAGTCCTCAATGGTGTTGGGCTCCGCGTCATCGACGTGAACAACGTTATTATCCGTAACATCAAAATTTCCAAGGTATTGGCTGGGGCCGGCGATGCCATTGGCGTCCAAGCTGCTCATCAAGTTTGGATCGACCATCTCGACTTATCTAGCGACCGTGACCACGACAAGGACTTGTAAGTTCACCGCGAAATGTATTCAAGATGGTACTGACCACTGAATACACACAGCTACGACGGTCTCCTCGATATCACCCACGGATGCACCGGCGTCACTGTCACCAACACCAGACTACACGACCACTGGAAGGGTTCCTTGGTCGGCCACTCCGACAGCAACGGTTCCGAGGATACCGCCATCACCGTCACTTACGCCAACAACGTCTTCTCGAACTTGAACTCTAGGTAGGCATGATTCATATAGCTTTCCCCTCGCCCCTTGAGACTCAATTTGTATACAGAACCCCCTCTTTCCGCTTCGGCCATGGCCACATCTTCAACAACGTGTTCGACAACAACAACGATGGCATCAACACGCGCGACGGTGCCCAGCTTCTTGTCGAGAACAATGTCTGGACTGGTAAGTGCCCCTACTGTTCTGGTGACGAATAGAACGCTCACATGTCCATTTAGGAACTGACAAGCCCCTCTACGCGACTGACGAAGGCTTCGCTGTTGCACGCGGAAACGATTTCGGAGGTGCATCTAACACCGCACCCGTTGGCTCCTTCACCTCCGCCCCTTACTCGTACTCGCTCGTTGCCGCAGGCAGCGTTAGGTCCGCTGCATCCTCAGCCGGAGCCACTCTTTCCTTGTAAGTTGGTTAGTGCAATAACTACTTTATATAGTAAAGTAGGCCAGGCGAAAATTGTGTACCTCAATCTGTACCTCTTCCCTCCCGCGTTTTCAATATAACCATCTTCTGCCGAAGCATCGTGATTTCCTAGTCCGAAGCTTGGGATCGTGAGATGCAACGAGGTGCACCGGTGCCGGGTTTGAATGCCTCGTATTAATCTGATAATAGAGAAACCAGCTTTACATATTTACCAGCGACCTTCATGGGAGTCAAGCGCTAACCATGTTCCAAGAATCAGTAACCTACCCAGCCGACGAAAGTTACCCTTTTGCTGTGGTTGCCAAACGATACTGGACAAAGGCCTTCGACGAAAATACTAACGACTCGGAAGCCCTGACCTTGATATTCCTTCATTCAACCAGCTTTCACAAAGAGACATGGGAACCGACACTGACACACCTCTTTCATCTTCTGGCCGGCTCGTCGCGGGTAGGAAAAATCAGGGAAGCCTGGGCATTAGACTGCCCGAATCATGGTGAGGCAGCAGCGTTAAACGAAGCGGTCTTCAACCGGCCAGAATATCGACAATCCTGTGAGTGCTAGCCGTTCCGTTGGCGGTTGCAGTGATGGTCAGTGGGCGCTAACATCAATTCTCCATCCTCACTGGATCTAGTCACTTGCGAAAAGTATGCCCAAGCCGCACACCGTTTCTTGACCGCAGGGCCTCAGCATGGCGCGAAAATCGACTTCCAGCGCCGGAATCTTGTGGGCATAGGACATTCGTTGGGTGGGGTTGCCATGTACGTTGCCTCTAGTTCGCTAGAACATAACCTTTGAACGGGTCTTGGATTCCAGGTCGGCCTTGCAAGGACTTGAGCCTAGGCTGCCATTTTCTTCCATAATAATTGTAGAACCCATGTTGAGCCCGGATGGACGCCATCACCTTGAACGCCTGCGAAAAGTCCTTGTCAAAAGCGCAAAGGAACGTCGACATGTTTGGCCTGATCGCGAATCTGCCAGGCAGTATCTCGAGGAGAGAATGGAACTGTCAAAAAGACAAAAATGGGATCCCCGTGTCATCGATCTCTTTGTCGTACGTTCCTCCCGCCTTGATTCCAGCAAAAAGCGATTAAAAGCGTTGAGTACAGAAGTACGGCCTAAGATCTCATCCGGACGGTATCACCCTGGCGTGCTCTCGCGAAGAGGAAGAAGTAAGCTGAGGGGGTTCTGATTCTTGGGTTCGTCTACTGATCCCCCCCCCCTATCAGGGAATGTACGAAGATGTTGAGGGCCCAACTCGCCCGGTCATTGCGTTAACTGCAGCTTGTCAGCGCATGCCCGTTCATATTGCCTTCGGCTACGTCCCCGACTACGTGTATGACTCCGCTTCTCTGCTTCTCTGCTGCGCCCATGCTAATCCATATCGTGCATTACAGTCCATTACAAGTTCATGATGCTACGATCAATCCTCGATCCGGACGTAAGTTCGCAAGTATATCGTGGATAGAAGGTGTAGGCCACCTGGTACGTCACGATAAGCTACTCGTTCTCTTGCCCTCCTAACGTTCCGGTTCTCAGGTCCCGCAAATCGTACCAGAAAAGCTAGCAAAAGTGCTGTTTGAGGGACTCGCACAGAACTACGCTATGAAGTCAAAACTCTGATATGTTGTCAATCACTTGTTCCCACCCTTTTTCTTGCAATGCTCAGTGTATGTCGTTACTATGGACTAAATTCACACTTTTATGTTCGCTGATCTCGCCATCCCATTACTGCCCTACATTAAATAATTTAGTGTCTAACGTTACAACGGCCGACTAGCTCAGCTGGTTAGAGCGTCGTGCTAATAAATGTTCGAGCCAACGCCGCGATTGCCGTTCAGCAATCGCGGCGTTGGTTCGAATTGCAACGCGAAGGTCTTGGGTTCGATCCCCACGTTGGCCAAAGTTCTTTTTCCTGCCGTCGCCACCGATCTTGTTTATTGCATGTTAGTTGTTTCCGCAAGGTAGCCAAGACTGCGCATCCCGACCATGGATGGCTGTGATATTACTCGAACTACGAATTACAAGTTTGCCACTACTTCTTTACGGGCCCAGTCACCCACTTCTGAGGCGTCCCCAACAATTGATCGCCAAACCAGTAATCTGCTAGTGAGCGCACCCCATGCCCCATTCGGCTGCTGGAGAGTCATCCCAGTACGCCAGAGACATTCAACTATCTCTCCCCATACTCGTATATCGTCATCATTATCGTTAAGCTCGTCGAGATCAAAGAGTTCAGCGGAAGGGTGGGGAGGATCATGCAAGGTGAATGCGGGCTTCACAACGATGCGCTCCAGTCCGTGTACTTTGGTGTTCCCCTCGACGACTTGGAGACTACTGATAGACGCCTTCAGTAGACTATGGAGCTTTTGCAAAGGCGTTCCAGGCAAGAGGCTTAGTCTTAACACAGCAGGCGCCATCGTACGCAGGACATCAAGTCTGAGGGCTTTGTTCACTCATTAATAACCTAGGGAATAGTGGATTTGAAGGAAGACTTACCAAGCGGTGTTTCATCTAGCAACGTTAATAAGCATCGTAGAATTGCCTCCCGCCATGCACCACCAGTAGCTGACTCCACTTTCGATGGATCTACGATAACCATGATGTTTTCAAGTATCTTGACCCATGCAATGGTCTCAAGGTTGCGGCAGTTCGACACCTGTATCTCAATCCACGAGAGCAAAGCCGACTTGAGGACCAGCGATGTAGTGGCTTGCACATTACAAGTGATGTTTGCCAACATCTAAACGAAGCTCAGCTCTGCCAGGGTCCTACTTGGTCGCAGTGAATACTTACCTCTAGGATGCCATTTCTCAGCACCCTGTCGTCCGCAGAGCTCTGGTAAAGGCTAGCAAGTAGGTCCCAAGTATGCCTCCGCTTGAGAACCCTCCAATCATTTGTGCTGATCATTCCATCCGTCAGGAAGCGGATAATCCAACCCCGTTCCTTCTTCCAAGCGTCCGAGGAGCTATACAGCATACCATACAGCATAGGGATGTCATGCGTGTCAAGCTCGGGCCTCTGAAGAAGGAAGCTTGACGTCAACGGGTATATAAAGTTGGAGGGGTAGAAGATAGCTCTAAGTGCATGAAGGAGGATCAATGTCGAATACGAAGGAAGCCTCTTGGCAGGCAGGCCAGAAGGAGCGTCTAGGGTATCTTTCAGCAAATTGAGGATGTAGATGACGTGTGGCCGTTCTTGCATATCCGCGTTCTGGAAAAAGTAGCCAGGAGTCCGGCATGCCACAGATAACACCGAATGACATACTTGAATAGATCCCCATAACGCAGTCATTTGCAACAAGGATACCTCGCGCATTTTCTCATCTCTGGACGATAGCGTCCGAATCACTAAACAGACAATGTTTGTTCGGAATAGTTCAATCCAAGCGAGAGCAGAGGTTGGGGGGCTCTCCGACATTGCCTGTGCAAAGAGCAAAAGTAGAAAGACGGGGTCGTAAAGGGGAGTCTCGTGTCGACTGAGGGCGTGGACCCCTTGCACTTCAAAACGGCGCCAACGAGGAAACCCAAGGCATGTCCGCAGAACTCTACCAGGATCGAGGCTATGAATTGCTTCTGAAGCGTCCGCTGAGGGAATGTCGGGCGACGACGACCAGCCAGACAATAGCGAGGCCATGGACGTTGTGCGCTCAACTTCAAATAGCCTGAAGACCGCGAGTATCTGCCGGTCGGGGACTGACAAAGACCCTTGATAGATGCGGACCAGAGGCTCTACGTGCGTCGGTTGGCACGTATTAGCCGGATGCTGGTGGAAAAGCGTCGACAATAGATTGATAATGGCCTCTCGGGACGATGACGACGAGTATTTGAAGAATTGCGGATGTTGGAGGATGTTTTGGAGGAAGCGATTGATTACAACAGGCTACCAAGTTGCAAAAATAAGTCCACATCCTGAAAAGAGCGAGATTCCAACCTTCAATGGGACTACTTTGACGAGTGCGGTAGATAAGTCAAGCGCATACTTATTGGCGAGGCATTTCTTGCTGACAACAGTAAGAAGAGGTTCGACTAGATGCACTTTGATGTCCGGAGTGACGAGGGGGACTGACAACAGCATTCAGCAGAGGTAAGTAATGCGGCAAATAGAACGTACTGAGCCGTATCATGGTTTGATCGCCTTCACTGTGATGGTTTTCGTCCCCAAGCAAACTAACTACTAAACCCTGCACAGCACTGGTCACAATGGACGAAACCACGGTCCGGTGCTGTTCATATTGGAAGACGCGAGCTGCAGCTGTCAGTATTTCTGCCGGCAATACGTTCCCGGGGGAAATGGACAACTCAGATGCGACGCAATTCGCGAATTGGGTCGCCTCGGCAGGGACTAATAGTAGCAGCGACGACATACACCAGCTACAACGAGCTCGCATTTCCCGTGGGTGACGAGGTTCGATCGTGGCTTTCAACAGTCGAGTAAAATGTGGCAACCATCCGTCACCTTCAAGTTTGGGGATTGGCTTCGCTCGAGTAATATGGGCGTCCAAGATAGCATGGAGAACTATGGCAAAATCGTGCGTAGACCGATGCGCGCAGTTGTCCGTTCCGACCCACCGCCAAAAAACGTTATCCGGAGATGTATGTCGATATAGGAGGGCACTGATGATTCTTACAGTACATGGTGACCACGATGTTTGGTGAAGAAGCGACTTCAAGTCGAGTTCACTTGGCGGAGCGTCCAATCGATGGGCCCAATGCGTTTCTGCCTTCTCTATCAAACTACTGATTGAATCCGGGCTACCGGCTTCGATGTGCTGGTGGCGAGCATCGTGACTATCGTGACCGATCGGTAAGGAGGACTCGAGCGCAGTTGCCACAATATCTTCCAGTACATAAAAGCCGGACAGAACTGGGCGGAGAGCTAGTAGCTGCGGAAGTCTGGATCGTAGTTTCCACTCGAAACTACTATCAGCGGACCCGAGCGACCGTTTTATTGAGACCAATAATTCGCGGAGCACGGAAACAGTGGAATAACTGGGCGTATCGCTCAGGGAGTCGGTAATAGAGTCGAAAAGGTCCAACAGTGGTTCAGAGTCAATGAACTGTATCCATTTAGTGGCGCTCGAAACCTAGATAGATTATTGAGCCCCGTATCCTTGATCGAGCCTTGGTGCACCTACATCGCTACTGCTTCGACTGTTGATGGACCTATTGATAGAAGCCACCCAGAACTTTGCTATTTCTGCGACGATAAGTCTGTCTTGTGCATCATTGGCATGCAAACAGTTGATGAATCGATTGAGAGCTATAACCCAGGTGAGCTGGATCAACGGGACAAAACATTCGCAATACCATTTTTAATATCAGATTGAATTTCCTCGTTCGTGCATATTTCGTGGATGGCTTTGATATCTCCGAATGTGTAGGTCTTCAGATTCATATGATCGTCAGACGACATGGCACCCTCGGCCTTCTGCAGAATCGAAGCAATCAAATCTAAAGCTCGGCACGTTTGTTGACTCGCATTAGGTGAGGTTAGTAAATGCGCTAACCAACTGGATGGCTCTCTTTGCGTTAACGAGAGTCAGTCCTTCGAGTAGACAGTCAACAAGAACGGCCTGCGGTTCTTCCTCAGACAGTGCTGAGAGGTCTGCATGGATGTACAACCACTCGAAAGGCAGGCTGTCAGCAACGGTTAGCCTTCGTAATATTGAACATATGATGATGCTCACCTAGTCGCGGATTTGGCATGATTGGAAACGACGTCGAATCCGTCCCAAAGTAAACCAGATGATAGGTCAAGATATTCGATGAGATACTGGCACGCAGGAGGGTAGTATGCCTCGATGATGGTCACTGCCTGCCTAACGTCTACGGTTCGCAGTCTGTTGCCAAAGAACCTAAGCTGATCAACTAATTCGAAAGCTTCGGCGATACGATCAGCCGGGGTCGACGCTGAGAGATGGTGAGGATGATATCAGTCAGTTATACGGTGTGGACGACTTACGGATGTTTCTGGATTGAGCCTCAGTGATGAAAGCCTGGACTGCGACGTCGCTTTCCGGCAATTGTCTTGGTAGATCGGCGCCCACAGCTCGCGATAGAGTCCTCTCTAACATGCTCACCTCCCACATTAGAATATCCTTGATACTGCCTTCCAAACCCTTGTTACTCGTGTCCTGGAAGATTTGAGTAACCTCGCGACCGAAGGCTGTCAAAAACTCCAAATCCGGGAGATGGCCCATTAACCGGAACACTAACTTCCGCGAGAAGGTTATGAGAGCAAGTGTGTCGGGAGGACTGAGCACTTTATGCTCCAATTTCGCCTTGAGTTGTTCCAGCAGCACCATCATAAGGGGACTTGGGAAGGCAACCTTAGCCCCGTTAACGAGGGTCTGCATACCTTCCATATAACTGTACACCTTCTTCTGACACCTGCGAAAACAGTCATCCAGAAAGTTAACCAGGCCTTCACCCTCGCCGTCCGGTAGGGCGGCATGCGGTGTGCTGGAATATCGCATTCGGAGTGTCGTTGGCATGCACCGTAACCATAGTTCGGGTTCAAGTGAATTCATCGAGCTATTGGCATTGGCTTGGAAGACGAGAGTCTGGGAGAGCAAGTGTGTAAGCGCCGATTCAATTTTTAGTCCGAATCGCCAGTATATCGGTATCGATATACATCTTCAAAAGCACGTAAAGGTTCGAGTGTGACGCGGAGCCTACAGAACTATTAAAGAAGGGACCACTTACAACCAAATGGGACATTACCGGATTTCGCGGACAAAGCAAAGGGGTCTATCTCTTGCAGCAACCCCAGAATATGCAACTGCGCCACAATGGCCAACCTTTGCGTGGCACTACGCTCTCTGGTTCGATCCACCTCGGCCTTCCCACCAGTGTCTAGGCTCGACAGCAGTTTGCCAACGTCGAACTTGGCTTCCATGGCCACCTCTGGCAAGCATTTACGGTAGAGTCCAAGGAGCTTTAGTGAGACCTCGCCGAGAAGTGCCTTGCGCAGACCGGCATCTTCGGGGTCAGCAGGCAAGCTTTCGGTATGATGCACACAAGCCATGATGACCTGGAAGTCGGGGAGTCGCTTTCGCGCTGCTCGAAGGATCTCCTGCCGCCTAAGACCCCCACTGACCAATGGATTCCTCGTCAGATGTCACTTCATCGAGACCACCGACACGATGCTGGGGCTCTCCGAGGGCAACTTCGACCTGTCTCCACACGCGTAACACGCGCTCTAGCTTATCCAAACACTTCACTAATGCCAAAGCCACACAATGTTGCACCATCGGCTTCGAACCGGGGCCACCCAAAAGGATCTTCGTGAAGTTGGCCTTGCTCGACAGTACAGACGGAATGATGTTCTCCATGATTGTGCTCAAAGGCGGAGGGGTGGGATGGTACATGACGTGAGCACCGAGCGTTACGGTGTTGATTGAGGGTTGTTGCATCACGAAACTTTGCTCTGGCACGGCGAGGGAAACAACAGAACCAGTGAAAGCGACGTTGGTGATCCATCTTGACGATAACCGGGGTTCCAGGGTTAAACCTGAGGTTGGCCAAAACCTACATGGCGACCGGGCAGTAAGGACGCGGCGGCAGAGACAGTGGTAAGGGTGCATGACGCCTCAAGCTATCTACTATGCAGGAAGTGGAGGACGTACCCTGCGACAAGCTCTGGGCACGCAGTCAATATCCTTAACGCCAATTCCTGCTGCCTTGCGTCCTCATTGACCTTCAACATCTTCAAACATTGGCCAGGACTTTATTGTAAATCCTTCCCTTCGATGGTCCAGCGCCTCTGTCGTTGGCGGTGGTCATGTTTTCAACATCTGCCGATTGATCGAGAGTAACGGATGCGTCCAGGACGCCGTCAATCCCACCTTCGATCACCCGAGGGTACCACCCTCTATCTTGAAAGCAGATACCAATCCCAGGTCGGGCGCATATAGCGAGAAGGAAATGGTGTATGAGATCCGCGGCAGAGTTTTCTTCGCCTTCCAAGACTTCGGAGTGATGGTAAAGCTTTATCAGCTACGCAACATACTTAGCAGTGAGCGGTCACCAGAATATCATAGCGTACCTCAGTTAATGCTCTTTCGTTGAAGAGCGCCACTTTGTCTTTGCGAGAAATCGTCTTATCGCACCACACACCTTCCCAAAGTCTTTCCAGCGTATAACTTTGAAGATTTTGAGAGCGTGAATACTAACCCCCTTGCAACGTATTTGCACTTACCGAATTACACCAGGGCTATCCGTTTCCATCCCCTTCCATATCAACGCTAGGGCATCTGCATACGGGGACGTGGACACATAAGTCTGCTTCATCGTTGTGGAGACGGAAGACACGGGTGATAGAGGGGACAACAAGAAAACAAGGGTAAGTGTTCGTATATCTGTCACGTATCTCAGCATGGTTGCGGAACGAAAGACATTTTTCCCGTACCGGGTTTGGCCAGGGATCCTTGGACGGTAGTCTTCGACCTGCGACGCATTGAAAGCAGCCTCATGATAACCTAGGGACGTGAAGTACGGCGACGAATACAAGAGCTCAGGTCACACCGACCTTGTTATCCCATCCGAAAGCTTCGATAACCTTTTGTTTTTCCCGACCCCCTGCAAACTCAGCCATTGCTACCCAAAGCTTCATACTGACCAATATGAGATCCGTGGTACTATTTCCACCGCCGGATATGTATATCGAGAGCCGTTTCGAGTAAACAGGTGCGAGCAACGCTTTTAGAATTGCGTGGCCATGTTGATGATATAAGTATTGCGACGAAAGGAGATCCAGAAGATTGGCAAGCAAAGACAGAAGCGGTACTAACAGCCGCGTCGACGTCGCAGGGGGGTGCGACGATGATGTATAGACAGAGTCCCATATTTGAAAGCATTGGGGACATGCAGGCGAAGCCACTAGGTATTCTTGCGCAAGTAGAATTCGAGCGTCGTCTGCAGGCACTCGCTGAGTCGAACCAAGTGGAATAGATGGTAAAGACAATTGGTTTCGCAGCGCAGTGAGCACTGCATGGATCGTCAATCTCGAAACTGACCTCGGTAGCAAAGGGGATACCTTCAATCAAGCCATCCTGGTCGTCCGATGCTGTCGTTCTCAGCGTACGCAATATATCATTCGCATCCTTGAACTTGTAGGTCGGTGCAGACGATGTCCCAATGCGATCTTGCGCTTTATCGCTCCTTGCTTTCCGAGCCATGGGAGACGTCGACTAGAGGGGACTTCGCGCTCGGAATAGAGTCGCAGGAAATTTTGAGGCCAAGACGGATGGTAGTTGATTATATGGTTGGTGCTCAGAACATAGTATGTGCTCAACGTGAACAGGACTTCTTGTTGTGGCCAAATTGTCGAGAATCAATCGAGGTATCATGTGCCCGCGCGTCAACAGGAGCAAGTAGGAGACAGGGGGTTAGAATTCCATAATCAACCATACACAATCTACAAGTTACTATCCGAAATTTCATAGAGATCGGGTCTGATATTCTCAATTCGACACCACTAGGTGCTCTCAGCGTTCTTCACTTCTTCCATCCTTAACCATAGTCCACCCTTAAGACATCGATGAGCCGTGAGGTTGATAGTAAACGCCACGAGAACGGAAAACGCACCTTAACATACATCGTCAAATGAGCCCCAGGGATCACCTTTTCCTTTCCCTTGGATCCCGGGCATTTTGCCCAGTCAGCAGGGGGCTTCGACCAGCCCGGTTGAACATCAGGCGCCATTTTGAAGTCGGAGAACCTTTGTAAGAGCCGAATCAGGAAGAACGATGATTCGTGGTAGGCGAACTACGGCAAAGCATAAGATCAAGGGATTCAATATGAATAGCATACGTACCTGTTGGCCTAAGCAAATCCGTGGGCCACCATTGAAGGGCAGAAATACTGAGAGTACCTGGATCAGTATCCATTGGTGATGGAGGGGATGCAAGCACTTACTGAACGGGTTCTTTGTGACGTATTTAACTCTGTCATCAAGGAACCTATCAGGATCAAACTCCAAGGCTAGATCACCAACAATGCCTCAGTCCGACAAGCAACATCAATATCATAATATAAGTCGTACCGTCCGGGCCCCCACAAATCGGTGCGGCGATGCATTAGGAACACACTGTAGCCAGCCCTAGTTGCCATAATAAGCCAAACAGAACAACTGTCACATCGTCTCACTTACTTTGTCATTGGCGGAATATAGAATGGCTTCTGACCAGGCGCCTTCGCGGGTAGGAGGGTGGCATGCCTCGATGTCCTGTAGTTACATTTTAGGACTCGAGCGCTAGGAAGTACCTTTCCCGATACTCACCTTGAATTGAACGGCCTAAATCGAGTATCGCGGTGAGCTCGTCATTCGTACTGAGAACGGCCAAGTAACTTACACAGCAGGGTAGAGGCGGAGTGTTTCTAGGCAAGGTCAGCTCTCCCGCGATGTAAATATAACCAAGGAAATGTGGCTCGCCGTTGATAAACGCGCGGAGATACTTCATATCCCGCAAATCATCATGGGTCGGCCGTCGGGAAGGGCCAACCTTTTCTAGAATTTCCTCTCTAACCCGTTTATGGACATGTGGGTTCTCCGCAAGCATGTAAACTGCGAAAGTCAGGGTGCACGCCGTCTAACACGGAGTACGAATTAGTAACAAACGTTGGAGTAAACGTGAGAGCGTACGGTGTCTCTGCCAGCAATCATGATATTCAAAATTTCGTCTTGCAAAGTCTTGTGATCTGTAAACTCTAAATGAGCACGATGACATAGCAAGTATGATCAGTAAGAACCTTGCGTGATCTTAACTAGATGATCCAGCAAGGTCTCTTCCTCTTGAACTTCCTTGGACTCGGCGACGTCCCCGACGGCAACACGGGCTTTGTGCTTTACGATAGCGGCCGAAATAATAGGGTCGATGAACCGGTTAACTATGGTCCTGTGCGGTAGTACGCGATCGTTCCACTCGAAAAGTGGCCAGTTTATGCCGTATCGTGCACGCAGCGACGTAACGTTCTGGCCCTCAATGAAAGCAGCGGCGAAGACATTCGCGGGGTGAGAGTCATTCGAGGAAGTGATGGAAAGTGGTGAAGAGCTCGGGTAAGGAAGGCCGGCTGAGAGAGAACGGACATCCTGACCAAAGAGGAATTCCGTGGCCGAGTCAAGGGTGAATCGAGACACCATATCCTAAATGCAAAGGGAATTGAGCGACAATGAGAGGGGCATTTGTGGTAAGTATCCACATGCCTGGAAGTCAATAGGGTATCCGTCGGCAAGCCGAGCCTTGCTTTGATTTAAAGCGTCATCAGCATGTCTGTCAAAGACGTCGAAATGGCTGATGCGGTCCTTGCTGAAGAAAGGGCGGGTCATCGACCGATGAAATCTAGTAAACAAACATCACTATGAGCGTGTAAATGTTGGGCAAAGTAATTTACTTCCAGCGGTCGCCTGATTTATTAGTTTAGAATATGTTCAACGGACAAAATTGAGATTAATTACCGTCAGAATTGAAAACGCCGGTGCCGAGCAGCGTGTTCAACTGCGTAAAGGAAACGGGTCCTAGCGATGTATGATAAACGTATGAACACGGTCATGAATGCACATTCCACTAACCTTTTTCGAAGTCATCGAATTGAGTTGCCAGGAGAGCCTATAGAATGTCCAGCCAATAAAGTCAGCGCAGGCGCTTCACAGAAGAGAGAAGAGGACTTGCCTTAATATACTGAGGTTCCGAGGTGAAGATCTGGAAGGTAAGGCGGTGTTAAAGTTGTCCAATGTACGGAAGTACTGAAGCATACTCTGTTTTCCGAGGAGATCGTCATGCTGAAAGTGTTACCATACTTCTCGCACCATTCCATGAATATATCACCTGCACGAAGACAGAATCAGAACGAAGTCAGAAAAAAGTCATAAATGATGGGTACCTGGGTATCCGTTCTTGAAGTTATTGACGAGTGCTTTGATGGTGGACACGCCGCCCCACGAAGCCTCGATATACGGAGGCATGACGGCGCCATTGGCGGCGGCAGCGTTGCGATTTGAAAAATTGGTGTACAATGTGGATAAGATAAGATATAAAGGGGAAGCGATGATGGAAGCCAAGAGGACGATCAGGCCAGAGACATGTGTAGGGTATAGCAACTGGAGGCCGTACGGTAAAGCAACGTATGTGACCAGAGATGGTGCCAAGATGGGCGGGAGATGCTTGAGAAGATGGACCAAACCTATTGGGATCGTCATGGTTGATTGAGAATTGGTTTGAGGGAAAGTCGGTTTTAGATGTCAGATTATAAAGGTCGTAACTTGCAACCGGATAACTCTGTGCCGGGGCCCTTCTGCGTAGGGATTCTGAAAGTACCCACACGTCGGTTCTCATGACCGCACGCGGGGGTACATCCTTGACTGAACCAAGCGCAAATCAGGTGTACATCGCCGAGGCCGAAGGCCATTTAGGGGTATATTAGCCGATCGGACGACTCGTACTTCTGCCGTCGGAACTCGTAAATGCGAACCCTTGCTGAACGCCGCAAGAAGATACGGTTTTCAGTGGAAGCGGTTGGCACAGTACGCTCCTTGGCGATGGTCATCTTGGTTTACGTTGCGGGGAAAATACAAATCGGATGTGGGGTATGTAGACCCTGAGAGGGGCATTCAGGGCGACCCCTATGTTTCCCCATCAGTACTAGTGCTCAATTTGCGCACTTGTGATTGAGGAACGACGATGCATTCAGGCTGTAAAGATACTGAGACACGCCGAGATGCCAAAGTGAAGCAACAACCGTTCACCGGCATACCTGCCTCCTGAGTTGCAACTGATCTTGTATCCTTCGTTCGAGAGTGTGAGCGATGCTGCACTGCACAGTAGTGCCCGCCAACGATCAGACATATCAATCAAGATGTCTTGCTCGAGCTGTAGTGACTGCGAGATGCATCTTAGTGCAAGCTTGGTCACTCGATCACATACAGCTACACAGTGAACCGACCACCAAAACCGCTGTTGACGCCGCAAAGCAAGGCTTCGTCGTGACTTTCACCGGCATCAAGGGCATTGCTGGCGGGATTTTCACTAATGTGAGCGCCGGCGGACTCGCGTAGTCAAGTTGTGCAAGGAACCACTGAGACCGGAGCAAAGTACTCAACATGGTAAATCTCGATGTGATGATTGATTAACTAGCAGACTTCACAGCTTCAACACCGACGAACGCTAAAGCTCACACCAATGATACCGTGAAGATATGAAGAGTTAGTTTGGATTGTGATGGTGACGAACAAATTATGTACAAGTGCCCAATCACGAATTGGTTAACCTTCCCACGACCCAGCCTACCAGGAAGGAAAAGACATAGACTGTCGAGGAGTACATATGAGATAAAAGCGTAGTGCGCCTGTCTGGGATGTGATCTACCGAAGAACAGAGTTGTAGCTATTAGGATAAGGCGTAGAGTGCATAAATTCGGCGTACGGTAGGCAGTAATAATTAGCAGCGAGGCGGGGAAAACGTCTATGATGTAAACTGGGTGCTCTACCGTCTACGACGATCATCAGAGAGAGCAATGAGGGAATATGGTTATAATACATAAGGGATGTTTGACTGTCCGAAATACGCGTCGAAATAATGGCTATTGGAGACTTAAAAATGATGACCGTAGCTTCTAGAACGGTACGGGTCGTTCTCTAGATGCGTGAAAGAATGCGCGGTGGAAAACTGATGGTTCGACCGCGAGCTGCGGTGCCGATGACGGTCATGAGAAGTTTCCAGATGCACAGATAGGGATAGCTGTGACCGGAGGGTTTCCGGGCGGCGGAATACCAGGGTAGGGGTTGTACGCGTTCTGGATGTATGACGTATACGGCGGGGGTAAAGTCCCGGTATAGGGAGGTGCAGGGTGAGAAACAATGGGAGAGGCATAGTGGAATTCGTGGCTACTTCCTCCAAGCATGCCGGGAATTGCGATGCTGGGCGTGTGAGGCACCGATTGGGATAAGCGCTGGGGAGGAGAAGGCGAAGGGCCGGGGTATCCCGCGCGGCCTCGCGATGCGTATGGGTTGGAGGAAAGTGGGGAGGAAGGGTTCGAAGTAATGGGGTGTTGATAATCGGCATCCCGAGAGACGTTGACAGGCGATGTGCCCAATGTTGGGCAGCCTTTACAATGCAGCGCTTGATCCTTGGCATTAATCCAAAGGTTACATCGTCTACATTGAGTGAAGTTGGAATGCAGGAATTCTGATGCTCCTGACGAACGGCCGTCTTGGACCGCAAGCTCCAACTTCTTTTGTTGGCGACGGTGGCTACGCAGCCGCGCACGCTCATCGTCGTCGAAATCCATCTTCCCCGCAGCAAAACTCGACTGATGAGCCAGATGAACGCGTTCCAGTACTCCCCTCGTTGATTGCAGGGAGCGCGGAAGCCACATCGCGACGGGGAGCAGTTTGTGCATTCTCACCGACACCCAAGAGGCCGTGATAAGCAGCGTATGTTCGCGTTCTATTGTCGCTATGTCGGTGGGGCATTTTTTGAAATTTCTTTCGGAGGTAAGGGAGGGAAGTGAAACCTCCAAGCAGTCGCGCCTTTTGAATGTCTGGCAGAGTCAGGTAACCAGACGGAGGCATACCATAGTAAACAACCTATTTGAGCAGTATTTAGTTTCATGACACGACTGCTGCACAGCAGACCCTTTCCTCGCAGGAAACCGAGGAAAGGAACCCAAAAGGGCATACAGCACAATGACGGGTCAGCGTCCTCCTAATGAATGTCGTAAGCGACTTGCGCATCGGTTGCACCCCGCTGAGCCTGCTTTTGAGTGTGTACACAGTCTGGATAGGTCTGTTAAATGGAAGCTTGCCTTGGGATCAGCCCATTGTTCGTCTGTGAATAGTCTCTTTCTATATGGGCATAGGGCTGCTCACCATCAAGAGTGGTCCGTTTTCCGCCTTTCACATCAAGCGTCTCAACTGTTATTGGTATACTTTGGGACTGCCTTCCTGGGATATTTACTCGCATGGGTTGGAGTTAAAAGCCGGCGGTACTCCTATCAGCCTCGAATGAGTCATCACGTTGGCGTGTATGTGCGAATATTTCGGGTAGGTCATGGAACAGCAAGCTACGGGGACGGATTTAGAAAAGGAGTGGAAAGGTGAGTCGCCCTTTGCGGAAAGCTGCCACGCAATGTTTATTGCTTCCGCTCACCAGTCCCTATCCGATTTTCCCAGCTCTTAATGCAGGTCTCGCAACGATGAAACAACAGCAGAGATATCATCAACGTCAATCAGATGATCATACACGTCCTTCGACTTACTCGATTATCATAACAAGCTGTCTACGCGTTTCTCAGGAAGATACATATAATCGATCAGTCTCATAACCCGTATTACGGTATCAGAATGTCTTACTGTTAACGTGCTGACAATGTGGAGTCACTGAAAAGGAATATGGCGGAGCCCGCTCCACCGGTCCTGCTAGACGACGACCAAGATATGGGAGAGTGCGCGGATCCGTTCTCCTCGTGGAATGGAGGAACCACTCTGCTCGGTATTTGTTCTCGCTAGAAGGATTACTCGCGGCCCGACGTGCTTGCAAGACCGCTAGCTCTGAGCGAGGAGGTTCGGAAATGAAGTACGGTTGCTACTACTTGGCGACGGTCGCCGAAACGGAGGCCTGACAGGGGTTGCACTGCGTGTAGTGAGTGTATTCTCACCGGGTGAGTCACCCCGGCATTTACAATAACATTGAGCTGTGCCAATAGAGTCTACTCACCATGACCGCCTTATACTCACTTATAACCCTGAGTCCGCGACTGACGTTATCCATCTAAGATTTACACTGGATGTGTCACCAAATACAATTTACAATTTACGGATATTACGAATTGCAGTCCTTGGATCTTACAGACGGTCTGCGGAGTCCAAGATCAGCAACCTATACTTGTAATTGATAAGGTGAGTACTCACCAACGTTAGCCAGATCGGAACAGGCTTCCTTGACACGCTCGACTAGGGTCTTCTCGCCTTCCCGAACCCAAACGCGAGGATCGTAGAACTTCTTGTTGGGCTTATCGGGGCCGTCGGGGTTGCCAACCTGTGTCAAGAGGTAGTCCTTTTTCTTGAGGACGAAGTCCTGTTAAAGATGGATTAGTGCGTACGAGATAAAGAGTGTATTCGAGTAACTTACGCGGATGCCAGCGAGGTAGGCGAATTGTGTATCGGTATCAACGTTCATTTTGACAACGCCATGGCCAACAGCGGTGGCGATTTCTTCCTTGGTGGATCCAGAGCCACCATGGAATACGAGGTACCTTTTGGGTACAATCAAATCGTACACTCAAGATAATCAAACAAGCACTTACAAAGGACGGTCTGCGCCGCCGATTTGCTTGCTCGTGAACTGCTGGTGGTCACCGAGGAGTTCTGGCCTCAACTTAACATTACCAGGCTTGTAGACACCGTGTACGTTGCCAAAGGCAGCCGCAATACTGAAGTTAGGGCCGACCGCACTCAGTGCCTTGTAGACGTCGTAAATGTCCTCCGGCTGAGTGTACAAACTAGCGTTGTCGACACCAGTGTTGTCAACGCCGTCTTCTTCACCACCGGTAATACCAATCTCCATCTCGAGCCACAGACCGATAGGTGCCATCCGCTTGAAATATTTGACGCAGGTTGCGATGTTCTCTTCTTTGGGTTCTTCGGAGAGGTCCAACATGTGCGATGAGAAGAGAGGTTCGCCGTGGGCCTTGAAATATTCCTCATCGGCAGCGAGCATACCATCGAACCATTGAAGCAGCTTGTGTGCACAGTGATCGGAGTGAAGGACAACAGGACTTAGATATAAGATAAATCTGAGCACGCATATCTCGCGTAGGGTCAAGATACGAAGACGCACACGCCATAAGCTTTAGCGACGGTACGAACATGGTGAGCAGCCGCAATTGCACCCGTGATCGAGGCTTGCTGCCGATCGTTCGACAATCCCTTGCCGGCAAAGTAAGCGCTTCCACCTTGGGAAACTTGCAAAATGATAGGGGATTTGATATCTCTGATACAATGAATGTCAAGTCAGTGGAGTTACGATTGTCGAGATGTCAAGGATAAAGACCTTGCTGCTTCTAGGACGGCGTTAGCGGTAGATGAGGAGGTAACGTTCTGAGTTGATGTTAGTACCCATTGAGGCATCAAGACGGCACGAACTCACGATGGCCTACAAGCAAGACGGTACTGAGTTAAGACGCGATAGCCAGCACCCCTGAAGGCAGACTCACTGGGATAGCAAACTAGGCCATTCACTTAGATCGAGGCTTACTTCTCGATATCACGGCACGCACCTTGTTCTCCTTAGCATAATCGAACAACTTGCGAACGTTGTCGCCGGTCAAAACGCCAGCCTGATGAGATGATTCAAGTTATTCAGAGACTTCCATCAATATGGAAATGCACATACTGGGACGATATCGAGGACACCCATTCTTTTCGACGCACGAGGTGGATGTAAGAAACAAAGAGGCGATGATTGAACGGAATTCGGGATGGATCTTAAGTGGTACAGTTCACGCTCTGCGGGGATTGGCGGAGATGGTGATCAGTACTCTCAATCACGTGAAGCGATAGCTCCCGTCGGTCCGCTCAATTATCCCGATGTACTCTCCATAAAGTCAGCTTGACATCCATCCAGTGTATATTTGCTTGATTTGAATTCCGTTCGGCGAAGCTCTTAATATTTCATACAACTTCCGTCCATTATATAATTCCTAAGAACTCTATCAGAAATCTATCCTCGCCTCTGCACCGGAGTATCGGGACACCCCAAGATCCCGGAATTTGCTGGAACACGGTGCCAAATCAAACCCACCACTACAGGCGGCTCCCCGATATCATCCTCTGATACTTGCGGACTATACGAGTATTACTGGGTGACTGGAACGTTTCTAGGCTCTTCTGGCGGCCCGCGTTGAAGTGTAACCTAAATCTGGTACCTCCAAGCAACCTTTGACGTCAATAGATAACTATAGGAACTCAAGAACTCTTTATGCATAAAGATCGCACTGGGAAAATTTACAAACAGTACTAACCTTGGACATGAGGCTCCTGAGTCCCTGAGGACCGTTATAGGAGCTTTAAGCGCTCCGTACCTAGGAGTGTGTAGCGTTCAACTCGGACGATCCTGGCATGAGCAATGCTGCACGATGGCCACGGATTTCTGGGCCAGTTCTCACTAGTAAGTGGATGCCATCCTAGCTCTGCCTCGGATACTCTATTAACGACCACCATCAGTAAACGCTGGATTGTCGACCGCGCAACATTGAAGCAAGCCAGAGCTGACGACGTGCAATACGTTGACGACCCGGAATACCTTGACTTCTTGTCCATTTACTTTGCAGATCGTGAGTCGCATCGCACTCATCCTTGCCCTCAATTTCATGCTATCTCCTCAGTAATTTCCAAGCTTGGGAAGAAGCTATCGCTACGACAAAGAGTAATCGCTACGGCGACAGTCTTCTTCAAGAGGTTCTACTTGAAGAACCGCTACTGTGAAACGGACCCATTCATTGTCATCGCCGCCTGCTGTTATGTCGCAGCGAAGGCGGAAGAATCCCCTGTTCACATAAAGAATGTTGTGACAGAGGCTCGATCACTTTTCAGCCGTACGTCCATCAAAAGAAAGCCGTCTGAACGATATACAATAGTTTTAACCTCTAGAGGATATATATGGAATCAAAACTTTTCCCTCAGATAACTCAAAACTCGCGGAGATGGAGTTTTACTTGGTGGATGATCTTGAATGTGATTTGACGGTATTTCATCCATACCGATCACTTCTGACACTATGTCGTAAAGAGGGGGACCACGAGGAGGAGGAGGCTGAAGCTGGCGAAGTGGGTGTTGGGATTGGAGTGGATGAGGGACCTCGATACTGGGGGTCTGGCGATGGGCAGCTACAACTTAAAGAGGGGGCTCTACAAACAGCATGGTAAGACATCCATTGATTCTCTCCACGTTTGAATGAAAATGATTTTATCTAGGTTCATCATAAACGACACATACCGATCTGACATATGTCTTCTCTATCCGCCTCATGTAATCGCCGTCGCAGCCATCTACTTGACGTTCATACTTGACAAGAACGCGCGAGCTACTGTCACGCCTTTATTGCAATCATCTGAATCGTCGAGCTCGGATCTTCCCCAGCCGCGAAGGTCTTCGCGACAAGCCAACCATGCCGACGCCTCGAAGAAGGTTCAAGATCCTATTGACTTCCTCGCTGGGCTGAATGTCTCTTTCCCACTCGTTGCTACCATCGCACAAGACATTATCGCTTTGTACAAACGTTGGGAACGTTACAAAGAAGACGAAAAGCCGTCTCCACTTGGGTCGTTGAGCGCAGGTATGAAGAGGTCTTTGAGCCACAGTAATGCGGGGACACCGAGAGAGGCGAGCGTCGGGGCTGACGCCATCGTTACTCCCGGGTTTCTGTCCAGCCTATTGCTGAAAATGAGGGAGGCCAGGTGGACGGATATAGCTCACCCGGGCAGCGGTCGGCCGGTTGCGGTGAACAAGATGTTGGAGCGGACCCAAGCCGTGGGTTGATAAAATCCTGTGAAGTACGCCTCCGCTCTGGCTTTTACGAATAGTCATTGGGTTAGGTCCTGGGTATAATTATCAAGCCTTTCACGAAAGCACAAGCCAGTTACTACTGTACGAGAAAAATGGTAAAGGCATAATGAAAGAAGACGAAGGTATACGACTTTTAATCATCAGGAGCGAATGCAGCCATCCGGCGGACCACATGTGGTTTTTCCTCCAGAGCCATCCCCATCCTCCCCTCCGTCGTCTCCCCGGTTTGAGTTGCTATCTCTTTCTGGTGTCGACGTGAACACCGTGAACACCGAGATTCGAGTTTCCTCGTTGTCGAACAGGAGCTACATATTTACTACGGTAAGTATTTGGGACATTACGAGACCACGGGAGCACAGACGCTGGCTTTCTCGTTCATCATTTGCCGGCCTTTCTCTGGGAAGGATAACAGCATAATTGGGGTGAGTGATTATCTGTTCGGTGGCAAGATAAGCACATACTGATCACGGCAGTAGGTTGGGTATCATCGTGGTTGATGACCCTGCCGAAGTATTTTATGCAGTCTTCCCTGTATTGAGAGTGTACGCCCAGCGAAGTCAGAAGCAACATCGCAACCATACAAGGGTAGTCAGTTAACCACACACCTATATTGCAAACCTTTGAGTTGATGCGTGTGCCAGATAATGTCGACGTCGACCGGCGGCACATAATTCCCGAGTGGAAGACACATGAATCGGATATACCGGTTGATTGCCTGGCTCCATAACAAATCATTTTCTTCATAAATCGAAGCTTCCTGGATCATGCGACGGATTGAACTTGACTGTTTCATCACCTAAGCATGACCTGATTAGACGAAACAACGCCGAGAGCCGCAATCTTGCTCACCGATTGGACGAGGTCGATCGATGCCATTTGGGGGGTTGCATCATAGTCATAATGGTGTGCCGCCAGGTAATCGAAGGGCATTCCGGTTAAACCTCTCCAAGCCTGACTCTGCTCTACGGATGGAACGAAATCATACGAAATTTGGTCGACAAGTGCTGCCTGCAAAAACGGTGATTACCCAGTGCGTCACGCTTTGACAAGTTGACAAACAATTTTATCCAGAGGCATATGGGTTAGGAGCTGTAATCCAGTACCAGATAGTGAATCCTTCTCGTAGGACACCGGTGACAACATGTACGCATGCCACACCATCAAGACGTCGAGGGGAGGCACGTCCATCTGTGATACGGCAAGGTCGTGGCGGTCGTGGCGTTTTTGAGCACTCGCATGCAATCCTGCCACCCAAGCGGTGAATCGGACAACAGCGCTGCGAATAAACGCCTCGGTCGTTACGGATGGTTGGGGAGAACCGTCATCTTGCCTCCGAGGTATTCCTCCAGGCTGCAAACAAGTCTGCAGCTTGTGGATCGCGCGCAGGAGTAAAACATGAGCGGAAATGGTTGAAGTGCTAAGAGTGAAGTCAAAGAAATTTGGCAGAGTCATCGTGGGTTGATGTTTCTCGTGGAGATGCAACCGTACTTATACTTATGATTCACTTTTTCTGAGTTCTCTCGGTGCCACTTAGAAGGTAGAGTAAGTTTAAATGAATTGGTGGCGTCCAGAAAGCATCAAACCTGCTCAGATAAAGCCGCCCTCTCGTAGCCCCATTAATGATCAATGGCATCACGATGAAAGTATACCTGTTAAGATTGAATTTCTTTCATTCACGTGGCAGCAGACGTTCGGGTACTAACACTTTGCTTCATAGACATAGTAGGAAGTTTTCGTCTGTACGTCACGCCAAGGTATGACCATTCCGGAATATTTGTTTGCTTGAATGTTCAGCCTCTCAGGGATCCAGCATCGTGCCCACAGCACCAGATCAGTTAATTGAATAACGAAGCCTAGCCAGCGCCTGCTGCTATCAGCTTCGCCTTGCATTTGGCATCGTGAAGCTGTTGAAAGATCTATATGGGTCTCTGCGGTCCCAGACGCTTGGATTCGGAACACATAAACTGGAATGAACACGCTTCTCTTGTCCCCCAACGTCCGCCACCGTGTCAGCTGCTTGTCCTCGAACTACAGTTTACGTATGTAGGCAACCTAGTACCTCATCCGCGGCACTTTAGTTCGTTCCGCCTACCCCGGCCCCGTGCTTACTGCGCTGCTTCCACCTGAATCATTGAGGCACAATTTCGCTCTGCTGTCATCCTAGTGGACTCAATTTTAGCTTTTTAGCGATATTACTCATACAGTCGACTCTCTTATAACCCATACCTATCGGTGGACACCAAAAAGTATGGGTTATTAGAGTATGGGTTGCCTGAGAGCGCTTGTTGGGCGTCTATGCCAAATATACAACAAAAAAATCAAGGACATTATGTACGCCATTCTACAGCCTATCAAGATGTATCTACAGTTATGTACTGGTAGCAAAAAAGCATCCACGATTATATGAGAGCAAGAGATTATATAAGATTATTTGAAAACATTATAAAGGTGTAACGGGTTACTTGAAAGGGGTTGCAACGGGGGCATCGGTCGCGGAGCTTGGGGGTGCAACTTGGAAAGTCGGCCACGGTGGATTATGGGTTACGAGGGCCATGGGTTATAAGAGAGTCGACTGTATCTGTTATTTGTAGTGCTTTGTTGATTCCTCAGCGCTCAGCGCTCAGCCCTCGGCTATCAAGAACTTTGAAGTACACTGTGAAGGGCTGAAGATTCCGCGAAATGCGTATCTCCTAAAGCTGATAGGGGCAAGTCAGCGCCTAGTCAGCGCCAGTGACACGTATATTCGTAACGCTGCGGCTTTGATCAAAACTCAAACTCATTCACTTCGCCAATGGCTCGCGCTCATAGCATTGGGGCTATCAGCTTCATATGCGGTATACTGTACTTTCTAGCTTTTTACGAGTTTGTCTCGGTGCCGCTGGTTGACAAGAGCGTCTCTTTTCTCGTTCTTCCTGTGGTATGTTGCCGTCCTCGGTTTACAGCGCGCCAAGATATCTTACCGGAAATTATTGCTCTTGCAGCTGCCGTGGTGGCTCCTCGTTTCATTTGGATCATACTCACTGTGGTCGATTGGTTGGGGCCTGTTTACGTTCAGGGATTGCCCAGAGGCTTATGCCGAACTTATGGATGTGAGTCCCCCCATGATCCCTTAGTTGGCACGAATTCATGTTGGATCCGCTTACTAGGAAATTTCGCAAGCGAAGAACGAACTTCGGGCTAAAGGTGTAACTGTGGACTAAATATTGCGAGAAGTCCGATTGCTTTGCTTGTATATTCGTCACTGTGCGCGCGGCCTTGTGCCGGCTTACTACCACTTTCCTTTACAAGTCAAGACATTGCCACCGAGGGCTGAAAATACTACGGTGTTGCCTCGAAGATAAACTCGCGCAACGTTGAGGATCCAACTCGTTCGTCAACACGAAGCCAGCATATCGATAGAAAACATAGAGTGCGACGATTCTTAGGAGCGACATATAACCTACCGATGTTTCTCCCTTAGAGGCCTATTGAATAGCCGAGAGGTAACATTGGCTTTGACATTGAGGTCGTTGATGACTTGGGCATCAGAAGGTGCACTTCGGTGAAAACGTCACAGTGCTCTAAAAATGGTCCTGGATCTGTCGGATAGCTTTGTAGTGTTAATTGTGTTTATCGAGTCTCTTCCCGGTACCTTACTACCCGTGTAAAAGTACACTGTTTGAACGACCATCCGAGTGAGCGCTTAGACTCCTACCTCCTGAATTCTAGTTCGCACGATCTTTCTATCTGCGCATACCAGGCTCAGGGAGCAATCTCAGTACGCGTTTGTGCTTTCCTTCACCATCCATTTTTTACGCGAACCGAGTTGATCTCAGCCTGAAACGACGGCGAAACTCACGCACTCAATCCACAAGTTAATAGAACTCAAATCATAAGCACAGCTAGCTAGAATGTCGATGCAAATCCTTGGAGAACAGGTGCGAAGTGAGCTAGCTGTTTCCTGATGTTCTACTGATCATTTTGTCCAGGCTACGGAAGAGAAGGCTGAGAATGCGCGTCTCTCATCGTTTGTTGGTGCACTTGCCTTGGGCGATCTTGTCAAATCTACGCTGGGACCAAAAGGCATGAACAAGATCCTGCAATCCGCCTCAACAGGAGAAATAAACGTGACAAACGACGGTGCAACTATCCTAAAATCGATACAGTTAGACAATGCTGCAGCCAAGATCCTTGTCAATATCTCGAAAGTGCAGGACGATGAAGTAGGGGATGGGACGACCTCTGTGACTGTGCTTGCAGCTGAGTTGTTGAGGGAAGCAGAGAAGTTGATTGCCCAGAAAATTCACCCCCAAACGATCGTCGAGGGATACCGGATCGCGAGCATAGCAGCTCTGAAGGCGTTGGAAGGGGCGGCGGTAAATAACGCGTACGTCGCTGCGATACATTATCGGGATCTTACACTAACGCGACTTCCAGAGCTGATCCTGAAGTCTTCCGACAAGATCTCATCAATATTGCACGTACCACCCTGTCATCTAAAGTCCTGTCACAAGACAAGGACTACTTCGCCAACCTAGCTGTAGATGCGGTTCTCCGTTTGAAGGGCTCTACCGATCTCGAGCACATCCAGATCATCAAAAAGGTCGGCGGAAAGCTTGACGGACTCATATCTCGACGAAGGTGCGTATGCTATCCGGAATAGGTTCCATGTAGTAACCTTTCTCAGGCTTCATCCTGGACAAGACCATCGCGGTCAAACTCACCGAAACGGTTAGAGAATGCCAAAATCTTGATCGCAAATACTTGTAGGTTGTGGTCTTCTGCCCATAGCCTTAGCTAACATATTCGATCAGCCATGGACACTGACAAAATCAAAATCTTCGGGGCCCGAGTGAAGGTAGATGGCACCGGAAAGCTTGCTGAACTTGAGCGCGCGGAAAAAGTGAGCAACCTGCTTGTAAGGTCCTGAGTGACACGAGACTAACTTACGCAGGAAAAAATGAAAGCCAAAGTAGAAGCCATTGCTACCCACGGCATCAACGTGTTCATCAACCGTCAACTAGTCTACAACTATCCCGAATCTCTGCTTGCCGAGAAGGGTATCATGGTTATCGAACACGCCGACTTCGAAGGTGTTGAACGGTTGTCACTCGTCACGGGCGGTGAGATCGCCAGTACCTTCGAGCGCCCCGACCTTGTCAAACTTGGGCGTTGCGAGCTGATAGAAGAGATCATGATCGGCGAAGACAAGGTAAATGTTGTTCATTGATATTTGACATGTAATGCATTAACTACAGCTCACTCTTCTGGTCCTAGCTGATCAAATTCTCCGGGGTAGCCGCTGGTGAAGCTTGCACAGTCGTCCTTCGCGGATCAACGAATCAGATGGTTGATGAAGCCGACCGTTCCCTACATGATGCCCTCTCAGTCCTCTCGCAGACGGTGAAGGAGACGAGGATTGTACTTGGTGGTGGCTGTTCGGAGATGCTGATGAGCTGCGCCGTCGACGAGGAGGCGCGTAAAATCAAAGGCAAGAAAGCCATCGCTGTTGAGGCATTCAGTCGTGCATTGCGGCAAATACCTACGATATTGGCCGATAATGCTGGATACGATTCGTCAGACTTGGTTTCAAGATTACGTGCGGCTCATTACGAAGGCCAATCGGACGCTGGGTTAGGTGTGTTGGCATACCTCCTTTCTATGAATCCATTTCATTGAACGGTTTGAAGACATGGACCACGGTTCAATAGGTTCCATGAAGCAACTGGGTGTCACGGAGAGCTACAAGCTCAAGCGTCAAGTGGTCCTAAGCGCGTCTGAAGCCGCTGAGATGATCATTCGGTGGGTCTTCAGGTTCGCGATTCTCGGCGATCATACTGATGCTTGTATGTCCAGTGTTGATGATATCCTTCGTGCCGCACCACGGAGGCGCGAAGCAGTGTAATCCTGAAAGCAAACTTAATACACGCCTTTTTATACGTCGAACACTAACCAAGCCGTGAACCAAATCATAATCAATTCCAAACAGATGGAGATACGCATCAATCGACATCGTTCGGATAGCAATATCGCGAACCCGGGGTAATCTAAAAACACGGACCATACATAGCACCGGGACTGAATCACGTTGGCAAAGCAAGCGGGAAAGAATCACGTAACCGGCGGATGTCATTCAGATATGTATCATGTGTTACCAGCGGTAGTTGTTGTGAGGGCGCTTCGGTATCCGCTCGTCGTTTGTTACCTTTGAATAAGCCTTCATCAACGGCACAAACTGTAGCATTGGCATTGGGAAGGTTCCCATTCAGCAGGTACTCCCTGATGTTGCTTTGTGTACAACTCGAGACGGCTGACACGGAACAGTGCTTCAAAAGAAATCAGCTTAGGCGCGCAAATCGGAATGTAGGATGGATGCATACACCAGGCGCGTCTTGCATCAACACAACCGAGCCTGGAAACCATTTTGATGTTTTATGAGCGCTGACATAGGGCCGTAAGTTTATGTATCAATTTCATCAAGGAAATTAACCCCTTACGCCCATAAAGGAGCCACAGGATCTGAGCTGTTGTCAATATTGAAATTGATATCGGGATGTAATGCGAATACACGTACCCGCTGTATTGCTGACAAGCAACAGTGGAGAGCTTGTCCTTCCCCCAAACTTTGCTGTGTATGTATTAGAATACAGCATGTGAAGAATGTATGGCGACCATACTTGGCAGTGTCCTCTTCGTTCTTACGCGCCATCCCCTATTTTTGACGGGATGTGAGCAACGACATGATGGATGAGCGGGTGTCACAGCTCACGAGCATCGTATTCGGACGACGGCCCATAATTCTGCAAGGGTTGTGTACTCAGTCATCTTCTCGTAGAAACGGCGAAGCTCTGCCGGAGAATCGTGTACTTCGTCGCCATCTAGACAATGCAGCGCCGTTCCAGATTCATACTGATTAGAATACTGGAAGTCCTCGGCGTCTGCGCACTCGAATCGAGGCCTGTTCACTAGAGAATAAATGGTGTCGCCATTTCCTGCTTTCAAGTCAGCTAGTCCTTGGGCCAGCGGCTCAAACATAGTGAAGGGAGAATAGAGGGCAGTGAAAACCGCTCGTCTCAGCAGGGAATAGTCGACCAAACCATACGTTCTAGCCTGGTAGACTGGAACTGGTTGAGCCTTTACCATATCATACAATCGATCTAAATTGGATGCGATTTCGGTGGCGTTTGGAGCGTAGAACGCACAGCCGGTTGGGCCGGCATCTACACAAGCCTGGAAGAAGTGTTGGAGGGTCTTGTTCGTATCAAGCAAGTTGTTTGACCATAGCGCTGTCATTTCAAAGTTAGACCCGACCCACCAGACCACTTGGAGACTCACTTGCGTAGTAATCCTCGGCGTCAATGACACCTAGAGCGTCAGAAATCAGTTTCACTGCCAAACATAGTCTTGGAAGCGAGCGATTTACCATCCAAAACCATGCGTCCTACATGATCCTGGAGAAGAAATTAGTGACCATACTCCCACGATGCTGGAGATGTTCATACGGGGAATAGCGTCGCAAACACGACGCCGAGAATGGTTCCCCATCTAAGCTCAGGGCCGTTTAGTCACAACTATGACACGCGCGATTGAATTGAGCGCACGAGAAGCCCCAGTACTGCAACTTGTCATTGCCATTGGCTCGTGCTATACTTAGCATGTCGCGAGCGATATTCTCCGTGGTGACGTGTCTAAGCGTCCCGTCGTCTTGATCTTCGGCCAAGTGTCCCATGAGCTGAGCCCGAGCTATGCTGCGTGGCAAAACTTCGGTCGAGGAGTTCAAAGCGTCAGGATATTCGCCATCCAGCCAGAGGGCCTGCTCTGAGTAAGTCCCGAAGAACTTGACTTGAGGGGTTGACCGTCCAATCCCTGGACAAAAGTAGGTTATGTTTATGGCAATACAGATGGACGTGCAATTTACCGCGGGGGGTCCAAGCCTATGATGTCAAACCGACCGTCGAAGATCGTGGAGAAGTGAAAACCCACTTCTCAGAACCAGACTAACTCCGCTACCGCCAGGCCCACCGGGATTGATGATGAGCGGCCCCTGATATGAGGGCGACGTCGTAGGAAACAGAGATGGAACACGAATAATTGCCAATCCTGCCCAACCACTGCTCGGGTTTGTGTAGTTCATCGGTACCTGGCTCTTCATTTCAGCTTCGGGTCTTTCGATCCTACCGACTGGCTGACCTTCAGACGCGTACATTGATAATGTTTGTAACACCTCTGCCACCGAAATGTTGAGGTTGCTTCCACCTGACCTTTGCTGAGTACAGGTGATAGTGTAATCCAAAGAAGTATTTACTGAATTCCAGTCAAATTTGTCTCCTTGCGAAGTCTGCCAGAAGCACTGGGCAAACACGGTCAAAATGAGCGTAAGACCGAGTATGGCGTGGACGGTGAGGAGTTTAGTCATCCGCTTCAAAGTTGGGTGCGAGGAGAACTGTGGTAAGGAACCATGGCGGAAGTCTAGTTTTCTTTACACAAGACTGCGCGTATTTTCGAATGTCTTCCATTCGGGGGTTAGGGAGTTGCGCATCATTATTACCATGTCTGGCGATTTAACAGCTTTCAGTTAAAACGTCCGTTTGAATTATTATTAGTTTCACTTGGTTTCATGAGCGCCAGAATCGCTAGGTCGTCCAAAAAAAGGCTGAACGTGACATTCCTTTCCGTTTGCCTTCCGAGATTATGTATTAAAGGAGCGCCTATGGCACTCCATACCTTGCTTTGTTGCGGTTTGCTCAATACTTTGACACTCAGCAACTGACGTTGCCAGTGCGTTTATGTGTACGTACTCCTATTGTAAGACGTGCGATGGGGCATCATGTAATGCACAGACTGTTTCGCTGAAAGAGGAAATTTGTGGGGGGGTGGGGACCTTGCTAAAGCAAGGTAACCAGTATGTTGGAACTGTCCCGATTAGGATGGGGGGGGACAGGACCCTGTCAGGAGGGTGAGATCACGTCCTTCCTATCTAGGAGCATATTTCCCAGGCCCCTAGTCTCAGCGCGCGAAGTTGAACATATTACGAAAAACGAAAAGCTTTTTCCACAGCTTAGTTCAAGCCAAAGGCGAACCTTGATATATAGGTGAGAGGCTAGTGATACATCATGCATGATGGGTCGCGTTTGTATGATAGATTGCCATAACTGCGCAGTTAATACGGAAACTACGCATCGAAATCTTCAATTTCAAGCTGAACAAACGAAATACTCTGGATACTACTACTCAGGACAGATGATGTTGGTGACATTAGCGTAGAGTGACAGGAGTCCATGAAACTACATACCTAGTAATGTGCGTGGCATCTAATGATTGACCGTCTAGGCCCGCAGATAAGGACCAAAGGCCCCAAGGTTCGCTTCCAGCGGGTAGTTCATAGAAGTAGAACTCTTGCGGAGGTGTGTCCTGAAACGTAATACCAGCGCCTGAAGGATAATCAATGCTACCGCCAAACTAGCGGGAGAAGCAACTCATGAGGTTGTATGTACTATAGAAGGACTTTTCGTTCACATCACCTACCTAAGATCAGGTCCGAGAGGCGTAGATCACCATGACCTTGGCCATATTCGCGAATCACCTGTGGCGCCAGCCGTAGGAGGAGTTGAATCGCACCCGCGCTATCAGCAAGCATGTGCCCATTCAAACGACGCTGTATAGAGGCGTTATTGGTGTTTCGAAATGTGTACCTGAAGAGATGAAAATCTTATTCCGTCAAGCAAACGCTGATGATGTGCATACCTTGTTGTGTTCCCAGGTAAGTTCACGATGTCATCGTCCTGAACGCTAGGGAGGGTGAGCGTTACTTGGTCTTCAATGATGGCTAGAGTATGACTATCCAGGTGAGAGGTGTCTTGAATATTCACCAGGCGAACAAACTGTTCCTCTCGAACGTAGCCAATGTCGAACAGTTTGGCTGCCCACGCTTGCTCGGGCGAATGTACATAAAATGTTGCAAACCTTCAACAGCCAAAAGCCTTTTGCGTATGGTAGGAAACGAGGCCGTCGAGTGCGGGGAGAGGGCGTCACTGAGATCCAATATACGTTGCACCATAGAAGGAAAATCAATGCATGGATCCCATGCGGCAAGTCGTAGCAGGGGCCTAAGATGGGCAAATGGGCGGCGCTCTCCCACTGCTGTTGACGTCGAAACATAGAGATTAGCGCTTAAGCAGAAACACCAACCTCGTCACCCCCACCTTTCCACGATTCGAACGGGAACACGGGTTGATCATCAAAGAAAAGCTGTACATAGAGTGGTGCGTCTGTGATAGTGATGTTATGATTTTGGAAATGAAGTACATACCTGTTCCACGAGCATATAAAACAAACCCAGAAGCCTGTCGAGTTGATCTTGACGTGGCTTACCCCTTTCTGGGGCCTTCATTACTACATTTCGACCGAGGACAGGGGACCCTTGTTGATCAACCATGAAGTTAGACACCTGCCGAGACTGAAGTTTGAGCGGACATCTTGCTGTCAACGAGTTACTCGTACTTTTGCAAATTCATCTAACTCAGTAGGATGGAGTTGAAAGTGGGTTCCTATATGTCTGAGAGCAGACTAGGTAGTGACGTGAGCTCAAGTGGGTCCACGGAGTATAAAGGAAGATGTACCGATACACCTCGAAGCTACAGCAATCAGATCAGCTACAATTGTGTCACAGGTAATTAACTTACAATATTCAGAGCGCTAATGAACGATCCGCCTACGCTTTGTTGTTGTAGACGCTGATGAAAGATGCGAGCAGCATTGCCGAATTGAGCTACAGTTAAAAGATTTAAAAGTTTGGAGTCGAAGAGAAGGAGAGAACATAATCACCGCCTGATAATACGACGTACGGATGGGGATGGCCAGTTGGTGAACATCCCAAAAATTGAACGATGCCGGGATGCCTGGACTCACGTCGTGAGTACGAACAAGAGCGCGTGGAGTTTCTCTACCTTAGGACCATCCATGTTGCCCTCTCTCGATTAAACTCCTGTGATCGCGTATCAATGGGGATCCGCGTTGGACGGACATGAAATTGCCACCTTTAGTGAATCTTGGTCTTCATAGTGGTACCGCTTGCATATGATGACTTTGTTATTGTATCGTCCACGGATTACGGAGCCATGTTTGAATCCACTGCCATTCATATCTACATCGTCCTCAATTTGATTTGAAGGAATGACCTCGGAATCCTGATTCCAGTCGGTTAAAGTGAGTAGAACACCGCTTCCATGACGAGCGTACCCGAAATAAATCATTCGAATTTATTTGTCTCGTTGACAGCCCGCTGGCCTGGCCATCCTCCAACCGTTGGCTGAGACTTTGAAGTAAAGAAGAAATATGAAGCGTTTCTTGGATCTAGGAAATATCTCAGCGAGCGGCAAAAAGCCACGTACAATAGCCTCATGCCTGAAAAGATTTGAATGTGTCTTCCAGGCGCGCTGTCTGGAAATCAATTTGCTGACGGATGTAAAACCGTTTTAACAAAAAACATGAACCACGAGAACTGGGATAATTGATGCATCAATTTCGCTATGTCAAGGAGCGTCCTTATTCTCACAATCAGAACAGTCAGCCCTTGGTGGAGAAGGAGAATTATCACTAACTCGGATAAATAGGTGATGTTCAACTCAGATATTGCGGATACGGGGGCTTGATTCACGACCGCAAGATAAATCGAACCAACGATACTTGTTGCTCTTGTCGCGAGAATAATGCATGATTCCTTGAGCGCCCTGGCACTCTGTAAATGGCAACATTGGTTGATCTGGATATGCATGATATGATAAAACGGCCTACTTCGACTTCAGCCAAAACTTTAGTCGCTGCTGACAGCACCGGTCCGAGGATAGGTACAGGAGCAGCAGATACAATGTCCAGTATGGCTTTGGAGTTGGCGAGTACGTTATCTGCAGTTCGATTGCGAGCAGCTGACATGGTGGCAGAAAGAGTGAGAGGATAGGTACTTACATATTCCAGTCTCCTTTTCTGCTTTACGGTGTACTGGATTGGATATAATTACCTGGCGACTGGCTGCAATAACCCATATAAGCCAATAACAGCTTCAGCTGCTTTCCACGATGCCAAATGCGAGATAACAACACATGTTCTTCATATTTGGCCGCTTGTGGAGGAGATATAGCGCTAAGATGATATGAAGGGCCCTGAACCGTATATGTTTACGGAAGAGGACGCGAATGGCAAGGGCTTGGGAATATTGAATAGTAGAGGGATAAAAGAAGAGTCGCCAGGGCAAAAACTTCTTGCTTCGAATATTAGGGAAGATCCTGTGGTCATGAGGGGATGTGAGATAAAGGACATACCGAAGTCAATACGAAGCGGCACGTAGGACAAGACCTCTCGACACATTAGAAACCACAGATGTACCGCCCGATGATCGTCGTACAGCTTGGACTTGGATATATCTGGCTTATCAGGATCTGTTCCCATGTTTTCAACGCGGCTTTATTCTATCAATCTAGGGTCAAGTATTTTCGGGACGCCAGTATGTCTCAGTCCTTCAACGAGGCGCCCGCAAGATGCCAGCTGAGCAACGGAATGGGTAGATGAAATACGAGTACTATAAGTATGGCCGAATGTTGAATGAGGGAGCAGCAACTCACAATGACTCTACTAAATTTCTTCGACTTCACCCTCAATACGTCCACCATCTCGGCCCATGTTTTGTTCATGCGCGCGATCCACAAGCTGCAGGCCAGCGTGCAGCCGGGAGGAATACCTCGGAGGTATGAAGATGGTGCTCCACAACCATCTGAGCAGACCGTGGCATTCCTTCGCAACGCTGTTGTGCGATTCACCACTTGGGTCCTGAGATCGCCAACTGGTCCCAGCATAGCCCGCGGACTCACCGTAGGCGAACTCGGAATTCCCCCCTCGACGTTCTAATGGTGTGGCATGCGTATATGTTGTCCCCAGTGACCTACGAGAAAGATTCGTTAGCTAGTGCAGGTCTTCAGCTATTGACACACATGCCTCTGGACAAGATTGTTTGTTCCACTATTGATAGATGGATATGACGATACTTACCGTTGCCACAGGCGGTACTCATTGACGAGACCTCGTATGATTTCATGCCTACTATGGCGCAGGACGAAGCTTGGAAGAAGCTCACGGATATGCCCTTCGACTGCACGATGTCGCACGACTACGATTTCGATGGTATGCCACGCATTGCGTCCATTGACCTTGGACAAGCGGTGGGGGCAGTTCCACCCTTTCTACATGAAAGTATGCTAAGCCAGGTATAGGTGATGCGGCAGTCTAGCTCCATTGGCCCAATGATCAACGAAGCTTCGGTTTATGAAGAAAATGACTTACCCTGGAGCCAGACAGTCAACCGCTACGTCCGATTCATGTGCCTTCCACTTGAAGCGCCGGTGCCACCAGTTGACGTTGATATCATTTGGCATACCCATCAACTCAAAGGCACACGATACAGGCGAGTGATAGCCGCCGTACGTCTCGATTGGCTCACGTTGATCATGGACACAATTTCCAGAGAGGACTGCATCAAGTACTTTGGCAGAGTCATCAACCACGACGACTCTAAGCCTGCGGACGTCGTTAGTAAGTGCTACGCGCCTTGACCGTGCAACCTAGGCACTCACCACCGTTGCCTGCAGGAAAAGGCCGGAAGTTAATGAATGAGCAAGCAAAGCTCCTGTATGACAGCGCAGATGCCAGTATCACCGTCTTCGCTGTCTTTACATCTACACCAGTAGACGAAGGCTCTGGAAATGGTGGAGGACAGGGCGGTGGTAATGGGGGAGGAAACGGGGGGAGAAGGTACTAAATGCGGAGGGCCACCATCTGGTTGCGTACGCTATTGATCACGATTCTTTTTTTGGTTTAAACATCAGTTGCTTTGAATTATGGTACTTTACCTACGCCCAGTAGTGAGCTCGACGGTTATGGGCGAATGAAGCATTGGTTGGACGAGTCTCTGGTGTTCCTTGCCCATGGGTCTGCTAGTCACGCCACTGAACAGTGGTGCCAACAAGGGTAGATACCCGACTCTCTAGCCCTACATCCACAGAGACTCCAATCACGGGAGTAGATAATGTGGTAATAACGCAAACCTTGTTTTCAGTAGTGATTGTCCGTATCTCCCCCAGTCGCATTTGCTCCCTTCTTGAATGTTGATCGCGCAAATGCAAAGCCGGCCTTTGGCTAACCAGAGATTAATTGGGCACAGGAGCAGCCCATTGGAGGGATAGAGACTGACAAAGCAACTTACTATGAATTGAAGGTTATCGGCCTACTGTTTCAGACTTTAAGAAGACGGGGCGTGGCAGACCAACCGCGAGTAAGAAAGTGGTCCGTCGAGGTTGATCCGTTGATTAGAGCAGAGACCAACACGGCATTATCGTGTTCGAAGTACTGGACTCTGAAGAGGCGCACGCTGAAGTTAAGGTGTCAAGGAATAAAATCCCACGGTCATTATAAATTACTCACGGTCAGTGCACCTATCAGGTACAGAGTCGCAGTGGTTTCGTGTTCATCATCATATTCTTGACACGTCGACGCGGACTTTCTCTCGTAAATTTTGTCTCCTCAGAGGCCAGGCTGCCTTCAAACCATACGACAGCCATGTCGGGCATCGTACGAGCACGCCGCCCCGCTTCTCCCCCTCCGAAACTCACCCAGCCTCCCCCTCGACTTCCGCATACCAGGCAGGATTACATGGATGCTGACGAGCGCAGGCTTGCCGCATCGCAAGGATTGGGGCCTGGTCGCTCAAAAATATATCCTCTAGGTGGACTGAACGTGACAAGCGGTGAATGGAAGCTATTGTTCTTGATTGTTTTGGTCGCAGCCGGTGTTCGGTTGTTCAGGCTTTCGAAACCGAATAGTGTGGTGTAAGTGCCTTGCCGTTATGCTGGAATTTAATTGAAGGGAGTAGCTTTGATGAGGTGCACTTTGGCAAGTTTGCCGGCAAGTACATCAAGACCCAGTATTTCGTGGACGTGCATCCCCCTTTGGCGAAGCTGCTCATTACATTGGCTGCCTTCGTCTTCGGTTTCGACGGACAGTTTGACTTCAAAGATATCGGAAAGTATGTGCCCGTAACCCTCGACTCGGAATTCCATCTAATGATACGGCCCAAGACTGTATGAACATGTTCCCTATGTAGCTATGCGAATGGTCCCAGCATGTCTCGGTGTTGCCACTGTTCCCTTGGCATATCTGACGCTGCGAGCCCTCGATTGCAGGGCAACGACAGCACTTCTCGCATCCCTCTTCATCACTTTCGAGAACGGCATGGTCACACAGTCACGACACATCCTACTTGACTCTCCACTCATTTTCTTCACCGCGTTGACAATATTCCTCTGGACGTGCTTCTCAAACGAAGATAAACATGAACCTTTCACCGAGTCCTGGTGGGCATGGCTCATCTTAACCGGTCTGTCCTTGGGCGCCGTCTTGAGCTGTAAATGGGTTGGCCTGTTCACCGTCGCAACGGTTGGCTTCAGCACTGTCTACCAACTCTGGCTCCTTCTGGGGGACCTTAGAGTCCCGCCAAGACTCTGGATGCGACACTTTGTTGCTAGGGCTATTTGCTTGATCGCTATACCAATTGCATTTTATATGTTCATGTTCCAGATACATTTCCTCATCCTGGAGAACTCCGGTGATGGAGATGGGTTCATGTCCGCCGAGTTCCAACATACACTGGGAGGGCGTAAGATGGATGATACATTTGCTGGTACGTCCCGTCCCGTCGCATCCATTCTGTGCTAACGTCGCATTAGATGTCGCGTTTGGCTCTGAAGTCACTATTCGTCATGTGAACACGCAGGGTGGATACCTACATTCGCACCCACATACATATCCAGGCGGAAGCAAACGTGAGTTTTGTCGTGTACTAACCAACACGAGATTTTACCCGACCGACTTCTTTCCAGAGCAACAGGTGACGCTGTATCCTCACCGTGACGGGAACAATGTCTGGCGTATCGTCAATGCTACTAACGACAGCGAAGAGCCTTCAAATTGGCAAGCTCTTCCTCTTCACTTCGTCGCCCCCAATCTACGGGTCAAGTTCAACCATATCTCAACCGAGAAGCATCTCCACTCCCACGAAATCCGCCCACCGGTCTCTGATGTTGAGTTCCAGAACGAGGTCTCTGCGTACGGTATGCCTGGCTTCATGGGCGATGCCAACGATGATTGGTTCGTCGAGATTGAGCACGGCGACAAACGGGATCCGGAATCTTTCAAGCGTCTCCGCGCTTTGCGGACAGTGTTCCGTCTCAGGCACGCTCTGTCTGGGTGTTACCTGTTCTCGCATAAAGTCAAGCTCCCTGAGTGGGGTTTCGGCCAACAGGAGGTGACCTGCAACAAGAACGCGGTCAGGGAGAACTCACTGTGGTTTGTCGAGACGAGCAACCATATAAATTGTACGTGTGCTTATCTGTTCGCTGCTTTGCGTTGCTTGTTTAACGTGTCGACGTTACAGTCCCAACGAACGCCCAGAAAGCGAACTATAAGAAGCCTGGGTTCCTTGCCAAATTCTGGGAACTCCAGCAGGTTATGTGGACTACAAACGCGGGGTTGACAGACCGCCATACATACGACTCTCGTCCAGATTCGTGGCCAAGATTGCGCAGAGGAATAGTGAGTCGCGTTTCATAACTCGTCGTTACGCCGCTAGATAATCTGCGCAGAATTTCTGGGTCAAAGACCACAGACAAATTTACCTAATCGGTAACCCGACGGTGTGGTGGTCGAGTACTCTAGCGGTTGTTGCCTATTTCGCCGTCCGTGGATTCCTTATTCTACGTGCCAAGCGAGGATACAGAGACTTTGATAATAGTAGGCGAATGCATACGTCTATAAAGCACCGTAGGCTAACCTTTTTGTAGCCAAAGTCGTGAAGTACGATGCTCTTTGCGGGTTCCTCGTCATGGGTTGGGGTCTCCACTACTTCCCCTTCTTCCTCATGGGCCGACAGCTTTTCCTCCACCATTACTTCCCTGCCCTTTACTTCGCTATCCTTTTATTCTGCGGTGTATTCGACTTGGTCACTTCGACTTTACGGCCGAGAGTCCGCTTGCAGATCGCCGCCGTCCTAATCATCATCGCGATCTGGAACTTCTCATACCTCAGCCCTCTTGCATACGGCAGCCCATGGACTAAAGCCAAGTGCAACAACGCCAAATGGCTCAAGACTTGGGATTTCTCTTGGTGAGTCCGCACCCGATTGTCCGCGCGTGCGTCTTACTTACTCGTGTGCCCTCCAGCAACGACTTCCTGGACGATGTAAGTGTTGAACGATTGAGCGTGTAGATGAAGATCTAAGCGCGATTTTTAGTACTCGCAATACGTCGGCAGAGTTGCAGCCACTCCTCAGAAGTCCACCGCTCCCGCAGCAACGATCGGGGGTGAACCTGGTGGAAGAGCAGCCGTCGTCGTAGATGACGTTCCTGCCGTCGAGGAGCCCCATACGTCTGTAGCAATCGGTCAGGCTGCCCCTGGCGTCGATGTCTTTGGTGTACCTGCCCCCGACATCAAGAGCGATCACCTCCCACCTCCTCCACCTCAAGTTCCAGAGGAAGCCAAAGAGATCAGCTCGGTAGAAATACCAAAGCCTAAAGAACCTGAGGTGATAGGAGGTCCCGAAGAGATGCTTCAGGCTGCCAAGGAGAAGACTTTAGCTGGGAAGGAGACCACCGAAGATCCCCAGGCGGGAATACAGGTCGAAAATCTCGAACCGTCTGTTCCTAAGCCGCAGCCAACACCTCCAGCTCAAGCGCCGCATGTAGATGCTGAGGGCCCCATCGTTCCAAAGGCTCCTGTCGCCGCACCACCTGCCGGTCCACTGGGGGAGGCTGATATGGAAGCGGAGAAGGCAGCGGAAGATTTGTACCCTGAGGCGGTTTAAAAGTAGTCTTATGTTATATCTGTTTCGGTTTCCTTAATATCACGGATCCGCGGACTGCTTTCCACAAGGCTAAAACACTAGCTACGTCTCTGTAAGTTGGTGTTTTTTGTGCACCACATCCTCGAGATAACGAAAGTCCTTCGAATTTCTGTGCGTGAAAGTAAGTAGAGAAGTCCAAACTAACATACATTAACTATATGTCTCGTCTACATTGCTTACACTCTCAAACAATGCCGCCTTTCTCCTCTTCAGTCAAACTGTCATATATCGGGCAGAGATTTGACCAAGATTCTGTAATATATGAGGCCGCAGTCCAAGGAGAACAACACATTTCACTCACGGGGAGGGCGCTGCCCTGCAGTGGAGGCTGTGTCTTCCGCGAAAACTACGGCTAGGCCACTGCGTCGACCGACAGCATTAGTGGCAATACACCTCAAACGATCTTTGCACTTACATCTCTAGATGCCAATCGATGTGGCTAGCAATTTATTGGTTATTCTATAGCCTTGCCAATGCGACTTAAATCACTCACCAATGAAGGAACCTTAGATGAGGTTATGTTATTAGAGCTCAAAGGTAGTTAACCGACGAATTCTTACCAAGGCCCAGGATTATCTGTTTTGAAACGGATAGTGACATTATCGCTCCCCGTTCCGGTGGAAACGACATCGCGTCGAACAGGGTTTTGGTAGTTATATGTTGAGCTTCCTGCACTTCTGACCACGTCAAAGGCATGCTAGAGATGGATTAGCGGAGTGCGACAGGTTTTGTTTATTAACTCACACCATGCAAGTGGATCGGATGCTAGTAACCGTTAATCACCATCAAGTCATTGTCAAGTAGTCGATGCTTCGGATAACTCACCGGGCCTCCGATCGCCAAAGCAGGGATGGAGAGCTCTACAACTTTGTTGGGTGGTAGCGTGTAGATAGATCCAGGAGGGAGGAGATCAGCGGCAGAGGATGCACCGCTAATGATTTGAAGGAGTACTGGGCTGGTCGGGGACGTCCACGGAGCACCATTTATCGTGAATTGAAGTGTTGGGAAATCGAAAGCCATAGCCAAGTTGATGCTGACATCTGCATTGCCAACACCGGGGACGCCAGGAGCACCAGCGTCACGAAGGGGGACAAGATTGGTTTCAGTAAGAGGATTCGTACTGGTTCCTTGCGTTGTTGTCGGATCTCGGTTGGGTGCTCCATAATAACGAAGAATAGCGGAGTTGAGACCTCCCTCGAAGCCTCTAGTCCCTAAATTAGGATTTGCACGTATCCAGTAATTTTCGATACGCTGGTTGGCATGTAGAACAAACGAATACCGTTGACCTGAAGAAAGGATCAACGCACGTTAGTTAGATGAATAATTGTGACACATCAAGAATTCAAACCTGCGAAGATTTGGATACTGTCAACTTCCAAGGGCTTCGTATTGATGCCATCAACTTCGATAATGGTCATCTTGTGACCGTCAATGGAAAACGTGTAGTTGGGGTCGCAAGAAACAGAAACGAGACGGAAACGATACTTGATGCCCCAGAGAACGCGGATTAGGGCCAATGGCACAGTTGGTCCACCAGCGTAGCGGCCTCTGCCGTTTATCAAGGTGCTGTCTGGGACAGGGACGAGTCCTGCCTGAGGGGCGACAGTGTGATACTGTAAAACATGTAAGAAATGTTCGTGAAGGTATCCTGGGATCCTTACCCTGTAGATTATTATTAGAGAAAAGTGAACGACTGAGTAAAACATGGACTTACCAGTCCGCTAAAGTAATCACCGTATCGTCTACACGTCCTAGATTAGCCCTAACACACATTGAAACACTCCATTCTCACCATTATCCACAAGATATCTCAATCTATGGGGGTCTAAAAGGTCGTAAACTACGAAAGCACCCCTGAGGCCGTCGCAATATTGCGTAGATAGATGGGCATGGTACCCTGACGGAAGGTAATCAGTAATCATTAGTCTAGACGGGAGCCATACTGCACTCACAGAACGTTCCTGACGAAAGGAATGTCACCTGTCAACCAGCGAACTATAAATAGGAATCACTAGACTGTGATGCTCACCAGCTTGATCTGGAACACGAAAGTCGTACAAAAAGCTATCCCCTAGACACAATGCAATGTTATAACTTGCAAATATGTGGTACGAGGACATACCTGATGCGATAGGACACTGTGTAACAAACGCTGGACCT
Source organism: Pleurotus eryngii var. eryngii (assembly GCA_029467805.1). Classification (NCBI taxonomy): domain Eukaryota; kingdom Fungi; phylum Basidiomycota; class Agaricomycetes; order Agaricales; family Pleurotaceae; genus Pleurotus; species Pleurotus eryngii. The sequence continues at coordinate 503,152 of SZVJ01000009.1, read as the reverse complement.
ATTTGATGAGAAGGAGCTAAGGAGCCATTTTCCCGGGTAGTTAAAGGGTAATACCATTTGCCCATGAAGACCCCTCTTGGAAGAAGCCATGCCAATGCTAAAAACGGTTAACGAGTGATGGCGTCAAAGGGAATAGACCTTACAATGCTTGTGGTCTTCAGCATAGATGTGTCTGATAATTGGTTGATGACATTGAGGCGGAACCGGCTCCCCTACAAACTATAGTGATCAGTCGTTTATATCAAGGGAGCCTGGTAGAGGCAACCTTGATTCCTCGTATGAGTGGCCCAATGACATCGACTCCGGCAGCCGTGCCTGCAAGCACACCTCTTGAATAGACATATGAGTAAGAGTCCAGACACAGAGGTAAAGTAGCGCTCACGATCTTTCGAATCCGTCGGGCGCGATAACCTACAAGATAATTTATCATGAACTGAAGTGAACAGAGTATTAAGTCGCAGCAATACCTTGTTGGCGATATATATGTCTGCGTTGTTCCCGACCGATGCGCCATAGGCATTCGCTATAGCGAGGACCACTAGGCATGCCAGCGCGCGGACAAATGGAGCCATATTGTCTTCGAGGCCTCGAGAACGAAGGTCAACTAAGACTCAACAGAGTGTGGACGCGCTTTATATGTCGATCAGAAGTAGAACCCAGTCAGCGGTTCAGCTCATGCCTTCCATACTGTTTCAAGCGTTCAGGAATCTGAACATGTATTCTAAGCCCTGGCTAGATCCTTAAGGGAGGCAACGGAGGCGAACATCATGGATTCATCTCCTAAAATCTAATTGATTCACATAATGTGTCCCCGGTAGGGACGGCGTACCTGCGAAACCTCTTGTTGTTTGAATGAAAGAGGTTAGATGGCTTAGCATTTGCGCTCGTTTTGGAGGAATAAGTCTGCTGTACAGCCTGGGCGTGAGCGGTACGACTTATTTGGCAGCGTAAGCCTGCACAAGCCATCAATATGTCGATTTGTCCGGGGATGGTCGTCCGCGTCGGAGAACGAGACACTACCATTGAATTCAGGCGTGTCTTGTCTGTCACTTTCCTGTCACCCTAGGTGTCCGCCTCGAGGCTCGAGGCTCCAGGCCGTTTAGAACACCGGCATTGCCTCCCCGTTTCATGTTTACGAACCCTGGGGGAAAGGGGAAAGCTCCAATCGGAACCTGCGCGGTTTGAGTATAGATATGTGACTGCTACTGGAGACAGGTACTCAGTTCTCTTCCCATTTGCAAAAATGTTGTTCTTGAACGCGCTCGCCTTTGTTTCCTTCTTCGCGATGTCGCTGGCTGTGAGTCTTCACGATGAACGCAGCCCTCTTGATTGCTGAAAGCCCATTAGCAAGAAGCGCCGGTGCTCACAGCGGAAATAGTCTTCCAAGAAATCGTCGACGAACCTCCTTTCCTCGTCGCAAGAACGACGTCAACCACTTGGACACAAAGCCCAAGCATCATTGAGCCGGATACGATCACTACGACGACGCTCCCAACTGGCGTTTGAAGGTACTTTAGTTCCAGGGTAGAACATTGGGCGAGTCTGAACCTTGTGGTAGAACCGCTTGGTATTCCGCAAGGGGAAAAGTCACCGTCTGATGTAGACTGACGAGGCGGTCGTTGGGTGGTCAGGCCCAAGTATGGAATGGATTTTGTGCGCCTGGACTCTGGAATGAGAAATTTGATATCTAATATTCATCATGACTTTGACAGATGAGAGAGTCCCCCTTCAAACGTTGTCGGGGAGTTGAGTGGCGTGTTGAATTTTATCATCAACAGAAAAAAATCCCAGCGTAACGTAAGTGTCAAGTTCAAGTGCAAGATCTGTGATGAGATGAGCGAAGATAACTCACCCTTGGGCCTCGACCTTGAGAACAGAATGTGTAAGAGAGAAAGAGGAAGAGGGAAAAGGTTAGGATTTCGACCGTCTTAGACAGGAGCATAGGGGTACGTCAAATAAACCCTAACGTGTATATCTTCAAGCTGGAGTTCGCGAGCAAACGCAATATGTCACGCAAATCTCGAGACCTTTCGCATCGTCCCCTCGGAGCCTTACGTTGCGATACATGCGACTCCGATGAGTCTCTCATACTAGCTTCGCTACCAGTTGTTAAGCGCGTACAACCTTGCGACTGGCGCAGAGCTTATCTGGTCAGCAGCGTGTGTGAGTTACAGCCGGCACTGGTCTTGCGAATGCGGGCTCTGATAGGACCCGTGTCGTAGTCTATCTGGTGCACAAGAATGAAATGGTGTTCAGTGATCATGAGTGAATCGCGAAGAATGGCAAAGCGAGATCGTTGAGAGTGACCTTGTCATCTCGAATTGAGTCAACGCAAGCGTATGGCTTGATAAGTCGATCATCCAACAGACTAGGACTCGTTTGGCATTCACCACCTCCATGTTGCCTCTCCCTGTTGGCCTTTCTTCCAATATAGAATCCGAAAAATAACGTCAACAATGACCAATGCGTCTGCGATGCGACCAGCAAGCACCGTTGACGGCAAACATCTTGAGCTCACTATGATTGCAGCACCGTTACCCATCATGACCATACCATCTTCGTAGGTATCACTGTTGTTGGCTAGGTTAGAGGGATACGGATGTGTTGGCGGATTCCGTCCGTAGACTTTTGGCACGAGCGTTGATTAATTGATTAGTTGATTGCTGTGTGGATCTAGACGGTACCGCGGTACTGGTGTCGTTGAGTCTTGCGTAGCGGGAGATCGTTCTGATCAACGACCAGGCCTTCGTTCGTCGACATCCTTGATCTATCTTTGCCTGTTAAAAGTTTAGTAACCTCTCCCAAACCAGTTGAACTAGGCAGGATGCCCTTCTGCTCACTGATTCAAGGCAGGTGCTGGTGGGTGGTGTTACGCCAGGGCATTATTTGGTTGGCGGACTTATAGCTTAAAGCTTTAAGTGCGCCAAACAATCTTACGCCACAACAACCCGAGAAGTTCCAAACTGTATGGTGCGCTTCACCTAGTCACCACTAAGTTGGAACAAGAAAAATGAAGACATCAAATCCTACTCAACTCACTATTCCTTTGGGCAAAATACACTACATAGCAAGGAGAAAAAGATCCCCAGACCGATTTTTGGTAGCTTCAAAACTGAGGGAGTTATTTTTTTAAGTCGCATCGATTTTGCGTCATCACGTGCACTTGCCATATACGGATAATTTGTAGTTAGGGGTAGCTAGATATGGTAATGATATGATAAGATAAGAGATGATAAACTACTGATCATATAGCTGCGCCAGTCTTTCTGAGATGCGACAATGTGATTTATATGTCCTCAAGCTGAATTTACGGAACTGGAACTGTGCATCCTTTGCCCCCAATCATCCCCTGTAAGCATCCATCCAACGATGCATGCGGTGTTTCCATTTTCGGGTTGTGGTTGACACCCCCATCCCAGCGGCAGACTTCAGAGTCACTTGAGCCTGAAATCTCAACTGGCTTCTCTGCCAGCTTCTTTGCAAATTTGGCATTGTGAGCATGAGTGGCAGCAACAAGAATAGACTTCTTTTTACAGGCCATTTGGATGCTTATGGTTGAAAATTGTGTTTTACAGACTATGTACTATATTTTTTAGTGTATCCTGACATTATTTGATACAATTTACTTGAATATATGAGGTTTGATACTCTGAGCAGCTCCCCTGACTACCGCAAAAAACTTCTCACTGACTGATTTTGCGCTTGTTCCAACTTAGCGGTGACTAGGTGAAGCGCACCATAGAAAATGTACCGCAAATTAAAATTGCTGCTCGTGAACACGATAGGTTACCTTGCTCGTCAACGGCATGCCAGAACAGGAGTGCGTTTGCTGTAATAAATGAAGACGTGAGAGTATACCATAGAAGAAGCGGATTATAGGTCATGAATCAGAAGAAACACTCGCAGACTACTTAATCACTTTCGAGACGTGAAACGACTTCGGAGAATGCTTGATTACGCTACATACGCAACATGCAACCAACAAGAATTACAACTTGAGGATTCTGAGCGTCTGACTGCCCTGCATGGAACGTCAATCATGGTGTCTCCAGGAAGATGTTTTAAGGATGTGTAGTGTTTCTAATGCCATTTTATCGAATGCGAATTGCTCTACAATGCGAAGAGAAATCTAAGCGACGAAAGCCTTGCCCTTCTCGATGTTCTTCTTCAACTCAGGCAAGCAAGCCTCAAGGAGCTTCTGCTCTTCAGCAGAGAGAACACCGATGGGGTGGATCTTCTCAACACCGTTAGGCTGGAATCGATTGTTAGCAGGGGTCGCTAGGTTCTTAATGACATCAGGAAGCTTACGCCTAGTTCAACCAGAGAAGAGAAGAAGTCGATCCCTTGGTCAACGAAGAGGGGGCTCTTAACGAAGGAAGGGGTGATAACACCCTTCTCGCCGTTCAATCCACGGAGAAGAGCGTTGGCGAATTTGGCACCGGCATAGGCCATGGAGAGGGTAGCACTTCCAGCGCCGTCCTTAGCCTTTACGACTTCGTCGCCACCGAATTGAATTCTGTGGACGAGCTTGTCGTACACTTCGCCGGTGATGCCCTTTCCGTACTTGGTTTGCGAGAGGAGGGGAACAATCGTCGGGCCACTGTGTCCTCCAACGACGGGAACAATCGTTTCTGAGGGGGAAACACCAGAGACACCAGCAAGGAAACGGGCGGCACGGACGACATCAAGGGTTGTTACCCCAAAGACGCGTGCTGGGTTGAAGACACCAGCTTTCTCGAGAGTAGCAGCGACAATGGGGACGGTGGAGTTGACGGGGTTGGAGATGACGAGAATGTGAGCTTCTGGGGATACGCGTGCTACCGAAGCGGCGAGGTCGCGGACGATAGAGGCGTTAGTCTAGCCGGCGGGGTGAGTGATGGCTGAGATGATGAAATCGGCAACATACGTTGAACAGGTCGTCACGCGTCATCTTCACATTCGCGGTATTAGGGCGGATCATCTACGCGGAGAAACGGAATGTACTCACTCCGGGCTATGAATAGTGCGTTAGTCGCGAGCATTATAGCAGCGGATTAGAGGACATACCTTCCTTGGGACACCAGCGGGGATGACAACGACCTCGACACCCTCAAGGGCCTGGTCTAACTGGTCAGCAGCATAGCCGGTAACCTAGAAATCCAACCATTTCAGCATTCCGTTCTCTGACTGAACAAAGGAACCGCACCTCGCTTCCAGTGTCAACGTGGCTGACATCCGCAGCGACTCCAGGAGCACCACGAATATCGTACAAGCTCAAAGATGTCACCAGTGGGTCGCTCTTAAGCAGCAACGAGAGAGGTTGTCCAATTCCTCCTCCAGCACCCAAAACAGCAACTTTCGTCAATCTTGAAGCAGACGACGAGAAAAGTCTGGATGAGGGGGCGGCGAGTGTGCGGGCAGCAGTGCGAGCGAACATTTTGAGTAAGTGATGGTGGACGGAGGTAAAAGAAGAGCAGGCCAGGCCCGAAATTTCTCGGGGTGATGTTCGTGGGATGCCGTGAGACAAATCGTTTGCAAACTTTTCCCACTCAGGCCAGTTCGGCTGTGACTAACTCACAAGCCGACGTCGACTTAGATTTCAGAGCTTCAACATAGCTAGTGTTTAGGATTCCCTGAGGATAACTTGCACGGAACAGTGGAGACACTTACAATCAATCAGGGCCCGGCGCACCCGCAAAACAGTCGCGTTTACCTCGTAAGGTGAATCGCTGAAGTGACTCAGATGGGAGCTTGTACTAATATGTTTTTTACTCGGGAGAACCTTCCTTAGCTCCTCTTCGTTACTGCATGAAGATGGTGCAAAGGAACATATCACCACAAGGACGTCTATCGTTAAACGTTCAACACCACGTTTTCTCAAATCCTCAACCCCGGTGAGAAGTCCGTCGATTGGGAGCGATTGAGAACGAGACGGATCGTGTGAATCTGCCCAAGTAGAAATGACAATATTTTCTACCCATATACAATGTTTTCTTTTCCTGAGATCCTGCCTTGTATTAGAAATTCATTAAAAAACTTTCAACAGATATCACAATATTGGTACATGTTGAAATCAGTTCGCAGCGAGCGGTTGTCAGGCGGTAGTGATTCTCCTAGTTGATTTCATACGATGATGCATGGTAGTATCGTTTGAGTTCGTTTATTTTACACGCTGAAATCTACTACTACAGCTAGTCAATTCCAGAGCCAGATGTTACAACTGGCCGTCACGCGTCAGGCCGCAATCGTGTGGAACACCAATACCAGAAATCGGCGGTAGCGCCGTGGGGTTAGTGACGGTGAGTTATCCGATTCTCTCCCATAGGACATTCTAAAGCTCAAATGAGTTCATCAGTACCGTTTTCACGATCATTCGAGTGCAATTTTTAGAGTTATCAAGAGCTGGCATCGGTGTACCGACTCCGTGCACACCATATGCATCGGCATGCCGCCGGCGTGCAAATTGCCAGTGCATAGGCGCGAGGCTTTTTCTGAACTCGTTGACTACGCTATCAATCAGAAACCCTATGGATTGGCCATATCCAGCATCCTGCTCACGCCACTGCCGCAGCGGCACCTATGATGATCAGTTCACGGAATCAAGTAGAAAGGTATAAGAATACCTGGGTAACTGCGTGCCCATTCTATCTATATGACTTCGAAAACCCTCATCATCGACAGCGCGGAAACTAGTCAAATTCAATACTCTGCCGGTTGGGACTTTCTTCCTGGCAACGACAATGAGTACCTACATACCATTAGCCATACCACGACCAAAGGCGCGCAATTCACGTTTGGTTTTAATGGTCAAGTCTGCTGCTTCTCGCCTACATTCTTACTCTAGTAACACCATTCCCTTTCTACAGGAACCTCTGTCAAAGTCTATGGTTCTTTATCAGTGCGCAATGAGGATATCGCTACACTTCCTAACACTTCCTATGCCCTCGACGGTGGTCTTCCTGTCCTCTTCAATGGGAACCCTTCCGCAAACGACGACCACCATTATCAACAAGTGTTCTACTCCTCGCCACCGCTTCCATACGGAAATCATTCTCTCGTCGGCACTTGCGTAGACGAAGGGGGTAAAGTGTGGATTGATTACTTCGTGGTTGAAGTGCCCAACGATCCACCCGCAAATACCACGGCATCCGAGCCGCACCCCGTGCACCAGAATTTTGTCGCTGAAATACTATGCGGTGTCCTTGGAGGGCTTCTCTTCTTAGCAACAACCCTTTCCATATATCTATGGTACCGCCGGTGTCGAATGATCAAAACCATCGGAAGCCAATCAATCGAGGAAACTGATGGACCATTCTCACCGCCATATTCTATGCCTGCACGCAATCATGATGATTTTGTTTATGTAGAAAGCCACAAGTCATCTATACCCCAGGTTAGCATTGAAGCCAGATTCCGCTGGTGTGATCCGACTGATTTCTGTCACGCTAGCGGTTCATTTCGTCGCCGCCAGGATCTACGTATAGTACTGTTGGGACATAATGTGCGTAGCTTACTTTGGGATTGAATCAGGTCCATCGCCGTATGAATATCAACGAACGACGTTGTTCAGGTTCAATCAACCCCCACGATTCAGACTCTGCTCGATGACGATTTTGCCTGCTTATTATCCACCCAATAAATCATGGATGCACGTACTTATATCCCATTGTATTCGTATCACTCTACTACTCTTCATTATTCATTCCTATTTTTCCTTGACCGCCCATGGGGCGTGTTGTAGAACCCTCGTTTGCGATGGTGGCAGTGGTACAGGATGCTATGTAGAAATAACCGTGTGCCCCGCGCTCTTAGTAAGCGCCCCCGCCGACCCTCTGGTCCCATAACAAGCTATTTTGTTCTAAATTTCTCAGCCTGAATCGAACATGGTATCAGCCAAGCTTCAGCAAGGATGAATACCCAAGCCTCCGGAGCTGTATTTGTACATTCATTGCGGCCGTCAAAATGAATGGAAGTCGGACACGGAGGGCCAGTTCACGAACTGCGAAATGTTGACCAGATGGCCATCGCAACGGTCTCATAGTAGCTGTCTGCGCTAGCCTTGTAAAAGCCACACACTAGTGGCTAACCGGCTCACTAGTACATCCCCCCTTCACCTGTCCCCAATGGCCACGACTGCCCCCTTTCCGATGATACCCTTCCCTCTCCCTTTTTACGAGTAGGCGGTCATTTTATTTGCAAATACTGCGAGCTGACATTCTTCCAGTTCCTACGAGATTGATCCTCAGTGGCAACTAAAGTTCACGGTGATATGGGCTTTGGCGTTGGGGGTCGCCACCATCCTTTCGCTACCGGCCATTTTTCGTTCGATACATCCTAAACAAATACTAGTCGGCCTACTCGGCCTACGGGAATGCAATGCAGCAGCAAAAAACTATGCTCCAGTGTCGTCAGTCGAGTGCGACGTTCCGGCGTTGGTTCTGAGTGACAGCCGACGTCGCAATCGTGTCTACGGCTTCTTGCGAGCGATTGGTTCAATATGTCATCTAACTCCCCCAAAACTTGGCTTGAATCTTTCACATAGTTCGTGTCTACTATGATGTCCCCCCAGCATGAATACTGAAGCATGCCCACAGTGGTCTTGATTGGTGCCTACCTTGGTTTGTTGGGTTACTGCATAGGCCATGAGGCTCGATTGATGGAGAATCCAAACCGCGCTGGTAAGTTTCTGCTTGTATTTATTAGGTTTACGTCCCTCATTGTACGGTAACAAAGGATTCATGGCACTAGCGCAACTCCCAATCGTATTTCTATTCGGGACAAAGAACTCCGTGCTCTCCCTACTTTTGGGACCTGGGAATGGCTACGAGCGCCTCAATTTCATCCATCGCTGGTCAGGGCGTGGCATGTTCTTTGCCGCTCTTGCACACGGGTCCCTATGGATTCGAAACCGAGTTCGCTGGGGCAGAGGAGTCGTGGGACCACTTAAGGCCACCAGCGGCCTTGCGGCCCTAATCCTGTTGTGCGTCATCGTCCTGACATCGTTGCCCATTTTCCGCCGCCTGCTCTATCGGTTCTTCATCGTAACGCAGTAAGTTCAATACAACTCCGCACTCGCAGAAGATCGTTGACCAGCTTTATAGCATTGTGGCCTACGTCGCCTTCGCTATAACCATTTTCCACCATACCTCTTTTGCCGGTCTTTGGCTTTACCCGCCTATGTTGTTGTACGCCGCAGACATGCTACTCAGGTTCTTCAAATATCGTGTCAAGGACGCGCAATTGATCGCTATCGATGACCAGATGACTCTTGTATGTTACCTTTTCCTCCAAATCCTCCTCATCTAAAAGCGCTACGCTCCCAGATTCGGGTACCGGATTGTGACGCAGGGTGGGCAGCGGGTCAAACATGTCCAACTGCGCGTTTTCTTTCGCAAACCGCTTCATGGAATCCCACCCTCTCAGTATCGTTACCGCCCCTCCTTCCACCTCTTGCATATCAAACGAAGGGATTGTCCTCGCTGTACGTGCTTGCGGCGATTGGTCCAAGGAGCTCAACGAGTACGCAAACAGCGACGCACAACAAAGTCACGTCTCGGCTTTGACTCTTAAGGCTGAAAGCGAATCAGCGACAGGGTTCGCTGAGGTGCCAATTCGAGTCATGCTGGATGGGCCGTATGGCGGCTGCAGCATCAATCTAGGGAGATACGAGAATGTGTTATTCCTGGCTGGCGGGAGTGGTGCGACCTTTACTATCAGTCTCCTCGATGATCTAGTTGCTCGTTGTGCGAAACTACGGAGGCCCGGCGACGAGAAGACCAACCGCATCGAATTTGTATGGTGTATCCGTTCTTTTGGTACGTTGCTCCACGTATAATCTACCGTATTTCAATGCCGATGTCATTCTTCAGATTCGATGGAATGGTTCGCGCCGTTACTAGCCACCATCGTCGATACCGCAATGAAGTCAGCCCTCGACCTTCACATATCCATCTTCGTAACCTCGTTGCGCTCTCTCCTCCCGGACGTAACGCTGCCGAATACCGACATACGTGTCGGACGGCCATCTATCTCAGCCTTACTAAGAAGCTTCGCTTCGATGCCTCATGGACCGAACAGGGCGTTAACTGACAAAGAGCTCGCCATGCCACCGCAGTACGGAGGGGTGGCAGTCTGCGCTAGTGGACCAGAGAGCTTGACACGAGAAGCTGCAAATGCTGTCGTTCAGGTGAACCTCTCTCAGGGCATCCGTTTGGGTGGCATCGCGTTGCACACGGAGAAGTTCTCGATGTGACGCGTCTTTTTCTGTAAATTTATCAGCCTTCTTGGGCGCGCAGATGACGTACACAGTGTACTACTTACTTCCTGGATCATTCAAGTCGATCAATTGGCTTCGCCTCTCAGGGGCTGTGACACGACCTTGACCACTGGTCCATATACAATAACAATGGTGGTAGAGACCTGTGGCCTTGAAGCCCCCAGCACGATCCACGCATGGCATACAAATGCGTCGACAATATTCTGACCCTCGTCATCCACCAACTATTCCCTCAGATGTCAGTACCAACATTCAACTCTCTCGAAGAACAGATCGACTATGTAATCAAGTATAACGAAACCACGAGCCCACGGCTCGCAGCAGCAAAGATAACATTCATCCCAGCCGCCTGCCGTTCGCGAGACATTTATTGGTGAGCTAGTCTCACCAGAGAACTTGCTTATTTGTATACTAACTTCTGGAAACAGTGGTCAAGCTGGAGGAAAAGTCTGTGAACCTAAGACACCTTGCGAAACTCGTCGACTTCTTCTATATAGAAATGTTATATCTTACAACTCACAAGACGGTGTCGTTTGTAGAGAACCTGCGATAAATCATAGGGCATGTTCCGGACGCAATGTCAGTGGCTGGACGTGGCTCGAAGAAATCTTCTCGAGCAAGCCATAGTGGTGAGAATTTATACGAATTTTGACCAGAATTACCGTAGCGAAAAGAATGCTGAAATAGATCATGCTAGACTATAGAATTGCATCGTCCTTGAATATGCGAAATGTTGTATTGCCGTTGACACTGTTGATGGGCGAACTATACGAGAAGGCCCGTGTTCTCCTGAGGTCTCTCCTGAGGTCTCCTATTACGAGGGCTACTTTTAGGCTCTGATATCACTCCTACTACTCGGCGGGCCAGTATTCAGATTAATATATGAGCGGAATGTCCTCAGGCCTCACCCTTTCACCCGATCCTCCTTATCGCGATCCTCCTCATCCCCGCCTACGCTTCTACCCAATTTACTGCCATGCCGAACGCCCCCACAGAAACATCGAAGCTCCAGGAAAAGGCGGAATACTCCAAGCTTCACCTCAAAATATTGAGAACATACCTGGAGAGTGTAGAGCTGTTCGAGGCCAGTAACTTCAGTCAATCTCCTGTAGAAAGTGCGTACACATACTCGGATAAGAGCGCGTCGCTAATGTTAAATGTCCCTAGTATCGATACGAGGCAAGCCAATAGAGCGGAGAACACTGCAAAGGGCTACCAACATTGCCATGCTCAACTCGATGTATTTTTACTCCCGCCATAAACTTGAACTATTCAAATACGAAGTGCGGCTCGCCTTGGGACAACCTTCCACTTCAATGACAAAGAACAACGACAGTGAAGGTTCAACCGTTGGTGAGTCGAGTCTAGTTGATTCAAACGCTTTTGTACCAATAGCGGCCTCGTAGATGAGTCAAGCATAGGCGGAGCTGGCCCTGCTTAGATGCTTTATACCCCCATATATGGTAGCACATACCAATGCGAAGAGACAATATACCAACATGTAGCCAATCTATGGTAGATCCACTCAATCCCGACAGCCCGAATGTCTTGCCAATTTAATGCTTGATTCCGTGTTCGTAGCGACACTACACATGGAATAACTGGCCAATTTACATCGCGTCGCACATATACAGTCACTTGGACCTTGAGACACGGCTACATTTCCCAGCTTCGTTCAGGCCTGCAGTCCACCGAGGAGAACCCACAACTGACGGGTGTCCCGCTCGTTGAAAGGTTGGAGCACAACCTGATGCCATCAAAGTCATTAGTCTACTCATGCGCAAACCCGAGGCGTATTTACCTGGTCTGCACCAGAACCACTAACGGCCTGGACTGCGAACTTGCCATCCCCCACCTGAATACTGAACACATGTATTAGAAAACTCGAACCAGTTATTTCCCCAGCATACCTATAGAGACCGGGATGTTCTTTGAGGGGCTGGACTATGTTGAAGACCGTCGCAGTGGCACTGCCAACGACACCCTCATTCCTATCACGTACATCAGTATGATGACCAGTCCCAATTAGCTGCAACCCAACTCGGAAATTTTTCTCAACACGCTGGAAATATCCTCCTTGGCTTTGAATGGTGAACGTAGTGGAACCCGCGTGCTTAGCCTTGAAGTTCCACTAAGGCAACCATAAGCATTGTAAGAGGTATTTGGGGGTAACATCATGTACTCGCCTTAGGGCCAATGCCATGCAAAGCGAGAATAGTGTCAACGGGGGTTGCCTTCTTTCTCTACACCATCGCGCAAGCCAAGCATGAGATGAGGCCAGGCAGCACTCTGAATCATATATGCTCCTGGTTCAAGTGCGTTGCCGCTGAAGCTGGAAGCATCAGCTTTGACGTCCGCGAGACTGAGAGGGGTTTAGCTGGGAGGAAGTGGTCATTGTTGAGGTTCTGGATACTGGATATTACTTGCGTCGCGATTCCTCGCTTTATACCGCTCGCAGCATGGGTCACGGGTCTTCCCAGAGTCGTGTTGAACCCTCCACATTGAATCATGACTTGACTTCTCTTCGCGTACAGCGCGCAGCTGATCTGCCTTTCGACAACATGAGCCAGCAATGACGGTCTGCCAAGGCACCCGATGTACGAGAAGCCTTTCATGCCTCGCGTAATGATTCGTGCTGTACGCGACAGTTCGAAAAGTGCTCGCGGGCCTCGACCAACTGGATATGTGGTGATGTCGTGCTGTACGCAGGCTGTATTGCACAAGGTTCCATTCTCTGATGGTAACTGACTGACCGGCCTCGTCAATTCAATTGCATGACAAATGAGAAGGCGCTTGATATTCGGTTCAGCGGGTGCGGGCGAAAGAGAGGTGCGAATAACGACATGGTTGACATGGGAGAAGCTTGAAGCTTGAAGGTCCGAACGTGCGAGGCTACATCGAGAAGAAAGGATCAATCCGTGTCATAAGACAGATGTACAACGTAAAACCTACAGACACAGGAAAGTGTCGCCGTTATTCTGCTCCTTTGAAGCTCTCTTGGCAGTAGCTTGTGCCCGAAGATGGGAAACAAAATATCGGAAGGAAAATCAATATTGCACATCGGCGGGACAAGGATTGCCGTAGTCTCAATGCGAGGATATATCAATTGACAGACACCCGAGTCAGAGGGCATGGCTTGTACAGTGAGTTTTGGCTGAATTGCTGAACATCCGAGTCGTTTCAGTAAGTAAATCACGTTGCTGTGAGAAAGCAACATGGACGCACCGCCACCGTAAATCGCCTGTAGACCGTCCGTACTCCGCTGGCCAACATCGAGTCGGGTTTGTGAACATTCGAATTACATGAATGCCCGATGAAAAGCACCATAAACATACGAGAAATGTCGCGCATGCCCATTATTTGCGAATTGTTGTAAAATTCTATGCCAGGCAGCAAATCAGCGATGATAAATGACGGGGGCAAATTTACCCGGTGGCGAACGTTGGTCGAACGCTTCTCACTATTCACTCAATAATGTTTGAGTCCGACTCGTCGTAGTAGAACTACTTGACGATGATGAGTCGTAATCGGGATCTTCGGGGTCCGAGTAGTTTTTGACATCAGGTGGGGGAATTCTGTCGCAGGCCGTCCGCGGCTTGGATCGACAAAATCCGTGAGTTCGAGTGCGAGTTCATCAGAAAAATCGCAAAAAATGCCTTCCGCGGCTTTTTGGATACTTTTGCGGGCTTCGCGCTCCACTGAAGCCCTTCAGAAGCCATGTCCCCTGGCCTTTTGCTCCTTTCTGGCACTTTTTTGTCCCCAAAAGGCCCCAAAAGGCCTCAAAAAGCCCGCCGAAAGGCGAAAGTATGTGTGATTTTACTGATGTTTGTTGAGCCGATGGTTTCTTTAGAATGAGAATATACGTAGTTGTTGCATCCGGCAAGACATAAGATATTGTTTAGATGAAGGCGAAACGACGTTCAATTTGAGAAGGTCGCAATCCCATGATAGATAGTGTCCATCGAAAGCATGATGACGATGTATGAGACCCGTTGAAACAATGTAACACGTCTATTTGGAATCAGTTTACGGAGGGCAATGGAAGACAAATATCAGACCTTACTATGGACGTGGGGTGCGGGCACTCGTCGAATAAAATGAATGCGAGACAAACCTTGAACACTCGTCGAAGATTCTAATCCTCTCAAAAAGCACTGGGACGACGGCATTCCAGCAAGTCAGGGACATATTGGAGCACTGGCTGTTCCGAGGCACAGAGCAGGGAGATGCAGCAACTCGGGTGGCAACTCGGAGAGCGTCGACTTCACTGAGACCACTGCTATGTTCCTCGTACGAGTTCCATAGTCCATCTTGATTGGCACGAACCCTATTGTTAGCGCTAAAACGCATGCGCGTACGATTGAACCGCTCATTCACCAAACGCTCTAGGCATCTTCAGCTCCAGTAGCGATCAGTAATATATTTAATTGAAACAGGTACTACACAGAAAGCTAAACTTTACCCTGCTCAATATCTCCTGCCGCCGCTGCGACCACCTCCAGGACCGGTGTATGGGCTGTAATCTGGAGGAGGACGCCCACCTATAGAGGTATAATAAGCGAGACATTCTGGAGAAGAATGTAAAGGAAAACTCACCTGCTCTTGGTGGAGGCACAGGTGGTGGTGAGCGCGCGCGTCCGGTGCTAGGGATAACGGCGTTCCGGAACAGAGTAATCAAGTCGTCAGTACGGAACACGGGGCCTTATTAAGTTGCGCGTCAGAACATCCTGCCACTGTAGGGTTACATGACTTACCGTCGAAATGGGAAGGTGCAGGGAGTTGACCGAGGAACCATGGAATGACATGTGGCAGTAAGGGCTTGTCGTCTTCACGGTCGCGGTCACGCCCTCTGACATCTCTATCCGGTGGAGGACTGTGTCGTCTCCGTGGCGGACCATCCCACCTATCCCTACCGCCGCCACCGTCTCTATCTCTGTCCCTCGGAGGCGGCGAGATCGGGCGTTTGCCGCTTTGACCCTGGGCCATAATCGCCTCCTCGTCCAGATCCATCGTCGCGTCCTTTCCGGTGGTCAGGCGAAGGAGCACGCTTATGCCCAGATCCAGAAGATGGTTGGGAGCTGAGGTTCGCAGCACTGGTGGATACATTGGGGGTGGCGAAGGAGGGTCTCGGTGCGGGCTGTTTGCTGCTGACCTAAGCTGGACGATCGAGAGACAGAGAGAAACCTAAGTCCCGAACAGCGATGACATCGACGCCATGATACATGTACTTTTGGGCGAATCGCTTCATACTCGGGTCTGGGTTGGGCGAGGGAACGTGAATAATAGGTCGTCAGAGAAAAATAAAGACCGAACCGTTAGGATATACTTCTGCGATACGCTTCTCGAGCTTCTGTACAGCTTCAAGTTCGCCGTATTGATACTCGTAACGCGCCCATCGTTCCCAAAGCGGTCTCGCTCTGTCTGCCGGAAGGTTGCCGATGACTCTCTCAAAAAGGGCCCGCGCATCTTATCACGTAGAATCAGTTACACTTCAAACACTGAGAGTTGACCAAGAACTCACTATTATCGTCATTGATGGATATTAAGAATGTCAGGTATCTGTGGACGAATTCGACTTCGCTGCCAAAGAGCTCCAAGCCTTTTTCATAGATCCGCAGGGACACATCCGTTTGATGGGAACAGTGATATTCCATGAGAGCTTGACAGAATAAGCGCGGGGGACAAACATAGTGGAACGGGTAGACCTACCCGATGCATCATACACTTCCCATGGGACCCAGCGATCTTTGCGAGCCCGTTGGAATACAGCTCGCGCAGATTTAATTTCCTCCGCGCGGCGAGCAAATCGCATGTACATGATGTATACGACCCCGTATTCGGACCGGCGTTCGTTCATTTCTTTGACGTTCGGGGGTTTTGAGTCATCGGTGGAGAAAGATGAGTTATTCGAATTCAATCCGGTGTCTGATAATCCAGGTACACCGTTCCCAGCCGTGGATGCGTTTGGCGCGTCGCCGGAGGGAGAAGTCGGCGAGTTCGGGACTTTGTTGGCAGCCTCAAGGCTTTCGAGTGCCTTTTGCAACAATGTCAATAATTGGCCGTAGACCTCATGGACTGCCTTGACGTCGCCCTTGGCTTCAAGGACTTCTGCGTAGGCGAAATTCAAGAGCGGACTAAACATAATCGGGATCACACGATAACGACACGCATTGGAAAAACTTTTTACCTGGATGGATTGGCTTTGAGGCTGGCTTTGAGTATCGAGAGAGCCTCATCGTCTTTACCGACCGATGCGGTCCAACTATATGCCATGAACCATATTTCCGAATAGTATCGCATTCGTATGACCGCTTTACGATACACAGACTGGATACGAGTGATCAAAGACGCCTTGTCCTTTTCTTCGATCTCCAGCGGGTTGCTTTCTTCCCATTTGAGGTATGCTTTCCAGGCGCCTACGAGCGCGCGGTCTGGGGGTGAGAACGAGGGGGGCGAAGGCAAGTACAACGGACGGCGGGAAGAGGGAGCAAGAGGTGGGAACAGAGGCCCGAGGTGCTTCTGCAGTTGCCTCAAGACGGTTCGAGCTTGCATGTGGCTAGGCGACAGATCCGCCATGAACTTCTGGCTGTGATACGGTTTCAGGCTGACTTCGAATGCTTCAAGGTCTTGCCACAATCTCTCAACGTTGTCCAGCGGTATCTGTACGGCGCGGTGGTACACCTTGCGGAGAGCATCCATTTTTTGCTGTTCTTCCCATGTTGAAGAGGTCTCTCCGGCCTTGAGGAACTCAATGTAGTCACTCCAAATAGACCCGCTGTCCTTGTCGTGTCCGATGTGCGCAAGGGCGAACTCATATGACTTTTGGATAACACCACGCGCCGCGGGCCCCACATTGACGCGCCTGGGGCAAATGTCTGAGAACGTGCCCACAAGTGAGAACGAATGCAACTCACCTAACGTATGTCAGGTAGAAAGTCCAAAGATCTACCGACGGCGATGACCACAAGAAACGTGTGAATAGCGTCTGCGAGTATTGGGGGTCAGTCGAGAAATGCTGAAGGTATGATAATTGCGCTGAAGACTGGATACGCCGTCAGAATGCTTTTTTCGTGACCATGCGGATAAGAACACGCACGTTGTTAGGAAACTGCTCGAGAAGCAGGTCGTATGTTTCCTTGATTCTGTCCACGTCCTCGCTCTCTTCGGCAATGTCAATGAGCCTTCGCCACTGGTCATTATCCTGCGGATTTTCCTTGAGATGCTGCTTCACGAGTTCATATTCAGACGGCGGCAGCTCATTCTGCGAAGTCTGAGAGGATTGCTGTTCGACTGTAGGCCCGTGCGTTTCTGTGTTCACAGTTTGCAGAGCTGGGAGAATTTCGTCGGAAGGCTGGGTCGCATCTCCCGGATGGTTTTCTGGATTTTCGGTCGCGTCTACTGTCGTCGGTGGCTCAGCCATCACAGGCGCAAATGTGTAGGGACTAAGGAAGTTGTGAAATTACCGAAATTCGAGCTCTGAGTCGAACAACAAATATCAACCGGTCCTCAAGCGCGCGTCGCGTCGCGGGCGCTAAAATGCACATCAGTTCAGTTCACAGCGCTGGACCAAGCAAGGCTAGACATCTTCTTCCTCCGCACATCGTTCTACCTAGATTTCGGACCTGCTGCGTACTAATCGCAATGCCACAAATCGAACGGCTCACGCGACAGAGAAGTGATCTTTACTTCAAGTCGCTTGCTGAGCTCGATGTTTGGTATAATACATCATCCGGAAACGACGATGCTACACTACCTTATATTTCCCGGTCACCGCATCCAGAATATCAGTCTAGTAGTCAAGGAAAGCTTCTGGTACTGCCGTTTCTAAACGAATAGATCAGATGTCTCGGCTGATTTGGTGCATAGATATGCCACGATTACAAGGTCGATTGAAGATCTGCTTCTCTCGATTTAATCCTGAGTGTACATCCAGGGTGGCTACACGGAAACGCCGTTTGCATCGTCGTACACGTTTAATTTCTGGTCACGATGCGATGATTTCATATAGTAATCTCGGCTCGCACCGAATTACCGAGCAGTATTAACAAGTAGGGTAGCTTCGCACACCACAGGATATCTACGCCTCCCCCTGGTTGGATCAACGCAGCACATCGTCAGGGAGTGAAGATGCTAGGCACTATGTATGTCTGATTAGTGGCCACATTATTCCGTCGGTTATCCTGAATAGCGTCCAGTATATTTGAAGGCGGAGGCGAAGCCGATTGCCTAAAGCTCTTGGTTGGCCGCCTCCCTACCTCGAAGACAAAGTCCGCGGGTGACCAGCCAACCTCGTTACCCGTCTCTCCTCATTATGCTCGTCTCCTCGCCGATCTCGCCAAAGGCCGTGGATTCGACGGATATTTGCTCAACTTTGAGTGTCCACTGCAGGGTGGGTTCGAGCAAGCGCGGGCATTAACCGCATGGATTGGCCTCCTTCGTATGGAACTTAAAGCCAGAGTAGGGGAACATGCTGAGCTTATATGGTTCGCACATATAATCGTCGTCTCCCAACAATATTTCTAACGTACCAGATTCAGGTACGACAGCGTTGTGATCACTGGGCAACTGGCCTGGCAAGATCGCTTGAACGCGTACAACCTGCCCTTCTTCCTCCCATCTACTAGTTTCTTCACAAACTACACGGTGAATTAATTTCAATTCGTCTCTATTCCATCTAATACCAGTGGTCTACAGTGGAGGCGCGATTACCCAACTGATACGGCATCATTCTTTACGACCCTCGACCCATTGATACTCGCGAACGACGCCGGTTCCAATCTCCCGAAGAAGAAGTCACTGAACGACGTATACATGGGTGTCGATGTATGGGGACGGGGGAGCCACGGAGGAGGCGGATTGGGATGCTACCGTGCCATAGAGCACATCGCGCCTGAATCGCTGGGCCTCAGCGTTGCCCTCTTCGGACAGGCATGGACTTGGGAAACCGAACAAGACAAGTTCGGGTTCAGCTGGGAGCATTGGTGGGCCTACGAACGCACCTTATGGGTCGGGCCACCGAGCGAGGAAGAGGTCAAAGTACCTGAGGCCCCCCACCGTCAAGGGGAAGACGAATGTCTCCACGGCCCTTTCGTCCCTCTGAGTAGCTTTTTTACCCGAAAGGCTCCCCCGAATCCTGCGAAACTAGCATTCCACACGACCTTTAGCCCAGGCGTTGGTCGAGCATGGTTCGTCAACGGGGAGGAGAAATCCAGTCAACCGACGGGTTGGACGGATATCGACAAGCAATGCTCGATTGGCGATATGGTTTGGCCGAAGCCCGAGCTTGTCTGGGAGGACGAGGGATACAACGAACGGGACCCAATAGCACTCGCTGAGCTGTGCATAGAAGATGCTTGGAACGGGGGATCTTCCCTTCGACTAATCGTGTCAACTCACGCAAGTGACGCTGATGACGCTTCTTTCCGTCAAGCTTCGGTGCCTATCCAGTCACTGAGCATTACGCCCGGAGCCGTCTACCAAATTGTAGCGATCTACAAGATAGAAGAATGCGACGGCTTGGAACTGGACGCATGTTTATCCTGCCAGCTCGTCCACGGGAGCGACAGAAGCGTGCAAATTACCCCCGACGATATGAGCCCGGTGGAACTCGCCAGCGGATGGATACGTCTCTCCGCTTGCATAAGCTCTGAGGAGCTTCCAAGCTTCCTTCATGACGACCTAGCCAGTGTGGGCCTCACAATTTCCATCGCGACAGACAATCCTTCACGAGCCTCCCAGTTCTCTCTCCTCGTCGGTGAGATGACCGTGTATCCCTTCCGGCCCCCAACAGCAGCCAAAGCGCCTCAAGTCCTTTGGGCTGACTATAAGCCATTACCTGCTTCCACAGGCAAGGCCGGCCGGCTCTCATGGGAGGTCGCCGTTTCATTCGCGACTGAAAATATATCTCTGCCTTTATCTCCCGACGTTCCAGTTCCGGTGTGGAACTTTGAGCCTGCGAAGGCCTGGAAGCCCTCATTTTTGTATTTCAACATCTACGTGCAAGAGCCCATCCAAACTGGTGGTAATAATTTCGCGTCACCAGAGTTGGCGAAATGGATAGGTACTTCGGGGTGGGATGGGAAGAGGGATACGTTCCCCGTAGACATCGATAATTTGCCAATCGCTGCCCAGGGAACAAGTGGCCGACTGGTAAGATTCTACGTCCAAGGAGTGACCGATCATGGAGAAGTCATCCCGTGGGACGCCTGTGTCTACGTTTGAAACAGAGATATGATCAACTATGATCAGTAGTGGATAGCACGTTCATGTTCATTCTCACCATGTATCTAAATGTAGTATATCCGCAACTCTTTACGCCCCAAACCACTTGACGAAGCCGACTCTGCGTAGCGAGTGGATGTAACCATCCGCAGAGCCAGCACTGGCGGCGGGTATCATCCACTGAATAATCGGCTCGTCGCGCAGATAATATACGCCTTGGACCTCTTGTTAGTGGGCCTACCACTAGTATCCGTGCGCAAGACACGTATTCTATATGATTCTAGTATATGGAGGAGAACCATGGAAAGGGTTTTTGGGGATGATTACTGAATGGTTGAGGCAACTTGCTGACGACGATTTTAGACGCCCAAGGTGTAGTCAGATCTTAGGGGCTTTCAGGAGCCTTTGCGAGCAATAAACCGTATTTCCAAGAGCATACAAGTTAAATAATTAAGATCCCGCTGGTGAACGTTGTACATCAAAGACGCGTGATCAAGGATAGTTTAGTTTTGTACGCATTATCGCAAGCAAAGTGGAGGGCCTATCAAGCAGTAGGGCGGAGGAAAGTGTAGCGCTGGCTAAATTGTCTGTATAATTCCCGTGAAGTATATCTCCAAGTTTGCTTCGGTTTAGGTGCCTGCGCGTATGATCAGTTTCCAGACAACGAAGCGATGCATTAGCATTACATACTGACCACGGATACTACGTAGACTATTAGAGAATTTGTAAGCTTAGACCGGGCACCTATTATGCAGCAACTTACGTTGGCCACTGACAAGGAGCGGGACCATACCGCGATCGTGATCGTGAGTCGGACAAAGCCTCGGCTAAACAAAATAGCTTACACCGCGGAGGAAGGTATCATAGTAACAAGCGATGGTTGTGAATGAGCTTGTAATTCCGCAGGATACTTCTGAGATGTTACCAAAACAGCCAAGACAGCAGCCACGCTGGATAGAAACCATAGAATCTTGGTTCAAAACACCCGTGCAACGTTGACAGACCGGCACACCTCGTGGCAACACCCCGATGGATTGAGTATCGTACTAGCTTTGAAACTACAGCATCGGTCCCGCAGTAACGGCGTTGTTTAGTTAGCTGGTTGACTTAGACAAGCGATAGAATTTCTACCTTCCTATTCCCAAACGCGAGTTTTGAAGCATCAGCACAAGCCAACGGTGATGAGTATACAGCTGCCGCAGTTGTACCAGTCTGAAAAGCAACCAACACCTTAGAGTGCATAAGGTGGATGCAGTTGTCATGAGTAAGTATCTACGAACCACACTCGAGTAGAATAAATTCGGGCCAGCCACTTTGAGCCTGTGGAATCGCTCAGCAGAGGTATTGTATAGTGAGTAAGAATATAACTTACTGTATAACGAACTGAGCTTCGGCAGCCCTGCATGTTGGTAAAAGTTTTTGGCATAATGAATATGGGACGGGGCACCTGGTGCAACGGCTGTCGTACCAGGCGAGTAGATAGACAATAAAAGGACTGCTCACCGAACTGTAGACATGCTAGCAGGGTCTGTTGTGCTCGATTCAGCATCCTCACAATGTAGTCGGCCTAATCATTGCCCTCACAATTGGTCCGACCCAGCGCCAACTCGGGTTCGAAACTAAGCAGTAGGTTACCGCACTATTTCGCGGGGGGTCAGGGAATCTCAACGCCTTACCAATCCGTATTCTCGTCGCGAAGAATCTGGAGATTTATTAATGTGGTTTGGACTGAGGTGCTTTGATTCGTACAGTCGGGCAATCAAGGCTGTCAGAGACTGCTTCCGTGACCAGACTAGGCAAATCAACGATTGATATTGGAGCCGTACAACACTGAGGGCCTACGAGATCCCAATGCCTAATGAGAATTAGTGCCAAAATCTGAGAAGGCTCACCAATAAACCTCTGGGCGCGAAAACAAGGGAACTTGGTTTTATGTTCAGCACATGCAAAATACAGCACTCGCAGCGGCAAGATAAATGCCTGTTCTACGGAGGAAGGATGGCCACATTCTTTTTATAGCAATGAACAAGGCCATCATTTCGGCACTTCCGAGAAATCGAGAGACGGAGGAGTCGACGGAGGGTAGAAACAGAAAGACTTCGATACCATACCCCGGAGAACCAACCTATCAATTAGTCTGAGCAGCTGGACTTTGTTTGAGTAGAATAACGCACGGTGCCCAGGCTGCACTTCACAAGAATGCTGTCATTTGGGCGAGCCGGCGATAAGAAGTACAAGTCGATCAATAACTTTGAAGAAATTAGTTTTAGTCTTGCATGTAATTCTATGAACGTACCAGTGAAACACCGTAGAAGCTGAATGAAGATGAGTTAACCATGTCATTTGATTAAGAATGTCCCTGACATTGCGGTAAGGAAGAGCGCAAACGAGAAGCATTCAATTTCGGGCTGGAATGATTCCGTAGCGGTGGTCGAATTTGACATTGGTACGGAATACCTCTGCGGCGGAGGAGGAAGCAAGAATGTGCGTGATCACTCAGGCTCAAATCAAAGCACAGGAGGCAGAACAGAGTATTGCCATTTACGCGTTTCGTCCTTATTAATTTTCGCTGTGTTTGGTTTCCCAACGCACTTGATCATGTCTTCATGTTGTGCAACCATCGGAACCATTGTTGGGGTCTTCTGACGAGAACTGGTGATTAATTAACTCACTGATAGTACGATGAGAACGGGTGAGAGTTTGTTCGGACAGGCTCTGATAGATTATAGGCGCAGTTGAGCTCCATCACGGAGTGACCATCGTTTCAAATCTCTTCTTGATGTGAGGTCGCTGTTGATTCCGAAGCGCATTATCAGGGAAGCGTCAACCTCAGCATTTGGATGGTTATGATGGGAGTCAAGAGCATCCGCCAGAACGTGCCAAGGCGTCACCCCGCGCCTCCTCAACCCAATTCGAATGCCCCAAGGCATACACAAATGATCCAATCTATAATCTAGCAAAAAAGGATCAAATCTAGTATTATTTGTCAGGAAGTAGTTCGAGAGGATAATGGCAGGCTAGGGCAATGGTCCGAACGATTGTCGTGAAGTAAGTCCCGGAGTTTGCTCCGGTTCAGCAACCTGTGAATACTGTTAGTTAAAATTCATGCAAGACCAGGAGTATAGTTAACATACATGCTGACCACGGATATAACATAAACTACAGATGGCGTCAGTCTAGATTGAGTTGTTATTCTGCGAAACTCACGTTGGCCGCTGACAAGAAGGGGGATCATACTGTGACGATGGTGAGCGACAAGATATCAAACAAGAAAGAACACATACAACGAAGTGGTTTGTGCGATTGAAACCAACTACAGAACAGAGCAAGTTTCAAAAGGTGAATGGCACGCAGCTCCAGGATGCTCACCAGCGCAACGGTCAACACGGCAGCTGTGCTGAACCAGGCATATAAGAACAAAAGTGTACTCAAGATTGAGTGAGGAGTAATTCACCTTGTAGCAATCGCCCGGTGAATAGAGTACGTCATCAACTTCCTCACTACCGCATCCGTTCTGTGACAGCATGTTTAGTCACCCATGTCGGGTGCGAAGTGATTGGTTGCTTTACCTGCTTATGCCTGAACGCGAACTTTGGAGCGTGTGACATAACCCGATGCTGCAGAGTATGTCGGCTAAAGCCGTCGCTCCGGTTTGTACACCCATGTGTTTCTGCGAGCGTATTGTCAATGAGACGATCTGAAAGTGTCGTATATCCGATAGTTGATTTACGAACCACACTAGACCAAAACAGAGTTATGCCGTCCAGCTTAGTCCTGTCAAATAGTCAGAGGGCATATTAAGTCATGTAGTTTCGAACGAACTCTGATATCACTTGAGCTTGTGTGCATCCAGCGCATGTCAGCGTATCTCGCGGGTTTATGGTTAGCACACACCTAATGCAACGCCTTCATTGCATTTTACAAGGGGATCAGTAGGAAGGAAAGCCGATGGTTTTGAACGCTCACCGAACTGGATAAGCGCAAGCCCGACCTATTGTAATCATTGAGGATTATACAAGAAATCAGCAGCGGTGACTTACAATTGGACCGACATATAACCAGCGACAGCTGGAAACTGAGTAACACTTCTTTTAGTCATTGTTGAGTGTTATGATGTTCGAGTCGTCGCACCGATCCATATCCGGGATGCGAAGAAGCTACCAGAAAACTGTCGTGAATAGTTGGGATAAGGGTTCGAGTTGCCGTATTCACATACAGCTGTGCGATGAAAGCCATGAGAGACTGTGTTTGAGATTCAGCTGAGCAGGTCAACGAATGTGATGACATAAAGCGTACCACGCTCAAAATCTTGGGGTTCGTATTTACAATTAGATAGGTTGAGAGGTATGATGACACAGGATGGCTCACTATTCCGCCCCTGGAGTCAAAATAGTGACTGTTAGCGATGTGATCCGTGCAAGACGAAAAACGACACTGACATCGACTCGACGTTGAGTACCTGACTGGGTATGAAAGGGTCTACTATTTTATGATACATCCCGACGAATAGGATCACTACTTCGGTAGTGGCGAGAATACTAATGAAGGGATGTCAGTTGTGCGTCCGAGATTACTTGCAGCGCCGTACCCTAGAGAAGCAACCTATGCAAAACGCTTAGCCAATGTGGTAAGCTCTTGTTCGATATATATGTACGACCCACAGTATACTTCACAGACGCGGGATCATTCGGACGTGCTGGAGAAAGGAAATAAAGGCTGATTAATAGCTTAGGTGGAATCAGTCGCTTCCTACGGGCTGAATAGATCTATCAACTCACCAGTGATACCCCGTAGAGCCTGCACCAGTCCCGAAGATAAGTCAGTCACACGGAAAAGAAAGCTGTTAAGTCACATTGCGGTGAGGAGAAATGCCATTGATAAGCATAAGATTGCCGTTCTGAACAGTTGATCCTCAGAGGGGGGCATAATCGGTAAAGCGGAATTGTTCGTCTGGGCAGGCGAGCATGCAGGAGTGGGTTGCGATTCAAGAAAGTGTGAGAGACTGACTAGAGGCGTAACGTGTAACTCCCACCATCACTGTATCAGAAACCACGTAGCGTCCCGATACACTCTGCGGACCGAGGTCTATGTTCAATTTTGAGCGCGCCACGGCCCATTTGCCTTTGGTATGTCCGAAGGCGCTGGTAGAGGCAACAATCAAACTACTAGATCCGTTTTGGGTCCTCAGGATTCCCACGATCAGTTCGCTGATTGGAGAAAAGCTGTTTGAACATCACTAGTTATAGGATCTGCGGTAAGCGTACTCGGAGTAAGCATCGGAACCCCAAGCAGTCGCTCGACCGCCAGAGTATGTACACCCCTTCCCATTACCAGCATTACAGCGTAGATCAGCTGGGGGCCGTGCGTAACTGTAAGAGTATCATCACAAAGAACGTCCCATCTCTAATACAGTCGAATATGCTGACCTGCGGTAGAGCTGGTTTATGACTTTCAGAACAGTAGAGAACATCAAGGTTCCCTGGACACTGAGCCGGCGGCGCCTCGAAGGGACGAGGTGGTTAGGCAGCGTTTTGGCGGAGACGGCACCAAAGATATAAGACCAAGGTCGCAGACAGTAGAAGAAGCGCCCCGAGAACGGCGGGGACCGCAACGCCTACGATTTTTGGAGTTCGCTGAGAGTGCGCCAAGCTGGTTGAATCGGGTTGGAAGGGTACTTCAACCACAAGGTAGTCGATCCACACTAGACTACACTCGTCGGCACAAGTTCCAACAAGTGTATGGTTCGTGTATGGAGTGGCGGGGAGGAATAGAACACTTGTTGGTATGTGTCGAAGTCGAGGGGGGTTTCCCGAAGAAGTTAACGGGAGAGCGATCATCTAAGACGTAGGTGGTATTTGGGAACGTTGAACGGCCATTGTCGTCTCCCTGATGTGTCAATGTTCATGAGCGTTGTAACATAATAAAGGACCGCATAAGTACCGACAAAGTTGAACGCGTAGAAGGCGCCTTGCGCCTTGGTACCGTGGGTTGTATTCTGATATTCACTGCTGCAGCCACTCCGATACCAATTGGCAGAGTAATTTATCTGGCTGTCCACGTCGTCGACGATGAAGTGTCTCGAAGTCATGTAGGCGAGCAGTATTGGGGGGGTGGAAGGATTGTAATGGGCACCGACCAGAAGTCGCTTGATATTGTCCTACGTACGGTCCATATTCTTTGAGTGCTGTAGAAGTTACGTGTTCTAAGTTGAGGCCGGGTGAAGTGGAGCGGTTGCAACTCTGTAGAGGTTCGCAGCCATATCCGATTGAATCTAAAACGCTTATTCAATGAGATACTTAGGTAATGAATCATACCTACCCCGTACATCGAAGCTTGGTGGCGCAGGCGGAGGTGCCGGCGTGATGATGGATAGGGAAGAGGTCGCCGACTCTCAGTGTCAGGAGCTTCCAGGGCTGAGGGCTGAGGGCTAGTAGCCGACCGTCAAACTTGCGGGCGATTCACAATGTCCGTCCTCTTCCCGTGCACTCCAGTCGCGTCACGGAGTCGCGAAAAGCCTTACCGGTGACCTGTAAGAAAACGCATGTCCAGTATCTGGCGGCATGTTGCCATCAACTCACGTACTTACCAGATAATAATGGCGTCGCCGACTGAGCACGGTAGCAGCTAGGTGTCGCTGACCTATGGCCTCATTATTTGTTATTTATTGCAGCATTGCGGCGCACCCCAGAGACGCAAGGCCAATCAGCGTTAATTTAGGCACCGTTGCAGCTCAGTTCTTCGAAGCTAGGCTGACAGGGATAGCCAATAGCCAGGAAGCCAGCTCTCCAGACAAGAACCCCAATGAAATTGGCGATATCAATGATTGTTTGTATCTTTAGTCTGTTGTACCAAGGCAATGTCGTGGCAGCTTGAGTGTACCGACGGCTGCTGCTGATATCGAAGAATCCAGTCACAAATGTGGCGAAGAACGTACTTTCAGGGCATTGCAAAGGGGGACTGGGGCCCATGTTGTTGCAAATGAGGACCGAGTTCATTGAAGTAACCGTCTCCGGCCCAACTCCAGCTTTTGGCCCGACGTTGACTCCGGTTCAATACTCTATACTTACTCTCGTAGGTGGTTGCCTTCATGACCCGTGGAGAGCTTGAAATTGTGAAATCCGGGGTCGGCTTGTTGTCGCCCGACCCCCGCATCCCCGCATCTGATTACCTCAGACCACCCTGAGCGCTTGAAACCGGTAAACCATGTGATTTCGGTAATCAGCGTCCCGAGCCATCTCTATAAGTTACGCTCCGCTATATTCAGGGACTGCACTCTCTTGCTCTCCACCACCATGTTGCAAATCACATCCAGCACCTCACCAGCCAAGTCCCGCCTCATCGCGAAGCACGACGACGACGTTGTTATTGTGTCGGCTGTCCGAACAGCCATCACGAAGGTGTGCTACGGTTGAAGATCGAATCCTGCTGTTTTTGCTGACTTCGGCATTTCGTAGGGCAAAAAGGGTGGCTTCAAGGACACTCGTCCCGAAGAGCTTCTCGGGGGTGTTCTGCGCTCGGTCCTCACCAAAGTCAACGTCGACCCGAAACTCATTGAGGATGTCGCCGTTGGCGCTGTTCTCCCACCCGGTGGAGGCGCTGGTCCCGCTCGCATGGCCGCTCTCTACGCCGGAATCCCCAACACCGCCGCAGTCAACGCAGTCAACCGACAATGCTCATCAGGTCTCACTGCCATTAACCAAATTGCCAACGAAATCAAGACTGGTCAGATCGACATTGGTATCGGCGCAGGTGTGGAAAGCATGACCTTCGGTTACGGCGCCTCTTCGCAACCCACCGGATACTCGGACCTCATTCTCACCAGCCAGGAGGCTGAGGACTGCTTAATCCCTATGGGTATCACATCGGAGAATGTTGCTAAGGATTACGGTATCGGACGTCTCGAGCAGGATATCTTCGCCGCTGAGTCCTTCCGCCGCGCCGCTGACGCCCAGAAGGCCGGCAAATTCAAGGATGAGATCATCCCCCTCAAGGTGAAGGTTATCGACCCGAAGACTGAGGAGGAGAGGGAGATCGTCGTTGAGGCTGATGATGGCATTCGGGATGGTGTTACCGCCGAGAGCCTGGGAAAGCTAAAGCCCGCATTCACCCAGGACGGAACCACACATGCTGGCAACGCTTCTCAGGTCTCTGACGGTGCTGCTGCCGTCCTCCTCGCTCGCCGCTCCGTCGCCAAGCGCCTCGGTCTCCCCGTCCTTGGCAAATTCAATAATGCCTCCGTCGTCGGTGTTCCCCCACGAGTGATGGGTGTAGGCCCAGCTTTCGCTATCCCCATTGCCCTTAAGAAGGCCGGAATCACCATCGAGGATGTCGACTTCTTCGAGATCAACGAAGCGTTCGCCAGCCAGGCCGTCTTTTTCCGTCAAGTACCTCGGTATTCCCTTCGAGAAGGTCAATGTCCACGGTGGTGCCATCGCCATCGGCCATCCTCTCGGTTGCAGTACGTTTTTTCTTTTCCTTCCTTATACTATGGTGTCCCAATGCTTCTTTTCAGCCGGTGCCAGGCAAGTCGCCACTGGTCTCAACATCAGCAAGCAATACGGCGCTAAGGTTTTCGTCACGAGTATGTGTGTCGGATCAGGCATGGGCATGGCAGCTGTGTTTGTTAGCGAGCAGTAAATTCATATGGAAATTATCTATTCATTCCTCTTCGCATTGTATCTCTACATTAACGACAAAAATGCATGATTGTAACCCAACCAAGTGTACCCCAGGTGTTCTTAGTCGTTAGACTGGCTTGACGCCCTTAATGGACTCGGAGACATCGCCCTGCACAGTCCAAATTGTCCGAGTGGTCCAAGGAGGTTGAGAAAGTGAGCTAAACTTCCAAAGCATTCGAGGGGTCGATGGAGGACAATGAAGCACTACCTCTGAGTTTGGTTTGTGGGTGATGTCGATCGGTGTTTGACGCGTGGCAGCTTCGGTCCATTCGATTCGACGAAGCTTGGGGCAGGTACCCGGTTGAACCAGCGGAGGCAATTATCCGGAGTGAGTGGTGAGTGGATCGGAAGACCGCTGAATGCTAGAATCTCCGGCTGCTTGAGTTCCCCGGGAGCCGGAAAAGAGGTGTCTGGATTGGACCATCTACATCGGCGACGTACAGGATAATCAGTAAGCACCTGCGATATTGGAAATACATCGACGTTGAGCATGGTACTGAACGCCAATGCGGTCAACGTTTCCCTGGACGCCAGTATTAGGCCTTTGATATACTCGAGCCACAACCACCCATGAAAGTGATTCATGACAATGGTGATACGAAGGTCTTCCATAATGGGGAGACAGTAGTAAGGAATTGGCGGGTTGCACCACAACGAAGGCATCGTTTCCGACCTCGAATTAACGCAGTCGGCGATCGTGATATCGAGTTTATTGATGCCTTTGTTTCTGAGCGCAAGAAAGAGTCTGTGCCCCCCAGCATCCAACAAAGATGTGGCGCAGTGTTGATATCCAGGCGTAACGACATTATACTCGGGAAGCTTGCAATTCCTGCATGGATGATGTCCGTCGAAATCGTCGCAGCAACGAACTCTGAGTCCCACTGAATCAACGGGACATGTCTAGGGGTTAACTTCAGTGTCATGGAATTAAGTCCGAAGAATGAAAGGTATCGAACCTCGCTGCAGATTTGATATGGGGGCACTTGTCGAACAAATGCGAAAGATCCGCCAGAGAGAACTCGTCAAGGATCCTGACGTTTTCAAAGAGCACCGACACGACCGCGTTATAAATATTCCAGTAAGGTCGACCGACATGTTCAGGCGGGCATAGCGGGCGATTTACGAACTAGAATGGCGGTGCGTGCATGTCGTTTTCTCACAGCAACGTGATTTACTTACTGGAACGACTCGGATGTTCAGCAATTCAGCCAACACTCACTGTACAAGCCATGCATGCATGCCCTCTGACTCGGGTGTCTGTCAATTGATATATCCTCGCATTGAGACTACGGCAATCCTTGTCCCGCCGATGTGCAATATTGATTTTCCTTCCGATATTTTGTTTCCCATCTTCGGGCGCAAACTACTGCCGAGAGAACGCCAAAGGAGCAGAATAACGGCGACACTTTCCTATGTGTGTAGGTTTTACGTTGTGCATCTGTCTTATGACTCGGATTAATCCTTTCTTCTCGATGTAGCCTCGCACGTTCGGACCTTCAAAGCTTCAAGCTTCAAGCTTCAAGCTTCTCCCATGTCAACCATGTCGTTATTCGCACCTCTCTTTCCCCCGCCCCCGCTGAACCGAATATCAAGCGCTTTCTCATTTGTCATGCAATTGAAATTGACGAGGCAAGTCAGTCAGTTACCATCAGAGAATGGAACCTCGTGCAATACAGCCTGCGTACAGCACGACATCACCACATATCCAGTTGGTCGAGGCCCATGAGCACTTTTCAAACTGTCGCGTACAGCACGAATCATTACGCAAGGCACGAAAGGCTTCTCGTACATCGGATGCCTCGGCAGACCGTCATTGCTGGGCTCATGTTGTCGAAAGGCAGATCAGCTGCGCACTGTACGCGAAGAGAAGTCAAGTCATGATTCAATGTGGAGGATTCAACACGACTCTGGGAAGACCCGTGACTCATGCTGTGAGCAGTATAAAGCGAGGAATCGCGACGCAAGTAATATCCAGTATCCAGAACCTCAACAATGACCACTTCCTCCCAGCTAAACCCTCTCAGTCTCGCGGACGTCAAAGTTGATGCTTCCAGCTTCAGCGGCAACGCCCTTGAACCAGGAGCATATATGATTCAGAGTGCTGCCTGGCCTCATCTCATGCTTGGCTTGCGCGATGGTGTAGAGAAAGAAGGCAACCCCGTTGACACTATTCTCGCTTTGCATGGCATTGGCCCCAAGGTGAGTACATGATGTTACCCCCAAATACCTCTTACAATGCTTATGGTTGCCTTAGTGGAACTTCAAGCATAAGCTCGTGGGTTCGACCACTACGTTCACCATTCAAAGCCAAGGAGGATATTTCCAGCGTGTTGAGAAAATTTCCGAGTTGGGTTGCAGCTAATTGGGACTGGTCATCATACTGATGTACATGATAGGAATGAGGGTGTCGTTGGCAGTGCCACTGCGACGGTCTTCAACATAGTCCAGCCCCTCAAAGAACATCCCGGTCTCTATAGGTATGCTGGAGAAATAACTGGTTCGACTTTTCTAATACATGTGTTCAGTATTCAGGTGGGGGATGGCAAGTTCGCAGTCCAGGCCGTTAGTGGTTCTGGTGCAGACCAGGTAAATACGCCTCGGGTTTGCGCATGAGTAGACTAATGACTTTGATGGCATCAGGTTGTGCTCCAACCTTTCAACGAGCGGGACACCCGTCAGTTGTGGGTTCTCCTCAGTGGACTGCAGGCCTGAACGAAGCTGGGAAATGTAGCCGTGTCTCAAGGTCCAAGTGACTGTATATGTGTGACGCGATGTAAATTGGCCAGTTATTCCATGTGTAGTGTCGCTACGAACACGGAATCAAGCATTAAATTGGCAAGACATTCTGGCTGTCGGGATTGAGTGGATCTACGATAGATTGGCTACATGTTGGTATATCGTCTCTTCGCCTTGGTATGTGCTACCATATATGGGGGTATAAAGCATCTAAGCAGAGCCAGCTCCGCCTATGCTTGACTCATCTACGAGGCCGCTATTAGTACAAAAGCGTTTGAATCAACTAGACTCGACTCACCAATGGTTGAACCTTCACTGTCGTTGTTCTTTGTCATTGAAGCGGGAGGTTGTCCCAAGGCGAGCCGCACTTCGTACTTGAATAGTTCAAGTTTATGGCGGGAGTAAAAATACATCGAGTTGAGCATGGCAATGTTGGTAGCCCTTTGCAGCGTTCTCCGCTCTATTGGCTTGCCTCGTATCGATACTAGGGACATTTAAAATTAGCGACCCGCTCTTATCCGAGTATGTGTACGCACTTTCTATGGGAGATTCACTGAAGTTACTGGCCTCGAACAGCTCTACACTCTCTAGGTGTGTTCTCAATATTTTGAGGTAAAGCTTGGAATATTCCGCCTTTTCCTAGAGCTTCGATGTTTCTGTGGGGGCGTTCGGCATGGCAGTAAATTGGGGTAGAAGCGTAGGCGGGGATGAGGAGGATCACGATAAGGAGGATCGGGTGAAACCTGAGGACATTCCGTTCATATATCAATCTGAATACTAGCCCGCCGAGTAGTAGGAGTGATGTCAGAGCCAAAAAGTAGCCTCGTAATAGGAGACCTCAGGAGAGACCTCAGGAGAACACGGGCCTTCTCGTATAGTTCGCCCATCAACGGCAATACAAGATTAAATAGTCGATCCGTTCTTCGAGAGAGTTGGATGTTGGTTCTGACATCTGAGGGAATAGATGGTGGATGACGAGGGTCAGAATATTGTCGACGCATTTGTATGCCATGCGTGGATCATGCTAGGGGCTTCAAGGCAACAGGTCTCTACCACCATTGTTATTGTATATGGACCAGTGGTCAAGGTCGGGTCACAGCCCCTGAGAGGCGAAGCCAATTGATCGACGTGAATGATCCAGGAAGTAAGTAGTACACTGTGTACGTCATCTGGGCGCCCAAGAAGGCTGATAAATTTACAGAAAAAGACGCGTCACATCGAGAACTTCTCCGTGTGCAACGCGATGCCACCCAAACGGATGCCCTGAGAGAGGTTCACCTGAACGACAGCATTTGCAGCTTCTCGTGTCAAGCTCTCTGGTCCACTAGCGCAGACTGCCACCCCTCCGTACTGCGGTGGCATGGCGAGCTCTTTGTCAGTTAACGCCCTGTTCGGTCCATGAGGTGTCGAAACGAAGCTTCTTAGTAAGGCTGAGATAGATGGCCGTCCGACACATATGCCGGTATTCGGCAGCGTTACGTCCGGGAGGAGAGAGCGCAACGATGTTACGAAGATGGATATGTGAAGGTCGAGGGCTGACTTCATTGCGGTATCGACGATGGTGGCTAGTAACGGCGCGAACCATTCCATCGCATCTGAAGAAAGACATCAGCATTGAAATACGGTAGATTATACGTGGAGCAACGTACCAAAAGAACGGATACACCATACAAATTCGATGCGGTTGGTCTTCTCGTCGCCGGGCCTCCGTAGTCTCGCGCAACGAGCAACTAGATCATCGAGGAGACTGATAGTAAAGGTCGCACCACTCCCGCCAGCCAGGAATAACACATTCTCGTATCTCCCTAGATTGATGCTGCAGCCGCCATACGGCCCGTCCAGCATGACTCGAATTGGCACCTCAGCGAACCCTGTCGCTAATTCGCTTTCAGCCTTAAGAGTCAAAGCCGAGACGTGACTTTGTTGTACGTCGCTGTTTGCGTACTCGTTGAGCGCCTTGGACCAATCGCCGCAAGCACGTACAGCAAGGACAATCCCTTCGTTTGATATGCAAGAGGTGGAAGGAGGGGCGGTAACGATACTGAGAGGGTGGGATTCCATGAAGCGGTTGCGAAAGAAAACGCGTAGTTGGACATGTTGACCCGCTGCCCACCCTGCGTCACAATCCGGTACCCGGATCTGGGAGCGTAGCGCTTTTAGATGAGGAGGATTTGGAGGAAAAGGTAACATACAAGAGTCATCTGGTCATCGATAGCGATCAATTGCGCGTCCTTGACGCGATACTTGAAGAACCTGAGTAGCATGTCTGCGGCGTACAACAACATAGGCGGGTAAAGCCAAAGACCGGCAAAAAGACGTATGGTGGAAAATGGTTATAGCGAAGGCGACGTAGGCCACAATACTACAAAGCTAGTCAACGATCTTCTGCGAGGGCGGAGTTGTATTGAACTTACTGCGTTACGATGAAGAACCGATAGAGCAGGCGGCGGAAAATGGGCAACGATGTCAGGACTATGACGCACAACAGGATTAGGGCCGCAAGGCCAGTGATGGCCTTGGGTGATCCCACGACTCCTCTGCCCCAGCGAACTCGGTTTCGAATCCATAGGGACCCGTGTGCAAGAGCAGCAAAGAACATGCCACGCCCTGACCAACGATGGATGAAATTGAGGCGCTCGTAGCCATTCCCAGGTCCCAAAAGTAGGGAGAGCACGGAGTTCTTTGTCCCGAATAGAAATACGATTGGGAGTTGCGCTAGTGCCATGAATCCTTTGTTACCGTACAATGAGGGACGTAAACCTAATAAATACAAGCAGAAACTTACCAGCGCGGTTTGGATTCTCCATCAATCGAGCCTCATGGCCTATGCAGTAACCCAACAAACCAAGGTAGGCACCAATCAAGACCACTGTGGGCATGCTTCAGTATTCATGCTGGGGGGACATCATAGTAGACACGAACTATGTGAAAGATTCAAGCCAAGTTTTGGGGGAGTTAGATGACATATTGAACCAATCGCTCGCAAGAAGCCGTAGACACGATTGCGACGTCGGCTGTCACTCAGAACCAACGCCGGAACGTCGCACTCGACTGACGACACTGGAGCATAGTTTTTTTGCTGCATTGCATTCCCGTATGCCGAGTAGGCCGACTAGTATTTGTTTAGGATGTATCGAACGAAAAAATGGCCGGTAGCGAAAGGATGGTGGCGACCCCCAACGCCAAAGCCCATATCACCGTGAACTTAGTTGCCATTGAGGATCAATCTCGTAAGAACTGCGAGAATGTCAACTAGCAGTATTTGCATATAAAATGACCGCCTACTCGTAAAAAGGGAGAGGGAAGGGTATCATCGGAAAGGGGGCAGTCGTGGCCATTGGGGACGGGTGAAGGGGGGATGTGCTATTGAGCCGGTTAGCCACTAGTGTGTGGCTTTTACAAGGCTAGCGCAGACAGCTACTATGAGACCGTTGCGATGGCCATCTGGTCAACATTTCGCAGTTCGTGAACTGGCCCTCCGTGTCCGACTTCCATTCATTTTGACGGCCACAATGAATGTACAAATACAGCTCCAGAGGCTTGGGTTTTCATCCTTGCTGAAGCTTGGCTGATACCATGTTCGATTCAGGCTGTAGCTTGTTATGGGACCGGAAGGGCGCTTACTAAGAGCGTGTCCCGGTACACGATTATTTCTGCATAGCATCCTGTACCACTGCCACCATCGCAAACGAGGGTTCTACAACACGCTCCATGGGCGATCAAGGAAATATAAGAATGAATAATGAAGAGTAGTGGAGTGATACGAATACAATGGGATATAAGTACGTGTATCCATGATTTATTGGGTAGATAACAAGCAGGCAAAATCGTCATCGAGCAGAGTCTGAATCGTGGGGTTGATTGAACCTGAACAACGTCGTTCGTTGATATTCATACGACGATGGACCTGATTCAATCCCAAAGTAAGCTACGCACATTATATCCCAACAGTACTATACGTAGATCCTGACGGCGACGAAACGAACTGCTGGCGTGACAGAAATCAGTCGAATCACACCAGCGGAATCTTGCTTCAATGCTAACCTGAGGTATAGATGACTCGTGGCTTTCTACATAAATAAAATCATCATGATTGCGTGCAGGCATAGAATATGGCGGTGAGAATGGTCCATCAGTTTCCTCCATTGATTGGGTTCC
The DNA here is from genome assembly GCA_029467805.1 of Pleurotus eryngii var. eryngii. Classification (NCBI taxonomy): domain Eukaryota; kingdom Fungi; phylum Basidiomycota; class Agaricomycetes; order Agaricales; family Pleurotaceae; genus Pleurotus; species Pleurotus eryngii. Next base: position 467,104 of record SZVJ01000009.1, on the reverse strand, counting down.
GGTGGTTTTGATCATTCGATACCGGCGGTACCATAGATATATGGAAAGGGTTGTTGCTAAGAAGAGAAGCCCTCCAAGGACACCGCATAGTATTTCAGCGACAAAATTCTGGTGCACGGGGTGCGGCTCGGATGCCGTGGTATTTGCGGGTGGATCGTTGGGCACTTCAACCACGAAGTAATCAATCCACACTTTACCCCCTTCGTCTACGCAAGTGCCGACGAGAGAATGATTTACGTATGGAAGCGGTGGCGAGGAGTAGAACACTTGTTGATAATGGTGGTCGTCGTTTGCGGAAGGGTTCCCATTGAAGAGGACAGGAAGACCACCGTCGAGGGCATAGGAAGTGTTGGGAAGTGTAGCGATATCCTCATTGCGCACTGATAAGGAACCATAGACTTTGACAGAGGTTCCTGTAGAAAGGGACTGGTGTTTAGAGTAAGAATGTAGGCGAGAAGCGGCAGACTTGACCATTAAAACCAAACGTGAATTGCGCGCCTTTGGTCGTGGTATGGCTAATGGTATGTAGGTACTCATTGTCGTTGCCAGGAAGAAAGTCCCAACCGGCAGAGTATTGAATTTGACTAGTTTCCGCGCTGTCGATGATGAGGGTTTTTCAAAGTCATATAGATAGAATGGGCACGCAGTTACCCAGGTATTCTTATACCTTTCTACTTGATTCCGTGAACTGATCATCATAGGTGCCGCTGCGGCAGTGGCGTGAGCAGGATGCTGGATATGGCCAATCCATAGGGTTTCTGATTGATAGCGTAGTCAACGAGTTCAGAAAAAGCCTCGCGCCTATGCACTGGCAATTTGCACGCCGGCGGCATGCCGATGCATATGGTGTGCACGGAGTCGGTACACCGATGCCAGCTCTTGATAGCTCTAAAAATTGCACTCGAATGATCGTGAAAACGGTACTGATGAACTCATTTGAGCTTTAGAATGTCCTATGGGAGAGAATCGGATAACTCACCGTCACTAACCCCACGGCGCTACCGCCGATTTCTGGTATTGGTGTTCCACACGATTGCGGCCTGACGGCCAGTTGTAACATCTGGCTCTGGAATTGACTCCCAGTGAGAAGTCCGTCGACTGGGAGCGATTGAGAACGAGACGGATCGTGTGAACCTGCCGAAGTAGAACTGACAATGTTTTCTTTTTCTGAGATCGTGCCTTGTATCAGGCTCCTAGAACCAACACACTCGTATCGCTCGAATGAGTCTTCTATGCTAAATACTAGACCCCTATGCATGCTGTGAGAAAATAGACAAACAAGAACAAAGAGTAACTAAGGACTCAAACTCGCGATAGAGCGGCTGGCAAGACTGACACAGACGCCCGAAAGGCGCCATCCTTGGCACTCTTATCAATATCTCTTATTATTGTTATCGTCTTTATTTTGATTTGTTTATTTAACGTCCATTATCCTTTCTGGGTAAACGACACATCGTGCTAATTACTCTCAACCTGCACAGCCAATCTTGTTTCGTAGCGTTGCTGCTGGCGTCTCTCACGTTGTCGATTGATTGATGGATCCGCGCTAAGCAATTGATCATAGCATCTCCACAAATCCGGTGTGTCACTTTGGAAGAGATTTGTGAGGTCGTCTAAGTTGAACTCCTGCAAGACAATGCTGTGGCCTTTGATGCTCCGAAATGCGGGCCAGCTGCTTTCCTCGACAGGTCAACAATTTGTCCCGCATAGCCTTGTGACGCAGTTCGACATGCCCACTGCTGAATATCTGCAACCGACGCAGGGTGCGAAAGCAATCCGTCCATGATGCTTGTTGCAGTGTTGCCTACATCAGTGGCATTGGCATAGGATGATTCACTAGTGGCAAATGCAACGGTAGGATCCGTGATTGGGATGTCGTGGTCTTGCAGAAGAGAATGAAGTTGCGCAACAGCAGCAAGATGAGTGGCATCTTGATCCGTTGGTCCGATTCTATCAAATTCTCACTTTTTATACTTATCTGCAGTCACTAATTACTACGCTCCATATAACCTCTACTTGGTGCACAGTCGGTGGCGCCGTCGATGACTTTTACAAGGATCTCCAGTACTTCCACTCAACAGCTAAGTGTTAGCCAGTCCAAACATAGTAATAGCTGTGAAATAAACAAGCCATAACATTGATCGTGAGCACAGCTAAGGGTAACCGATAAGAGTGCCAAGGATGGCGCCTTTCGGGCGTCTGTGTCAGTCTTGCCAGCCGCTCTATCGCGAGTTTGAGTCCTTAGTTACTCTTTGTTCTTGTTTGTCTATTTTCTCACAGCATGCATAGGGGTCTAGTATTTAGCATAGAAGACTCATTCGAGCGATACGAGTGTGTTGGTTCTAGGAGCCTGGCCTTGTATTATAAATTCATTAAAATCACTTTCAACGGATATCACAGTATTGGTACATAAGACTAATCAACCTTTGTTAACGCCTCCTCGCCTCTACACATAACTCCCCAGCACCGGGTGTGATGGTAACTCTGTTTGGCCCAGATACCGTATATCATTGCATATGGGTACAGTCATGATATATATGTAGTCGGTTAAGAAGGGATGTTATTCCGCTCTGTCGCTCCGACAGGATTGAGCAACGATTCTAACTAGCCACGATCTTTGCATTCTCCTTACAAACGAAGGTTCAAGGGACTCACTTGGTCGTAAACTTCTTTCGAGTTCGTATTACCGTTAGTTTCAGTCAGATCGGGGGATGTCGGCTGACCATCACTCTTCTTACGAAAAGTCAGACGCGGAAAACGGCGAATGCACCGCGAAGCGTACCTGCTTGCCCTTCGCCGGAATACCAGTCTTTTTTGCGCCGTTCGGTCCAACAGAGGCGGGGAAAGGCAACTCGTCGCGAGGAACGATATCAATGAGGAAGTCGAATTGGTCGGACTTGCTCAGTGCCTTGGCAATATCTGAACGCGACAACGTGCGGCGTTTGTTGGAGTCGGCGATGATGAAGGCTCTCGCAGTGATTTCCGAGATAAAGACTGCGGTCGCCGCCAGCGTTCGTCAGTAACCTCTCTCTTACGATGGGCGTGAGAACGACGTACTCTCACAAGCTTTGCAGAACAGAATCGGGGCTGTTCACGCGTTCAAAGGGCGAATACGATGGAATGTCATTGTCCATACCATCTGCCGCAATCATCTTGACATCAACGGTTCAAGACAGACTCGAAAGGTCGCCAATGGTTCTTACTTTGACATCTGGATCACTCTTCATACCTTCTTGATTCTGGCGAGCGGGAGAGGCGGGTGCCGATAATCCGGAGTTTCTTGCTCGGCTGCATCCACCATGCGCTGCCAGAAGGTTTGCAGAAAATCATTCAGCGGCTGGCCAGGCTGGACGAAAGGCTTGCTGGACGACATGGGGGGTGTGGACAAGAAGCTCGGCTCACATTGGCCGATGTAAGTCAATCTTATCTTATCTTATCTTGCCGTGAGCCCAGCCTCAAATTGACCCGACGTCGAGCACCGAATGTCTATGCGTCAGACACTCACTTATTCGTTTCCTCGAACACCTCTCGGATATCTGGATAGACTCACGACGCTTGAAGCAGTGGGCCCGTCAATGCGGGTTCCGGACTCACCTCCGTAGGCTGCTTGGGCTCGCCCTCCTCATTTTCGGCCTTTATCAGAGCTCAGGATCTTGGGTGAGTTTATTGTGGGATAGAGAGAATATATTCGGACTGATTTGATCATAACAACTGACGCGCCCTCCACGAGGATACAGGAATCGATGCGCCTCCGCGATCTGCTAGCTCACTGGCGGTGAGTCTTCCCTTGGAGTTACTCACTCTGATATTGGCTGGACTTGAACAAAGGAATTTTCTGTGGGCTCGCTCTGTGAAATTGACGTCCCACCCGGGTTTGATCTAGCGTGTGCATCCGTGTGCGGGCAATATCTCTTGGATACCATACCTTGGGCATGTCCGTATCACTGACGCCCTCAGCGAGGACCCCGACGCGTGCATGTACGAGCCTTTGAGTTGTTAAGTGGTAAGATGAAGATGTGCACTTGCTCTTTCATCCTGGCGCGACGGCGTCGGACGACGTGAGGAGGATACACGCCCTTGGCAAAAGCGGGCAAGCGGGAGCTGAGCTCCTCGGTGAGTGGCTTTCTCTCTTCCCTCTTCCCATCGCCATCGGCGGAATGCTAGCCTCCTAGGGCGATTTGTTAACACCGCGTCAGGGAGTTATTCCCCCCTGTTCCTAAATATGATCTGTTCATGATAAGTAAAAGACGGACTATTCGGCATGAAATAGTATCCGCCAGCCGTCGCACGAGTACAATAAACGCACGAAATTGTGCACAAACATCAAGGCTTGACAAGGTGTTCAGCGCGCAGTGGACAGCTGATTGCAAGGCAAATGGGCACGCATGAAGGTGCTTTTACACGCTCTTCACTCTATCTCCCTTCTCGGTATTCTGCAGTGCACGATTGTGTCTTCGTCATGACAACTTTCCAACATGCAGCACACATCAAGCACTTTTTCCCCCAGCAGCATCGCAAATGCAGTTTCTACTTTCGCAGCCTCCCGCCCCGCGTCTACACGCAATTCGGCCGCGCTCGCGTCTACGGCTGCTGTGATATTCAACATGATCCTTCGTACCCCGCCCCCTTCGTAAAGCTGGACGAGGAAAGAGCATAGCATCTCGTACTCCGATGGAGTAGGGTAGAGCTCACAGTCATCGCGGAGGCCTCTTTCAAAATATTCAGGGTGAGCGTCCGAATACAGCCGGGGAACGGTAGGTGGTTGATGCACTCTTGGATCCACACGAATACTTCGAGGTACGACATTTCGCCTGAGGGCTCGATCGTTACCGTCGATGGCTTTTATAGCCGTACCGAAGTCGGGAATGTTGCATTCAGGCGCGGCTGGGCCAGCAGCATCAGTAATTCGATTGACACGGGGCGTGGTGGAGGAGACATACCATGCAGCACGAGCTCGGAGAGCGTGTCGGGGATCCATGGCGGCAGATTCCACGACTGGTAGGCGTACCATCCGGCGGTCAGGCGCTGCAGGTTCGGGCAACTCGATCAAACGCGTAAATGTGAGCATGGGGTGGAATACTGCCTGTAGCTCGAGGTGTCGCAGGCGTCCAGACGCAGGGGCGATGTTGGCTGCGCCGCGTTGCCCTCCGGCGTCGCGCTGATGAGGTCGAGCATCAGGACTCGAGGGTGGGCGGGAGCATGGCAAGGAGGGTCAGAGGCGCCGGTGGAGAAGTCCCACCCGCGCAACACCAGCTTGCGCAGGCAAGGTGCAGCGAGCATGGCAGAGATCCCCGCGGCGAGGAACTCCTGCTCCTTCAACAAGCTCGCGATCCCGTGGTCGAGGTGCAATGCACGCAGGTTCGTCAGCCGACCAAAACACGCTGGGTACCACTCCGAGAGGGGCAAGCGCCTTCGCCCTCCAGCCAGAGGCGCACTGTGCGTATGTGTCCGCTGAGGTGGGGCGCGTCGAAGTGGAGGAAATGGAGGCGGGCGGAGGTGTTTCGTGGACGATATGCTGAAGGTGCGGAAGACGTGAGGTCGGCAGATGGTGTTCCATGTGCGAGATACTAGAGAAGCGTTGGCGAGAGGGTGGTGTATGTCGGGGTCACGGTCGGGGTCCGCTGAGTCGAAGTTGGTACCATCCGCGACGGTGGCAATGATCTCTGCAATAACTTCAGGAGGAGTTTCCCTTGCTGAAGGCAAGAAGTCCTGTGCTCAGGACCTGTCGTCGCAGACACGGCCACTTCGAGCAAGTCACTTGTAGCGGACACAGTGGGTGAACTTTGCAAGTTATGTAAATATGCAAGCGCCGGGGAAGCGATTCCACCAGTCAAGCGCCCCGTAGTTCGGCCAAGGCAGGGCGCACGCTCTTTGAACGGATAGTATCTTACCTTCAACGTCCCTGTCTCTACCGTCGATCTTCGCCGAGCAGTCCTGCACGATGAGAAAACGGAGATCAACTCCCCATCCACAAAAAAAGCAAGCGGACTTCCGGGAATATCTACCGCTAAACACCTCGATGGGCAAGTCATACACCGATGATCGTTGAGAATTCACGTATCGGGTTCACATATGACTGTCCTGCAGAGGTTTGCTCAAAGTTTGCTCACTGCCATAAGGCTTGTGCACTGTGATGCGCTTTGACCTTACGCTTGATATACTATTCTTTAGATTGGTAATACTACGGCTACATTTCACCGCGCTCTGACCACTGGGACTAGCATCCAGTAGCAACGGTTCCATCGTATTGAGGGAGGCTTTCAATCCCTGTTACATCGACGTTGTGCTCGATATGGCAACCCGTCCAGAGCGCACAAAATGCCGAAAGACTTTTTGGGAATCTGTTGGTGTACCTCACCACCCCCATACGTCGGTTGTACATCTTTAATTAGCATTACGGCGACCGAATACACATGAAGCACTGCTTCATAGCCATGTCACTCTCAGTGCCATATTCGGGATTGCTTTACGCACGAAATCGGCGTTTCATGCCCGGTGTGTACTCCTGACCCGCGAACCTCACTATACTACTTCTAAGAAGGTTTTTGGGCGTAGGGCCCGCAGCAAAGCCAGTAGAGTGAAGGTGCACAGCGCCTTCAAATTCGTCCAAAACTATCAGACTCCAGATGACCAGCGGCCTGGTACGTGACCACTCGGTGTTACGAGTCTATCGGGAACCATAAAACAAGTGCTGTAGCTCATGACGAGTTCGCACCATCGGACGCGTAGCAATATATCTTCCCTCGTGAAGATTTACCAAACGCGCGTACACACCCATATGGCGCGCATTGTCTTCGACTGCGGGGATAACCACGCCTTCGAGCGTCGTCTTCTGGATCAGGACCTCGAGCGGCATCGAGTCACACCCTGATCACTCTCCGGACGACGAACTCACATATAAGCAGCCACATGGATACGGCTTTCTAACCAAATCACACGATGCTCAGCAGCAAAAAGGCCATCATAGGGCTTGTTTCGCTGTGAGCTAGCTTGCTCGCCAACGTTCTCGCTCAGGACGCTTCTCAAGATGACCTCATTTGGGGACAAGGCGCGTACATCTCGCCATCTGATTGCATGCCGATCGTGGGCTAACGAACTTCAAACAGCTCGAGACAAGTCCTGAGCTCAAATGGACGGATTGTTACGCTCAACTGCAATGCACCCGACTCCAAGTACGAAGCCTAGAACCTGTTACATCACCGGCGCTGACGCATATCTAGGTTCCTCTTAATTACTCAAATCCAGGAGATACTGCGTCAATTGCCGTAATTAGATTCCCCTCACCGCTCGCCAACACGGTTGACTACAAGGGCCCGATTTTGATCAACCCGGGCGGCCCAGGCGGTAGCGGCGTGGAATTAATGGCACAGAATGGCGCCGTGCTTTCCCAGGGTGCTTGGCGCCAACTTCGATATTGTTTCGTTCGATCCCAGAGGTAAGTAATTCTCATACCCTTGCATCCACGGGACGCTATTTATGACTAAACCACTATCAGGCGTTGGGCGCTCTACGCCTCGCGCATCCTTCTTCGACACTGAGGCTCAGAGCGTTCACACATCGTTCGACGTGATAAACGCGACGAGCGATGGTCTCGCCCGTATCTGGGTGCGCGCGCAGATAACTGGGGCGCTCGCTACACAGCATAATCAGAACAATATATCGAGCACTTCAACACCGAGAGCACGGCACGGGATATGCTGCGGATCGTTGAAGCCCATGGGCGGAAGAATATACAGTACTGGGGCTTTTCGTGCGTTTCTAGTGTCTCTTTTGGTGAAGAGGGATTGATGGTTGCTTGTATAGGTACGGTACGGTGCTAGGTGCGGTGTTCGCATCCTTGTTCCCAGTGAGTCAGAGTGTCCTCACCTTTATATACACTCTGAATCACTCGTGACGTAGGACCGTATAGACCGACTTGTTCTTGACGGTAGGTTGCGTCCGCTGTAAACTTGATGTAAGCATTGACAATGGTACACCTAGGTGTCGTCGACGCCGAGAATTACTTCGCTAGTGAGGGCTGCCCTACCCTAATTATCTCGTTCGGTCTACTGCCTTAGCGTAGCCCTTTGTCCAATAATTTGCTAGATACCGACAAGACTCTACAAACGTTCTTCGACGGCTGTTTTGAAGGCGGCCCCGATCTATGTCCCTTCCACGAATCCTCTCCCCAGGCCATCTCTCGCAAATTAGATGACTTAACCTCGCACCATCTTCCTCCGCCCCGTCCCTGTCAAAACCAATATATCCTACGGGCTAGTCGACTACGAGCGGCTGCGAGCGACGATCTTTCAGAGCCTGTACACGCCTTATGCAACTTTCCCTCTCCTCGCTCAGGGCTCGCGGATCTCATCAATGGAAATGGGACGGTCCTATACCAGATTCTCGAGCAACCCGTATTAGATTGCGCTTGCGGAACGCCGGCCCCACTAACGTCAATTTCAGACGGTGGAACGGCAATTATGTGCACTGATGTGCGGAAGTACGCGACACGGTTGACGAGTTGGAGCCGTTTGTGCAGGGTTTGCTCAGAGATTCACAATGGGGGAAGTATGGGCTTCCCTGAGGATCGGGTGCTGCGTATGTCGATCTTCTCTGGTCACGCTTCGATGTTTGCTGACACTGCACATCCAGGGCTTGCCTAAGCAGAAAAAGGCATTTCAAAGGTATGCCTACATATTGCGACGACGCACGTCGTGACGTTGATTCACCGTCTAGGACCACTCCTGGGTAACACCAGTACCCCATTCTGTGGATCGGCAATACCGCTGGTACGTTTCAGCCCACTCACCCGTGTCTTCGACTGACTAGCTATCTTATCTGTAGCCCAGTCACGCCAATCGCTGGGTAAGTCTACCTTCGAAGTTCTGTCACACTAACTCGCGCTCGATGTTCCTCCTCCTTCCAGAGCACGCAAGATGGCTATAGGCTTCCCCGGATCCGTCGTTTTGACGCAAGACTCGCCTGGTGTATGTCCTCCCCCTCCCCCCCCTCATCCTAGTATATTTCTCTAACTAGTCCAAATACAGCACTGCTCCATTGCCGCACCGTCCGTCTGCACGATTGGCTTTGTACGCGCCTACTTTGCGACGGGACGCTCCCCGATGAGGGCGTCGTCTGCCCAGTGATTCAGCCCATATTCTCTGGACAGCCTGTGGATATCGGGGGGGTGCCTGGCCGGCAGAAGCGCCGAGCTCTCAGAGAAAAAACAGAGGAGAAGGACGAAGATCTTGTCCAAGCTTTAGCGCGTCTTCGTCAGAATTTCAGAGTGCCGACCCCGTTCTAGCGCGTGAATTAATTCATATCTATTGGTACTTCTTGCTCGCCTCCTCTCGCTTTGAAGTCGTCTTTTCCATATTCGCATTTATTGCTCTTTTGTCTTTCTGACCATTACTTCGACGGCTACATGATAACAATCTCATTATCAACAATCATTAATTGATTCATAGCTTGCAGATCTTCAATTAGTCTGATACCCTAAGGCGGAGTGGGCCAGCACTGAAATGGTGTACCTCCTTCCAAAGGTGGGTATGTACCCTTGTTTGTTCTAGACTCTGTAGAGAACTTGCCCTCCGTGTCCGCCAGAAATATTGCTTCTCTTGTGTGTGAGGCGTACGGTAGGGGCGGAGACAAAGGCGAGTCGATATGCGTGGGTGTCAGCGCTGAAAGAAGGTTGCGTGGAGCGGTTGAAGGCGGCGCGGGGGGATGCGCTTAAGCCGCTGGTCGCAAAGGCGTTTAAGAAAGGTCAGTTATACGGATTACGTTCAGGCGAAATGCCGAGAAGCGAAGATTACTATCCAACAGCTTTAGCTAGTAAACGCGCCCGAGCGCAGTACAAGGCGGATCTGAAAGAATTGAAGCATAACAATGGTATGTGGACGTTGGTGGGTTTATGACTTATGCTTATAACCTGTCATCATTATCATAGGCAAACAGAGTCAGAAGACTACTTGATGATTGATGAGTACTTATACGACATACGACATCGAACTTGAATCGAGTGTGTGATATGTAGCGATGTAAACGTGACTATAGTCCTCGGCGACAACGTCTTACGGTCCCCAATTCGCCGGGCATTAAGTCAGGTTCGCTTCTGATATATGGTGGCCAAGTTGGTGAAAGCCTCAGCAGTACAACTGACTCTGTTAATGGCGTTCCCTGCAACTCGTGAACACGAGAATCGATCTCAACAAAGGTATTCTTTTTGCTCCCCGATAAATCGTCTTGTTCAGTCGATGTGGCATCTGCCAGTGTTCTAGTTTGCCTTGAACGCGCTGTCTGCCTGGCCGTTATATTCCACTCCAAGCCAATCTGAGAATGCATCTCTGTTCATGGCCGACCAAAGCAGTCACAACCTATGGGTGATTTATTGATCAAGTCGTCCAGAGGTAGTCAGTCGTAAAAATGGGTTGAGTCGCTCGATCACTTGTCCATCTAAAAACGCAAGCAAGGCGATATCATTCAGCGGTGGAAAGTGATGGGTTCAGAACCCAACAAATAACTTATCATTGTCCATAACACAAGACTCGCAGGGGGGCGTCTATGTTTTTCCTTGTGTCAACAGCCCACCCCTAACCAACATAACCAACAACGTTACAATATCGCCCCATCTCCGCGCCGTCCGCCTGCTCTTAGCGAAATATTCGGGAGATTGATTCATGCATGGGTAGTGCCCAGTGGAGTATCTTATGCCCCCATATGAAGGCAACCCATCTTCCGGCAACCCCACACGGCCGTAGACCGAAGGAAGTCCCTACGTACTCATTGAGCTTTGATCTCAAGCTTGCGCGGGAGTTTCAGTGCCACCGCCCCTTGGGCTTGGCATACAAATCCCACGTTGAGCATCCACAACTATGCTACTGGTAACGACTGCGCAGTGTTGTTATTTGATGAGAATCTGTCAGAACACCCCAAACTCAATATCCTTCCGTAAGGGTGCACTCCACAATGATCTACCCATGAGGGTGGAAGTAGGTAAATACACCGCCCTCTAGCGCGCACTTACTTTAAATGCTGCGGACATGCGCGCTGGCTTCGAACCGCGAAAGGTCTGTGTTCCGATCGGAGCTGTTGGCGAGGAGGCTCGCGGATCTGTGTCTTCCTGTGCGTCGTATATAAGTAGGGTGCAATGAACCCAATATTCTCATTAATTTAGGATGTTCTCTACGAAGACCTTCGCAGAATTTTTAGCGCTCGCGACTATCTTGCCCGCCCTAGCGCAGGACCTCATGGGCAAGTTCGCAAACCTGGCCTTATATGGGACAAGGTACGCAAATGTCCCCGTCGCCTCCCCGGTATAGCAATTCGAGAAATGTGGATTAATGAACAACGGACAGCTGGAGACGCGCACAGAGCTCATTGGACGGACTGTTACAACACCCCGCCCTTGCAATGCGCCCGATTCCAAGTGAGTGCTCACGATTGCGAGGAAATGCAATTGCTAACGTCGTTCCCATCGCGCTACCAGGTTCCTTTAAATTACTCTGATCCACAGAGTATGTCGGCGTCTATCGCCATGATCAGGTTCCCCTCGCCTCTTGCTGGTACCGAGCAGTACAGGGGCCCGATTCTGATGACCCGGCGGCCCTGGTAGCAGCGGCGTGGAGCTGGTCGCGGGCGGCGGCAGCGTGCTCTCTCAGCTCCTCGGACCTAACTTCGATGTCGTTTCGTTCGACCCCAGAGGTACGGAATGTCTCCTGCCCATACACGTGAAATACTTGAAGTGGCATTGAACGTTCCATTTTGATTTGCACCAGGTGTTGGGTTCTCTACTCCGCGCGCCTCCTCCTTCTTCCCCACTGAAGCGCAGAGGCAGCTGTTCAGGAGTCCATTTTTTTGACGATATCAAGGCGACGAGCGATGGTGTCGGCCGCATGTGGGGCACGTTGCGCAGATCATGGGGGCGCTGGCTACTCAGCAAGACCAGAAGGATCATTTGTTCGAGCATCTAAACAACGGAGAATACAGCGCGGGACATGCTGAGGATGGTGGAAGCCTATGGGCAGGAGAAGCTACAGTTTTTGGGGCCTCTCGTACGTGTTATGGCTTTTGTTCCTCGTTACTCGAGTTATTGATTGTGGATTATTGTGTGTCTATGTAGATATGGCACAGTGCTCGGCGCAACTTTCGCTTCCTTGTTCCCAGTGAGTGAGAGAGTGTGCGCGTATGTGCATGCCGCTGATCCTCGCTCCATGTAGGACCGCGTAGAGCGTCTTGTTCTTGACGGTATGGTTAGTGGCATATAGACCCAACATGTCGACTGACTGTATTGCACAGGTGTCGTCGACGCTGACAACTACTTCGCCAGTGCGATATTCCCTCCATCTTGGCATTCCATCTGCTGACACTTATTCGCTCAGCTCTCTGGTCGAACAACCTGCTAGATGCTGACAAAACCCTGCAGACCTTCTTCGACAGCTGCTTCGCGGGAGGCCCCGATCTCTGCCCCTTCTATGATTCCTCTCCCCAAGCTATCTCCCGCAAGCTTGACGACCTGACGCGTGCCATCGCCCTGCGCCCCGTCCCCGTCATCACCAACATTTCCTACGGCCTGGTCGACTACGCACGGCTCAGAGGAGCGATCGGCTGAGCCTGTACTCGCCCTATGAGGACTTCCCCCGACTCGCACGTGGTCTCGCAGATCTCTTGCAGGGTGACGGGACGGCGCTCTCTACCAGATGCTCGAGATGGAGCCGCTATTTGATTGCCATTGTGGGGATACGGTCCCGCTGTCAACGATCCAGGATGCCAGAGCCGCGATCAGCTGCACGGACGGGCAGGAGGTGCGCGATACCGTGGATGAGCTGGAGGTCTTCGTCCGCGATTTGCTGCGCACATCGCAGTGGGGTGAGCTGTGGGCGATCTTGCGGATCGAGTGCACGTACGTTCGGCTTTGCATGTAACCCCATTCGACTCGACCGCGCTCACTCTGCTGTCTCTTAGACGTGGCCGAAGCAGGAAAAGAGGCATTTTAGAGGTATGCGCACACAGTTATTGGAGGTCGTTCCGTGCGTCTTGATCTCATGTTACGAACGTTGCTCCCAGGTCCGTTCGTGGGCAACACCAGCCATCCCATCCTTTGGATCGGCATACAGCAGGTGTGTACGAAAACACCCACCTCCACCCTAATTTTCGCGTACCCATTATCCTTTGTTCTTCGGCTAACTTTGACTCGACGTAGACCCAGTAACGCCACTTGCATCGTGAGCCCGCTCGCAGTTCTATCTTCCTTGCCCTCATCACCCCCTATTCCAGGGCGCACAAAATGGCCAAGGGCTATCCAGGGTCCGTCGTCCTTACGCAGGATTCACCTGGGTACGTTTACCGTCCCCACCCTTCTCGTCAGCAGTCCCGTAATTCTGATTCCTCGATAATAACCAAAATTAGCACGCATCCGTTGCGGCGCCCTCCATCTGCACCGTACAACACATCCAAAGCTATTTCTTGAACGGAACGCTTCCTGCTGAAGGTGTCGTGTGCCCAGTGATCGGCCCCATCTTCGCAGCTCCGCAGTCCGCGAACACGAACGACACCGGTGTGGATGGGCCTCGTATTACCCGAGATTTAGCAGCGCGGCAACGAAATGGCGAGGAACAAGATATTGTCGACGCTTTAGAGCGCCTCCGTCAGAGTTTCAGAGTATCGACGCCTTTCTAAGTCATTTAGGGCAGAGATTTCGTTCGCATGGCGCGAGGCGTTCCGTTTTATAATACCTCACGTTGGATGTAGATACCCGAATTAGATGATGCTCTCCCGTTATGGAAAAGGCGGAGGGGCAGAAGTTGCAAATCACCGACTAGTCCGGTCCGAGAAGATGATGCTCGAAGATGACTGCAGTTAAAGCCAATGCGCGCATATAGGGTAGCGTACATACGCGGGGTAAATCCTTACGAATGGCTGTACATTGCCACACAGAGGATGGATGCTGCAAACTGCTCATGAACTCAAGTACTTGTTTCGTAATCCCGATAGATATAACACCGATGGCGGCAAGATATTACATCACGTACCGGTTGAGTAGTACTCTTAAGTCTGAAAGTTGCATGAAGGCGCTGAGAGACTTCACTAGCACTGCTTTCCTAGTGCTTTGCAGCGGGTCCCCACACACCGGCGTGGAACGCCTTTTTATACCTCAAGATCCCAGATATGCACTGAGAGTGAAACAGCTATGAAGCAGTGCTTCCAGCATACGCCATCGCCGTAATGTCAATCAGAGGTGTAAAGCCGACGTGTTGGGGGATGGGAGGACGATGCTGTTGTAACCAGAGATTTGGCCGTGGTATTACCAATCTACAGAAGAAAATATCGGAAGGTAAGGTCAGGGCGCATCACAAGGCCTTATGACGGTGAGCAAACCTCTACAGTCAATGCGTGAATTCTCAACGCCATGCGGTATGGCTCGCCGTTGGATATTCATGGAGCTCCGCTGGCTATTTCTGATAGGAAAAAAGCTTCGTTCCCCATGGTGTGCTAGAGCCGTAGGCAAGACTGCTTCAAGTTCGCGATTATCGATGTCAGGGAGAGAGAGCACCAGCGTAGGCGCCCCGGCCCGGCCTGAGCTGAAGGCCAGACTCGGACGGGCGCTTGATCCCGGCTCGCTTCGACTGCTCGACCTAACGTCGATCTTCGAAATTGGATATCTCTGGCGTCCGACGCTTGTTCGTTTACTCGAACGTCTGGAAATATGCTTGAATCAATCGGCGCGTCAATGCAGGTTCAAACGTTCAAACTTCCCTGGACTGCTTGGGGTCGCGATCCACATTTTTGGCCGTTCGTCAGAGGTCAGAATCTTGCGTGAGTTTATTATGGATATCAGAACTTCAAGCTTCAGAAGACACCTTTGAGCTGATTTGATGAGGTAACGCGTCTTGCTCGAAGAATCGACGCGCCTTCGTGACCTGCCAACTCGCTGGGCGACCTCCGTCAGAGTTGCTCACCCTAAATTTGGTCGACCTGGAGGCACGGTATTTGGTGCGGGCTCACTCCGTAGGCTTTTTCCTTACGTTTGGTCGGCGTTTACTCAATATCGAATCTGTCCAGTGTTGCAGGTCCCTTACGGGGGGGTCAAAATCTCGGATTATCTGGCTGCGTCACTTCCGGCAACTTTCGGACTCGTATGCCATTCTGATTATCCCCCTCAAGCCTCTGGGGGACCTATAGCGCTGCTGCGTTAGAGTCGATGGTACTACAGTGGATTCGTGTTGACCATGGATGGTCCTCATGCTCGAACAGCAGCAACCTCCTCATCAGCGTATTTTAAACAAGACTGACCAAATACACCATTTACATTGCATTGATTAAAGGTGGCTCGGTGCTGGCCCAAGACCTAGATTCCCCTTCCTTAAAGATGGAACGTACGACCTTATTCGACCAGATAATAAACGAGACCACATCCGCACTTCGACGTTGTCTGACTGTATTGACTGGCCCTCTCCCACCATGGCATTCAATCTGGCCCTTTCACATGACTATCGATGAGTTGAATTTGTCGTTGTGCCAATAGTAATACTGATTCTATTCATGGGGCAAGCGGTCTACCTCCTCCAGAGTGTCACTGTGGAGCATGACTCCTCGGGGCTACTGATGACCGTTCTAAACTTACTTCTAAGCTTCTCAAGTCCTTCTATACTTGTACTCAAGTGCATAGGAGATATGCCGCCAATCACCAATTCGTCACCAATTGGAATGAATGAGTGCGTTTTGGGCCTCTGTGGTCTCCAAAGGGAGAAAGGGAAGAGTAGCCAAATATTAATTGCACTCAGGAATGGTGTGAATGTGGACTGCGCAATGTGTCTAACTGTGAGTACCCGTCTACCAAATAGTAATCGCACCAATCAATAGCTTAGTTGGTCGGTTGAAAGATGGGAGAATCATGGTTGTAGACTTTGTTGTTTAACGTTTAACGTTTAACAGTCACGCCTTGGCTCGGAATTTAGTGTGTGTGGGTGCGACAACCTACCAAACTAGAAAGGAGTCGACACTCTGAAATTCTGGCGAAGGAGTGCTAAAGCTTGAACAAGATCTTCATCCTTCTCCCCTGGCTGCGCTCCTACCGCACGACGCATCGAAGGGTCAAGTCCATTCCAATATCCACTGGCTGTCCGGAGAAGATGGGCTGAACCACAGGGCAGACAACCCCTTCGTCGGGGAGCGTCCCGTTCATGAAGTATGCACTAACGAACCCGATAGTGCAGACAGACGGCGCGGCGATGGAGCAATGCTGTTGTACATCACTGAGTTACGGGAGTTTCAGAGGGTGAGAAGGCAAGTGGACATACCCCAGGTGAATCCTGCGTTAAGACGACGGAGCCTGGAAAGCCCTTGGCCATTTTGCGTGCTCTGGAGAAGGAGAGATGTTGAGCACACCGTGGTGCAAACTAGGTTGCGAAAATCGACTTACCCCGCAATTGGAGTGACTGGGTCTAACATGTGATGTAGATAGTCGACGGCCAAGGTTAGTGAGCGAAAACGTACCCGCGTATTGCCGATCCACAGAATAGGGTGGCTGGGTGTTCCCCGAGAATGGTCCTAAACATACAATTCAGAATCACATCGTACAACACTGCACCGTGTAAGTATACCTGTGAAATGTTTCTTTTCCTGCTTCGGCCACGCCCTAGCCATTCGGCGTCAGTAATGATCAGAGCGTGACGCGAGAAATTTAACGCACGAGCATCCGATCCTTATTCTGGCCCAAACTTCTCCCCATTGCGAATCTCTCAAACAACCCTTGCACGAACGGCTCCAACTCGTCAACCGTATCGCGTACTTCCGCGCCATCGGTGCACATAATTGCCGTTCCACCGTCCGAAATTGACGTTAGTGGGGCCGGCGTTCCGCAAGCGCAATCGAATACGGGTTGCTCGAGAATCTGGTATAGGACAGTCCCATTTCCATTAATGAGATCCGCGAGCCCTTGAGCGAGGAGAGGGAAAGTAGCGTAAGGCGTGTACAGGCTCTGGAAGATCGTTATCCGCAGCCGCTCGTAGTCAACCTGTCCGTAGGAGATGTTGGTTTGGACCGGGACGGGGCGCAGGAAGATGGTGCGGGTGAGGTCGTCTAGTTTGCGAGAGATAGCTTCAGGCGAGGATTCGTAGAAGGGACATAGATCAGGACCGCCTTCGAAGCAGCTGTCGAAGAATGCTTGTAAGGTCTTGTCTGTGTCAGCAAACTGGTAGACCAACGGGCTACACCGAACTTAGTACGTCGTGCGACATTTATGGGGGAAGTTCTTACTAGCGAAGTAACTCTCAGCGTCCAGGACACCTAAGCAGATGATCGTCAATGCCCACGTGATGCGTCAGACGCAACATACCGTCGAGGACAAGCCGGTCTATACGGTCCTGCCGCGCGAATGATTCAGTGGATCATATATACCTACATGCACTCCGACTCACCGGGAACAGGGATGCGAACGTCGCACCTAGCACTGTGCCATACCTATATAAAACCTTGTCAATCTGTGATTCACCTAACGAAACATCAGGAACGCACGAAAAGCCCCAGGCTTGGATATTCCTCCGCCCATGTGCTTCGACGATCCGTAGCATATCCCGCGCCGTACTTTCGGTGTTGAAGTGCTCGAATACATTGTGTTGATTATGTTGTTCGGCAAGTGCCCCCCCGTTATCTGCGCGCGCGCCCATATACGAGCGAGGCCATCGCTCGTCGCATTTATGACGCCGAAAGACGTGTCGAAGAAACCGCCTCTGTGCCTCGGTATCGAAGAAGGATGCGCGAGGCATAGATCTCCCAACGCCTGACGGTGAATTGTCATAAACGGCGTCTCGTGGGAGCTAAGAGTATGAGAATTACCTCTAGGATCGAACGAAACGAAGTCGAAGCTAGGGCCAAGCACCTGGAAGCACTGCGCCGTTCTCCAGCACCAATTCTTCTACGCCGCTACCACCTGGGCCGCCGGGGATAATCAAAATTGGGCCCTGTAGTCATCTGCACCAGCGAGTGGCGAAGGGAGTCTGGTGACGGCGATTGACGCTGCGTCTCCTTCTGGATCTGAGTAATTGAGGGGAACCTGGATACGCGTCAGCGCCTGTGATGTTATTTCATGGAAATTCTAGGACACGTACTTGGAGCCGCGCACATTGCAGTTGTGTATAACAATCCGTCCATTTCACTCAGAGCTTGTCTCGAGCTGTTTGAAATTCATTAGCTTACGATTGACATGCAATTAGATGGCGAGATTTACGCGCCTTGTCCCAAATGAGAACCATTTTGAGAAGCGTCCTGAGCGAGAACGTTGGTGAGGAAGTAGCTCCCAATGAAACAAGCCCCATGAAGGCCTTGTTGCTGTACATTGTGATTTGATAGGAAATCCTCAACCATATGACCTACTTATAAGTTCGTCGTCCGGGAGATGGATCTGGCGTGATTTGGAGGGCCTGATCCGAAAAGACTACGCTCGGAGGGGTGGCTATCCCCGCAGTCAAAGGCAATGCGCGCCGTATGGGGCAGATCCATTGCTACGCGTCGGATGCCCTAAATTGTCGCTGGCTATGACACATGTTCGGTCTAAGATTCCCTTCGTAACGTTGAGTGGTGGCCGAAACATTTCAGCACGTACTAGGCGAGGTGGTACTCGGATCTGAATATTTCATGAAGGTGGTGTAAGACTTTACTATCTTCACTGCCTTCCTAGGTCTTTGCTACGAGTCCCACACCCAAAGCTACTTACAAGTATCTGTCAATTATTGTAGTGGGCTTCTGAAGGGCGGGAATGGGTGGGGGTACACACCGGCAGGCAGCAGCGCCTTCGTCGTGCATCATGCAGAGTCGTGGGCGTTTTTGTGCGCTCTGGATGGTTGCGCTATTGGGTACGGGGCCTGTATTATCACCGGACCTACGTAGAAGCATAGTCTCCAGTGTGTTCCAAGCGCAGTGAAATGTAGTCGCGTTATCGCCAATCCAATAAGTAGCCAGGAGGGCGACGAGGAGAGGATACACGCCCTTGATGAAAGTGAGCAGGCGGACTTAGCTCCCCGGTGGATGACTTCTTCTCCCTGCATCGACGGAATTCGATTGATGTCCAATGGCGAGGTGCACAGTTGGGTGTCGTCAACATTGCGTCTACAAAGTCGAGTTTTCCCTCTAAGATGTAAATGATTTATGATCTGTTGGTAAAAATGAGTAAAAGGATGGACTTTTCGAGTGAGCAAAGTTACTGGATCGTGGTCGCAAGTTCAATAGTGTCAAGCGCTCGTATTGCACCAAGTTTAGACTCAACTTTGAACTTCGACGACAGCTCTGGGGTGTGCTCATTGTCGGATAGTGAGTCCGCGATTCGCTCTGATGATAGAGCCTCACTCTGAAGGAAAAAATAACGATCATCTCGCAGATCCCGAGTAGAAACGATTGGATTTCATTGCTAATACTACAAGACTACAATATGACAAACCGAAGGCAACTCCGCGTAGGATACCGGAAAAAGGAAGGTATCAGTACCATGTTCATGTAAAGAAAAAGAAGTACTCACCGGGGAGCAACGCTCCCCTTCCTGCCGACTCTCGACAAGGCATATTCCTCACTCCAACGATACCGGCGACTCATCCAGAATGAGAAGGCGAGTGGTGAATGTCGGAATTGCTTCTTGAACTCACGACCCAAACGCGTAGAAGCTCGCCTCAGGTGGGGTCGCCTCGCCCTCGCCAACCATACCCGTACCAGCTCTCACATGCCTGGGTCATCACTGGCTCGGATTTCTGGGTCGGATCAAGCAGAGACGGAGGTCCACCCTGGCGAGATCCCACAGAAGGACAGATTGACGTACCAGGACTGTTGACTTGCACCCTTGGTTCTTACTCCCCCAGACGTTGCCGCCTATGGCGCCTAGGCGGACCCTCCAACCGTCGACACGCCTTCGCGAGACGAGAACCGGCCCTACCGGATATCAGTAGAGGCTGATCTCGAAGGCATGTCATGTGGTCATCGTACCCTGGGCGCCGCTCACACCATAGGCCATCGGCGGACACGAACGCCCAAAGCACTCGCAGCACCGCCCAAGGAACAACATCACAACCCGGCGGATTGGCCGGGAGTCACGGACGACGAGAAGACGAAAGGGCTGTCCGGGAGGGCGAACGGGGCGAGAGGTCAGATCAGTCTCTAATATCGTGGTCTCCCTTCAGAGTGATCTAGCAATGGATCGATGAGGCGACGCTGGGGGCCAGGAGGAGATGGAAGTGGAAAGGAAGGAAGGAAGGAATGGGGAGTTGAGAAAGCGGAACGGGGGGTTTATATACCTACCGTCGCATTCTATTATTAACCTATAGGCATTCAACAATTCAGAAAGTCTGCCCAGCCACCTCACGTGGGCGCGTTGCAGTTGCAGTCGATGCCCGACGTGTCTACACCCTTCCGTCTATATCCCTCATGAAATACAGTCCTGGCAGGGGAGAAAGTTTGCTCTCGCTTCAAGGCGGGCTCGACATCTTTCAGGGCGGGTTACCCGTTTGCTAACGATACTCTCCGTACTGGCTGACCAAACATGCATGGACTCTACGCGTTTGCTCCCCTCTCTTCTGTATCCCCCATGAAATACGCTGCTGGCAACGGGGTGATTTTACTCTGGCTTCATGGCGAGCTCAATACGTCGCACGCAGAGAGGAGCGCACAAACGCGTTCCCGCGACACGCCAACGTGAGGGTGGCTGCGCAGACTGAATTGTTGAAAACTAGACAGTTTTAATAATAGAACACGGCGGGTAGGTATATAAACCCGCTGTTCCGCTTTCTCAACCCATATCTTTCTCTCTTCTAACAAATCACCATGTCGTTCCTTGACCTTGATTTCCAGCAAGGTGATTTTCCAGTCCCAAGCACCGAGAAGGACAGGATGATTATCTCCCTACGCCGCTATCAGCATTATCTACTACCGCGGCTTGAGCAACTCGCAACCACACGTGAAGCGCTCGCCTCTGACTTGCACAAGACCATCAATACCGTTAATATCGAGCGACACAAGCGATCCGAACAAGCTTGGCTAGAAAGAAAGGCGAAGAGTGCGACTCACATCCGGATGCACAAGAAGCGGTCTGCTCAAGGTATCCTGTTTATTTATCAACAATTTTCCCACATTTCCTTTTCTCAACAAATAATACTTTACTAGTTGAGTCTTTGGCGGCTTTACAAAATTTCAAAATCCGACCGTCAACAAGGTCCATGATGGCTGCGGAGTCCAGACCGGTGCCCACTATTCAAAACAACACTAAATCTTCCTCTTCTGGTAAACGCCGACACGCCGACGCTGATGTCAATGCCGAAGAAAGGGCACACAAGCGAACAAGTAAGTCATCCCTCATTTGCAAGAGTTCCTCTAATGCGAATCTTGACAGGGAGCCTAAGAAAGCTTGTTGCATCCTAAACCTGTTCCCACAATGACTGCACATGTACCCATAACCTACTAGCCTATAAATAGCAAATTGCGCAACATTTTAAATCATCAACACATACAAGGGATCCTAAGTTCTGAAGATATCACACACTGATCCTTGATTTGTTCCTGATCCATCATGCGTAGGCCAACACCTTCAGGGCTCTATATAACTTTCTCACTGCCGGGCTCAGTAAACACCAATATACAACAACCTCTACGCAACCAACTCTCCGTATTAATATGCTCGAAAACATGCCTCTGATCGTGCTTCGCAGCAAGCCTGCCTGTCAGCTGCCCGTGCCCCCACGCACGCGCCCGTCGCTCGTCGCGTTCAGCATGTCGAACATGTTGCCCCACATCTCCCGCTGTACATCCGTGTCGAAGAACGACGCACAGGGGACGGACAGCCCGACACCTGGGCAAAATTAGTTCAATTCAGTGTCAGCACACATTGGGTATGTGTCTGGGCGCGTACGTACCCCTGGGGTCGAACGAGACGATGTCGACTTTAGGACCGAGGAGCTGGGACAAGGTTTGACCGGCGTTGACGACCAGCTGCACGCCATTTTGCCCGGGCCTCCCGGATTCAACAGGATAGGGCCCTTGTATTCGTCCGTACCCGCCGGAGGCGTCGGATTAGAGCGATTGAAGCTGGCGCGCCTTTCGGATCAGAGTAGTTGAGAGGAATCTAAGAGTAAAGTACTAGTCAACTTGGTATGTTTAAGAGTTCGTGTGGCGCATACGCACTCGCAGTCGCGCGCGTCCACTTCAGCTCGAAAATGGTCTCGAGCTACTCGTGAGTTTGTGAGTGCGGCGAGGACGCGAAACTGGTTGCCGGCGCACCTGTTCCCATATAGTACCGAGCTCAACGACTTTGGCTACCCCGGCTACCCCGCCATTCGCCTCCGTACCCGCACTGACTTGCAAGACACTGATGCTACTTTCGAACGCCCCACGCAGGACAAGCAAGATAGCTCCCGAAGCAAAGTAACTGTTGCAAAGACCCTGACGATGAACATCGCGGCTTCAAGAGAACGTTTGATTTCGCCTTTGCGCCCAGGTCCATATGCTCTTCTCTTCTGTCATCACGGTCTCACGCGTCGCGACTCGTGAGGAATCAGGATGCATATGTCTAACCCCCAGTACGTCGCCTGCTTACTGCAACCCGCGTCATCTCCTCCTCCGAGAGCTCCACCCTCCTCACATCCACCTCCTCCGCTCCGTTTGCCAGTCGCCACGCCCTGAGCATGCGCTTATATCCCTCGTATCCCTCTGCCTCCGCATTGCTGCCTATGTCGTCCTCTTCTCCCTCGGCACACATCTGCATCAGGTAGGGTATACACATCAAATGCCGGAGCACGCGCCCATGCACATGTTGGCTCTCGCGCAGACGTCTTTTGTCGGAGGAGGCGGGGCTGAGGCACGAAGGGCACGCGCAATGGAATTTGTAGACAGCGAGAAGCGCGGCGCGGCGTTCGGAAGACGGGAGGAAGGGGTCGCGGTAGTACATGGTGAGCTCGGTGCCTGCGGGGATGGCGCGGCAGGCGGAGATGTACATTACGGAGGAGGCGCGCCAGAGGCGGATGGTGTTGGGGCTGCAACTACAAGCATGGAGAGTGGATTATGGTGATAGTGGTAGCGAGGGAAGCGAAGCGCACCTGTGGTTTATCCGCGAGATGTCGTTGGAGACGGCTACGCAGGGCGGGTCGTCGTCGGAGTCTGCGCACGTGTGGGAGTTCATATGAGCTCGTTTCATGCGAACAGTGGAGACGGCGGGGGTGGCTCACCAGCGTGGTCGGACTCCTGCACGCCGTACGCGTTTGTGTTGAAGATGCCGACGAGCGGGGGGCACTCACTCTTGGGATGCGCATTATCCAGCTTCATGTACGCCTCCTTCTTCCCATCCTCAAGCTTATCAAACGCGCCCTGCAACTGCCTTAGCCTGCGTAAATCAGTTGCAAGATCTCGAGACGACAATGCACACACGAGGTCGCTGGGAATCGTGGGCCCCTCGGGTCGGAAGAGAAGCAAGGGGGACTCGACGACGATGAGATCCCCGAGCACGAGATCAATGGCTGCTACCACACCTAGGCCCTTAGAGGGGATTTCTTGGATACGGTAGACTTTGGGGGAGTGTGAGTCTGAATCCGATTCGACGGCGTCGCCCCGGATATCTTCGTCGTCAAATTCATCCATTTGAGGCATGAAAGTTGTGCATGAGGATCATCAGGTTGGGCGAGTGGCGGAGTACAAACACCATGATCACGACCACTAGCGCTGTAACAGAAATATACCCAATATGGTAAAGCCGCGTCTAGGGCTGGATAGTCACACTCCTTTAAAAGCTACACTCCTTAGTACCTCACTATCTTTAGTCTAACCTTAGTCCCTCCTTTACTTAGTGTATATATATTCTGACAGTCATTATGGTAGTCTACTATAAAGTACGAGCCCTATGTACGTTGTAGGGTAGGTTACATAAACAAGGACGACTAACCCCTGTCTTTAACTTGTGTGACTTCGTGTGACGAGACACTTCCCTATCCGGTTGTCTCCCGCCACAAGCGCCCACCGAAATGAATGACTCGTATCAGCTTTGTCGACAATCTTATGGGAAGTTAGACGGTCGTAAAATATTACATCCAAGAGTTCCGTTGGTGATACCGCCCTTCTCTTTGTTCGATGAACTCAATACTCGACATTCGCTAGTACCGTCCTCAACTCAACGAATGGCGTTTGATACTGAGATGCTGAGATGACTTTGGAGATGTCGCGCGGCGCAGTCGTTGAGCAGCGCAAGGGGTGTGATGGGGGAGACATACATGACATTCTCCAGCCGAATATTCCGACTTTTTAGAACCGATGTACCGTCAACATACGGTAGATAATCATTGGGGGATGGGATTGCGCAATAAGAGTTGGTAGTCCTAAGGAGTGCACTGGCCGTCCTTCTGCGGCCAAATTGAGGTGCTTAACCACGTATCGTTATTGAGGAATAAATCAAACGCCTACGGGGGTGCTTGCAGCATATGTGAACAGTAAAGGCGTTTGGCCCAGCGTCGTTGGCGGGCTGAGCCAGAATAGATCGGAGGGACAATGGCGGGCGGCAGTACGTGTATGTAGAGTGCCGCTCGCCAATGATGAGCCCGCCTAACAAAGCAAAATCAAGGTACGGGTACAATGTGATTACCTTTTTCACTAAGGTGGGTAGGGGCCAGTCGCGGGCAGCTGTCTGCATTGACGATCCGACGTTGAACGATGCTGGTGAATGGTGAATGGTGGTGACTCAGTTGGCACTGCTAGCCCGCTACGAAAGAAACCCGGACCCCGGATGCGCAGGCGGACATGGCCAGCAGCGCGATGCGGCAGCGATGCGAGTGAGCGGATGTCGCTTGAAGGGACGCAGCCATCTCACAAAATAAAGGCCTACCCCTCTGAACTCGGGTCAAAACCCATTCATTTTGACATGAATCGCAAGCCATAACGATGGAGCATCCGACAGACGCGTCTAAGCGACGCGTGAAGATAGGAAATGACGAGAAAGTGGCAAAATAACGGATGTGACAGAGCCCAGCCGCTGCGCGTCTCTCCTGGTCCTTATTTGTCCGAGCCTGGCGCCCCTTTTAGAGAATGTATGTGAGCTACGCTTGCAACAACAGAATCGGTGATGCACATTTATCTACATCCCTCTACAGCGCTCACCAAATTTCTTCAAAGGCGGTTCCACAACTGGACCCCGACAATGCCATCTCGCCTGCAATAGTTACGATCGGGTACTGAACTTGAAATCCACGCATATATTTAAGAAGGCCATATATCTTTTTCTTCCTTAGCTTCGAACCACCATCATCTCGTAATCCTCCCACCATCCGTCAATCCTTTGACCGACACTGTGAGTATACCTCAATCCCGCCCCGATTCAAAACATCTCCCATAGCATTGCAAGATGTCGAAACCGACTTCAGACACAAGGGCACGCCCCAAGGAGATAGTCGATGCGATGGAATGGTTAAGACAGGAGCTGAGGCGGTCGACTGCTGGAATGGATAGACTGAGGGCCCTCGAAGAATCGAACGAAGCACTCCAGATGAAGATTAACTCGCTGTCTGCGCTAATTACGGCCGACGATGCAAAAATGGCCAGGGAGATCAGACGGCTTAGGCGTAACCGACGCCCAAGTAAGTGGACTATAGTTTTTTGTATGAGTTTGGCCTGACAGCAGCTGACAGCCGACGACACTCAAGCCCGGGAAAGCTCTGTAGTGAACAAGGACTAGTTCAATTTTGCACTTGAAGATATTCAGTGATAGATATGTCTACCAGAGCTCCGAGTGTATGTAAATGTACCACCAAGACAACATCTATTTTCCCCAAAGCTCATTTGAGGAGACAAAGACTGACCTGATGGATTAACATCTCCGAAGACAATCTCAACTAGCGCCAATCCACCCCTCTCCCGGGGTCGAACTGCTGTTGGCATCTATATAACCAGCATACATGAACTGCCACAGATCCAGATCCAGATACGCACGAGCTTGAATCCATGGCTCCGCGACAGGTTTACCACTGATAAAAACAACGACAGTAGGCTTTCCTGTTGCTTCTGCGGCTTTCACAAGATCCTGTTGCGCCCCGACTAGCGCAAGGTCATGCATATCGATGTGTTCTCCCGTTGCATTGGCTCGAGGAGATGCTAAGCCTTCAGATCATGAGATCTTAGGGGGGATCCGTCCATTGCTCTACTAGTCGAAGTGTTAACGATTCGAGCTGTGGATTGGGAGCACCTCACCGAGGCTCAAACTTCACGGGAGCAATTAGGTATACCGTTCGTTTAATTTCCGATGCCTCATGATCATGCTATCTAGATGGTGGCAGCTGGTCGCAGCAATGGTGCGGACACGAAACAACGACCGTACGTCAACCAAACTCTTGTAACTAATATCCATAACTACATCCCCTTGAATTGCAGTTTTCATTCCTACTCTATTATTCGTATAGTGGGCTTCGCATAGTTAGCATTCACTTCGAAGATAGAAGAAAGAATCAAATTACAACTCGATTGATTATATATTACATTATCGAATCAAGTCGGTGTATAGGCAGGATGATAGTACTAAGTCTAGTTGTTTTTCCTTTTGGGCCAAACTGTTTGGCGATAAGTTCAAACAGAGAGGGAATCTGCATGCAGTGACTCACAACGCTTTTTGGTATCATTTGTAGTAGAGCTTTCCATGGGACGTTTCTTGGGTTTGGATGTGCTTGTGGACGCAGGCGGCGCAGGTCTAGAAGGGGCAGACGAGATAGACTCGGAGGTGGTCGTTGAAGCGAGGGACTCGCGAGTTCTAGACCGCGTTGATGGACCAGTGTTCCTTGTGATATACGCTGGAGTTTGATCAGTGCATCGAATATGATTCAAATAGAAGAAATACATACAGCTGAACTCGACATCTGATAGCTGGCGTCTCCAAGAAATAATTTCTTGGCGTTTGTCCCGAATCTCGTCTAGAAAGCCGCCGATTTCTTCAGGCGTCGTTGTGGCAAGGAACGCGTCGATATCCCCGATAATATCATCCAGCCCTTCCCGAAGTTCGTTGATCTCATCGGTGAGGGCTTCGCAACTTTCAACGGCGGCCATGCATATTTCGCGGGAGCTTAAGGATTGTTCGAGACGCGTGAGGAGGACAGACATATTCGGATTAGAAAGTGGTGGTGCAAAGCCAAGGAAGCAAGACGCAAGAGGCACCTTATGTAGGTTTAGATTTTAAGTTCGAAGCCCGATTGCAACATACCATACTCTGCTATCATTGGTATTGTCGCCAGGTCGTGGCCTCGCTTTTGGGATTATCGGATCACCGGCGTTGAAGTCGAAGTTGTATGTATGTTGATTTTCCCTGAAGGTCGCTGAACCGCCAAAACAGGCGAGCCCTGTCAAGATTCAAGATCCAATGCCCTATGAAGGCCCGCGGCTAGTCATTGAATCATTCATTGCTCGCGAACCGCTTTATAAGATATCAAACTCGCCTCGCACCGAGAAAAACAACATCGCCGCCATATTCGTATTTGACCATACGTTTCGAAAGGTGGCTCACAAACGCGTCCCGTCGACGACGACGCGGCGACGCGCCCACGTGAGGTGGCTGGGCAGACTTTCTGAATTGTTGAATGCCTATAGGTTAATAATAGAATGCGACGGGTAGGTATATAAACCCCCCGTTCCGCTTTCTCAACTCCCCATTCCTTCCTTCCTTCCTTTCCACTTCCATCTCCTCCTGGCCCCCAGCGTCGCCTCATCGATCCATTGCTAGATCACTCTGAAGGGAGACCACGATATTAGAGACTGATCTGACCTCTCGCCCCGTTCGCCCTCCCGGACAGCCCTTTCGTCTTCTCGTCGTCCGTGACTCCCGGCCAATCCGCCGGGTTGTGATGTTGTTCCTTGGGCGGTGCTGCGAGTGCTTTGGGCGTTCGTGTCCGCCGATGGCCTATGGTGTGAGCGGCGCCCAGGGTACGATGACCACATGACATGCCTTCGAGATCAGCCTCTACTGATATCCGGTAGGGCCGGTTCTCGTCTCGCGAAGGCGTGTCGACGGTGGAGGGTCCGCCTAGGCGCCATAGGCGGCAACGTCTGGGGGAGTAAGAACCAAGGGTGCAAGTCAACAGTCCTGGTACGTCAATCTGTCCTTCTGTGGGATCTCGCCAGGGTGGACCTCCGTCTCTGCTTGATCCGACCCAGAAATCCGAGCCAGTGATGACCCAGGCATGTGAGAGCTGGTACGGGTATGGTTGGCGAGGGCGAGGCGACCCCACCTGAGGCGAGCTTCTACGCGTTTGGGTCGTGAGTTCAAGAAGCGATTCCGACATTCACCACTCGCCTTCTCATTCTGGATGAGTCGCCGGTGTCGTTGGAGTGAGGACTATGTCTTGTCGAGAGTCGGCAGGAAGGGGAGCGTTGCTCCCCGGTGAGTACTTTTTTTTCTTCACATGGACATGGTACTGATACCTTCCTTTTTCCGGTATCCTACGCGGAGTTGCCTTCGGTTTGTCGTATTGTAGGCTTGTAGTATTAGAAATGAAATCCGATCGTTTCTACTCGGGATCTGCGAGATTATTTACTGGACAGCGACGCTTGAAAACTGAGGGGAGCATAGACTTACCTTCTGAACCGCAAGGCTTATAACTTTGAGAGTTTGAGGGCCTGGGCTGCTACAAGCGAGGCGTAGCTTGGGTCATTCTCAGCAGTACCCAGTCACCTCGCTTTTACTTATCAGATGAATCATTTCAGCACAATTGAGTAGGAGTTTGAGTTGTTTCGCGACGCGTGACTAGCGACCCTTACCTCCTAGTACCACTCTCCCACGCGCGAAACCCTTTCCCCCATGGTGGATATACACCGTTTCTCCAGGAGCACAGATGCCGGCCGTCTCCCGATGGAAGTTATCTTCAAGGTACGCCCAATCCAAGTGAAACGCCTTTGCAGACACCCTCAAACGCCGTCGTCGCGCAACTAAGATGTTCCACGAGTGCCGCCCAGCCGAGCTACTGATACTGCGCGCAACCTGTAAACGGTTCCACCAACTTCTGGAAGACCACGAGATACACTGCGTGCACTGATGGATAATACAGTTTGGAAACCCTGTTTCCCGGAGAAACCCCTTCAATTAAACTTTGTCTATGTAGAAACCCGGTTTCTTCGTTCGGAGAGACCTTACTCAGAGAATCATTGCCCGCTGGTGTGTACATAGAAGTGAAGGCAGTTTTAATATTATCAACGAATAAGTAATAGTATGTAACGTAAAAAGTTCTCTTATCATGCAAGCAGAGGACATACCGTTCTGTTATGCCCCGGACAGCGACACATCCCACAACGTAGAACACGTTTCGCCTGTTGAGACGGCTCGGCCACTGGTGAGGCAATTTGCCTGGAGCCATTTGCGCCGCCTCCGCGAGAGCGGCCCTCAATCGTGTTAGTGATTCTTTGCATCCGGGGACGGCCTTTTGGGTTGAGAGGGGTAGGACCGTGGATAGTCAGTTCATTCCGAAGTCCGTGGCTGTGAACCGAGTCAAAAGCAGATAGACGAACGATAAACACGCTGTGCACCGTATTCCCCTAACGTTCTCCAACACGGCATCAAGCTGTTCCTGAGTTTGAACTTCGTTGATAAGCGGGCGCAACGCAGCTTGAACCTCGTGAAAGGCTGTGCGAGCGTTCACAATGTCCGTAGGCCGAGTTTGTGTTGCTGGGAACTCTGTAGAGATGGTTTCAAGAGGATTCGAGAGGAGTGGGTGGGGAATAGACGTTGAAAGGAGGGCGGCGGGCTCCACTCGCAAACCACACCAGAAATGGCGGCAAGGTACACCCAAGTTCATGCCCATACAGCAGTCGCAGACGTATCGACCATCAGCGAGAACAGCGAGAATATGTGTCGCATGTGTCGCTATACGTTGAACGCGAAATAAGTGCTTAACGCTGTACCCACGTCCTGTGATAAGGCGAAGGAGGAATTGTGTCGAGATATACGCGTTA
Organism: Pleurotus eryngii var. eryngii; assembly: GCA_029467805.1. NCBI lineage: Eukaryota > Fungi > Basidiomycota > Agaricomycetes > Agaricales > Pleurotaceae > Pleurotus > Pleurotus eryngii. Next base: position 437,194 of record SZVJ01000009.1, on the reverse strand, counting down.
TCGTTCTGGAACATGTTCATGGTTCCGGACTAGTCCAAAGTTATCAGTCAGCATTGATCAATCCGAGCACCGAGAATAAGCGGAGCGGCGCACCATTTCTTCACGATCGACCCAGTTGAACCCGACTTCTCTTGTAACATGGATTGCGTACTCCAACTATATATAGGAAACATTAAGCAGCAGTTAAGGGAGCGAGTTTAAGGAGATCACCGTACCCAAGTCCTTACGCCATCCGGTAAAAGTAGAGTGCTGATCTGGTAGTAGACACTTGCGGACATTTCCTTGAAGCTGGTGTGAACTGCGAAGGGCCCTACATATGCGCGTAGCTGTCTCAGAGGACCCGGGAATACCCGTTCAATCGGGTTATCGTGCTGATGACGCGATGACTTTAAACAAAGAATTAGTATGTAGAAACTAGATTAGAATCAATGTTGAGCTTACATCTTGAACTCTGACCATATCTTGAATGGTCTGCCCTTTCGAACGATCATTGAGGTAGTCAAATAATTGCTTGAGGGAGACCTTAGGGCCGAGGAAAGACTTGTTGATTCGGTTTTCAACTTCACAACGGCCATTTGTTCGAATTCCCACAACGAATCGGGAGGAAACCCAAGCATGCGCCCAATGTTCACGGCACGCGTATAGCTCGCGCTGCAAGTACGAAGCTGCCGAAGGGAATTCATCGATTAGAATGTTCCAGAGGCGGTCAAATTCTTCAGGTGATACGGCACGGTACGCTTCCCAAAACATATTGTTGAAACAAGTCCATTCCGGTCCAATTGATGCACGGATGGCTTGACTGACGTTGCCGTTGAGGTGGTGAAGGCAGTAGAGATGAAATGTGAGGGGCAGGACGTTTGCGACGGCGGTGATGAGAGCTGGATCACGATCACTGGCGAATACTTCAGGCGGCCTGGTTGCCGCCTCAACATGACAACGGAGAACCCAGGAATGGTGATCAATATTTTCTTGTTCCATCACGGCGTACCATATGTTGCGACTCTTCCCGAAGTTGTCCACAATAATACCGATATCGAGTGCATACCCACAATCGTTCCTATTGGCAGTATTGTCATTGATAAGGATATCTGAGAAGCGCACCAAGAGCTCGCTCATGACGCCGGATTGCCACCAGAGACCAGTTACTTTCTGATTCTCGTCAAGCTTAATCTTGTACTTGTATATTTCAAGGTGTGCTTTCTCTTCAAGAATGGCAAGAATAGCTGCCATGTCGCCGCCGTGCCCAGCTACTTCGTTCTTTGCCTCTTTCCGCGCAGCCGTGATGAGTGACGAGATTTGACGAGGCTTGAGAGTGCGCTCAGTGAAGTGCGTATTGCATATATTCATGACTTGGGAGTGGCTGTAGTGGATTGGGCCAACGGAAAGCTGAGCAATGAGCTCTTTCTGATCTTTGGTGGCAGGACGGCGTACATGGCCTCCTTCTGGGAGCTCCCGGTCATGGTTGTGTTGAAGATCAACAGTCGTGATGTGCCAGATTGAAGTTTTACCCACACGGTTCACGTTCACATGGGCCGAGCAATTTGTGCGAATGGAGTTGCCAGTTCGACAATCAGAAGGATTGATATGGCTTGAGTGGCTTTGACTGGGTTGTTGGTAGTGTCGACATCGAAAAGTGACCTTCTTTTTCTTTCCGGATTGGTCGGACTTGCTTTGACCAACTTTCCAAATGTGGCCAAGGTCGGCCTCTGATTGAAAGACAATTTGTTGGGCCTCCTCAAGACTATTAAAGGTGAGGCCCAGTCGTATGACCCCCGAAGCGACAGAGATTTCCCTTAAGCCTAACCCAAAGCCTGCAGGTTCTTGTTTCCCCAAGCATATGACACGAACTTCTGGAGCTTCGTGTTTGAGGCTTCTGCGCTTCTTAGACCACTTTTGTTTTGGAGGGGATATTATTTTGATCGAAGGTGACCGAATGCGAGGTTTGATATTTCTCGATGATTTTGGAGATATGATCTCAAGGGATGGTTCTCGTTTCACGCCGCAGCTTCTTGGTCTTGCGAGGTGAAAGTTGGTCACTATTTCTAGAGATGGGGAGCGCTTCATTTTCCCTTGCTGCGTTGGGATGAAGGGTGAAAGCAGTGAAGAAGTAACTCCTGACAAGATTTGAGGCGAGATTTGACCAGGTGGAGCCGTGTCCAACCTCTCAACTAGCGGGAGTGATGGTGTAAATATGGACAAGCCTGGTTGCTTTTCCGCTAGAAATCTATATATTGGATGAGATGGCTGTGAAGATAAATTTTGTAAGTAGTCTGCGGCCCTCGCTGAGTATGACTAGACCATACCTTTGGTGCATACATATTGAAATCTCAGTAGCCTGTAAAGCCATTGACATCCTGATATCCAGTTAAGTCTACGCATGGAAACCAATAATCTTCTGAAATCTAAGACGTGTCAACAATCTGTATCAAAATTCAATGTAGCACGAGAGTTCATACCAAAGACTCTGATGCAGCACTAGCAATCTCATGGTAGTTTACCAAGTCAAGCAACATTCCCCCTCGGAATTCACCAGAATGATTACCATGCCAGCGTGGGACAGCCGCATTGACAGATGATTCAATAAAATTATGGGCGGCCACACCACAACTGCCATCACCACCATTTCCAGACCCCTGTTGCCCAATTGATCCCAGTATAATTTTCTTGGGGGACTCGAACTCAGTCCATAGCCCATCGAATACCCAATCCAGCATCTCCAATAACCCCATATGTGGCGGTAACAACAGAGAATCACTGTGATAGAGCTGCCCTGCTCTGGCAGTATAATATGCAGCAAAGTGATCTGCTTGCCAAACAATAAATCCGATGAACGAGACGACAGTCTGCTCCAATCGCTTGTGGAGATTCAACAATTCGGCGCTGTACAAGCGATCAGGCTGCGAGAATAGGGAGTATGCATTGGTGAAGAATGATGTCGGAAGGTATAGAAAGCCAGGAATGTTTGTGGGAATGGGGTTACGTGCTGCTTCGCTAAAGTATGTGATCTCCGCAGTTGCGTTAAGAACATCTTCTTCTAACCAATTCTCATTGAGGAGGCACCCCAGCTTCCATAGGGGGAATGATGAGCCGAAGAGCCCACGGAGGGGGTCCAAGACTCTCTGCTGCTGAAACCAAACTAGGGAAGCGACTGGCAGAGAACTTGATAACTCTTGAATAAGCCTTCGCACTGAGGTAACTGTTTTCTCGTTATTGTTGATTAACCTGAAGAGATTAAGCTTGTATTCTAGTTTAGCTCGAGAAAGTCCAAAAAAGCAAGGTATGTTGTACCTTTGAAAAATGATAATGAACATTCTTCTCTTCTCCATTAGCGACCAGCTTGAGAATGACGGAGCAGAACCCTGAGCTGAACGCTTCTGGCATGGCCCTGAGTATAGGCTGAAGGTCCACTAAATGGGGAACAACATCGCTCGGAAGTATCAAGTTCGCCGGTGCGCTTCCAGGGACGTCGGTATGCCATACCCAAGAAGGAATAGAGTCGGAAGGTAAGATAGGAGGATACTCCAAGTTTGCAGCATGTGCAACACATAGCGGAGCTACAATGTACCAATAAACACATCAAAGTGGAGTTATACATTGTATTGATAGGAACAGTCTGCGCGGAGCCCAGCGGAAATTGCCCAATATGGTAAGTCTACAATATATGCAATAACAACCATCTGCGCGGAGCAGCTCGCACATCGGAAGGGCCGAGGGATTGACTGGCAATGCAGCAGAATGCTGTGGAACGGTTAGTGAGGTGGCTAGGTTGTTTCCAATCATTCCTATACAGGCACAATGAGGCAGCAGGGATAAAATGTCAGCAAATCGGTCCAACATCGGGCTACCGATGTAGGCCGATTCTTTGCCATTGCGGCTGATGGTTTCAGCTAGCATGTAGCCGAGACCTACTGGGATTCTGTATATGATGCATCAGTAAAGAAGTCGGCCCAAATAAGCAAAGAATCGGTACATCCGACGTCCGGTGCAGGCTGATGTTTTGGGATACAGGCTGATGTTTTCAGGTAGTAGGTAGTGTGCATGTACTGTATTGTTATACATCATGATACCCAGACCAAAGCACCGGCCCATGTAGGCAAAGCATCGCCACATCGGTTGTACGACGGAGGCCGAGGATTTGCAAAACAGACTGACGTTCTCTACTGGTAGGTAGCTGGCACATTCTTTCACGTAGTACATGATGCCAAGACCAAAGCAGCAGCTCATGTAGGCAAAACGTCGCCACATCGGCTGTACAATGGAAGCTGAGAATTTGCGAAACAGACCGAAACTCTTAGCAGGTGAGTAGCTCGCATGTTCACGGATGAAGTGCATGATACCAAGACCAAAGCAGCGGCCCATGTAGGCAAAGCGTCGACACATCGGCTGTACAATAAAGGCTGAGGATTTGCGAAACAGGCTGAAATTCTTAGCGGGTGAGTAGCTCACATGTTCACGGATGAAGTGCATGATACCGAGACCAAAGCACCAGCCCACGTAGGCAAAGCGTCGACACATCGGCTAGCTGGGATAGGCCGACGGTTAGTGAAACAGACTGATGTTCTCTACTGGTAGGTAGCTGGCAGATTCTTTCACGTAGTACATGATACCCAGACCAAAGCAGCGGCCCATGTAGGCAAAGCGTCGCCACATCGGCTGTACGACGCAGGCTGAGGATTTGCAAAACAGGCCGACGGTCTCAGCCGGTGGGTAGCGGGTATGTCAGAGTTTTGAAAATGTCGGCACATCCAATATTAGGTGCAGGCTGACATTCTGTAAAACAGGCTGACACTTTCAGCTGGTGAGTAGCCAGCATGTTCTATGATAATACAAAGTCCAAAACCTCGGCACCTCGGATGTGCGGTACAGGCCGATGTTTGCCGAAATAAGCTGAGGCTTACAGCCAGTGAGTAGCTGGCACATCCAATTGCATAGTATTTACTACAAAAGTTAGCCAGCATGACATAGGTTATAATACAAAGTCCAAAACCTCGGCACCTCTGACTTCCGGTGAGGCCGACATTTTCCGAAATGGGCCGACACTTTCAGCCGGTGAGCAGCAGGTGTACTGTATTGCTTTACATGATGCTAGACCAAAGCACACGCAGATTTAATGAAGGCAATGCCACATTGGATGTCCGGTGCAGGCCAAGGGCTTGCGAAACAAGCTGAAGCTTTCAGCTGATGAGTGGCCGACATGTTCTATGATATAGCATACAATCCCAAGTCACAAACATCGCCACATCAAATGTCCAGTGCAGGCCGACGCTTTCAGCTGGTAAGTAGTGGGAATGTGCCAGATTGCTACATGTAATAATACCCAGGGGAAGGCACCTGCGGATCTAGCCAGAACGTCTGCACATCAGATGTCAGGTGCAGACCAACGTTTTGTGAAACAAGCCGACAGTCTGGGCCAGTGAGTATCCAGTATGTCCAATTGTTAAGTACACAATAGCAAGTGCAAAATTGTCAGCCAGTGAGTAGCAGGCATGTAGTATGATATATTATACAATAGAGCACGTCAGCTACTACATCAAGTACTGCCGGCCTGACCTGAGTGCCATCGGATTGTCTCATTGATTAACCGACAACATTGCACCATCATTGCCTTCAGTCGCTCGACCTCGGCCATCTCCACCTGAACTTGCGCCATCTTTTGAAGGTAGAGCCGGTGGGAAGCATCCTTGTAGGATATGCTCCACCGCTCCTGTGCTGCCTTGATTGATGCATGCAGCTCTGTGACTTGTGCCTTTGTGAGAAACTAATAATCATTGTTAGTGGCTATTGTCCATCGGTACACCGATGTCATACCGGGTTTGCCGGCACCTGGATATCATGTTCGCCAATGAAGGATGTATCCCCGTGAACTGGGGGAAGCTACACCTCAATGAATTAAGTCAAACTGTCTTTCCCATCCACCACTAACACCATGTACCTCGTCATCATTTATTGTGTCCACTTCCATTGCAGCCTTTATCTTCTCCTTCTCATATTCATATTTGATAAGGTCAAGGAGGGATAACGGAACCTCCATCCTTTCATTTGTACTTTCGTCTCGTAGGGCGAAAGTTCATTGGGCTCGGACAGTGCTGTCGTTGTTCTGCATATTGGTGGTAGTGGTGGTCGATGAAGGGCTGATAAGGACTCAGCTGATCATCAATATCACGTGACCATAAGTGAAGTGATCTTGTGATCCACAAATGGTTCATCTGTCATGTCAGCAACTTTTCTTCAACTTCACTTCGCTTCGCACCACTAGCACGCTCAGCCGACTCCATCCCTCAGCAATCTAAATCTCAAACCATGTCCGCCACCATCGCATACGATATCTCCTCGCAACAGGCCGTCACCACCACATTCACCGAGCTACAGCAGCAGCTGCTTGCCCAGGTCGCTGCCAGCACGGGTTTGACTTGGTTCATGGACAACAGAAAGGAAATGGTAAGTGTATTTTCTGTGGCACCTGCATGACTGACAGAGCGACCACCATCATTACAGTATGTGTTTGCCAAAAGGGCATCGAACCAGAAATTCAAACAGGAGATAGAAGCCAAGTGGCTGATTATGTGGACGCTAAGCGCGTTGAAGGAGAAGATGGACGACTTGGTAAGGGAGTTTTTTGAAAACCCCTGCACGAAGACGGCCTGCACCGTCGCCAAGGCTGCCCAGGAGCTACGGAAGCGGCAGCAGTTGGAAGGTAGGCAAGGTGATCAGTCTGACATGGATGGCAGAAAGAAAGGAGAGCAGGTAGCCGAGGCCGAGGACACGATGGAGGTGGATGGCACAGGGCCATCGGGGGTGCCGAAGGCAGCAGTGCCCAAGGAGAAAGTGCTAACCGCTCTGAAGCGACGCAACGTGGAGGATCATGAGGGGCGAAAAGTGGTTCGGGGACACGGTGGGGTGCAATCCAAGCCAAGGGGGCCGTGACGATCGCTGACAGTCGATGAAGATGAGATGAAGATCATTAAAAAGGAGGAATTCGACGTGCTCATCCGACTGAGGATCGAGACGTTGGATGAGGCGATGAGGCGACGGATGGAGAAGGGCAAGGGGAAGGCCATGGACTTGGCCGCATCGGGGGTGGGGAAGGCTACAGATGAGATAACGGTGCGTAAGATGGTTGCGCCAAAGAAGCGTGCCACCGCCAAGTCAAAGTCGATGGTCGGTTCGGAGACCGATGAGGTGGGCGAAGCTGGGCGACCAGTAGCCGGCCTAAGCAAGGTAAGTGGAGCACATATAACCAACCAGCTATGATGCTGACTAAGCAGCAGCCCCGCTGACGGCCTGAGCCCTCGAGCGATGAGGGCGAGGAGTTTCCAGAGCTGAGCGATGACGATGAAGAAAGCGAGTCCAGCAAACAACGGAATCCTCGTCGGCAGGCGAAACCCAGAAAGGGTTCCATGGCCCTGCTGAAGGTCGAGATAGTTGAGCGAAACATGCGTGGAACGACCCGCTTGCTGTCGCTTGGGCCGACCAACGGTGAGTTTGAACCAGGATGTTGCCAGTGCATGAAGGTGGACATCCCATGTCAGCGCCTGGTGAGGAACCCTGTTGGCTTGTGCCGAAGGTGCCGACAAAAGAAGGTGTGGTGTGAACGAGTGCGGGAGCTCGACGACCCCAACAGCCTCATCTCGCAAATGCACAGACAGAGGGACAAGGTCCCACCAGTGCCAGCCGAGTGGCAAGCATTTGTGCAGGAGACAAATCGGCGGATGGACGATATGGCCCGACAAATAGGTGAGTTGGGCCGAGAGGTAAACAGGAGGTTGGAGTCCAACTCCAACAAGTTAGACAGTGTGGATTGGGGACTCAAGCTGGTCCTCGACATGCTCGGTCAAAATGGCTTGGCCGACACGGAAGGCTTGGTTGAACAAAGGAGCGAGCCAGTGTATCAGGCAGCGGGCTCAACATACAAGAGAACATTGGTTGGTGAATGGGCACAACACCATTCCAATACACCTATCGCCCCCATTGTCACAGAGCCTGCAGAGCCTGCCCCCCCAGCACCCACATTGCTTCCTCCGCCGCTCTCTGACATGCCCCCACCCCCACCCACAGTTGCGCCTCCCTGCACCCCTCCACGGGCACCACATCAGCCATTATCGCCGTCACAAGGGCCCACATCCCCTTCGACTCCGCCACCACGTTCGCTGTCTCCAACGCATTCACTGTCATTGGCACACGATTTGCTGACTGCCCCTTTGCCTCCCGCTCCCTTGCAGGCACGAGCCACCAGCGAGGATGTCAACATGGACCTCGCCTTGTCACCTGCTGCAGTGGCACCGATTATCACCGTGCAAGAGCCGACTCCACATGGGAACACCACCCTTGCAAACCTAAGCCACGCACTTGCTCAGCTGCAAGTGCCTCCCCCGCGGATGACAAGAGCACGGTCAGCAACACTGACAGACACCCTTCGTTGGTCAACTCGCTCGACGTCTCGGACACCCGCGCCTGATGATAGCAAGGCCGTGAAGTGAAAGGCTACAGGAAGTGCCTTGACCAAGACAAAGAGATTGAAGAAGTAAAATACAAACTTTATTTTAATATCGTTTTTCTTAGTTTTAATATAATAAGTTTGTTATTGTAATATAATACATTTTGTTGACTTCAAATTCACATGAGAGAAATTATCAATTAAGAGCATGACTCGACTTCTTGGACTGCCGCTTGCTGCCCTCGGCTACCCGATACCGCTCCGCATCGTGTGCAAGCCTCTCTTCCTCTGTTACTCTCTTCCTTGCGGTTGCACTTGGCTGGGTCGTAAGTGTATTTGTATGCTGCGCAGTGTTGATCGCACGCGCCTCGGACCGATCTGTAACTTGGCCGGCCGTGTTTGAATGTTCTGGTGGAGATTGTAGCTCTGGATCATTTGTTTCTTCTGTGGCTGGGCGTTGAAGTCTGCAAGGCTTCAGTCAAATAGCAATCAGCTTGGAGGCGAGTGATGCTGATACATTGGCTTTTGCTCCCTTCAATCGTTTTTTTGCCAGGCTTTGTCTTTCCTCCTTTCTTAATCTTTCTCGGAGGAGACATGGGTGTGGGTGGGGGAGATTCGCTTTGCATCGGAATGCTCAGTGCAGGCGATCCTGAACAAGTCCCATTGTCACTGATAATTACATGCCTGGATGTGCGAGATAATTGTGCCCTTCCCGGTGGTGGCACATTGGGTAGCATGTCGCTCGCCTCGCTTCCTGCGCAGACAGACCCATCACCCGTCGATGGTTGTGCTGGACTACTACTGTTTACAACTGTCGTTGACTGATCACTTGTAATGATCTTCGTTGCCTTGAGCTTCCATTGGATAGGTGCTGGGGTTGTGACTGGTAGAGTGCGTACCAACCGGTCGGCACTGTACCTTGCTGGCATCATCTGCTTCTCCTTTGTGTTGTAATACGCCCTGAACTTGAACAGTCGTTCTGTCTCCTGCTTAGCAAGCAGTATGTCGTACCACTCGTTTGCCAGTTCTGCCACCATGTTATGTGGTTGCCCAAACTTGAACATCGGGGCAGTCGGCAGATAGTCAGCTGCGACCGCTTCTTCACAATGCTGACTTAGCACTGTCCATGGCACCTTCGTGTCATGTCGGCCTGAAGCGAGGACTATTGGCAGCATCGGTGTCAGCCGCGAATTGCTAAAGATGTTCCTACTCACAGTAATGGGCATTGAGAAAGAGTCACAGTGTTTGCTTGACAATTTTTGAATGTACAGGCACATTGCCGACGAAACGCGATGGTAGTATCGGTGTACCGTCAGCATTTTTGGACAGTTGGATTTGGCTGTCCAACGCATCAACCGGGATATCGTTGTCCACGGTGGTCGGATCATCTGCCTTTCCAAACCTCTTTTTGTTCAGCACCACCACTTGTTGTGTAAAGTGGTACCAGACTTGGTCCTCGAGTCGCTTGTCTTTGATTAAATTGTCCTTAAAGATAAGCTGACCTGCATCTGCACTAGCCGAAGGTTAGATTAGCGTTGAAACGATGGGATCTGAAACACAGTACCTAGTGAACTTCAGGTTTCCTTCGGGGTCCAAGAACACGGCGATACTGTATGTGAGCATTCCAAACCTCTTGAACATGTCGCAGCAATTTGCATCCAATGCCTTGAGTGCCCTGAGCATCGCATATCTATTCAAAGTCAATGCTGGTCATTCTGTGGTCAATGCCGTTGGTCACTTACTGTCATCGCACTGGCTCAGAATTCCTTTCCGCCTGGAGCTTTGCTATCTCTTCCTTCACTGCATCATGTTCCAATGGTTCCATGGCAAAGTAAATCTGCTGCATCGCCATGCTTCGGTATCCGAGCGAATTTCGCTTTGTGGCCACTGTTCATATCCTGGCCTCAACCTCCACCCAGTCTGGTTCCTCCCCTTGCGCCATCTCACCAATGTTTTTGGTCAGCGAACGACCCTCCGCGTAAGCCGATCTCGCCTTTTCTAATTCACCGAGCACGGCGGCCTCCAAGTATTGATTAGCAAACTCCTTAATGTGCTCCTTTTAAGCGTTCATTCTTGGTAGTACCGTTCGGTAGCTGATGCGGAGCAGCCGACTGCCATCTTCGGTGACCTTTTTGCGATGTCTTTTGGCCCGCCAGTTGTTTCTAACCCATACAAGAAACTCCTAGTGTGCAAGGGGAGTTCCTAGTGTGCAAGGGGTGAGATTTAGATACCCATCTGATCGACGATAACCATGACATTCACCCCCTCCCTTTGTTTTTTCTCTTCTGGACTGAAACCCTTCTTCTTCTCTGCATCTGTCTTCATTTGTGTAATCCAGTAATTAAACAGTTCTGCAGCCGTGACGGCAAAGGCTGTCTTGCGCTCTGAGGTTGTCTTCGCAGCAAGGTAGCCTGGCTTCCACAATTTCAGAACTGCTCTCTCCCCTTGATTGTATTTCGCTAGTTGCATGATTGTCGCCATTGTGAAAGTGGGTGAAAGTCAGGGTGATGAATACCCACACTTCCCATCTTTATACATGCGTTCACAGTGAGGAACATCATGGGACCATGCCCTGACCATGAGGTGTGCCACCATGCATCACAGCTGTCACTTATTACACGTGTGAATGTTACAAGAAGGTTGCTTGCTCCCCAACAACAGTATGCCTCCCAGAAAGTGACAACAAGTGTTGGATCTCGACCATCCGAGGCTTTCTCAGTCCACTTGGGCAACAACTCAATTGGAGACTGATTCTGTTGATGGCACTGAGCATGAATACACCGCTTATGATCATGTCCCACACCAGGATAGTGGAATTCGGTTTGCCACAAATGCACCGACTGTTGTCCCCGACAGGACCACACCAATGGTACTTGACCAAGAATACACGGAGGATGAACAAATCACAGTATCTGCTGCGTTGAAGACGAAGGTGAGCATATTAATTCATGCACTATTGCCAAAGCTAGACAAAGAGAATTGCAATAGAGCCAACAAGACTATTTGGAGGAATTTGTCGCGTGTGCCGGCATTGTGATGAATGCTTTGATGGAGCATGAGGCCTTGATTAGCATGCGCTGTGCATGCGAGCGCAGAAGAGCAAGTTGGCGATGCAAGAAATGTCACCAGAGAACAATGTTTTGTCGCGAATGTATGTGGAATGCACACCTAAAAATGCCCTTTCATCGGATCCAGAAATGGACTGGCCAATACTTTCGTCCAGGTAGCCTCTGGGAGGTTGGTGTGTGCATGATCGTCGATCACGGTAACACCGATTGGCGATGCAAATGGCTGAAGCACAAAGCGGACGAACAAATAAGGTTGCAAGCCACATGCGATAGTCAGGATGAAGGGGAGGATGAAGTTGAAGAAGTGGAAGATACATACCGAGACCGGCAAGTGAACGCCGACATTACCGTCGAGCAGCGGGATGGTGGGGTGGAGGAGTGTTTTGACATTGATGAAATCATTGAAGAGCTTGAGAAAGAGGAAGCCAGGCATGCACACGGTGGAGAAGAGGACATGGATGGCATCGACGAGGAGGACGAGGGGAAGGCCGGTCTTCCCGAGGCACTGATTGACCACCCGATTGCTCCCAGTATGGATCCTGACCAAAATCCATATGTTTTATTCGTGCACACGAATGGTCTTCACTCATTGCCATACATACAATGTGGATGTGGGGGCCTGCAAGAGAGGATCGCTGGTGCTGTACAGATGTGACTGATGCTGGCAAGCTTCACCATATTCAAGACTATGTTCACCTTTGACATTCTGAAGGACTTCCACTTGGCCAATCTGGAGTGTGGGACATCGGCATGCCAATACTATCAGCTACTAAGGCGAAAGACTGAGCCCTTGGCACCTCAGGTAGTTGTTGAGCGATATGCAGAACTCCGGCGCTTGTCTCGATGCTGGCGATGGCTGAAGAAACTGAAATGGGGTGGTCGGAACAAGACGCGAGAGAGTGATGGCAACACCATCAGCGAAGTTCGCACAGCTGAGCTTGCGCCGTTTTGTCCATGTTGTCTGCAACCAGGTGTGAACCTGCCTGACAACTGGAAAGAAGATGAAAACAAGTGTGTAATGTGGTTAGCTTCAAAATCCTGATTGCTCAGATTGTTGCATAGGTGGGTGTACCGCCGAACGCTCATGGCCGACGGAAACTTCAAGGCTGACCATATCCGACAATCCACTGGAGACAAGGATGTATGGCTATCACCTGGGTCAAGCATGTTACCACATTGTGAAGAGTATACCGAGTTTTTGTGGGCAGCAGAGAATATCAAGATGGTGTGTAGCGGCTTGACCACGGCAGCAACTGTGACTAACTGAGAGACAGAAAGCGCCTTGCGAGAACAGCTTTCGAGCGATAGAGAACACTCTCCTGTACGCCAAAACATGTGATATCAATGGCATTGTGGCGATCGCCTGCCTGCGGCATGGATGCTTCACCCTGGGCAGTGTCGCTGACCTCTACAGAGGCGAACAGCAGAAAAATGTCGACTGGGTGTTACTCCAGTCACTAAAGTACTCCAACATGGATCCAGAGCAGGGGCTTCTATTCTTCTATGACATTGCCTGTCAATACAGTGTCCATTTCCAGAGGCGGATCGGCCACCGGCTCCCCGTCGGCCTTGACACGGACTTTGCGATAGGCCAATTCCACGTCCATGGGCACAAAGAAAAGTGCCTGTTTCGCTTCTTGTCAATGTTCATCCCACAATCCGGGGTCGTCATAGGCGAGATTTTGGAATTGCTATGGGCGAATCTCAATGCAGTGACACCGGCGATGAGAATGGCCACACTCGCTCACCGAGCAGAAATGTTGGACGACCATATCTGTGATTCCAACCACAAGAAAGCATTGAACATCGGTGTGATCCATTTGCTGTGTCCTATGAATAAACAGATTGACTCCAGATGCAGTCAGAATGCTTTGTAAACAATATGTTCTCGCCGACAAGCGGGGCAGCTGATGCAGAAGATACAAGGGATGAAATTGCAGAGTGTGTTGGTGCGAAAAACATTGCAGCATGGACTGATGCCGTTGTTGAAGCAGAGAACACTCATTACATTGATTTATCAGTGATGGATATCTATGGGATGTCTGCAAGCTATGAAGACCATCTGGCGGTTTCTGCCGAGGATGAGCCGTTGAATGGCGAATACCAGTGGATACGAGAAGCGATAGAGGTCCAAGAGTTGCAGTAAGTACAGTTCTGATTGTTACATTAATATTGCCCTCTTATATTCGAATTGTCAAGATGGCACGTCCTATGCTGGGCTAAGCGCACGTTGAAGAACAGCCAAGCAGATGAGGCAAGGCAAATCGCTAACTTGCGGGAGAAAATATCCAAGGGCATAAGCGACATCGCCTTGCAGAGTCTTGTGTTGGGCATTGATGGGTCCGACATTCGCAATGTTGACCCACCAGCATCATTGACGGGGACCGAGCTGCTTCCTGGCGACACATTATTTTCCAACCTGAATGACTTTGAGCCACCAGAAAATGTCATTGATGTTGATGACGAGGAATCTTCTGATGAAGCCGATGTTCCTACAGTTCTCACTGCGGCCGTCACTTCTCCTCCACTGGCCGAGCATCCAATGACGGCATCACCGAGTCATACCAGCGCACACCTGTATGCTGAAAACGTCATCATTCCTTTGCCATCAACAGTTCCCCAGTGTGCAGCGCAACTCAGATCACATGAGTTGGGACTATGAGAGCGTCAGGCCGATGCGTTGCTCAAGTCGCTTCACGAGATCATTGCCGAGAAGTCAATGTTATACAGTCACACATTGCGCGGTGCTGGCTGGCAACTCATAAAAACAAGATCACGCGATCGAGTTAACACACTGAACAAGAAGCGAAGCGATCTTGTGTATGCTTATGCCTGATGTCGGCATGCAATGATGACACTGAAGGCCAATGATACCATCCTCTGCAAGTTCAAGGAGCTGTCTAAAGCAGACATCAAGAGTAATACATATGTTGTTAACCCAAACCAACTGGGGTCTACAACCTTGAACCTGTCCTGGATTTGGCATGTTGGCCGAGATGATGAATTGGCTCTGGCCGCCCTACAAGAAAGTGAGTAATTTTTAATGACAATGGGCAGTGCTCAATGACTGCATCATCGAACTAGGTAATCATGTGCTTTATCTCAAATTGCGCGCACTCGCCTCCCGCTGGCGGGAAGAACTTCTATTGGTAACGTACGAAATGGAGTGGACTGTTAGATATTTCAAGCACAACCATGACGTATGGGTGGATCGGAGCTCCAACAGTAGTCCGGGGGCAAAAGCTTATGCCCGACGCAAGGCTGCCCAGTACTTGCGGCAGGCTCAGGTGGCTGAAGGGGAATTCATCAAATACAATCAAGCACAGCTTCACCTCGTCACATGATTTAATTAACATCACATGCCATTCATGTATCTGCGAATCAACAATCTTGTATTACTACACAAACTTAAGTTGAGCAGATTGATCTTCACTACCACCCTACCACCATGCCGATGAATGTGATCCCTCTTTTTTCATACGATCAACTCAATGCCGGACCCCTGGGACACCAGGCCACAGCATCACAGCGAAGAATTCCATTGCAATTGATTGTTGATTATGCTGATCATCGGTTCCTGGATATTTTGCTCGCTATGAGGTGCAGCTGGGACACGGTCCCCATCGCGCTGTTGCGCAGAGAACTTGTAAGATGCCGTGGTGTCAGTGCTCACAAACTGTTGATTCCTTGATTCCTTAGGAATATGTCCTCAGCACAATCGGTGCATCGGTTGCCCTAGGACACATTGTAACACCGGGTCCAATTGTTCGGGCACTTGCCAAAGGCCTCGAGGAGGATTCGATCATGCCCATGTCATTCCAAGATTCCCGCGAACTCGGAAAGGTGCTGAATCTCACGTGAATCAACCATCTGAAACAAGCTAATCAACCATTAGCTCATAGGCATGCTTGGTGGGAAACATCAGCATCACACCGAGCAGCTGAGGCGGACCAAAACTCACCTTCACCCCACATTCTATCTGCAGTGACGATCATTCAATGTCTGGAGGCATGGGGCGAACAGCTATTGGAAAGCGAAGGCCTGAACAATATTCCTTTGTACAAAGATGCAGATGGGGTACACCGCCCGCTCAGCCTACTGATCGCTCGGTACGTGGCACAAGCCACCATTCCGATTACGTTGCCGCCTTGTGACCGATGTATCAAGCGGCTCGACATCATGACGCAGATGATGTCCACACTGGAGGTCGTGACAAACAACAGAATGATGGACATTGCGGCTCACAGGCAGGAGGCGGCCACCCTATTCGATATTTACGAAGCCGTGATTTACAAGGAAGCTGAGAACATGGACGAGGCTGAGATGCAAGAAAACGCCACTGAGCTGGATGCTGAGATCCAGCGAATTTTGGACGACAACAAGCTGGCTCCTGAGCACGCGAACCGAAAGAAGGCAATGAAGGCCATGGAGGACCTTCAGCAGAAAAACCACGCACTCATTGACCTTATCAACAAGGTCGCTCGCCAGTCGCTCAAGGCGATCCCGAACCGGATGAACGCGTTTTGGAGCAAGGGCCTAGACTTATCGTTGGAAGAGGTATTCGCCTAGTTTCGCCCGGACTCCGATGTCGGCCCTTTGGAAACACACGACGGATACTTCAGGACCTTGCCATCTGGGTCCGAACGCTCAGGTGACACGCTCGACCAGGCATCGAAGATTTGCAATGCACAATTCCCCCTCATTTTCAACCTCCAGCCACTGACACCAATTCAACCCAAAGATGATAGGGGTATACCGCATGTTACCTTGGCGAATCGTCCACATGATCGGCTTGTGTTGGTGTTCCAAACACCGAAACTCTCAGAGCCACAGGTATGATTCCTTTTTCTCTTTTCCATATATCTACTCATATACTCCTCACCGGGCTAAGGCGGAAATGACCGGCTTTGCAGCCCTTGACCATGTGCAGTCATCCTTGCGCCGGTCTGAGCCAACTATTCCTCATCACAATTCACAGGAGTACATCCCATCTGGCTCCGATACCCCAAAACCTCCCATAATATCTGTCACGGACGTTCTGGAAAGCGACGATGACTCTTTCCAGAGCCTTGGAGGGACATCGTCCAGCATCGTAGGTAAGAAATTGGCCATTGGACAAGCATCGGCTCAGCTGTTAGCCGGTTCAGCCAGTGGCTCCGATGCCTCTCTCGGTGGTGAATTGGCCATGGAATATGAACCTAACAAGTCGCTCGCAACTTCCGATGATGAGGCAAGCTTGGGTGGTGAGTCAACCGAAGACCCGAGTTCTGACGACAAGATCGCCAATGATCATCACACCTCACTTGCGGCTTCCGACGATGAGGCGAGCTTGGGTGGTGAGTCGACTGAGGACCCAAGTTCTGACGATGAGATGCTCAATGATGAGAGTATGGAGGAAAATACCCCAGGCGTCGACTTATCCTGCCATCGTCAGCACACACCGCCTGCCGAGCGAGAGGCCGAAGATGATGAGGATGATGCGATGTCCCTTGGCGGCTATACAGACAATGAAGCCAACAACTCGCACGCATTCAGCATGGTGGAGATGCAAGCCAATATCTTCAATATTCCTTCATCTCCTGAGGTTGGTCGCATGGGTTCACCTGTTGAAGTGGATGACGCCTACTCGGAATACTCGGATGACTCCAACGGGGATGTCGACATTTCTGATGATGTTCAGGCATACCTACAGGCCTCCCATACTCCGGGATTTCAATGTATGTTCGTTCCTTCATTTCTTCATTCACATTGTCAACTCACCCCACCTCCAAGCGCGCTATCAACATGTCCACTTTGAACATATTCCAGATGCCGAGTTTGCCAATGATGTCTTGTGATTGAACAGTCGTTGTACATTGCTCCTTATCCATTATTCTTGCTGTAAATAATGACACTTTGTTTGGACTTTGAATATATCATACTACAGTACATACCCACTACTCACCTGCTGACAAATCGGCCTAACCCGCAAACCTTTGGCCTCTGCCTGAGGTCTGATGTTGAAATCATTTAGACTTGGTACTGTATACCACATGGTAGAACATGCCCCCTACTCATTGGCTAAAATACATTGGCAGGTACTGCAAAACTCAGACATACCTGCTACCCACCGGCTGAGACCGTCGGCCTGTTTCGCATATCCTCGGCCTCTGTTGTACAGCCGATGTGGCAACACTTTGCCTACATGGGCCGCTGCTTTGGTCTGGGTATCATGATGTATAACAATACAGTACATGCACACTACCTACTACCTGAAAACATCGGCCTGCACCAGACGTCGGATGTACCGATTCTTTGCTTATTTGGGCCGACTTCTTTACTGATGCATCATATACAGAATCCCAGTAGGTCTCGGCTACATGCTAGCTGAAACCATCAGCCGCAATGGCAAAGAATCGGCCTACATCGGTAGCCCGATGTTGGACCGATTTGCTGACATTTTATCCCTGCTGCCTCATTGTGCCTGTATAGGAATGATTGGAAACAACCTAGCCACCTCACTAACCGTTCCACAGCATTCTGCTGCATTGCCAGTCAATCCCTCGGCCCTTCCGATGTGCGAGCTGCTCCACGCGGATGGTTGTTATTGCATACATTGTAGACTTACCATATTGGGCAATTTCCGCTGGGCTCCGCGCAGACTGTTCCTATCAATACAATGTATAACTCCGCTTTGATGTGTTTATTGATACATTGTAACTCCGCTACCTGTGTGCAAATGTTAGAGACTTGAAATACTCTGAAGAATATCTCTGAGTTGACGAAGGTCTTGAAAAGGTCTCATAGTCCATCATGGTTGAATTTTGAAAAGTACACTGAAAATTTTCTCATTATTGGGCATATTTTACTGAATTGAAGTAGATTATCATCCCACTGACTGTACAGTTTTGGGCTGCCATGATGATAAATAACAATAAATAATACAGGCGGCGCCCCCGGCCGGTGCAACCCCTTCAACGTTACATCTTACTCGGGGTTTCCACAAATACGTGGAGAAACCCCAGAAACAGGGTTTCCAAACTGTATTATCCTGCACTGATTGCTAACACTATCCTACTTGGCGCTGTCACACTAAGTCAGGTTAATGAATTAGTGCCCAGATGGTCGTGGACTACTGCGTCGAGTTGCACCTGGTCGTTCGTTGATTTTGGGATTGAATGGAATAGAGATAATACTCTGATAGGGGTAAGATGGGGTGAGGTCGGTTATTAGAAATAGTATGTCAAGCAACAGTACTACTCCTAAGTTGATAGGGGTGTGGTGAATTTACTTGTACGTTAAGTAGCAAGTATATACAGTGGTTTAGGTCTATATAATAAACCTATGGGATGAACTAGATAACTAATAAACTGAAGTCAGTATGCCAGAGTCCTACTTGTTTAGGATCTGGACTTGAAAGGGTTTCCCTACTCGTTTCGGGATAATCAGACTGTCAAATTAGCGTTACTGACACCTACTCGTTTTCGGTGCAGACTTAGCTGTCAGTGCGTTACTGTCACCTACTCGTTTTGGTGCAGACTTAGCAAAAGAATTAGACCTTACTTACTTTTCGGGTCTCTACAAACAGGAATGCTAGTATCCTACTCGTTTCAGATACAGCTGAACTTAAGCACTAGAATGTGGGTGATAACTAGATTGTTATTTTTTTAAAAAGAGAGACCTGCTCCCTTTTATACCTACACTGTTTGTTCCTAAGAACAATGGTATCCTAGTGAGGTAAATACAAATAAATAGTAGAACAATAGTAAAGTGTCCTAGACAATATATTCCATTGTACAGACAATGGTTGTCATTAAGGACAATGGATAGGTATAATGGAACAATGAATGTACCATTGTTCCCAATGGTTGTTAGGGAGATCATAACAATAGGCAATACATTGGAACAATAAGAATGTGAAAGAACAATGGAAACCATTATCACTGGTTTCCATGGCGAATTTAAGAAGATAAAAGAACAATGAAATCCATTGTCATTGGTTTCCATGGCGAACTTCCATGGTGGACTTCCATAATGACAATGGAAAGATAGGACAATAACTAAGGGGCTCCGCTCCTAGGAGTTCAGGGGTACATCCTAGTTCCTAAGGACAATGACTAATTCTCCTAGGGGCTTCGCTCCTAGGAATTCAGGGGTACATCCTAGTTCTTAATGTCTTTATACCAAACCCGTGTTCTGGTATGACAGCACCAAAGTAGGATAGAATTATTTAAAATAATTCTCAAATAATTTAATCTAAGATAGTAAAGAAAGTATCCATCTCGTAGATTAGATAACACTGATGTTAGTATACTTGAGTTAGCAATCGGTTATTAAACCCAGATAACAATCAGATAACTTGGATGATACCTCTCGGTGAGTTATTGATCAGTTATTAAAGGTCGTGGGTTCCATACTTCAAGAAACAGTATTTTATTGTTATCAAAGTGTTATTAAACTGGGATCCCATCCCATTTGGTTGCCTTCCACTTGCAGACCATGAAACATATCCTCAAGATAATTTGCATTGATAGTATGGGGAAATTATTTTTCATCAGTGGCAATTTACTAATTTCTTGATCCTTTCAGCGATGATATTTGAGTAGTATTAATCACAGAAGGTGCAGCAACCAAATGCCTCTATAGATGTAAGTAAGTTGAGTCTACAGCTTGTATTCCATGCCAAGAAATCCTCACATCTGTATGTCTATGATCTACACATCCACTTGTCCAGACGTCCGGACATCCCCAAATCCTCACATCCTCACATCTGCATGTCCATGTGTCCAGACATCTGGACGTCCGTTGTCATACCAGAACACAGGATTGGTATAAAGACATTAGGAACTAGGATGTACCCCTGAACTCCTAGGAGCAGAGCCCCTAGGAGAATTAGTCATTGTCCTACCTTTCCATTGTCATTATGGAAGTCCACCATGGAAGTTCACCATGGAAACCAATGACAATGGATTTCATTGTTCTTTTATCTTCTTAAATTCGCCATGGAAACCAGTGATAATGGTTTCTATTGTTCTTTCACATTCTTATTGTTCCAATGTATTGCCTATTGTTATGATCTCCCTGACAACCATTGGGAACAATGGTACATTCATTGTTCCATTATACCTATCCATTGTCCTTAATGACAACCATTGTCTGTACAATGAAATATATTGTCTAGGACACTTTACTATTGTTCTACTATTTATTTGTATTTACCTCACTAGGATACCATTGTTCTTAGGAACAAACAGTGTAGGTATAAAAGGGAGCAGGTCTCTCTGTTTAAAATAACAATCTAGTTATCACCCACATTCTAGTGCTTAAGTTCAGCTGTATCTGAAACGAGTAGGATACAAGCATTTTTGTTTGTAGAGACCCGAAAAGTAAGTAAGGTCTAATTCTTTTGCTAAGTCTGCACTGAAACGAGTAGGTGACAGTAACACACTGACAGCTAAGTCTGCACCGAAAATGAGTAGGTGTCAGTAACACTAATTTGACAGTTTGAATATCCAAAAAACAAGTAGGGAACCCCTTACAAGTCCAGATCTGAAACGAGTAGGATTCTGGCATACTAACCTTAGTTATTTAGTTATCTAGTCCATTCCATAGGTTAAATAATTAGACCTATGATAAGTTGAGGGCAGGTTCCCTCCCATTGCTATCAAATTCATTCTTTCATTTGGGGCTGCTACACTACTTATAATTATTCAATTCAATCTCATTTACCCTCGTGTCCTCTCTCCTTCCTCTCCTCCCTATGTTGGCTGAGAGTTTGTTGTCTCTTGTTTCTGTAGCAGAGGCTTCGAGGGATGGACACTTTGTGCATAAGGGCAGGCCTACGTTATGGCAGTGAGTGGTGGCAGATGCTGGGGCTGTTGGGATCAGAAGACGCTGTGCAGCCAGGTGAGTTCATGGTTATTCTCTGGGGCTGATGTATCTTACTCTGGCTTCGCGATCCATCACATTGGTGTTCGCTGCATCCTTTGTGGCATCTCAATCCTGCGCTTCCATTAGCCGTTTCTTCACCACTGGATTGTTGCAAATGTGCTGCGCAATAGGTTGGGGTCCCCTTCAGAGAAGAGATGTAGGCCAACCGGGCACTGCTGAGAGCCTTGGGAGGGACAGGGAAGGGTTGAGCATTTGCATTGTCTGCGTCCTAGTGAGTTTGTGCACCATTGGTCTGACTTGAGTCAATGCTCACCGACACTACCGTCCTTCGCAGAGTCGCACCCCATTGTCCCAAGCCCAATGGCACATCCACTACAGCGCTTGATTGCAGCGCCCCAACTGTCTTGGAGGTCAAAACTCGGTATTGGGGTTTGGATTCATCTAACACATTCGTGCTGGTGAGCCCCTGCCCTGTGCTTGGTCTAGACCCTTGTGCCAGATAGGGTGCCTGCCCTTGCCCGTTCCCGTGCCTGTGCTGATCCGTCCCTTGCTTGTCCTCAGTCCCAATGCTAGTGCCAGATGGACCCCTTCTATGCCTGTGCCTGTGCCCATACGTCCCGCCCTCATCCTCAGACGCCTGGCCATTTAAGTATGTGGGTGTGTGCCATGAACTTGAGCGTGGACCACAGAGTTGGACGAAGGACCCAGCCTTTCACATATGACTCCCAAGCGCAACCAAAACACATCTATGTGCCAATCAATCTCATCGAAGATGTTGTGTGTCTTGCTACTTACAGTGTTTCGTGCCGGGGAAGAAGTTCAAATCTTCATCTCTGTTCATCTGAGCCCCCAGACTTGGGAAGGTTTATCGTCTATGATCACAAAGTTCAGTAATAGCCAGTAGACAATGCTCGCAACTTACCTGAAGCTGAATCGTATATGCAAAGCTGCTATGAGACTCTGAGCAAACTGTTCGGCCTCCAGAAGTGTGCGCCGCCATTGTGTCGAGTTACCCAATGGCGTATACTTGGCTGCGCAAACTCTCAATCCTGATCGGCTGCTGTGAGGAGAAACTTCTCCGTCTTCGTCGCTGCTGGCAAGATTGGCGGAGCGTTGTCTGATGGTTTCTGATTGTTACTGTTGACACCGGCAGAGTGGGCCACAGCTTGCGATGTCGCAGTCGTGCTGACCTGAGACGTCGATGCAGGGGTTCTGGATGGGATGGATCCGTTGATGAACATATCTGGGAGCAGTGGGGGAAACGTATTCGGTGCCATCAGAGAGGAAGTCACAGTTGGTGGAGGGGTGAAGAAAGACCGTTCGTCCAGAGTTTCGAGAAAGTCACTGGGCCAACATCTACTTTGAGTGAATTCTCATGGGTTAACATAAAGGATGGACATACGTGAGGATGGAGAACTCGTTCCCCAGGGTCTCAGGTTGATACATGAATGGGCCAGTGAGCAGCCATGATGGGTTTGCGGTGTGTACTGGCGTCGAGTACATGTTTGCCCCCACTTTGAAACCTGGTTAGTGAGCCGAGTATGTTCAAACATTGGAGTCTGAGGGACATACCTCCGTAGGCCCGTGTGGTGTCTGCTTTCAGCTGAGGTGGAGGTAAAGCTTGTTGGTGCTCTTCTGTCTCTGCTCGTCGTGGCAAAGGTGACCAATCTCACGCTTAATACTGCCCATGATTCCGTCAACCCCACCTGCCATCTGAACCACCATCATTACTCACCAGTGCTGACATGGCTACCCTTCATCGCAAGTCATATGGCTCCTGCGGCAATATAAGCACACATGGTTGACCTTCCTTCGTCGAGCCTTCTTCTTCTTTCCTCCATCCTCATCACCATCCTTTGATTGCGATGATGCCACCGGCAGTTCAGGTCTGTTTGTGTATGTAGAGGTCAATGCGATCGTATTGTTGCCAACGACTGCTGCTTGAGATTGAGAGCTCTGCTGTGCAGCCTCTGCGTACGTCGTGAAAGTGGCCATAGTGAGGGGGCCAACGGAGGAGGTATGGCAGTAGGAAGGCAACCGAGATGGCAGTGACGATGAGAGGTGGGCACACACGCTTGAGATTTTCCTGCACTCAGGGGTGAACACTATCCAAAATCCCGATCATACCAAATTGGAAAGACAGGCAAGATAATTGGCTTGTACTAGAATGTCGCTGCCACGGCGATGGCAGAAGTACATAGTAAGTATTGGCAGATGAAACCAGAGATTTTCAAGCAAGTTTGTGCTCCGGTTGGAGGGTTGAGGGACAGCCAGTGTCGTCCTCTAACAATCGCGATGGGGAGACATCTTGGTTAGTAGCATAAGGGTTGGGTGTGCCGCTGATTGTCACCGTCAGTGCATAGGAGTCATGGGCTGCACCGCTGTCTGACAAGACTACCGAGAATCTCTTGGACGTGGTATGCAAGACTCTGTGCGTGGAATTGACGAAAAGGAGAAAGTAATCGTCTCTGGGGGGTACATCTTGGAGGAAGACATTCAAAGAGTGCACCGTATTGGGGACTGTCCCATCAATTGAATATGTAATGTGATTCAAGCGAAACTGGAGTGGGGGACTCACCATTTCTTGCGAGGAAGTGAAGACCGTCCCCATTAGCGTAGGATATGGAGGACCAGATGGATGCCCAAAGGGCTGGGAATATGGTCATCTGAGACCACGGCGAGTTCAGCTGCAGGCAAACTCGGACATCGACAAATACAATCAATAAAGTGATCAGCGACAATATGGAGGACAGGCCCAATAGGACACTGATTGACATGCCAGGGGCCATCAAGGCATGCAACGAGGGCATTATTTGTCTGATAGACATTCCAGTGGTTATCTCAAATCACAGCATGGTGGCGCGTAGAATGTGGAACCTTCGATACAGGATCAACCACACATAAACTTGAGTTGTTGCCACCAAGAACACCAATGGGAGGAATGATGGTGTTGCTGATAAGAATGTCAGAAAGGCAAGTGCAGCTGCCACGCTAGTGAAAATCGCCAGCCAGAGAATGTGGAAAGGTTGGCCTGAATTTGAGGAGGGCCTGTGGCAGCGAAAGACACTCATAGCCAGATTTGTTTGACCTGAATGAACGTGAGTGCACCAGGTAAAGTAACCATAGAGTTTGTGCCTCACCTTGTCCTCAAAGGATACAATTATGTTCCAGACCATGAATGCAAGTGCTGCCACTGAAAGAGATCATGATAAGAACGAGACTAGGAAGAGGACTTCGACTCACTTGCACTGTAATTGCAGGACTGCAGTCCCCGCAGTTGGTCATCCTGCACTATTGCAGCAAACACCATTTACTAAGCATGGCTAGGGAGCAACCATGGATATCGAAACATCAATAGGCTTTATATCTCAGTTCCAAGACTCTGTCCGATCAATTCCATGCTCGAACCCTGGCTTTGCAAAAATTACAAAGATCACCAGCTCCCCTATTGGCATTTGTTCATCAGCACATCAGCCCCTACCATGCTTTGAAATGGGGCGATGCAATTTTGCGGTGATCTTAGAGTGAAACATTGTACAGCATCAAACAACCGCCTGTGGACCACATTGAATACATTAGCGCAGTAACTACATGGCAAAGCAGTGAGGAAGTAAAATGTATATCGGGAGAGATGGTTGCATTGTTACCCAAATATTTGCGCACGTAGCCAGGCATCGACCTTTGGAAGCGCAACTCGAATCCCTCGATCCTTATCGATCCTTCCCTACTGGGGGATGACTCTACTTGAAAGATTTTGCAGAGGAACAGATCATCCCTCTCGATGACATCATATGTCATTTTGCTGAAACAGAGATATCGATAGATGGGATCTCTCAGGATTGTATCCATGTATTACCACTCAATTCGCTTTACTAGTATTTAATATCCACGTGTTACCATTTGATTTACTTTATCTATATCTATATTATAAAAGACAGCCTTTTTTCACACCCTGTTTAGCTGACATGCACACAACCACCAATCAACATCTGTGTGTATTCATCCCACGAACACGCGACGCAACTCATCAGCCAATGGCAAATGCTCATTCATCGAGGTAATCGTTTTTTCTCATCAACAGCATCAACAATGCTCCCACCAGTGTCCTAACAAACTCACAGGAGGGATAATGGCGGGCAGCGGCACACGACGCTGACTCGACACCAGCAACAAGTCCACCAGCATACTCGTGTCCTAGCGGAATGAGATGCTCTCCAACAGAGTCCTCGACGCCGACAACGCCATGATGAAAATGTCCCAGCTCTAGCTGTAGAGTCAATACATTGTTGCCTGGCTATAGCCAGAATTGTATTGCATTATTTCGTGGCTATCCCATGGTAATGCATTATGGTCTGGCTGGGACATGGACTCATAATGTATTATGCGGCCATAATGTATTATGGGATGGTACTGATAAGATTATCAATGGAACTGATATCTTATCATCATAATAACAGATTGGATAAGATGATTTAAGCTAACTGTTAGCTATTACCATGATTTCAGTTCTTAAGTAAGTTAATAAGTGACATATTAAATATTAATTGATTATCTAGATGATAATCGGTAAATGATATCTACATCCCAGTTCTACAACCTCCGACCCATCCCATATTGCCTCCTTCGTCCTCGGAATCCCCTTCATCCTCTTCGTTATCCTCTTCGTTATCCCCATCGGAAGTTGGTTCTTCCACAATCCCTGTCCTCCACCTCTGCTCGAACTTGTCGGCCAATCCATAGCGTACGAGTGCCTGTCGGTGTGCATACACTGACAGGCCTGCTGATACCTCTGGTGCAGCACATATCTTCACCTCAGCACGTGTTTCCCAGCATCGTGCTTCATGCTGCAGCGATACGAGTGTTCGGCGCATCTCCTCCTTGACGAGCTCAACCTCCTCCGTCCATCGCCGTAGACGTGCCCAGGCCTTCGTCCACTCTACACGTACAGCTACTTTGAGCATTAGCTTAGGATACTAGTATGGAGGTTGTACACACCTTCATTCATCCCCTCCACTCCCTTTCCTGAACAGTTCGTCCAGAGCCACGACACTGTGCGGTAACCCTCCTTTGCAATGACTTGCTCCCCCTCTTTGTCTTTGTCCTCTTCATCACCGCTAGTCCGTTCTTCATTTGAGATGGTGATGGCGTCTTCCCGGCCTCTCTCCATACGTTGTAGGCGTCGGACGTGTTTCTTTGTTAGGCTATTGGGGTCTTCCATGCACTGTACATGTTCTTGTTTGAGTTCCTGTAAATCTACTGGCATTCGATCACTTCCACTGTCCTCGCCAAGTTGTTGGAGAGCCTCCCATGCCCTGCAGTACCTATCCACTTGCAATCTGATCTTGTCTTCATTGCGGTTGATCAGTGTTCGCATCCGAGTGTTGGCTCCTTGGTGGCGTGCGTTACGGTCCTTGTATCCAACCAGTCGCGACTTGATGAAGAGGAGATTGTGCAGTTCATCGAGGAAGCGGTGGCACCGTGCTTCACAAAGTTGATACTCTATCTTTCCCAGTGACGATCCACATAGCTGACGGTTTGCAGAGTTGAGGGATGACGGAAGGAGTAAGGGCACCAACTCAATGTCTTCTTCGTCTGGGACCACCCGATGGGAGAGGAAAGGCAGCACTGGGGGCATGTACCTCGCCTGCATAAGCCTGAATCTGGCCAGACTGTGGGAGAGTCTCGTTCGCATCTCCACGATCATCGTTTCCTGCGCCGCCGTCCTGTCGGTCTTCCTTGCTATAGCCATGGCCTTAATCTTGAGCCTACGTACCTGACAGTAAGCCCTAGAAACGCACACTGCAGGACTCCACTCACTGCTGATCCTCAATATCTAGCCCCTCACCAATGAACGCGCTGGGACCCATGCCTCCCAATATGCCACTGAGTCCCTTGGCAGACTCCTCTGCTGCTCCAGCCTCCTCCTGAGCGAACCGAAGCCGGACATCGTGCTCAGTGATACCTAGCCAATCGATTCAGTAGCTGTATGTAGTCGTAATTGTACATACCTGATGTCGGAATATGATAAGGATTTGGATTCGAACTGTCTCGTTCGAACACCAAAACCATGGCCTTCCACTCCTCCACCTGGGTGCCTTGCTTTGAGGAAAATATCTCAAACGAGTCCCATTGCACAGATCGTTCAGATAGCGCCAAGGACAATCGTCAAGCAAGTAAATGACCTGTTCAAGCCTGGGGTGAGTACGCCTGGGGGGTTTAGAAAGGAAGGTAAGGGGTGGTACTCACCGAGCCCAACGACCTTCTGCCAGTTCCAATGTGACCAGTGGTTATTCAGCGTCTCAATCTGTGCCCCAGGACCCATGACCCTTATACTTGTAGCCGTTGCACCGATGTTAGCCCAAGGCCGTTCTATGCCTTCGCCATCCATTCGACCGACTCCTGGTAGGTAGTTTAGCAAGTAATTTTCCTGGCAATGCTTGGTGTGTGAGTGGATGTGAAGTTTGGGTACTGCGAATCGAACCATGTGTTGAGCAATGCAAAAGCGAACCAGGGGAGGTAGTTTCTTGACACACTGAATAACCAACTTTGACCATTGGCAGACGATATCATACGAGATGACCATTTCCAGCCTGCCGCCATGATGTCGAAGTAGCGATGCAAAGCAGTAATCCATATTTGCATACCTGCAAAAGATAGCAGTCAGCGCAAACTGATAACTGACCACACGCCTACACACCGTTCGCCTACTTGAAGATCTGCAGCACCATTTTGTTGAACGATTTCGTGCCAAGAGCAAACCCCAAGGCATACACCGGTAGCAGCGTACCCTCGCGAAAACTTCGTGTTTGCATAGTCAAGGGCCGCCAAACCACTACACATGGACATCTAATGTTTAAGATGGTAAGCTGTCAGAGTCGCTTCCACCAATCAGAATGAATCACCTCTTTTGGTCAGTGACACTCAGGAGATATTGTCAGAACGGCTCACTTTCCACGAAGTAGCCCCAATCGACCCCAAGGCCTGGATCCTTCTCGACAGAGGATATCATCCGTCGCTTCAAGCAGAAACATGTGTTGAGCGCCAGGAATAATGTGTATAAATACCTGGCACAAATGATAAAGTTAGTATTTGATAACAGTGCGTAAGATCTTCAGACCACATACTGTTTCTCTTGTGGTGCCGACTGCCAGTTCTCTGGTAGATTGATACCTGGACGTGGACAAGTGGGGCATCTGACGGTAAGCTCTCTGTTTTTTTGTAGCTAAAATGCCAGCTGGATCATGTGCTCGTCCACCACGTTTTAAACTCGTGAGGTGACGGAATTCCCAATGCATGCGAACAAACTCTTTGTATCGACTCTGAAAATAGATATGAGAATACCGTTCAGATCAATTTCCAACTTACCCGTGGTGTACCCACTCCAGAATTATCGGCAAGTTTCTCCAAAGCGGCGTAATAGTCATACATCGTAACCTTTGCTTGTAACGTTGACATCTGAAAATGATCAAGCATACTGAATGTGGCACATGTCTGCAGCTGATCGAACGTTGCTGGAAACCATTGACGACGAAGAAGTTGTTGTCGAGGTAAGCTGTAGTCCATGACATGATCACAAGCGCAGAAATCGAGCACAACGATGTGTAACCCGTTGATATGAAAAACTACAAAGTCAGTGACCAACATGGGACAAGGACAAGGTATCCCTGGAGGGTGACCAAGCTGCACTCGAAATCCAATGTCTTTCAATGATGTGTTAGTGTAGCACTTGCCATTCCATCGCTACACGGAGGTGAGGGTATCGTCTGTGAGATATGGCTAAGATAACATACCTTAATCCTGTGCAGAGGCTGCTCAATATGACCTTCAAGCGTGCAACTCTTGCAAAGTACCTGCATGCTGAAGCAATCTTCGCATATGAACAACTCTTCTTCTTGAGAATGGCAATGGTGGCATTTGCCACATTGTGTGGATCCCCGCCCTTCACATTGTAGGAGCTCCACCAGATATTCATCGCGTACCAAGGCAGTCCATTCTTTGAGGGGTTGGTCCTTGGGATAGCAATCACGGTGAGATACATGCGAGCTCCAGGCTACCGGAACTAACTCACCGAGGATTTGTACCATTTAGACTGCTTGTCCTTTGCGGGGTCGTTTTCTGAGACGAGCGCATCCTGGTTGTAGAACAGAGACTCGTTGATCCCAAGAGAGATGACGTCGCTATGATTATCTTCGTGGAAAGTTTTGGGGACATCTATCCTTCGTTTCTTTTTTGGCGGTGAGGGCATTGGCATTGGCATGGGTAGGTGATAGACACATCGTCGATCCTCCGAGGTACGTTGGATAGATGCTGTAAAGCTGCTGTTGTCCATGAGGATGTCGTCAAAGTCCAAGCTGGCAACAATGGAAGTTCTTGCTGCAGTCTTGCACTTCCTGATTCCCTTAGCCATTGTCAGCGATGAATGGAGAGTATCCAGAGTACGAACGAGATACTCTCCTTGTTGCCTGTCCTTACGGTCGAGGAGATTTCCAGGATGAGTTGCGAGATCCCATTACTTTGGAGTTATTTGCTAAACCACTCAAGATCCTCCGTGGATCCCCACGAAATCATCTATTAGAACGTCAACCATCGAGATGACGAGCCCCTAGAGTGAGCCCCTAGTGTCTACCCTGAGCAACAACCCTTTTATGTACTTTTTCGTACGGGAGCTCCGACGTGTCAAACTTGAACCAAACGAAAAAACACGTCGCATCGCAGAGAGTAGTCCCTACAAAATGGCTGGTGAGCTTTCACATCTTCTTCATGGCTCTGGCACCTCCCTTCCAAGTGCGCGGGTCCGACCTTGGACCTATGCACCCCCATTCCCTCCCTTCTTGTGCGCGCGTCGTGTGCGGGTCCGACCTCATTCCGCCCTGATCCCCCCTAGTAGACCTTCTTCATATTAGCCCCGATACTGACTATTGGCTATGCAGGGTGCACCACTCAATCGGGGACAATTTTCAGCCCCTGGGAGATCTCCGAACGAGTCTCTGTCAATATCAATGCTCTTTCGCTTTTTGAGAAGGCAGTGACACACCAGGAGGCTTGTGGCGTCAGCGGTGAGGAATCCCAAGGGGAAAGGATCGAGGCCAATGCTGAGGGTGACAGCAATGGCAATGACAATATTGTGGCGCTGATGGCTGTATGCGCCAATCACGGTCTCGAAACATCGTGAGTGTGCTGAGGAAGACGGAGGCGACACCGATACCCCCATGCCCATTGATACCGCCGCTTTGGCAGAGCAGTGCCATGCTGACGGGATCATGGCGTAACATCAGCTATGCCGCGGTTGGGAAGAATCCAGCGTGGAGGCGTCGCCCGGCGTTGGTGTAGCAAAGTGCACGGGAACTGGGGGTGCGAGGAGATAGCGTATCAGATGTAGCCATAGAGAAGGCTGTTGAGCCAGTAGCACGTAGCACCAGGCAACTGTCTTTGCAATCGAAGTTGAAGTCAAACAAGGTCCAACGAACAGAAGCTCACAAATGGAGCAAGCGCGCTGCAAAGCGCAGACAGGCGCAAGAGGCTACAGGCACTTCACTGAAAGCGGTCGCCCTTCGCAGAGCAGCAATGTCGGTGGCGCGTCAAGCCAATGGGTACGGGATCGAGAGTGCACCCCATGCATCGACAGGTTACATCGGTAAATGGGGAGGCACCAAGCCGATGTCACCTACAGGGGGTCGAGCTAGCAATTGGTCAGAGACCATGTTGCGAAGCCTGAGGGATCAAGGATTCCAACTTGTACCTTGGGATGGGTGAGTTCTATGTGCGAACAAGGAACATCACTGATCTCTGCACTAGTACTGGGATCTATGTGGTAGATAGTGCCAACCGTGTCATAGTCGGAGGCGGGACGCCCCAGGATCAGGAGGGATGGCGTGCAGTAGTTGAGGCGGGTGCGGCTGCACTGGTTCATGCATGAGCTGCCTGTTTGTTCACAGAGAAACAGAGGTTCCATCGACGGGGTGCCTTTCCAAACTCTGGCCACGGGATTTGCATACGGACTTGGACAGATCCGCCCCACTGCCACTGCCCAGGTGCCTGCAAACCAGGTGCCAGTGCAGAACCTACTATCTGATCCCTGTATCAGACGTATCGCCGGGTTCCAGAGTTCTCTATTCCATGCCTATGCACCTCGTCTCTGGAACTACTATCACGAAGCGACCACTGCAATTTTGACAAGCCAGCCTGAACTCCAACCAAATTTCGTGAATAGCGTGTATTCCAGTGTCACCTTCAACTGCGGCCCACAGACTGTAACCATCCCACACATTGACTACCTGAACCTCGCAGGGGGACTCTGCGCTATCACTGCCCTCGGTGATTTCGACCCAGATGCCGGAGGCCATCTCATCCTGTGGGACCTCCGCATCGTCCTACGTTTCCCTCCAGGCACCACTATTCTCATCCCTTCCTCCTTGATCCGTCACTCGAACATACCTATCCAGTCCGGTGAACAGCGGTTCAGCATCACTCAGTACTCTGCCGGTGGCCTGTTTCGCTGGGTGGACAACGGATTATGCTCAGACGCTCAACGACGGCGTGGAGGTAAACCTGTGGAGGAGCGGTGGAAGAGTACGATGGACCTTTTTGAACGTAGATAGACGAACGGATTCAGCCAGTAGCTACGTTAATCTGAATAAATCATTTGTTCGAGACTCAGTACGCCCTGTAGGCTTGATCACTGCGTGAACGTAGTAAGATTCTAACTTGGACTTCTGTGAATTCTAGGGTATGGCAACACCGATTACTGGATGGCCTCTGAATCGGTCCCTTCTACACTACATGCTACATCCCACCTACACCAATACGCAAGTCATGGCTCTGTACACATTCCAGTGCCTTTGAGCACTCAGAGTTGAAGTCGTCCAGCTTCCCAGGACCGTTAGCCTAACAGACCAAGTATGTAAGTCTTCCACACATATATGGAACGATTCCAGGGATGTCAACACAGGCCCCAATTTCTAAAAACAAGTTTAGTGCCATAACCTTAGGCAGCTCAACAAGAACGAGCTGAATCTGTTATAAACCGCGTACTTGAAACATGAACTCCCTCCCTTTGCCCATATTCCCCGTCAAGTTTACAGACATGCTGCCCGCCTCACTTGCGCTGCACGAGCACTGCAGGGTAATCATCGGTTGTGAGGAGTCCATCCTCTACATGAAGGACCTGAAGGCTCCTTTCTATCTTGTTTCCTGGGCGAACATCACCAACGTCTATCCTTCAACTGAGCTGTACGTTGAATTATCTCACCAACGGAATTAAACTGACTTACAAACCATTAGGAACTTGGTGCTTGAGATGTCTTCGAAGAAGGCCAACTGCCACGTGTTTGCTACTCTGGAGGAGGCCCGAGACGCCTATCGAAGTTTCTGTCAGTGGCATCACAAAGCAGAACCCCATGAATGTTTGTCTGCCTATACTCGGCAACCCCTCCATCGCATTATGGCGTTCTTACCGACCTTCAGCCTTTTGAGGCGTCGATCAATGCACCTTTGTAAGTATTGGTGCTATTGTTAGCTTAAGTGGCTCACTATCTCTACCTGCAGTTGTCCTCAGCAATCAAGATGCGTCCAGTGGCAAATCAGACACTGGATCGGAGGCAGAGGAAGAAGAGCAAGATGAAGACCCTCTTTTCGACAACGACGATGTGAATAACAACGCACTGGTGTACTACCCTAGTCCCACCAATAGTCCACTTCCTCCAAGCAGCCCTCCTCTAGCTGGTTTTGAGGTACCCCCGTCGTCGCCAACTACTGCGGTTGCACCTTCTTCGTCAACTGTCGTCACACCGTCTTCACCCACTGCTAGTGAGACCATTGGCGAACAGGGAAGGTCTACACCAGAGCCCACCCATCAGGATCCTCGACATGGCACGGGGCTTGCAGAGTCCAATTGAATGTATACTTTCTGGCATATCTGAGACCCTGCTCGAACCACTGTTACTAGGCCGCTTGAATCTGTCTCATTGTCGGGAAGCATCACGTCCGCTGTTCTTGCAGGAGAAGGACCCTCAGACATGGAATTGTTCAAAAACTTGTAATGCATCAGGACCCTTCTTCTTGGTCCATCTTCAGAGTTCCCACTCGTATATCTTCCAGAGCCGGTATGCACCTTACTACCCTGCCCATGTCATCTGAACTCATAGATTCTATTGAAGCTACAATGCTGAGTCGATCATGGCTCAGTTTCGCAAGAAGAATCTATCAGGCTGCATGATGAAGTGCCTGGGCTTGCCAATTGCCCAGACAGGCTTGTTCGTGGCAACTTCGAGACCCTCTACTACGGGGTACGCGGTCAAACCCAATATGGCGTCATGTAAGTCAGCCCACTAATTAGTCGATGAGTAGTATATTGATGCTGGCTCAGGGACTGTGCTCAACAACTTCTCAAGGAAGAATGCACAATTTGGAACAACATATCTATCTTGATTGCACCCGAAAGGTTGGCAGCTCTACGCTGGAGTCAACTTCCGGTAGATTTGGGTGAGGGGCTGATTGTTCGGACTGAGGTGGAATGATTGAACACTGCAAAAGTTTTTGGAACATAGAATAGAATTCAGCGATTTCTAGCGATTGAATGGGAGAGGGATCTATTGCATACATGTTTATGAGATACAGAAATAAAAGGGAGATGAGCGAAAATAGAAAAGAAATAAATTGGCATGGATGTGCAGCCAAGGATTTGGAGAGGAAACCTGGGCGAACGATGAGCCGACATGCGAAATCCCGTAGTACGAAAGGTGCCTAGACTAAATCCAACGCCAATTGCTTATCCAGAATCCATAACAACTAGTTCCGTGTGGCGAAAGGGTGTCCATGCAAGATCGAATGGGCACTGCCATTTTTGACACGAAATGAAAATGGGCAGAGATCTCGCAAAGCCCTGGATCACCAATGCAGATTGAAGACGGAGATGTGGCCAGCAAAAATGAGAGCAACGGCGCCCACCCAAGATGCTGCCTGATTTGGAGTACAGACCAGCACTAGCGCAGAAGCTATGGCTGTATTTCTAGGGTAGGGAAAACAAAGGGAGGGCGACGGGAGTACCTGTATTCCCCTGGCTTCCTCAGTACATCGCCTTTGCAATCTTCAAGTCTACTCACCAGGTGTCTGCCTTCCACGCCTATTCCTTCCCTCTGCTGGCCATTTCTGTTGCCCAGTATGTCTACCGCAGTCGATGGCACCAGTGATACTATCGTGAAGAAGAAAAGAGGCAAGAAAGGAGATTTTAACGGTGTGAGAGGCTGAGGATCCTGGAGGATAACTGGATGCGTACCGAGAGGCTGCGAAGGGTGGGACGGGAGCTGTCCACACATGGTTCACCAATGTTTTCTTCCCGTCCTACTGGAGCAAGTTTCACTGGGAGCATACCCAATGAATGTAGATCAAGCTGACGACATTGCCAACTTACCACCTGTGAGTGATGAAGAGCTAAGTCCGGAGCAGTGAAAGGCGAAGGCTGAGGCAGTCAAGGTGGTGGTCAAGGTGAGCTGCGAGCGTGTCTTGAACAAGTGCGGACCAGTGGCCATGTGATCACATCTCACAGAAGATCAAGACTGGTTCACTACTGCCATAGTCCCTGGGTCTCAACAAGGATCCATGGACTCCATTGCTGACAAGGTCAACCAGGTTAGCAATGCACCTCCCCGCCAACCTTCGGATGCGCAATTCTACATGAACATGGACGAATTCAAGCCTCTGTGCGATTCGGAATTCGAGGAAGGTCTGGCCTACGTTAGGCCTTCTGCGGGACTATAGATGTCTATTCGGGTCAAGACTGCGACACAGTTACTAGATGAGGAGCCACTAGACATCCAGGAACGGGTGCATGCACTGGTGATGGAAGTCGCATGCGAAGGCTATCGAGGACTTCGAAATGGACTTGGGTTCCAGACAACTTTGATCCTGATAAAACAAGATCAGTAAGTGATATCAGTTGCAACTTTATTGCACTCGACTTACCAGATGAATGCATAGGGCAATCTCTCACTAACGGCGTCGTGCAACCCTGCTGGAAGGATACGAGCAATCACAGGCTTGCACCTGTGTTACTGGCTGTGTCGACTCAAGCAGGTAGCGCCAACAAAATGACTTACATGTGGGTGAGGACCGTTTCGCTGTCTCAGATGTTGACGGAATACTGGACTCAGCTGCGACCAGTCTCAATGCAGGCCAGACAGCCAAGGGGGAGACGTTTGCAAACACTCGATCCACGAAAATTTTGACCAGGGCGCTGAGGAACTTTTGCGCATACGTGTGACGGCCTGAGTGTGGAGCGCAAACTGGGATCAGGTATGTCTGTGTCTGAACCGAGTTGTTAATTCACAGAGACCTAACCAATCCCAATAGACCTACCGGCCACGAGCTCTGACGATCGGCTGGAAATTGGTGATTTTTGGAATCCTCCGAGAGCGCCTAACAAAACCGTGCCACATGAACAATGCACCCTCCATGGCATGCTCTCCCCCCACCCCCCGCTGTGGCACTATGATGACTGGGTTCGAAACTAATCCACAGAGAACCCCTTCCATGCCCAGCCACCACCATGTGTCTCATGCGCGAGGTCACAAAAAAAGCCAGGGGACTAGCAGCGCCATGCCACCCCCACCTTCGAACTCCCTCTCTCATTCAAGATCTGCTCGAACTTCTGCATCAAGGCGAAAGGCAATCAACCTTGAAGGCGCTTGGCGGATATTGGAACCGCAGGTCAGCGAGGATGCTGCTCACAGGAAATCCAGTTAGAACTTCAATCCCGGAGAGAAGAAGAATGCGCGTCCACAAACTGAGCACGGGCTATCGAGGTGGGCTCCCCTTCGCCCTCCGGCTACGAGTTGCGAGATCAACAAAAAACAACAAAGCCCTGAGAAACCGTGTGCTAGCTTCGCAGCTGGGCGATCAGTATGATGCTGCCACAACCTGATTCGCTGCCCAACCAGGCCAAACCAGCAGAGTGCGATCCCACCTCGCCAGGAGACGATGGACACAATTTACAAATACCATCTAGAAAGAGCATGGATGTTGGAGGAGGAAAAACACCGCAAGTCCGTCGTTCGATGAGAAATGAAGGCCGCTAATACCGGCCTGAACCCAACGTCCGTTTCAACAACCCTCATCATGAGGCCTGCAGGGTCGTTCGCGCCCACTTGCCTCTGGTTCAGAACTGGCAGCAGCAGCACTAGTCTTAGCCGATGCTCGTCCCAAATGAACCCCCATAGCACGACAGCCCACAAATGCGGCATTACGGATGGAGAACACCTTCGCGACCGTCTCCAAAGAAAAACATAAGCGGGACGGTGTGTTGCTCTTGCGGTGTGGCTGGAGGCAGTCAAGGCCTGCGTCTACAATGGAGGAAGAACGGCCACTGGCTTTTGAACCAACAGGTATGTCTATCTTTGTTATCTGTCGGGGGTGGGGGGGGGATGTGGGCGCTACTATAACTGTACCGAATACAGCAGGTGCTTGACTTTTGCTGTGAACGGCTCACAGACCCCCTCAGATTGGCACTGGATCAGTCGGCCCCCGTCCCCCCGTCCCCCTGAAAGCCTTCCCCGGAAGTATTTGAAAGGCTAATAGATTGCCCGTGTAGTGGTGCGAGTGGGGTGGAGTGGTGGAAGTTGGGTATTGGAAAGGTTAACCTTGGCTGGCGCAGGCAATATGGTCCTTGGGGCGCGAGTTTTCGAACGACTTATACCCGTTTTTAAGGATTTCGGGTGGTCGGGTGGAAGCTTCGCGGGAAGCACCTGTGCTACAATGTGCCACTGGCTGTCCGAGCCACTACGGGCAATTGAGCGTCCGCCCTGGAGAGCCTTTTCTTGGGTTTCCTGGAGAGAAAGTGCGTACGATTCATCGGGCTGATGCTACGTCGCCTACCCTGTTGTGAGCTGGAAGCTGATAAATTTTGCTCTTTTGCAGCACCGAGGACGTGTGAAACTGGGGGCATGTCTCCCGTGGCTGCAATCCACAACTGTTTGAGTCCAATTAAGGAAACCGGTCGTCGGAGGACCAACTGAGGGTAGTGAAGGAGAGACGGTCCCGAGTACACAACAACAGAACAACTAGAACACGAGAGAGAACAACGCAACAACGAACCGAAACACCGAAACAAAGAAACAACTTGAGAACAAACAAGGAACGGTAGCGGAGAACCAAGATGACGAGAACGAGAAAACACAACAACGAGGATTGCCGAGAACAACGAGACAACGAGGATGAGAGAACACGAGAACAATCGAAGGACAACGCGAGAGATTGATGAGCACGAGAATGACGGAGAACGACGACGAAACAAAGAGAACAAGCAAGACTCCGAGAACGACCGAGACCGAGAACCGAGAGTGAGTGAAACAAGAAACAAGAGCACAAGGGGAACGAGGAGAACCGAGGAACCGAGTCAGGGTGATGCGCGCATGGCTCAATACATCCGCCGACGCGGACGCTGAGCAGCCAGGACACCATCCAGGGAAGGAAAACAGGTAGGTGATTATGTATGTATTGAAACGCCTGTGTCCTTGATACTTATTGAGACATCCAGGTACGGACGGCCTGAATCTTAGTATGTTTTTCATGCCCCTGTCCCCTGGTCCCCTTGTACTCGTACCTCCTGTAATTAGGTTTACTCTTTACTTTAATTAAAATTAATACATCTATATGATAAGAAGAGAATAACATAACAATACCATTAAGATACTGCTAGATACCAATATTAAGCTACTAATGGTAAGGATAAATGATAAGATAAGTGATAACAAGCTAATATCTAATCTCATCTACATCATATCTAAATCAACTGATAAGGTAGTAATGCATTATGGATACTATTGTTGATGCTTGAGGCTCTACCTAGACCATAATGCATTACCATGGGCTAGCCACGAAACAATGCAATACAGTTGTGGCTGTAGCCTAGATATAATGTATTAATATCACAGCAATGGGTGAATGTGATGCCGGTCAACAGCCCATCTGAGATGTGCGACGCACAGAGCGCTGCTAACGTGTTCTTACCTACGTCAACGTGGTTCAGATCACCGGTGAGCCAGTGCAATACTCCATGATCAGCCTGCGTAACTGATGTCCTGTAGCTTCTACCATCCCTAGGATGCTTGACTCCATCCCAGCGTGCCAACATCTTGCAGCCACATGCCGGCACTTGCCGCCGTTTGCACATATAATGTGTTACCAGCCACCATTGGCAGCTGCAACGTCTTTTGGCCAGATTTGCGCCTTGGGTCACCAGTGTGTATTCCACCTTTGTCGTCTTGCAGTAGAACTCACCAGGAAGTAACATTCTGTAGCAGAATCCACCCCGACACAGCATGTATCCGCTTACACCATCCCAACCTGAGGATTTCCCATGCAATCCATCTCATGCCTCACAAGCCAACTGTACCAACCGGCAGTCTCTAGCGCAAACAAGCACGGCGTGCTTGTGAACAAGCGACTAAAGACTTACGCGCCTGCATGGGCAATCCACAGCAGCCCAGTCCACCACAGGTGCACCTACACCAAGTCGATGCACCACGTGTCCCAGCCTGCCAAATTGCTGGTCCCTGGCTTAACAGGCAGAAGTGCAGTGAGTACTTATATTCAAGTTCCCACAGTCAGAATTAGAAAAATGACTGACAAGCACTCGCATTTTCACACCATCTCTTCCTCGCGCCCCCTTTGCCACCTGCCGCCGTAGAGAACGTCTCTATCTCATCAGATCCATCAGTGAGCGTTCAAGGCCTCTAATGCCGAAGGAATGTACCATGTGCTCACAAACTGCAAGAAGACACCACTCAGAAACATCAATGATTAAGAGTTGCGCAGCCAAGTATACGCCATTGGGTAACTCGACACACGAATGGCGGCGCACACTTCTGGAGGCCGAACAGTTTGCTCAGAGTCTCATAGCAGCTTTGCATATACGATTCAGCTTCAGGTAAGTTGCGAGCATGTCTAACTGGCTATTACTGAACTTTGTGATAATAGACGATAAACCTTCCCAATCTGGGGGCTCAGATGAACAGAGATGAAGATTTGAACTTCTTCCCCGGCACGAAACACTGGTAAGTAGCAAGACACACAACATCTTCGATGAGATGATTGGCACATAGATGTGTTTTGGTGCCGATTGGGAGTCATATGTGAAAGGGCTGGGTCCTTCGTCCAAACTCTGTGGTCACGCTCAAGTTCATGGCACACACCCACATACTTAAATGGCCAGGCGTCTGAGGATGAGGCGCGGACGTATGGGCACAGGCACAGGCATAGAAGGGGGTCCTCTGGCACTAGCATTGGGACTGAGGACAAGCAAGGGACGGATCAGCACAGGCACGGGAACGGGCAAGGGCAGGCACCCTATCTGGCAACAAGGGTCTAGACCAAGCACAGGGCAGGGGCTCACCAGCACGAATGTGTTAGATGAATCCAAACCCCAATACCGAGTTTTGACCTCCAAGACAGTTGGGGCGCTGCAATCAAGCGCTGTAGTGGATGTGCCATTGGGCTTGGGACAATGGGGTGCGAACTCTGCGAAGGACGGTAGTGTCGGTGAGCATTGACTCAAGTCAGGACCAATGGTGCACAAACTCACTAGGACGCAGACAATGCAAATGCTCAACCCTTCCCTGTCCCTCCCAAGGCTCTCAGCAGTGCCCGGTTGGCCTAATCTCTTCTCTGAAGGGGACCCCAACCTATTGGCAGCACAATTGCAACAATCCAGTGGTGAAAGAAACGGCTAATGGAAGCGCAGGATTGAGATGCCACAAAGGATGCAGCGAAACACCAATGTGATGGATCGCGAAGCCAGAGTAAGATACATCAGCCCCAGAGAATACCATGAACTCACCTGGCTGCACAGCGTTTCTGATCCCAACAGCCCCAGCATCTGCCACCACTCAACTGCCATAACGTAGGCCTGCACCTTATGCCCACAAGGGTCCTATCCTGCGAAGCCTCTGCTACAGAAATACAAGAGGACAACATCTCAGCCCAACATAGGGAGAGAGAGGGAAGGAGAGAGGACAAGAGGGTAAATGAGATTGAATTGAATAATTATAAGTAGTGTAGCAGCCCCAAATGAAAGAATGAATTTGATAGCAATGGGAGGGAACTGCCCTCAACTTATCATAGATGTAAGGACATGCAGGCATGCAGATGTATGGGCATGAGGATGTGCAGATGTGCAGATGTGCAGAGTGTGGGGCATGCAGATTTACGGGCAGCAGATTTGCGGACGTGCAGATGTGCGGGCGTGCAGATTTATGGGCATTGGATGTGCAGACGTGCAGACGTGCGGGTGTGTGAATGTGCAGGCACTCTCTGTGAGTACATCAGACATGCAGACATGATTGCAAAGAATACGGGCAGTGCAGAGGTGTTATGGAAGCCGGACATCGTGGAGGCAACGTAGAGACATGCAATGTGAGGAATGTGAGGGAGTATTTGGGGATGTCCCGGACATCTGGACAAAGTGGATGTGTAGATCATTTAGGACATTATCAGATGTGTGAGGATTTCGTGGCACTGGAATACAAGCTTGTAATCACTACTGATTACATCTATAGAGGGCTTTGCCATGGGCATTTGTTGCTGCCACCTTTCTGTGATTTAATACTACTACTCCAAATATCATGGCGAAAGGATCAGAGAATAGTTCAGTAATTTGCCACATGCGAAAAATAATTTTCCCATACTATCAATGCCAATTATCTTGAAGGATATGTTTAATGGTCTGCGAGTGGAAGGCGACTTTGCTCAAACCCCGGCCCGGAGGGATGGGATCCCAGTATTAAAACACTTTGATAACAATAAAATACCTGGTTTCTGAAGTATGGAAACCCACGACCTTTAATAACTGATCAATAACTCACCGAGAGGTATCATCCAAGTATCTGATTGTTTTTTATCTGGGTTTAATAACCGATTGCTAACTCAAGTATACTAACATCAGTGTTATCTAATCTACGAGATGGATACTTTCTTTACTATTAGATTAATTATTTGAGAGATTATTTTAAAAATTCTATCCTACTTGGCGCCAAGTAGGATATGTAGCATCAGTGCACACAGTGATATATTGGACGTGCGCTAGGGCTGTCCTTCTGGCCAGCGCTACCTCCACTTCCACCCAGCTTTTCCAAGCGCAGATGCTGCCCCTTGTCTTCAGCGGGGCTCATGCATGGTAAATCTTACCATTATTCTCTGTATTATGATATAATACAACTTCCGCCGTGGAAGTGTGTGGCCAGTGGACATATACCTTGCAACTGGTTTTTCCCTCTGTCTCTTCATCTGCAAGTGAATTTTGCAAGTCACATCCTCTTCATCCTCCCCTAGCAAGAGCTGAACCATGTATTCAAGTCTAACTGTTGCTCAAGATATAAGCAGTGTGACCCCGCTCATATATGACAAGCACTTTTATGCGCTTCTCCTATAGCTCAACCTTCCAGGCCATACCTCCCTGAAAAACCCGAAGTTCAAGCTTTCCAAAGATGAAAACTGATGCTCTCGTAAAGAGGCTCGAAGTTTCTAGCTATGATGATGCCCTAACATTGTGAGTGGTCTTCCTGGCATGTGTAGTATATTCAACAAGCACATCGCCACCTGTAGAGCCCCATCAGAAGGCGCGTATAATCTTTCCCTAGACATAAGAAAAGTGAAAAACGCATATATGGCTGCAACGAAGGATAAATCACATCAAGAGCTACTGAAGGTAGAATTCTTCCTTATGTATAACACATGTTTCTCATGGCTTGTCATAGATTGGGAAGGCTCAGGAGGTGTTTCAAGCACCATTCAGGCAGTACGTGACTCCATCCCCCTGAACTGGCCACTAACTGACCCACCATTGTAGGGCATGTGTTGCTCTTCGAAAACTGGTCTGATCACTTCAATGCGTG
The DNA here is from genome assembly GCA_029467805.1 of Pleurotus eryngii var. eryngii. Taxonomy (NCBI): domain Eukaryota; kingdom Fungi; phylum Basidiomycota; class Agaricomycetes; order Agaricales; family Pleurotaceae; genus Pleurotus; species Pleurotus eryngii. Next base: position 394,940 of record SZVJ01000009.1, on the reverse strand, counting down.
ATGAAACAAAGCCATAGAAAACATGCAGATGGAAGCATTTATTGAAACCGATGGTGAACTGAGCTCAAACCCACTGAAGCCTCAGAAAGATAGCAAGTGCTGAGAAAATGACACTGCAAAGTCTACTATGCAGCTCCATAATCCAGTGCCACCATGATCTACACATGCTCAACAACGAAACTTTCTCGAGCAACAGTACGTACAATCAACCACTCTTGAATCATCCGCTACTTAGTGTCATAACTACGGTCCCAGTTTGGCCGATAATACGGTCCTCGGTTCTGAAATGTTTGAAACTGAACCATATCCTCAGTGAGCGTAGAATGCAAACTAATGATATTATTATGTACCTGAACCGTATCCTGATAGTAACAGTCAGTTACAGTAGTCAAGGATTATAATGACACTTTACCTCAGTGAGCGTAGGATGCAACTGAGAAAAGTGAGGACATGACCCCTCCTGGGAAGTGACCCTAGGATGACTAATACAGTGCTAATGGAGATAACTGACACTCCTCCTCGACGGGTGCACTGTAAAAAGGAGCGCAAAAGGATAGGAAGAGAGGAGAGTGATAGTAACTAGATGCCCCGCTGGCACCATGAATGTACCTTGCTTGTTGTGTTGCACGTTAACTGTGTGTGTCAGACAGTCAGCCCTGCATTTAGCCCCTTCATTCATCAGTGGTGCCTTCCAGAAGTCACATGCTATGGTCACTACATCCAGCACTTCAGATAGTTACATAGTGCCATTTGTTAGTTAGGTTAGGCTTTTTGGCACCATATGCCTGTATGAACTAGCAGTGGTGTGGAAGCATTGGCATCGTGCCAACCCTGCGATCAAAGATAGACCCATAGGCAAGCATGGCAAGATACCTGTCAAAGATGTCAACTTCACCCCATAAAGGCAGCGTGATTCAAAGTTTCAAGCAAGACTGCACATTGTTCCATCCTGAGTGAGTCCTGATTTCTGTTCAGTGAACACCCACTTATTTCTCAGCACAGCAATGTCATTAACCTGGAAATTTAAGAACAAGTCCAGTGTGATTGCCTGTGACACCTCCATTCTGGAAACACAGTTATGTGAGAGCAACATCTGTTTGTACCTGCCACTGCGACCAGTTGGAAAAGCCCCCAAGAAGTATCTGCCATCATGCACGATCCTGAGTTCTCCAATGGAGTCATCGCATGGCTTTGCAGTTTCCCCGACATTGACACAAGCAGGGGAATACACTTTCACTTTGGTGAGTGGCTATATGCAACCAACAACCGGTTTTTTTAAGGCTGACCATGGTTCTTGCAGCACTGGTAATCAATTAGTTGACGCTCAGAGCATTGGTCGCGATCGTAGTTAACAGTAGATGTCAACGCCTAAGACAGATACACTGGCAGTCTTCCATACCATTGCGGACATTGACGTGATCTAAAACATCTTTGCTTGACATCACACATGACTACTTAGGCTTTGAGCCTCACAGGAACCAGGCTTCTAGAACCAGCTGCTTGTATGAGAAACTTTTCAAGCACGTGACACGCTAAGGCACAATGCAAACAAGTACATCATCAAGCAAGCTTGAAACTCTCAATAGAGCAGCTGGCAAAATGTTTCACTGAATCACTGTTTTTGTTCCCATGCCCTCTGCAAGCTTGTGGCAGGTTGTCACTCCCTTGTTTAGATAATTTTGATTCCCACACAGAAATCAGCCAAATGTAGTATGAAATATGAAATATAATTAATTACATCCACTCAGTAAATGACAACACTGTCATGTCATGTCTGAAGTACAGAAGACATACGCGAGATTACATGGTTCTACATATCATTTTCAACAAGAGCCATTGTATAAGTGAATGAGGGAAATTCAGAGGGATTATACTTGCCGGGGAGGACTATGCAGCACAATCTGATCTGCCAAAAACATCCCATTCTATGTTGTATCTGCTACCCTGCTGAAATCAATTATCAAGGAGATGTTGATGATATTGCGGCTGCGAAAAGAACATACCAAGTATATTCTCTTGTTGAACGATTACCCGGAGGTTTCATTACTGGTGCAACTGTTGGTGATGCATGGTACTGCGAATGAGTGAGAGAGATAGCTTGCAAGACATTGTATGAAAGTCCTCAGCAAGCATATTCAATGCCGCATTCAGTTGGGTGGGAGTTAGAACCATGGTTGTATTTATCATACAGCTACCAAGTGTCAACACATTATCTGATATTCATGGTTAGGGAAAAAGCGTGACCTATCCTAATTAGTACTTAAACTACCTGCCACAGTGACATTAGCAGCCTGCCACAAGCTCGGCAGAGGGCATGGGAACGAAACAGTGATCTCGGTGACATGTTTTGCCAGCCGCTCTTTCAAGCTCGCTTGACGATGTACTTGTTTACATCGTGCCTTAGCGCATGTCATGTGCTTGAAAAATTCTCTCGTGCGAGCAGCTGGGTTCTAGGAGCCTGCACAGGAACTAGCTTAGCTCAACAAGACAGGGTCTGAAACAAACAGAGCTAATGGATGGCAAGCAGCATCAACAAAAAGTTGCAAAATCCCAAAAAGGGTTTTTTTAGACATGGGGGACCTAGCTTTTCAAGCAAGGTAAATAAGAAAAGAGAAAGGAAAAATGAAAGAAAGAGAAGTAGCAAAGAGAAACTGTTGAAACACTCCCCCTCGCGGAGACTCCCCTCAACACACACCAAGGTACCCTCTGAACTGCGTGAATGGCCCTCTGTCCAGAGGCTTTGTGAAGATGTCTGCCGTGTTCTCCTTGGTGTCGACGTGTACACAGTCTATGTCTCCAGCTGCGACTTGCTTCCGAACGAAATGATAATGGACTTTGATATGCTTCGAGCGTGCATGAATACAGGGTCCTTCGTGAGTGCAAGAGCACCATTATTATCACCATAGATCTGTGTCGCTCCATCACAAGGCACTCCAAGTTGTTCCAGAAGGTCACATAGCCACATCGCCTCTCTACAGGCCTCATTGATGGCAACATACTCTGCATCTGTTGAGCTATTAGTGACCAGCTTTTGTCGCCTCAAAGACCAGGAGATCGCACCAGAGCCGAGTGTAAAACAGTATCCCTTGTGAACTGACTGGTTTCTGGGCAGTCGCCCCAAGAAGAATCAGAAGAACCACGCAACCAGATGGGAGCTTTTCCGCCAAGCACCAGTTCTTGTGTCCTTGTCACAATCAAGTACTTGTACAGTGTAGTGCTGCCAGCCAGTGCTCCATCCAGAACAATCAAGGAAAACGTGCAAGCCATAGACACCACAAATGCAACATCAGGCTAGGTACCCATCGCAATATACATTATAGTCCTAACGACCTGGCAGTAAGGAAGCTTGCTGAGTGCCAGAGCAATCAGCAACTGTAAGGGTGTCCTCTGGTAAAGGGTGCTTGAGCTTTTAGTTTAGAATCCATAGTGTCGACATGGGATTTACATGGAGCGACATGCCAGCAACTGAAGCCAGTTTCGATGATAGCCACCTGAGAGAGCATGATAGTCCTTGCTCCACGGTCCCTGCGAATGTTGATACCCAGACAAAACCCAATCTCACCAGGTCCAAGATGGTTCAAGCTGTGGCATGTCCTGTTTGAGATCCTCATTCGCTTTCTTCTGTTTGCCAATATTGAACAAGTCATCAACGTGGACCCCTGCCCATACAAAGTCGTCTCCCTTCTTCCATACATAAACACACCGGCATCAGCTGGCAGCCTCGTGAATCCCCATGAGACCATCTTTTGATTCATTTCCTTATTCCAAACATGTCCTGCCTGCTTCATGCCATAGAGCCCCCACTGGAGATGCCATACATACAAGTCTTCTGGGAAGGCTGTGTCATCGAGTCCTGGAATCTGCTCCATGTAGATCTCTTTGTCTCGGGTAATAAACCATATAGAAACGCTGTCTTGATATCGACTTGGCTGAATATCGTAATCCTCGGTGGCGGCCACATGAAGCATCGCTCAAAGGCTCTCCATCCTGACAGTAGGTGAGGTAGTATCAGAATAGTCCTTCCCAAAGACCTGTTCGTAGCCTTTCACAACATATCGTGCTTTGTGGCATACAACTTTGCCCCGATTGTTTCGCTTTCAGTGAAGGACTAGCTTCCCACTGAGGACTTGTTTTCCTTGTGGAACTTTAGTCCTCAACACAGCACATATACTTCCATATCTTTCAAGCTCCCTGCTTCTTCTGCAATAGCTATCTTCCATTTCAGCCACTTGTCAGATGCCATTGCTTGCTGGAGAGTAGAGTCATTCTCAAAGACAGGTGTGGTGTTGGCAACAGCAGCAAACACAGGTGTTCACCGATTCAATGTCGTCTACCGACTCTGCAATTAGGCTGTCAAGAACACTGTCACGATGTGAGGAGGCAATGTGTTGCACAGTCTTGCCAACAAACAGAGTGCCTGGGTCATCCAGCAGTATGTTGACTCCATCGATCATCACTCTCTCCTTCTGTCTCAATTTCTCAGAGGCCCTGATCTCGTCCACTGTATGTTGAAGATTCATCACAAAAGGTACACCCTTCGATCTTGCCTGTCATTCAGTGGGGTTGTATACGATGAGTCGAACGACGGACTTGCTCCAGTGGTTCACTTTCCAGTGTTGGCAGCTCCTCAGGGTGGAGTGAGCCGGTCGGGGGTGAAGACCTGTCCGGCAATCCCTGTATGTCTTTCTCCTCAATGAACTTGACATGGAACGACTCCATGACTCGGTGTAGCTTTGGATCATAGCACCTGTAAGCCTTAGCGTTCAGGAAGTATCCAATGAGAATGCACTCAATAGAGTGTGCATATATCTTTGGCACATGCTTGTCCTGGATCAGCACAAACATGCAACATCCAATTTCCTGAAGATGGGACAAGTTGGGCTTCTGTCTGTGCCAAGCCTTATAGGGAGTCATCCCCACTGAGCGACTATACGTGTGACATGAGAGATAACCGGCAGTTAGGCAGAACTTGTTCCAACGATTTGGTGGTGGGACATTACACTGAATCCTCATGGTCCTCACCTTGGACATGATAGTGCGATGGAGTTGCTCAACCATACCAATATGAGCTGATGTATACAGTGCCGTGAATTGGTGAATGGTACCAATGCTTGCGCAGAACGCTGCCATCGCTGCAGACTTGAGTTCACCATTGTCTGTCCGGAAGACACCTGCATGTATCCGACCTCACACGAGACTTGTAAGTGCCAGTTTTGGAGTTTGGGGTAGTGCTTCCGATTTATTTTTAAGAGGTATTGTCCATGACATGTGGGAGAAATCATCTATGATGTTCATAAGGTAAAGGTTTCCAACAGCAGACACAATGTCCTCCAGGCCAGTGAGGTCCACATATACAATGTCCATCCTCCTCACTGCCTTCTTATGCATGTGTTCATGTGGTACCAGGTTATGCTCCTGTTTGCCAAGAATACATTTATCGCATGAAGAAGGCTTGTTGGAGAAGGAGGTGGGTATACCTTTGGCCATGCTGTTTGCTGCCATTCTCTGGATTGCATCATGGTTCGCATGACCAAGCTGTTTGTGCCAAGTCTCGATATCAGCTGCAGCAGAGTAAAGGATTGCATGTTCCGATGCTGTCTTCATGCAATGGAGTTTATATAGGTTTCGCGATGTGAGGGATCCAGATGCTATCAGCGCACCACTGTTGTTTTCTATAATGACTGAGAAGTCAGCTTTAAATGTGATTTGGCATTGCAAGGAATGAGTAAGGCCCGATATGGATAATAGGCAGATGGACGACGTTGGGATGAATAGGACATCATCTAAGATGAGAGAGCGACCTCACCCAACATAGAGCTTGATTTTCCCTATGCCTACAGCAAATATGGACATGCCACCAACACCCTGAACACTACAAGGTGCAATGGGATATAGCTCAAAGAAATCACTTTGCTTTGGGAGATATGGGTAGACACGCCACTATCGAGCCACCATGGTGCTCAGTGAAGGTCCATCTCCTGATGGTGAGTGGTGTGTTCAACTACGGCTGCAGTCATAGCATCTGCAGAGACCTGGTGCAACTGTAATGCCCAGTCGAGTGAAGTAGTGAGAGGTCCAGCTATTGCAATCCAGGCATGATGGGAGGTAGGAGTTGGTACCGCATATGCTTCATCCAGCTTGCTTACACATCCAGCGAAGTTACCATACATGTTTGCATTCAGGTTTTGAGCAGGCACTGGCATTGGGGCCAGGGGCACAAGCTGTGGGGTAGGTGAGCTGACAAGGAAAGCCTGTGATCCATTCACAACCCAGGTATGTCCTTGACTAATGCATACATTCACTGAATTCGGTGTTGGCACAGGTGTAGAAGCCAGATTTGCTTGTGGGGGATCTATCTTTCCTTTTTCTTCCCCATAGCAGCTTGCGCCTCTGTAACAGTCTTTCCTGCCATACCACTGCCTGCGGAAATACACAATTCTAGAACATGCCCCCTCTTTCCACAGTTGGTGCAAGTAGGAATTTTTCGTTTTGAGCTCATGCTGGTGTTCGTCGTAGTGACAAGTGCGGTTGTCGAATTGCTTTTCGCCAGTTGCATCATGAGGTGTATACACTCCATGACTTGCTCTGCTGTAAAGCGATCACCACCTTTCTTAGCTGAAATGGTGTTACAAATGTAGTCGCGCAGGACTGGTTGTGAACGTGTAAGCGAAAGCGTGCTGAACATGAGGTGTGCCAGAGGATCAATGTCACCCATGGCATGGATCTGTTTGTGAAGGCACTGCATCTTGTTCCAGGAACCCAGGAGGTCACTGTTAGGATCCGTGTCTATGCGCATAGCCAGGAACTCATCCTTGAGTAGGACACAGTGCATTGTCCCCCGTTTTATGTGGCGCTTCTTCAGAAACGCCCAGACTTCGCTTGCCGTCATCAGATCCTCGATGAGCTCCTGCTCTATCTCACTACACCTGAACTTCATGCAGGAAGCAATGGAGTAGCTGTTCTGTTGAAGGTTGCGCAATGCACACAGTTGCAAGAGAGGATCGGGTGCTTCTATTGTCTCTTCGAGGTATTTTTCAACATGGGGAACAGACATTCCAAGTTCCATCTTCATGCGATGCTGCCACACCATGTAGTTGCCTTTCGACAGATCAAGGTAGTCGACCTCCTTCCAGTTACAGACTTTGATTGTGAGCACAGCTACAGCAGGATGACAAAGGTCGAGTGCAAGTGCTTCTTCATACTCTCCATCCTCCAATTCCTCCTCTGTTGCTCTCGTTTTCGCTTTTGCGCATGTAGTCCGCGACAGACCCACGTCCCCATTGGGTGCAGCACTACCGGGCATGCTCACGTGTAGTGCTTGATAAAATATATGCGCGTTTTTCTGAAGTCGGCATCAAGCAAGCTTCGAAATAGTGAGGTTTCTATGTGTTTTCTCGGATATGTCATAAGGCGAGGACCCGAGATAGCGAGAATAAGTGTTTCGCAAGGGAAGCAAGGTTTCCTGAGTGAGTAAGCAATTCCACGTTCGAGTGATAAAATGTTCAGGCAGGGCCCATAACCTGTTGAAACTGAACCATATCCTCAGTGAGCGTAGGATGCAAACTGAGGAAAGTGAGGACGCGACCCATCCTGGGAAGTGACCCTAGGATGGCTAATACGGCGCTAACGGAGATAACCGACATGGGAGAGCTTTGCAACATTAGACAAATAAAGACCGTCCGGGAGGCGAAGGGAGCACATCCTAGTGAGGCTTTGCGCTGCAGCCGCTGTCCACGCAAACAACATGTATACAACCTTTCCGGCATCCTTAACCATCTTGTTGGCAAGTAAGTTGCTTAATGTCCTTCTGGTGTTTGTCATTGAAACACCTGTAGACACATGGGTGACAGAGAGCAAACACTTGAAGGCCATCTGTGAAAATCGACTGGACCACGTACTTTCTTTCTTTAATATCGATTTGTAAAGCTTCGTCTCCGTTTGATATGTATACACTAGCAACTTGACACTGCGTGCTGAATGGATGTATCGATCTACCAATAAGTGCATTGTTGACTTCGAAACAGGAGATGATGTGAGCCATTTCGCGCGCTGCAAACCAAAGGTTGGTGAGTTGTAAGATGAAGATGCGGTTTGACTCTCATTTGCTCCCTCATTCTGGCGCGAATTCAACCTGCCAATCTAGAAAGGAATCGACACTCTGAAGTTCTGGCGAAGGCGTGCTAAAGCTTGAACAAGATCTTCATCCTTCTCCCCTGCTTGCGCTCCTACCGCGCGGCGCATCGAAGGGTCAAGTCCACTTCCAATATCCACTGGCTGTCCGGAGAAGATGGGCTGAACCACAGGGCAGACAACCCCTTCGTCAGGGAGCGTCCCGTTCATGAAGTATGCACTAACGAACCCGATAGTGCAGACAGACGGCGCGGCGACAGAGCAATGCTGTTGTAGATCACTGAGTTACGGGAGATTCAGAGGCTGAGAAGGCAAGTGGTCATACCCCAGGTGAATCCTGCGTTAAGACGACGGAGCCTGGAAAGCCCTTGGCCATTTTGCGTGCTCTGGAGGAAGGAGAGATGTTGAGCACGTCGTGGTGCAAACTAAGTTGCGAAAATCGACTTACCCCGCAATCGGAGTGACTGGGTCTAACATGTGGATGGTAAGATAGTCGACGGCCAAAGGTTAGTGAGCGAAAACGTACCCGCGGTATTGCCGATCCACAGAATAGGGTGGCTGGTGTTCCCCGAGAATGGTCCTAAACATACAATTCAGAATCACATCATACAACACTGCATCGTGTACGTATACCTGTGAAATGTTTCTTTTCCTGCTTCGGCCACGCCCTAGCCATTCGGCGTCAGTAATGATCAGAGCGTGACGCGAGAAATTTAACGCACGAGCATCCGATCCTTATTCTAGCCAAAACTTCTCCCCATTGAGAATCTCTCAACAACCCCTGCACGAATGGCTCCAACTCGTCAACCGTATCGCGTACTTCCGCACCATCGGTGCACATGATTGCGGTGCCACCGTCCGAAATTGACGTTAATGGGGCCGGCGTTTCCGCAAGCGCAATCGAATACGGGTCGCTCGAGAATCTGGTATAGGACCGTCCCATTTCCATTGATGAGATCCGCGAGCCCTTGAGCGAGGAGAGGGAAAGTAGCGTAAGGCGTGTACAGGCTCTGGAAGATCGTTATCCGCAGCCGCTCGTAGTCAACCAGTCCGTAGGAGATGTTGGTTCGGACCGGGACGGGGCGCAGGAAGATGGTGGGTGCGGGTGAGGTCGTCTAGTTTGCGAGAGATAGCTTCAGGCGAGGATTCGTAGAAGGGACATAGATCAGGACCGCCTTCGAAACAGCTGTCGAAGAATGCTTGTAAGGTCTTGTCTGTGTCCAGCAAACTGTTAGACCAACGGGCTACACCAAACTTAGTACGTCGTGCGACATTTATGGGGGAAGTTCTTACTAGCGAAGTAACTCTCAGCGTCCAGGACACCTAAGCAGACAATCGTCAATGCCCACATTGATGCGCCAGACGCAACATACCGTCGAGGACAAGCCGGTCTATACGGTCCTGCCGCGCAAATGATTCAGTGGATCATACATACCTGCATGCACTCCGACTCACCGGGAACAGGGACGCGAACGTCGCACCTAGCACTGTGCCATACCTATATAAGCCTCGTCAATCTGTGATTCACTTAACGAAACATCAGGGACGCACGAAAAGCCCCAGGCTTGGATATTCCTCCGCCCATGTGCTTCGACGATCCGTAGCATATCCCGCGCCGTACTTTCGGTGTTGAAGTGCTCGAATACATTATGTTGACTACGTTGTTCGGCGAGTGCTCCTGTTATCTGCGCGCGCGCCCATATACGAGCGAGGTCATCGCTCGTCGCATTTACGACGCCGAAAGACGTGTCGAAGAACCTCCTCCGTGCCTCGGTATCGAAGAAGGATGCGCGAGGTGTAGATCTCCCAACGCCTGACGGTGAATTGTCATAAATGGCGTCTCGTGGGAGCTAAGAGTACGTGAATTATCTCTAGGATCGAACGAAACGAAGTCGAAGTTAGGGCCAAGCACCTGGGAAAGCACTGCGCCGTTCTCCAGCACCAATTCTACGCCGCTACCACCTGGGCCGCCGGGGATAATCAAAAATTGGGCCCTTGTAGTCATCTGCACCAGCGAGTGGCGAAGGGAGTCTGGTGACGGCGATTGACGCTGCGTCTCCTTCTGGATCTGAGTAATTGAGGGGAACCTGGATACGCGTCAGCGCCTGTGATGTTATTTCATGGAAATTCTAGGACACGTACTTGGAGCCGTGCACATTGCAGTTGTGAGTAACAATCCGTCCATTTCAACTCAGAGCTTGTCTCGAGCTGTTTGAAATTCATTAGCCTGCGATTGACATGCAATTAGATGGTGAGATGTACGCGCCTTGTCCCAAATGAGACCATTGTGAGAAGCGTCCAGAGCGAGAACGCTGGTGAGGAAGGTAGCTCCCAATGAAACAAGCCCCATGAAGGCCTTGTTGCTGTACATCGTGATTTGATAGGAAATCCTCAGACTTCTTCTCCCTGCATCGACGGAATTCGATTGATGTCCAATGGCGAGGTGCACAGTTGGGTGTCGTCAACATTGCATCTACAGAGTCGAGTTCCCCCTCGTTGCAAGATGTAAATGATTTATGATCTGTTGGTAAAAATAAGTAAAAAGATGGACTTTTCGAGCGAGCAAAGTTACTGGAATCGTGGTCGAAAGTTCAAGTGTCAAGCGCTCGTATTGCACCAAGTTTAGACTCAACTTTGAACTTCGACGACAGCTCTGGGGTGTGCTCATTGTCGGATAGTGAGTCCGCGATTCGCTCTGATGATAGAGCCTCACTCTGAAGGAAAAAATAACGATCATCTCGCAGATCCCGAGTAGAAACGATTGGATTTCATTGCTAAACTACAAGACTACAATATGACAAACCGAAGGCAACTCCGTGTAGGAAACCGGAAAAAGGAAGGCATCAGTACCATGTTCATGTAAAGAAAAAGAAGTACTCACCGGGGAGCAACGCTCCCCTTCCTGCCGACTCTCGACAAGACATAGTCCTCACTCCAACGACACCGGCGACTCATCCAGAATGAGAAGGCGAGCAGTGAATGTCGGAATCGCTTCTTGAACTCACAACCCAAAACGCGTAGAAACTCGCCTCAGGTGGGGTCGCCTCGCCCTCGCCAACCATACCCGTACCAGCTCTCACATGCCTGGGTCATCACTGGCTCGGATTTCTGGGTCGGATCAAGCAGAGACGGAGGTCCACCCTGGCGAGATCCCACAGAAGGACAGATTGACGTACCAGGACTGTTGACTTGCACCCTTGGTTCTTACTCCCCCAGACGTTGCCGCCTATGGCGCCTAGGCGGACCCTCCACCGTCGACACGCCTTCGCGAGACGAGAACCGGCCCTACCGGATATCAGTAGAGGCTGATCTCGAAGGCATGTCATGTGGTCATCGTACCCTGGGCGCCGCTCACACCATAGGCCATCGGCGGACACGAACGCCCAAAGCACTCGCAGCACCGCCCAAGGAACAACATCACAACCCGGCGGATTGGCCGGGAGTCACGGACGACGAGAAGACGAAAGGGCTGTCCGGGAGGGCGAACGGGGGCGAGAGGTCAGATCAGTCTCTAATATCGTGGTCTCCCTTCAGAGTGATCTAGCAATGGATCGATGAGGCGACGCTGGGGGCCAGGAGGAGATGGAAGTGGAAAGGAAGGAAGGAAGGAATGGGGAGTTGAGAAAGCGGAAACGGGGGGTTTATATACCTACCCGTCGCATTCTATTATTAACCTATAGGCATTCAACAATTCAGAAAGTCTGCCCAGCCACCTCACGTGGGCGCGTCGCCGCGTCGTCGTCGACGGGACGCGTTTGTGAGCCACCTTTCGAAACGTATGGTCAAATACGAATATGGCGGCGATGTTGTTTTTCTCGGTGCGAGGCGAGTTTGATATCTTATAAAGCGGTTCGCGAGCAATGAATGATTCAATGACTAGCCGCGGGCCTTCATAGGGCATTGGATCTTGAATCTTGACAGGGCTCGCCTGTTTTGGCGGTTCAGCGACCTTCAGGGAAAATCAACATACATACAACTTCGACTTCAACGCCGGTGATCCGATAATCCCAAAAGCGAGGCCACGACCTGGCGACAATACCAATGATAGCAGAGTATGGTATGTTGCAATCGGGCTTCGAACTTAAAATCTAAACCTACATAAGGTGCCTCTTGCGTCTTGCTTCCTTGGCTTTGCACCACCACTTTCTAATCCGAATATGTCTGTCCTCCTCACGCGTCTCGAACAATCCTTAAGCTCCCGCGAAATATGCATGGCCGCCGTTGAAAGTTGCGAAGCCCTCACCGATGAGATCAACGAACTTCGGGAAGGGCTGGACGATATTATCGGGGATATCGACGCGTTCCTTGCCACAACGACGCCTGAAGAAATCGGCGGCTTTCTAGACGAGATTCGGGACAAACGCCAAGAAATTATTTCTTGGAGACGCCAGCTATCAGATGTCGAGTTCAGCTGTATGTATTTCTTCTATTTGAATCATATTCGATGCACTGATCAAACTCCAGCGTATATCACAAGGAACACTGGTCCATCAACGCGGTCTAGAACTCGCGAGTCCCTCGCTTCAACGACCACCTCCGAGTCTATCTCGTCTGCCCCTTCTAGACCTGCGCCGCCTGCGTCCACAAGCACATCCAAACCCAAGAAACGTCCCATGGAAAGCTCTACTACAAATGATACCAAAAAGCGTTGTGAGTCACTGCATGCAGATTCCCTCTCTGTTTGAACTTATCGCCAAACAGTTTGGCCCAAAAGGAAAAACAACTAGACTTAGTACTATCATCCTGCCTATACACCGACTTGATTCGATAATGTAATATATAATCAATCGAGTTGTAATTTGATTCTTTCTTCTATCTTCGAAGTGAATGCTAACTATGCGAAGCCCACTATACGAATAATAGAGTAGGAATGAAAACTGCAATTCAAGGGGATGTAGTTATGGATATTAGTTACAAGAGTTTGGTTGACGTACGGTCGTTGTTTCGTGTCCGCACCATTGCTGCGACCAGCTGCCACCATCTAGATAGCATGATCATGAGGCATCGGAAATTAAACGAACGGTATACCTAATTGCTCCCGTGAAGTTTGAGCCTCGGTGAGGTGCTCCCAATCCACAGCTCGAATCGTTAACACTTCGACTAGTAGAGCAATGGACGGATCCCCCCTAAGATCTCATGATCTGAAGGCTTAGCATCTCCTCGAGCCAATGCAACGGGAGAACACATCGATATGCATGACCTTGCGCTAGTCGGGGCGCAACAGGATCTTGTGAAAGCCGCAGAAGCAACAGGAAAGCCTACTGTCGTTGTTTTTATCAGTGGTAAACCTGTCGCGGAGCCATGGATTCAAGCTCGTGCGTATCTGGATCTGGATCTGTGGCAGTTCATGTATGCTGGTTATATAGATGCCAACAGCAGTTCGACCCCAGGAGAGGGGTGGATTGGCGCTAGTTGAGATTGTCTTCGGAGATGTTAATCCATCAGGTCAGTCTTTGTCTCCTCAAATGAGCTTTGGGGAAAATAGATGTTGTCTTGGTGGTACATTTACATACACTCGGAGCTCTGGTAGACATATCTATCACTGAATATCTTCAAGTGCAAAATTGAACTAGTCCTTGTTCACTACAGAGCTTTCCCGGGCTTGAGTGTCGTCGGCTGTCAGCTGCTGTCAGGCCAAACTCATACAAAAAACTATAGTCCACTTACTTGGGCGTCGGTTACGCCTAAGCCGTCTGATCTCCCTGGCCATTTTTGCATCGTCGGCCGTAATTAGCGCAGACAGCGAGTTAATCTTCATCTGGAGTGCTTCGTTCGATTCTTCGAGGGCCCTCAGTCTATCCATTCCAGCAGTCGACCGCCTCAGCTCCTGTCTTAACCATTCCATCGCATCGACTATCTCCTTGGGGCGTGCCCTTGTGTCTGAAGTCGGTTTCGACATCTTGCAATGCTATGGGAGATGTTTTGAATCGGGGCGGGATTGAGGTATACTCACAGTGTCGGTCAAAGGATTGACGGATGGTGGGAGGATTACGAGATGATGGTGGTTCGAAGCTAAGGAAGAAAAAGATATATGGCCAGGTAGCGGAGTTACAATGTATCAATAAACACATCAAAGCGGAGTTATACATTGTATTGATAGGAACAGTCCGCGCGGAGCCCAGCGGAAATTGCCCAATATGGTAAGTCTACAATGTATGCAATAACAACCATCTGCGCGGAGCAGCTCGCACATCGGAAGGGCCGAGGGATTGACCGGCAATGCAGCAGAATGCTGTGGAACGGTTAGTGAGGTGGCTAGGTTGTTTCCAATCATTCCTATACAGGTACAATGAGGCAGCAGGGATAAAAATGTCAGCAAATCGGTCCAACATCGGGCTACCGATGTAGGCCGATTTTTTGCTATTGCGGCTGATGGTTTCAGCTAGCATGTAGCCGAGACCTACTGGGATTCTGTATATGATGCATCAGTAAAGAAGTCGGCCCAAATAAGCAAAGAATCGGTACATCCGATGTCCGGTGCGGGCTGATGTTTTGGGATACAGGCCGATGTTTTCAGGTAGTAGGTAGTGAGCATGTACTGTATTGTTATACATCATGATACCGAGACCAAAGCACCGGCCCATGTAGGCAAAGCATCGCCACATCGGCTGTACGACGGAGGCCGAGGATTTGCGAAACAGCCGAAATTGTTAGCGGGTGAGTAGCTCGCATGTTCATGGATGAAGTGCATGATACCGAGACCAAAGCACCGGCCCATGTAGGCAAAGCGTCGCCACATCGGCTGTACGACGGAGGCCGAGGATCTGCGAAACAGACCGAAACTCATAGCAGGTGAGTAGCTCGCATGTTCACAGATAAAGTGGATGATACCGAGACCAAAGAACCGGCCCATGTAGGCAAAGCGTCGCCACATCGGCTGTACGATGCAGGCCGAGGATCTGCGAAAACAAGCCGAAATTGTTAGCAGGTGAGTAGCACACATGCTTGTGAATGAAGTGCATGATACCGAGACCAAAGCACCAGCCCACGTAGGCAAAGTGTCGCCACATCGGCTGTATGACGCAGGCCGAGGATCTGCGAAACAAGCCGAAATTGTTAGCAGGTGAGTAGCGCGCATGTTCATGGATGAAGTGCATGATACTGAGACCAAAGCACCGGCCCACGTAGGCAAAGCGTCGCAACATTGGCTGTATGACGGAGGCCGAGGATTTGCGAAACAGGCCGAAATTCTTAGCGGGTGAGTAGCTCGCATGTTCGTGAATGAAGTGCATGATACACAGACCAAAGCGGCGCGGCCGGTTAGTAGCAGCTAGGTACGGTAAAACTCGGGTGAAGGCCATGCGTATTTAGACAGAATGTCTACACATTGGATGTCTGGTGCAGACCGAGGTTTTGCGAAAACAAGCCGACAGTCTCAGCTGGTGGGCAGCGGGTATGTCCGAGTTTTGCAGTACCTGCCAATGTATTTTAGCCAATGAGTAGGGGGCATGTTCTACCATGTGGTATACAGTACCAAGTCTAAATAATTTCAACATCAGACCTCAGGCAGAGGCCGAAGGTTTGCAGGTTAGGCCGATTTGTCGGCAGGTGAGTAGTGGGTATGTTGTACTCTAGTATGATATATTCAAAGTCCAAACAAAGCGTCATTATTTACAGCAAGAATAAAGAACAATGTACGACGACGACTGTTCAATCACAAGACATCATCGGCAAACTCGGCATCCGGGATATGTTCAAAGTGGACATTTTGATAGCGCGCTTGGAGGGGGGTGAGTTGACAATGTAAATGAAGAAACGAAGGAACGAACATACATTGAAATCCCGGAGTATGGGAGGCCTGTAGGTATGCCTGAACATCATCGGGAATGTCGACATCCCCGTCGGAGTCATCCGAGTATTCCGAGTACGCGTCATCCACTTCATCAATGGGTGAACCCCTGCGACCAAACCTCAGGAGATGAAGGAATATGGGAGATATTGGCTTGCATCTCCACCATGCTGAATGCGTGCGAGTTGTCGGCTTCATCGTCTGTATAGCCGCCAAGGGACATTGCATCATCGTCATCTTCGGCCTCTTGCTCGGCAGGCGGTGTGTGCTGACGATGGCGCGATAAGTCGACGCCTGGGGTATTTTCCTCCATACTCTCATCATCGGCCATCTCATCATCAGAACTTGGGTCCTCGGTCGACTGACCACCCAAGCTCGCCTCATCATCGGAAGCCGCGAGCGAGGCGTGATGATCATCAGCGATCTCATCGGTGGAACTCGGGTCCTCGGTTGACTCACCACCCAAGCTCGCCTCATCATCGGAAGTTGCGACCGCCTTGTTAGGTTCATATTCCATGGCCGATTCACCACCGAGAGAGGCATCGGAGCCACTGGCTGAACTGGCTAACGGCTGAGCCGAGGCTTGTCCGATGGCCAATTTCTTACCTACAATGCTTGACGATGTCCCTCCAAGGCTCTGGAAAGAGTCAATCGTCACTTTCCAGAACGTCCACGACAGGTATTATCGGAGGTTTCGGGGTATCGGAGCCAGATGGGACGTACTCGGGTGAATTGTGACGAGGAATAGTCGGCTCGGACCGGCGCAAGGATGACTGCGCACGGTCAAGGGCTGCAAAGCCGGTCATTTCAGCCTTAGCATGGTGAGGAGTATATGAGTAGATATATGGAAAAGAGAAAAAGGAATCATACCAGTGGCTCTGAGAGTTTCGGTGTTCGGAACACTGACGCAAGCCGATCATGTGGACGATTCGCCGAGGTAATGTGAGGTATACTCCCATCATCTTTGGGTTGAATTGGTGTCAGTGGCTGGAGGTTGTAAATGAGCGGGAATTGCGCATCACGAATCTTCGATGCCTGGTCGAGCGTGTCACCTGAGCGTTCGGACCCAGATGGCAAGGTCCTGAAGTATCCGTCATGCGTTTCCGAAGGGCCGACATCGGAGTCCGCACGAAACTCGGCGAATACCTCTTCCAACAATAAGTCGGGGCCCTCGCTCCAAAACGCGTTCGTCCGGTTCGGGATCGCCTTGAGCGACTGGCGAGCGACCTTGTTGATAAGGTCAATGAGAGTGTGATTTTTCCGCCGAAGGTCCTCCATGGCCTTCGTCGCCTTCTTTCGGTTTGCGTGCTCGGGAGCCGGCTGGTTGTCGTCCAAAATTCGCTGGATCTCAGCATCCAGCTCAGTGGCGGTTTGTTGCGTCTCAGCCTCCTCCGCGTTGTCGGCTTCCTTGTAAATTACGGCTTCGTAAATATCGAAGAGGGCGGCCGCCTCCTGCCTGTGAGCTGCAATGTCCATCATTCTGTCGTTCGTCACGACCTCCAGTGTGGACATCATCTGCGTTATGATGTCAAGCTGCTCGATACATCGGTCACAAGGCGGCGACGTAATCGGAATGGTGGCTTGTGCCGCGTACTGAACAATCAGTACGCTGAGTGGGCGGTGTACCCCATCTCCATCTTTGTACAAAGGGATATTTTTCTTGCCTTCGCTTTCAGATAGCTGTTCTCCCCATGCCTCCAGACATTGAATGATCGTCGCTGCGGATAGAATGTGGGGCGAAGGTGAGCTTCGGTCGGCCTCAGCTGCTCGGCGTGATGCCGCTGTTTCCCACCAAGCATGCCTATGAGCTAATGGTCGATTAGCTTGTTTCAGACGGTTGATTCGCGCGAGATTCAGCGCCTTTCCGAGTTCGCAGGAATCTTGGAATGACGCGGGCATGATCGAATCCTCCTCAAGGCCTTTGGCAAGCGCCCGAACAATTGGACCCGGCGTCACAATGTGTCCCAGGGCAACCGATGCACCGATTGTGCCGAGGATGTATTCCTAAGGGATCAAGGAATCAATGGTTTGTGAGCACTGACACCACGGCATCTTACAAGTTCTCTGCGCAACAGCGCAACGGGGACCGTGTCCCAGCTGCGCCTCATAGCGAGCAAAATATCCAGGAAACCGATGATCAGCATAATCAACAATTAATTGTGATGGAATTCTTCGCTCCCATGCTGCAGCCTGGGGTCTCAGGGGTCCGGCATTGAGTTGATCGTATGAAAAAAGAGGGATCGCGTTCATCAGCATGGTGGTAGTGTGGTAGTGAAGATCAATCTGCTCAACTTAGGTTTGGGTAGCAATACAAGATTGTTGATTCACAGATACACGAAGGGCATGTGATGTTAATTAAATCATGTGACAAGGTGAAGCTGTGCTCGATTGTATTTGATGAATTCCCCTTCAGCCACCTAAGCCTGCCGCAAGTACTGGGCGGCCTTGCGTCGGGCATAAGCTTTTGCCCCCGGACTACTGTCGGAGCTCCGATCCACCCATACGTCATGGTTGTGCTTGAAATATCTAACAGTCCACTCCATTTCGTACTTTACCAATAGAAGTTCTTCCCGCCAGCGGGAGGCGAGTGCGCGCGATTTGAGATAAAGCACACGATTACCTAGTTCAATGATGCGGTCATTGACCACTGCCCATTGTCGTTAAAAATTACTCACTTTCTTGTAGGGCGGCTGGAGCCGATTCATCATCTCGGCCAACATGCCAAATCCAGGAAAGGTTCAAGGTTGTAGACCCAGGTTGGTTTGGGTTAACAACATATGTATTACTCTTGATGTCTGCTTTAGACAGCTCCTTGAACTTGCAGAGGATGGTATCATCGGCCTTCAGTGTCATCATCGTGTGCCGACATCGGGCATAAGCATACACAAGATCGCTTCGCTTCTTGTTCAGTGTGTTAATTCGATCGCGCGATCTCGTTTTTATGAGTTGCCGGCCAGCACC
Organism: Pleurotus eryngii var. eryngii; assembly: GCA_029467805.1. Classification (NCBI taxonomy): domain Eukaryota; kingdom Fungi; phylum Basidiomycota; class Agaricomycetes; order Agaricales; family Pleurotaceae; genus Pleurotus; species Pleurotus eryngii. The sequence goes on along the minus strand of SZVJ01000009.1, from coordinate 376,060 downwards.
GTGCAATGTATGACTGTATAACATTGACTTCTCGGCAATGATCTCGCGAAGCGACTTGAGCAATGCATCGGCCTGACACTCTCGCAGTCCCAACTCATGTGACCTGAGTTGCGCTGCGCACTGGGGCACTGTTGATGGCAAAGGAATGATGACGTTTTCAGCAAGCAGGTGTGCGCCGGTATGACTCGGTGTGATGCCGTCATTGAATGCTCGGCCAGCGGAGGAGAAGCGACGGCTGCAATGAGAACCGTAGGAACATCGGCTTCATCAGAAGACTCCTCGTCATCAACATCAATCTCATTGTCTGGTGGCTCAAAGTCATTCAGGTTTGAAAATAATGCATCCCCAGGAAGCGGCTCAGTCCCCGTCATTGATGCCGGTGGGTCAATGTTTCGAATGTCGGACCCATCAATGCCCAACACACGACTCTGCAAGGCGATGTCGCTTATGCCCTTGGATATTTTCTCCCGCAAGTTAGCGATTTGCCTCGCCTCATCTGCTCGGCCGTTCTTCAATGTGCGCTTAGCCCGGCATAGGACGTGCCATCTTGAAAAATTCGAATATGAGAGGGCAATATTAATGTAACAATCAGAACTGAACTTACTGCAACTCTTGGACCTCTATCGCTTCTCGTATCCACTGGTATTCGCCATTCAACGGCTCATCCTCGGCAGGAACCGCCAGATGGTCTTCATAGCTTGCAGACATCCCATAGATATCCATCACTGATAAATCAATGTAATGAGTGTTCTCTGCTTCAACAACGGCATCAGTCCATGCTGCAATGTTTTTCGCACCAACACACTCTGCAATTTCATCCCTTGTATCTTCTGCATCAGCTGCCCGCTTGTCGGCGAGAACATATTGTTTACAAAGCATTCTGACTGCATCTGGAGTCAATCTGTTTATTCATAGGACACAGCAAATGGATCACACCGATGTTCAATGCTTTCTTGTGGTTGGAATCACAGATATGGTCGTCCAACATTTCTGCTCGGTGAGCGAGTGTGGCCGTCCTCATCGCCGGTGTCACTGCATTGAGATTCGCCCATAGCGATTCCAAAATCTCGCCTATGACGATCCCGGATTGTGGGATGAACATAGACGAGAAGCGAAACAGGCAATTTTCTTTGTGCCCATGGACATGGAATTGGCCTATCGCAAAGTCCGTGTCAAGGCCGACGGGGAGCCGGTGGCCGATCCGCCTCTGGAAATGGACACTGTATTGACAGGCAATGTCATAGAAGAACAGAAGCCCCTGCTCTGGATCCATGTTGGAGTACTTTAATGACTGAAGTAACACCCAGTCAACATTTTTCTGCTGTTCGCCTCTGTAGAGGTCGGCGACACCGCCTGGGGCGAAGCAGCCGTGCCGCGGGCAGGCGATCGCCACAATGCCATTGATATCACATGTTTTGGCATACAGGAGAGAGTTCTCTATCGCTCGAAAGCTGTTCTCGCAAGGTGCTTTCTGTCTCTTGGTTAGTCACGGTTGGCGCTGCGGTCAAGCCGCTACACACCGTCTTGATATTCTCTGCTGCCCGCAAAAACTCGGCATATTCTTCACGATGTGGTAACATGCTTGACCCAGGTGATAGCCATACATCCTTGTCTCCAGTGGATTGTCGGATATGGTCAGCCTTGAAGTTTCCGTCGGCCATGAGCGTTCGGCAGTACACCCACCTACGCAACAATCTGAGCAATCAGGATTCAGAAGCTAACCACATTACGCACTTGTTTTCATCCTCTTTCCAGTTGTCAGGTAGGTTCACACCTGGTTGCGGACAACATGGACAAAACGGCGCAAGCTCGGCTGTGCGAACTTCGCCGATGGTGTTGCCATCGCTCTCTCGCGTCTTGTTCCGACCACCCCATTTCAGTTTCTTCAGCCATCGCCAGCATTGAGACAAGCGCCGGAGTTCCGCATATCGCTCAACGACTACCTGAGGTGCCAAGGGCTCAGTCTTTCGCCTTAGTAGCTGATAGTATTGGTATGCTGATGTCTTACACTCCAGATTGGCCAAGCGGAAGTCCTCCAGAACGTCAAAGGTGAACATAGTTTTGAATATGGTGAAGCTTGCCGGCATCAGTCGCATCCGTACGGCACCAGCGATCCTCTCTTGCGGGCCCCCACATCCACATTGTATGTATGGCAACGAGTGAAGACCATTCGTGTGCACAAATAAAACATATGGATTTTGGTCAGGATCCATACTGGAAGCGATCGGGTGGTCAATCAGCGCCTCGGGAAGACCGGCCTTCCCCTTGTCCTCCTCGTCGGCACCATCCAGGTCCTCTTCTCCACCGTGTGCATGCCTGGCTTCCTCTTTCTCAAGCTCTTCAATGATTTCATCAATGTCAAAGCGCTCCTCCACCCCACCATCGCGCTGCTCGACGGTAATGTCGGCGTCCGCTCACCGGTCTCGGTATGTATCTTCCACTTCTTCAACTTCATCCTCCCCTTCATCCTGACTATCGCATGTGGCTTGCAACCTTATTTGTTCGTCCGCTTTGTGCTTCAGCCATTCGCATTGCCGATCGGTGTTACCGTGATCGACGATCACGCACACGCCGACCTCCCAGAGGCTACCTGGACGAAAGTATTGGCCAGTCCATTTCTGGATCCGATGAAAGGGCATTTCTAGGTGTGCATTCCGCATACATTCGCGACAAAACATTGTTCTCTGATGACATTCCTTGCATCGCCAACTTGCTCTTCTGCACTCGCACGCACAGTGTGTGCTAATCAAGGCCTCATGCTCCATCAAAGCATTCATCACAATGCCGGCACGCGCGACAAATTCCTCCAAATAGTCTCGTTGGCTCTATTGCAATTCTCTTTGTCTAGCTTTGGCAATAGTGCATGAATTAATATGCTCACCTTCGTCTTCGATGCAGCAGATACTGCGATTTGTTCATCCTCCGTGTATTCATGGTCAAGTACCATTGGTGTGGTCCTGTCGGGGACAACAGTTGGTGCATTTGTGGCAAACCGAATTCCACTACCCTGGTGTGGGACATGATCATAAGCGTGTATTCATGCTCAGTGCCATCAACAGAATCGGTCTCCAATTGAGTTGTTGCCCAAGTGGACTGAGAAAGCCTCGGATGGTCGAGATCCAACACTCGTTGTCGCTTTCTGGGAGGCATACTGTTGTTGGGGAGCAAGCAACCTTCTTGTAACATTCACACGTGTAATAAGTGACAGCTGTGATGCATGGTGGCACACCTCATGGTCAGGGCATGGTCCCATGATGTTCCTCACTGTGAACGCATGTATAAAGATGGGAAGTGTGGGTATTCATCACCCTGACTTTCACCCACTTTCACAATGGCGACGGTCATGCAACTAGCGAAATACAATCAAGGGGAGAGAGCAGTTCTGAAATTGTGGAAGCCAGGCTACCTTGCTGTGAAGACAACCTCAGAGCGCAAGACAGCCTTTGCTGTCGCGGCTGCAGAACTATTTAATTACTGGATTACACAAATGAAGACAGATGCAGAGAAGAAGAAGGGCTTCAGTCCAGAAGAGAAAAAAACAGAGGGAGGGGGTAAATGTCATGGTTATCATCGATCAGATGGGTATCTAAATCTCACCCCTTGCACACTAGGAACTTCTTGCATGGGTTAGAAATAACTGGCGGGCCAAAAGACATTGCAAAAAGGTCACCGAAGATGGCGGTCGGCTGCTCCGCATCGGCTACCGAACGGTACTACCGAGAATGGACGCTTACAAGGAGCGCATTGAGGAGTATGCTAATCAATACTTGGAGGCCGCCGTGCTCGGTGAATTAGAAAAGGCGAAATCGGCTTACGCGGAGGGTCATTCGGTGACCGAAAACATTGGTGAGATGGCGCAAGAGGAGGAACCAGACTGGGTGGAGGTTGAGGCCAGGATACGGACAGCGGCCACAAAGCGAAATTCGCTCGGATACCGAAGCATGGCGATGCGGCAGATTTACTTTGCCATGGAACCATTGGAACGCGATGCGGTGAAGGAAGAGATAGCAAAGCTCCAGGCGGAAAGGAATTCTGAGCCAGTGCGATGACAGTAAGCGACCGACGGCATTGACCGCGGAATGACCGGCATTGACCTTGAATAGATATGCGATGCTTGGAGCACTCAAGGCATTGGATGCAAGTTGCCGTGACATGTTCAAGAGGTTTGGAATGCTCACATACAGTATCGCCGTATTCTTGGACCCCGAAGGAAACCCGAAGTTCACAAGGTAATGTTGTTCAGATCCCATCGCTTCAACGCCGATCTAACCTTCGGCTAGTGCGAATGCAGGTCGGCTTATCTTTAAGGACAATTTAATCAAAGACAAGCGACTCGAGGACCAAGTCTGGTACCACTTTACACAACAAGTGGTGGCGCTGAACAAAAAGAGGTTTGGAAAGGAAGATGATCCAACTGCTGTGGACAACGATATCCTGGTCGATGCGTTGGACAGCCAAATCCAACTGTCCAAAAATGCCGACGGTATACCGATACTACCATCGCGTTTTGTCGCCAATGTGCCTGTACATTCAAAGATTGTCAAGCAAACACTGCGACTCTTTCTCAATGCGCATTACTGTGAGTAGGAACATCTTTAGCAATTCGCGGCTGACACCGATGCTGCCGATAGTCCTCGCTTCAGGCCGACATGACACGAAGGTGCCATGGACAGTGCTAAGTCAGCATTGTGAAGAGGCGGTCGCAGCCGACTATCTGCCGACTGCCCCGATGTTCAAGTTTGGGCAACCACATAACATGGTGGCGGAACTGGCAAACGAGTGGTACGACATACTGCTTGCTAAGCAGGAGACAGAACGACCATTCAAGTTCAGGGCGTATTACAACACGAAGGAGAAGCAGATGATGCCAGCAAGGTACAGTGCCGACCAGTTGGGATGCACTCGACTGGTCACAACCCCGGCACCTATCCGATGGAAGGTCAAGGCGACGAACATCATTACAAGTGATCAGTCAACGACGGTTGTAAACAGTAGTAGTCCAGCACAACCATCAATGGGTGATCGGTCTGTCCGCGCGGGAAGCGAGGCGAGCGACATGCTACCCAATGTGCCACCACCTGGAAGGGCGCGATTATCTCGCACGTCCAGGCATGTAATTATCAGTGACAATGGGACTCGTTCACGATCGCCCGCACCGAGCTTCCCGACGCAAAGCGAATCTCCCCCGCCCACACCCGCGTCTCCGCCGAGGAAGATTAAGAAAGGAGGAAAGACAAAGCCTGGTAAAAAACGATTGAAGGGAGCAAAAGCCGACGTATCGGCATCACTCGCCTCCCAGCCGATTGCTATTCGACCGAAGCCTCGCAGACTCCAACGCCCAGCCACAGAAGAAACAAATGACCCAGAGCCACAATATCCACCAGTACATTCAAACACGGCTGGCCGAGTTACAGATTGGTCCAAGGCGCGTGCGATCAACACTGCGCAGCATACAAATACGCTTACGACCCAGCCGAGTGCAACCACAAGGAAGAGAGTAACAGAGGAAGAGAGGCTTGCAAGGGATGCAGAGCAGTATCGGGCAGCCAAGGGCAGCAAGCGGCAGTCCAAGAAGTCGAGTCGCGCTCTTAATCGATAATCTCTCTCATGTGAATTCGAAGTCAACAAAATGTATTATATTACAATAACAAACTTATTATATTAAAACTAAGAAAAACGATATTAAAATAAAGTTCATATTCTACTTCTTCAATCTCTTTGTCTTGGTCGAGGCACTTCCTGTAGCCTTTCGCTTCGCGGCCTTGCTATCATCGGGCGCAGGTGTCTGAGACGTCGAGCGAGTTGACCGACAAAGGGTGTCTGTCGGTGTTGCTGACCGTGTTCTTGTCATCCGCGGGGGAGGCACTTGCAGCTGAGCAAGTGCATGGGTTAGGTTTGCAAGGGCGGTGTTCCCATGTGGAGTCGGCTCTTGCACGGTGATAATCAGTGCCGCCGTAGCAGGCGACGAGGCGAGGGTCCATGTTGACATCCTCGCTGGCGGCTCGTGCCTGCGAGGGAGCGGGAGGCAAAGGGGCGGTCGGCAAATTGTGCGCCAATGACGGTGAATGTGTCGGGGATGGTGAATGCGGTGGCGGCGTGGAAGGGGATGCGGGGGCTTGCGACGGGGATAATGGACGATGCGATGCCGGGGGAGGGGTGCAGGGAGGCACAATGGTGGGTGGGGGTGGGGGCATGTCGGGGAGCGGCGGAGGAAGCGATGCGGGTGCTGGGGGGGCAGGCTCTGCAGGCTCTGCGACAATGGAGGCAATGGGTGTATTGGAATGGCGTTGTGCCCATTCATTGACCAGTGTTCTCTTGTCTGTTGAGCCCGCTGCCTGATATGCCGGCTCGCTCCTTTGCTCGACCGAGCCTTCCGCGTCGGCCAAGCCGTTTCGACCGAGCATGTCGAGGACCAGCTTGAGTCCCCGATCCACGCTGTCTAACTTGTTGGAGTTCGACTCCAACCTTCTGTTTACCTCTCGGCCCAACTCGCCTATTTGTCGGGCCATGTCGTCCATCCGCTGATTTGTCTCCTGCATGAAGGCTTGCCACTCGGCCGGCACCGGTGCGACCTTGTCCCTCTGTCTGCGCATTTGCGAGATGAGGCTGTTTGGGTCGTCAAGCTCCCGCACTCGTTCACACCGCACCTTCTTTTGTCGGCACCTTCGGCACGAGCCGACCGGGTTCCTCGCCAGGCGCTGACATGGGACCTCTGCCTTTATGCACCGGAGACATCCCGGTTCAAACTCACCATTGGTCGGCCCAAGCGACGGCAACCGGGTCGTTCCACGCATGTTTCCGCTCGACTATCTCGACCTTAGGCAGGGCCATCGAACCCTTTCTGGGTTTCGCCTGCCGACGAGGATTTCTTCGTTTGCCGGACTCGCTTTCTTCGTCGTCATCGCTCAGCTCCGGGAACTCCTCGCCCTCATCGCTCGAGGGCTCACGCCGTCGGCGAGGCTGCTGCTCAGTCAGCATCATAGGCGGTTACAAGTGCAGCACTTACCTTGCTTGGGCCGGCTACTGGTCGCCCACCTTCACCTGCCTCATCTGTCTCCGAACCGACCATCGACTTTGACTTGGCGGTGGCACGTTTCTTTGGTGCAACTACCTTACGCACCGTTATCTCATCCGTAGCCTTCCCCTTGCCCTTCTCCATCCGTCGCCTCATCGCCTCATCCAACGTCTCGATCCTCGGTTGGATGAGCGCGTTGAATTCCTCCTTCTTAACGATCTTCATCTCATCTTCATCCACTGTCAGCGATCGTCGCGGCCCCCTCGGCTTCGATTGCACCCCACCGTGTTCCCGAACCACTTTTCTCCCCTCATGATGCTCCACGTCGCGTCGCTTCGGAGCGGTCGGCGCTTTGTCCTTGGGCGCTGCTGCCTTCGGCACCCCCGATGGCCCTGTGCCATCCACCTCCATCGCGTCCTCGGCCTCGGCTACCCGCTCTCCTTCCTTTCTGCTATCCACGCCGGACTGATCAGCCCGCCCACCTTCTGACTTTTGCCGCTTCCGTAGCTCCCGGGCGGCCTCGGCGACGGCGCAGGCCGTCTTCGTGCGGGGGTTTTCAAAAAAAATCCCTTACCAAGTCGTCGGTCTTCTCCTTCAACGCGCTTAGCGTCCGCGTGATCAGCCACTTGGCTTCTATCTCCTGTTTGAATTTTCGGTTCGATGCCCTTTTCGCGAATGCGTACTGTAATGATGGTGGTCGCTCTGTCAGTCATGCAGGTTCCACAGAAAATACACTTACCATTTCCTTTCTGTTGTCCATGAACCATGTCAAACCCGTGCCGGCAGCAACCTGGGCAAGCAGCTGCTGCTGCAGCTCGGTGAATGTGGCGGTGACGGCCTGTTGCGAGGAGATGTCGTATGCGATGGTGGCGGACATTGTTTGAGATTTAGATTGCTGAGGGGTTGAGTCGGCTGAGCGTGCTGGTGGTGTGAAGTGAAGTGAAGTTGAAGAAAAGTTGCTGACGTGACAGATGAACCATTTGCGGATCACAAGATCACTTCACTCACGGTCACGTGATATTGATGATCAGCCGAATCCTTATCGGCCCTTCATCGACCACCACTACCACCAATATGCAGAACAACGACAGCACTGTCCGAGCCCAATCGACATTCGCCCTACGAGACGAAAGTACAAATGAAAGGATGGAGGTTCCATGGTTCCTCCTTGATCTTATCAGATATGAATATGAGAAGGAGAAGATCAAGGCTGCAATGGAAGTGGACACAACAAACGATGACGAGGTACGTGGTTTTAGCGGTGGATGGGAAAGACAGTTTGACTCAATTCATTGAGGTGTAGCTTCCCCCGGTTCACGGGGATACATCCTTCATTGGCGAACACGATATCCAGGTGCCGGCAAACCCGGTATGACATCGGTGTACCGACAGACAACAGCCACTAACAATGATTATTAGTTTCTCACAAAGGCACAAGTCACAGAACTACATGTATCAATCAAGGCAGCACAGGAGCGGTGGGGCATATCCTACAAGGATGCTGCCCACCGGCTCTACCTTCAAAAGATGGCGCAAGTTCAGGCGGAGATGGCCGAGGTCGAGCGACTCAAGGCGATGATGGCGCGATGTCGTCGGTTAATCAATGAGACAATCTGACGGCACTCAGGTTGGGCCAGCAGTACTTGATGTAGTAGCTGATGTGCTCGATTGTATAATATATCATACTACATGCCTGCTACTCACTGGCTGACAATTTTGCACTTGCTATTGTGTACTTAACAATTGGAAATACTGGATACTCACTGGCCCAGACCGTCGGCTTGTTTCGTGGGCTTGTGCTTTGGTCTTGGTATCATCCAAGAACATTGGAGCTACTCACCCACTAAGAATTTGGCCTGTTGCGCAGATCCTCAGCCTCCGTCGTACAGCCGATGTGGTGACGCTTTGCCTACATGGGCCGGTGCTTTGGTCTCGGTATTATGCACTTCATCCGTGAACATGCGAGCTACTCATCCGCTAACAATTTCGGCTGTTTCGCAAATCCTCGGCCTCCGTTGTACAGCTGATGTGGCAACGCTTTGCCTACATGGGCTTGCGCTTTGGTCTTGGTATCATCCAAGAACATTGGAGCTACTCACCCACTAAGAATTTGGCCTGTTGCGCAGATCCTCGGCCTCCGTTGTACAGCCGATGTGGTGACGCTTTGCCTACATGGGCTGGTAATTTGGTCTCGGTATCATGCACTTCATCCGTGAACATGCGAGCTACTCACCTGCTATGAGTTTCGGTCTGTTTCGCAGATCCTCGGCCTCCGTTGTACAGCCGATTGTGGCGACACTTTGCCTACATGGGCCGCTGCCTTGGTCTCAGTATCATGCACTTCATCCGTGAACATGCAAGCTACTCATCCGCTAACAATTTCGGCTGTTTCGCAAATCCTCGGCCTCCGTTGTATAGCCAATGTGGCAACGCTTTGCCTACATGGGCTGGTAATTTGGTCTCGGTATCATGCACTTCATCCATGAACATGCGAGCTACTCACCCGCTAACAATTTCGGCTGTTTTGCAAATCCTCGGCCTCCGTCGTACAGCCGATGTGGCGATGCTTTGCCTACATGGGCCGGTGCTTTGGTCTCGGTATCATGATGTATAACAATACAGTACATGCTCACTACCTACTACCTGAAAACATCGGCCTGTATCCCAAAACATCAGCCTGCACCAGACATCGGATGTACCGATTCTTTGCTTATTTGGGCCGACTTCTTTACTGATGCATCATATACAGAATCCCAGTAGGTCTCGGCTACATGCTAGCTGAAACCATCAGCCGCAATAGCAAAAAATCAGCCTACATCGGTAGCCTGATGTTGGACCGATTTGCTGACATTTTATCCCTGCTGCCTCATTGTACCTGTATAGGAATGATTGGAAACAACCTAGCCACCTCACTAACCGTTCCACAGCATTCTGCTGCATTGCCGGTCAATCCCTCGGCCCTTCCGATGTGCGAGCTGCTCCGCGCAGATGGTTGTTATTGCATACATTGTAGACTTACCATATTGGGCAATTTCCGCTGGGCTCCGCGCGGACTGTTCCTATCAATACAATGTATAACTCCGCTTTGATGTGTTTATTGATACATTGTAACTCCGCTATGTGTTTGGTCAGCCAGTACGGAGAGTATCGTTAGCAAACGGGTAACCCGCCCTGAAAGATGTCGAGCCCGCCTTGAAGCGAGAGCAAACTTTCTCCCCTGCCAGGACTGTATTTCATGAGGGATATAGACGGAAGGGTTGTAGACACGTCGGGCATCGACTGCAACTGCAACGCGCCCACGTGAGGTGGCTGGGCAGACTTTCTGAATTGTTGAATGCCTATAGGTTAATAATAGAATGCGACGGGTAGGTATATAAACCCCCCGTTCCGCTTTCTCAACTCCCCATTCCTTCCCTCCTTCCTTTCCACTTCCATCTCCTCCTGGCCCCCAGCGTCGCCTCATCGATCCATTGCTAGATCACTCTGAAGGGAGACCACGATATTAGAGACTGATCTGACCTCTCGCCCCGTTCGCCCTCCCGGACAGCCCTTTCGTCTTCTCGTCGTCCGTGACTCCCGGCCAATCCGCCGGGTTGTGATGTTGTTCCTTGGGCGGTGCTGCGAGTGCTTTGGGCGTTCGTGTCCGCCGATGGCCTATGGTGTGAGCGGCGCCCAGGGTACGATGACCACATGACATGCCTTCGAGATCAGCCTCTACTGATATCCGGTAGGGCCGGTTCTCGTCTCGCGAAGGCGTGTCGACGGTGGAGGGTCCGCCTAGGCGCCATAGGCGGCAACGTCTGGGGGAGTAAGAACCAAGGGTGCAAGTCAACAGTCCTGGTACGTCAATCTGTCCTTCTGTGGGATCTCGCCAGGGTGGACCTCCGTCTCTGCTTGATCCGACCCAGAAATCCGAGCCAGTGATGACCCAGGCATGTGAGAGCTGGTACGGGTATGGTTGGCGAGGGCGAGGCGACCCCACCTGAGGCGAGCTTCTACGCGTTTGGGTCGTGAGTTCAAGAAGCGATTCCGACATTCACCACTCGCCTTCTCATTCTGGATGAGTCGCCGGTATCGTTGGAGTGAGGAATATGCCTTGTCGAGAGTCGGCAGGAAGGGGAGCGTTGCTCCCCGGTGAGTACTTCTTTTTCTTTACATGAACATGGTACTGATGCCTTCCTTTTTTCGGTATCCTACGCGGAGTTGCCTTCGGTTTGTCATATTGTAGTCTTGTAGTATTAGCAATGAAATCCAATCGTTTCTACTCGGGATCTGCGAGATGATCGTTATTTTTTCCTTCAGAGTGAGGCTCTATCATCAGAGCGAATCGCGGACTCACTATCCGACAATGAGCACACCCCAGAGCTGTCGTCGAAGTTCAAAGTTGAGTCTAAACTTGGTGCAATACGAGCGCTTGACACTATTGAACTTGCGACCCACGATCCAGTAACTTTGCTCACTCGAAAAGTCCATCCTTTTACTCATTTTTACCAACAGATCATAAATCATTTACATCTTATAACGAGGGGAAACTCGACTTTGTAGACGCAATGTTGACGACACCCAACTGTGCACCTCGCCATTGGACATCAATCGAATTCCGTCGATGCAGGGAGAAGAAGTCATCCACCGGGGAGCTAAGCCCGCCTGCTCACTTTCATCAAGGGCGTGTATCCTCTCCTCGTCGCCCTCCTGGCTACTTATTGGATTGGCGATAACGCGACTACATTTCACTGCGCTTGGAACACACTGGAGACTATGCTTCTACGTGGGTCCGGTGATAATACAGGCCCCGTACCCAATAGCGCAACCATCCAGAGCGCACAAAACGCCCAGACTCTGCATGATGCACGACGAAGGCGTTGTCTGCCCGGTGTGTACCCCCACCCAATTCCCGCCCTTCAGAAGCCCACTACAATAATTGACAGATACTTGTAAGGTAGCTTTGGGTGTGGGACTCGTAGCAAAGACCTAGGAAGGCAGTGAAGATAGTAAAGTCTTACACCACCTTCATGAAATATTCAGATCCGAGTACCACTCGCCTAGTACGTGCTGAAATGTTTTCGGCCACCACTCAACGTTACGAAGGGAATCTTAGACCGAACATGTGTCATAGCCAGCGACAATTTAGGGCATCCGACGCGTAGCAATGGATCTGCCCCATACGGCGCGCATTGCCTTTGACTGCGGGGATAGCCACCCCTCCGAGCGTAGTCTTTTCGGATCAGGCCCTCCAAATCACGCCAGATCCATCTCCCGGACGACGAACTTATAAGTAGGTCATATGGTTGAGGATTTCCTATCAAATCACGATGTACAGCAACAAGGCCTTCATGGGGCTTGTTTCATTGGGAGCTACCTTCCTCACCAACGTTCTCGCTCAGGACGCTTCTCAAAATGGTCTCATTTGGGACAAGGCGCGTAAATCTCGCCATCTAATTGCATGTCAATCGTAAGCTAATGAATTTCAAACAGCTCGAGACAAGCTCTGAGTTGAAATGGACGGATTGTTATACACAACTGCAATGTGCGCGGCTCCAAGTACGTGTCCTAGAATTTCCATGAAATAACATCACAGGCGCTGACGCGTATCCAGGTTCCCCTCAATTACTCAGATCCAGAAGGAGACGCAGCGTCAATCGCCGTCACCAGACTCCCTTCGCCACTCGCTGGTGCAGATGACTACAAGGGCCCAATTTTGATTATCCCGGCGGCCCAGGTGGTAGCGGCGTAGAATTGGTGCTGGAGAACGGCGCAGTGCTTTCCCAGGTGCTTGGCCCTAGCTTCGACTTCGTTTCGTTCGATCCTAGAGGTAATTCTCATACTCTTAGCTCCCACGAGACGCCGTTTATGACAATTCACCGTCAGGCGTTGGGAGATCTATGCCTCGCGCATCCTTCTTCGATACCGAGGCACGGAGGAGGTTCTTCGACACGTCTTTCGGCGTCGTAAATGCGACGAGCGATGACCTCGCTCGTATATGGGCGCGCGCGCAGATAACAGGAGCACTCGCCGAACAACATAATCAACATAATGTATTCGAGCACTTCAACACCGAAAGTACGGCGCGGGATATGCTACGGATCGTCGAAGCACATGGGCGGAGGAATATCCAAGCCTGGGGCTTTTCGTGCGTCCCTGATGTTTCGTTAAGTGAATCACAGATTGACGAGGCTTATATAGGTATGGCACAGTGCTAGGTGCGACGTTCGCGTCCCTGTTCCCGGTGAGTCGGAGTGCACGTAGGTATATATGATCCACTGAATCATTCGCGCGGCAGGACCGTATAGACCGGCTTGTCCTCGACGGTATGTTGCGTCTGACGCATCAACGTGGGCATTGACGATCATCTGCTTAGGTGTCCTGGACGCTGAGAGTTACTTCGCTAGTAAGAACTTCCCCCATAAATGTCGCACGACGTACTAAGTTCGGTGTAGCCCGTTGGTCTACCAGTTTGCTGGACACAGACAAGACCTTACAAGCATTCTTCGACAGCTGTTTCGAAGGCGGGTCCTGATCTATGTCCCTTCTACGAATCCTCGCCTGAAGCTATCTCTCGCAAACTAGACGACCTCACCCGCACCATCTTCCTGCGCCCCGTCTCTGTCAAAACCAATATATCCTACGGGCTGGTCGACTACGAGCGACTGCGAGCGACGATCTTCCAGAGCCTGTACACGCCTTATGCAACTTTCCCTCTCCTCGCTCAAGGGCTCGCGGATCTCATCAATGGAAATGGGACGGTCCTATACCAGATTCTCGAGCAACCCGTATTCGATTGCGCTTGCGGAACGCCGGCCCCATTAACGTCAATTTCGGACGGTGGAACGGCAATTATGTGCACCGATGGCGCGGAAGTACGCGATACGGTTGACGAGTTGGAGCCGTTCGTGCAAGGGTTGTTGAGAGATTCGCAATGGGGAGAAGTTTGGGCTAGAATAAGGATCGGATGCTCGTGCGTTAAATTTCTCGTGTCACACCATGATCATTACTGACGCCGAATGGCTAGGGCGCGGCCGAAGCAGGAAAAGAAACATTTCACAGGTATACGTACACGATGCAGTGTTGTATGATGTGATTCTGAATTGTATGTTTAGGACCATTCTTGGGGAACACCAGCCACCCTATTCTGTGGATCGGCAATACCGCGGGTACGTTTTCGCTCACTAACCCTTGGCCGTCGACTATCTTACCATCCACCTGTAGACCCAGTCACTCCGATTGCGGGGGTAAGTCGATTTTCGCAACCTAGTTTGCACCACGACGTGCTCAACATCTCTCCTTCCTCCAGAGCACGCAAAATGGCCAAGGGCTTTCCAGGCTCCGTCGTCCTAACGCAGGATTCACCTGGGGTATGTCCACTTGCCTTCTCACCCTCTGAATCTCCCGTAACTCAGTGATCTACAACAGCATTGCTCCATCGCCGCGCCGTCTGTCTGCACTATCGGGTTCGTTAGTGCATACTTCATGAACGGGACGCTCCCTGACGAAGGGGTTGTCTGCCCTGTGGTTCAGCCCATCTTCTCCGGACAGCCAGTGGATATTGGAAGTAGACTTGACCCTTCGATGCGCCGCGTGGTAGGAGCGCAGCCAGGGGAGAAGGACGAAGATCTTGTCCAAGCTTTAGCACGCCTTCGCCAGAATTTCAGAGTGTCGATTCCTTTCTAGATTGGCAGGTTGAATTCGCGCCAGAATGAGGGAGCAAATGAGAGTCAAAACCGCATCTTCATCTTATAACTCACCAACCTTTGGTTTGCAGCGCGTGAAATGGCTCACATCATCTGTTTCGAAGTCAACAATGCACTTATTGGTAGACCGATACATCCATTCAGCACGCAGTGTCAAGTTGCTAGTGTATACATATCAAACGGAGACGAAGCTTTACAAATCGATATTGAAGAAAGAAAGTACGTGATCCAATCGGTTTTCACAGATGGCCTTCAAGTGTTTGCTCTCTGTCACCCATGTGTCTACAGGTGTTTCAATGACAAACACCAGAAGGACATTAAGCAACTTACGTGCCAACAAGATGGTTAAGGATGCCGGAAAGGTTGTATACATGTTGTTTGCGTGGACAGCGGCTGCAGCGCAAAGCCTCACTAGGATGTGCTCCCTTCGCCTCCCGGACGGTCTTTATTTGTCTAATGTTGCAAAGCTCTCCCAGAACCGAGGACCGTATTATCGGCCAAACTGGGGCCGTAGTTATGACACTAAATTAGCGGATGATTCAAGAGCGGTTGATTGTACGTACCGTTGCTCGAGAAAGTTTCGTTGTTGAGCATGTGTAGATCGTGGTGGCGCTGGATTATGGAGCTGCATAGTAGACTTTGCAGTGTCATTTTCTCAGCACTTGCTATCTTTCTGAGGCTTCAGTGGGTTGAGCTCGGTTCATCATCGGTTTCAATAAACGCTCACATTTGCATGTTGTCTTTGTGGCTTTGTTTCATCACCGCGTTGAAGCGATCGGACCAGTTTCGAAGAGCAACACATGCCTACAATGGCGGGTCAGTCAGTGCAGTTCGAAGGGATAGAGCATCGTACTGCCATGAATGGTGCTTGAAACGCCTCCTGTGCCTTCCAAATCTATGACAAGCCATGAGAAACATGTGTTATACACGAGGAAGAATTCTACCTTCAGTAGCTCTTGGTGGGATTTATCCTTCGTCGCAGCCATATATGCATTTTTTGCCTTTCTTATGTCTTGGGAAAGATATACGCGCCTCCCGATGGGCTCTACAGGTGGCGATGCTCGTTGAATATACTACGCACGCCAGGAAGACACTCACGACGGTTAGGGGCATCATCGTAGACTAGAAACTTCTGAAGCCTCTTTACGAGAGCTTCAGTTTCGCCTTTGGGAAGCTTGAACTTCGGGTTTTTAGGGAGGATATGGCCTGGAGGGTTGAGCTATGGGAGACGCGCGTCAACGAGTGCTTGTCATATATGAGTGCGGTACACACTGCTTATATCTTGAGCGACAGTTAGACTGAATACATGGTCAGCTCTTGCTAGGGGAGGATGAAGAGGACGTGACTTGCAAAATTCCACTCGCAGATGAAGAGACGGAGGGAAAAAAACTAGTCGGCAAGGTATATGTCCACTGGCCACACACCTTCCACGGCGGAAGTTGTATTATATCATAATACAGAGAATAATGCAAGATTTACCATGCATGAGCCCCCGCTGAAGACAAGGGCAGCGTATCTGCGCTCGGAAAAGCTTGGTGGAAGTGGCGGTAGCGCTGGCCAGAAGGACAGCCTAGCGCGCGTCCAATATACCTCGTGGTCTTCCAGAAGTTGGTGGAACCGTTTACAGGTTGCGCGCAGTATCAGTAGCTCGGCTGGGCGGCACTTGCGGAACATCTTAGTTGCGCGACGACGGCGTTTGAGGGTGTCTGCAAAGGCGTTTCACTTGGATTGGGCGTACCTTGAAGATAACTTCCATCGGGAGACGGCTGGCATCTGTGCTCCTGGAGAAAACGGTGTATATCCACCATGGGGGAAAGGGTTTCGCGCGTGGGAGAGTGGTACTAGGAGGTAAGGGTCGCTAGTCACGCGTCGCGAAACAACTCAAACTCCTACTCAATTGTGCTGAAATGATTCATCTGATAAGTAAAAGCGAGGTGACTGGGTACTGCTGAGAATGACCCAAGCGACGCCTCGCTTGTAGCAGCCCGGGCCCTCAAACTCTCAAAGTTATAAGCCTTGCGGTTCAGAAGGTAAGTCTATGCTCCCCTCAGTTTTCAGGCCTCGCTGTCAAGTAAATAATCTCGCAGATCCCGAGTAGAAACGATCGGATTTCATTTCTAATACTACAAGCCTACAATACGACAAACCGAAGGCAACTCCGCGTAGGATACCGGAAAAAGGAAGGTATCAGTACCATGTCCATGTGAAGAAAAAAAAGTACTCACCGGGGAGCAACGCTCCCCTTCCTGCCGACTCTCGACAAGACATAGTCCTCACTCCAACGACACCGGCGACTCATCCAGAATGAGAAGGCGAGTGGTGAATGTCGGAATCGCTTCTTGAAACTCACGACCCAAACGCGTAGAAGCTCGCCTCAGGTGGGGTCGCCTCGCCCTCGCCAACCATACCCGTACCAGCTCTCACATGCCTGGGTCATCACTGGCTCGGATTTCTGGGTCGGATCAAGCAGAGAGACGGAGGTCCACCCTGGCGAGATCCCACAGAAGGACAGATTGACGTACCAGGACTGTTGACTTGCACCCTTGGTTCTTACTCCCCCAGACGTTGCCGCCTATGGCGCCTAGGCGGACCCTCCACCGTCGACACGCCTTCGCGAGACGAGAACCGGCCCTACCGGATATCAGTAGAGGCTGATCTCGAAGGCATGTCATGTGGTCATCGTACCCTGGGCGCCGCTCACACCATAGGCCATCGGCGGACACGAACGCCCAAAGCACTCGCAGCACCGCCCAAGGAACAACATCACAACCCGGCGGATTGGCCGGGAGTCACGGACGACGAGAAGACGAAAGGGCTGTCCGGGAGGGCGAACGGGGCGAGAGGTCAGATCAGTCTCTAATATCGTGGTCTCCCTTCAGAGTGATCTAGCAATGGATCGATGAGGCGACGCTGGGGGCCAGGAGGAGATGGAAGTGGAAAGGAAGGAGGGAAGGAATGGGGAGTTGAGAAAGCGGAACGGGGGGTTTATATACCTACCCGTCGCATTCTATTATTAACCTATAGGCATTCAACAATTCAGAAAGTCTGCCCAGCCACCTCACGTGGGCGCGTCGCGGTCGTTAACACTCGACGCGTCTGCTCACTCTGTTATACACTCTTCATGAAATACGGTCCTGGCGGTTGAACGGATTTAATCTGGCCTCAAGGCGAGCTCGATATTTCGTAAAGCGGGTTCATCACTGGCGAGCGCCATTCTTTGCACTGGTCCTTATGATCGACGACTAAAACACTTGGACCAACGCGCATACGGTCACCCGCCGTCGACCCTTTTTCTGCACCTCGTATATCCTATGGCTCCGGGTGTCAATGTCACCCGCCTATGACATTCTGCTTAACATCTCCACCGCCCATACCCTCGAGTGATACCCCGTAGATGTCTGCCTTGTTCCCCTCAGGGGCACGGCTGCCAGTACTTGGGCATTATCCGATAAAGTTAGTAGTGAGGCGAAATGTCGGTGCTGCGATGAGTAATCAAGTTGATCCTTCGCTCGCCTCAGCCCGCTCTTCGAGTATACGGACGGTACTATTTCTTGGCTCGCTTGGATGCTTCCATGCTCTGCAGATCAATTATCTTCCACCGACCTATCTACTCCCTGGGCGCGGACGGGGACTTCTTACATCACGGCTTATGCACGGGCGCTTGGACTCTAGATACGTTCTCGTATCTCATTCGACGATAGCAGGGATCACGCGGATACCCAGATTTACCTCTAAAATATACATATAGAACTATCAGCCTTAGGGCGGTCTGGTCACCAGCTCTGGGGACGCATGATTCCCGTTGCATCATCCCGTCACCGCCTCATCCGAATAACGGCAACCTGCGTAGACTGTGGATCGGTTTCCTGGGCCGTTGGAGTACATCCGACTAGAAGAATTAATGGATGTCATTCTATAGCCCTTGTGTTGCTTGACGAAGGCGCGATGATCGCACCGTGAGTCTCTATATCTATCTTCTCGGCATCTCAGCATCAACACCATTATTTCGTATGAGCTGGAAAAGAAAGTCCTTGGCCCCTTCCCCCAATAGATCCCCATTTTAAGCAGGGAGCCACGTTAGGCAGGGTCCTTTTTTTATCCGACCTTCACGCTTTGTTTGTACTCGAAGACGACTTGATCATTCTTCCTTATCTCACAAGCGCGCTTTGCGCCAAATATGTACTTCAAACGCATCGGGGGCGTCGCAATTCCGACCAGTTACCATCATTGGACAGCTAACGTGCACTCCCCCGCATAATCTAACTGCTTTCTCTCTCCGGCGAAGCGCGACCTCCATTTCTCAGACTTCAAGGAGCAACGTCAAAGTTCGGTAATAGGCCCTTCGTGGCCCGAATCATCTCTTTCAGCACTAATGTACTTTTAGTACTGTGCCTTTACACGACTTGGTTAGATATACCACAATGGGAACGAATCCAATATAATTCGGTACCAAGCCGCACGAGACACCTGGAAATACGGAGTCAGCAGACGAAGTTACCGCAAGCTACGAAAAGGAGTGTCTGCGTCCATTCGATGTTATCTCATCTGTTTGAGCGATCGCAACCTAATCCGTCAAGAAGTATCTCGCTGAGTCTGCTTCATCATACACGCGTCGCGTAGTACGCATGCACAAGAGGTTGGGGATCGATGGGAGACGGTAGTATACAGCATTTTGATAACATGGTATGTAGTGTACGATAATCCTTATTAATGCACCCTTGGGCAAATGAGTATCCCGGATGCATGGTGCCATATTAAAGGATATAGGCTCGAAAGGCCTATACCTACGTCCAAGACTATAGATTGAATTGCGCGATATGTCGCATAATTGTAAGCGACGCTACTATTTCTACAGAAACAATGAGTCATGGGGGTGAAGGTATATTGGTGGCGCGATGCTTACCAACAGCGAGAGGGAAGAAGGGCTGGTAAATCTTCAACGTGTTTCCCGACGTGCCATAGACCCGCTGCTGTGGCGGTTTTAGGTCGTAGTGTGCGACAAGGAAGTTCTCTGTGGTGCACTGTTAACAATCAGTATGCTAATCGGCCACCACGAGGCAGGAAAACCTCACAGTCCACTCCTGGCCTTGCACGCAGCCCCGATTCCACGTGTACTCTCTCCCATCAGAACCAATAAACTTCCTGGACAGAGAGCTAATAGCAAGTTCATCAGGGGCCTACATAGATAGCGATGCCGTGCCTGATACGTACCCTCCGAATAGGGACGTCTTGCGCAGATAACGTGCCATTGGGACGGTCACTTTAGCCTTGGGAAATGAAATGTTGCCTAGCGATTCATCTGGCGCGAAGTCTAGTATGACTATCGGCTCCGCAGTCAGTGGTTGCGAGTCTCGATGACGCGACGAGCGATGTTTCATCTTGTATATCATGGTGGAGGTGGCTTTTGTTGGGCGAGATACGCGCAAGAATAGTCTGTCGTAGATATCATCGAAATCGGACGATGAGATGAGGGCGGTGCGGTCCTCCAAGGTGTAGACGTTGTCTAGTGAAACGGCCTGCATCGTTGGGAAAGGGTAGGCGGGAGGAGCGGACTGGTTGGGTACCCTGGTCTGAGAGGGTATTATTGAGGATAACCGTATTTGACATAGACTTTATATACTCGGGAAACTGATATCGGGATGTAGCGCAGTGGTGCTCGAGAAGCGTTTGACCATGGGCCCCTGGCTTGGGTACTACGACAGTCACAGATCAACGAAATCACCTTAGTCGCTTTTAGGCAATAGACGCACATTGACCCAGTTACGGCATCGCCTGGAGATAGCGATCCGTCCACGATCCCCCCCAGATTAAGGAAGCCAAGGGCGGAGACCTGTTTTGACGATACGCGACGAGGCAAAAGTCTGTTAAAACTTGAAACCCAGACTGTGACGGATTATTAAAATCGTCACAACAAACGATTTACAGCGGACTAGTCCTGTATAAAAGAAGCAGCGGCGCCTCTGAGACTTGAAATAAACAGTATCTACGAAACGTGAGCTGTGAAGTTCGATGATAAATCTGGGGTAGAAAAGACGAACGTTTGAATGCAGTCCACCACCGTTGGGGTGTGTGCGACTGGATCGCTTAGGGCATGGGGACTCCTCAGAATCCCGAACAATCAGGTTTGTCATCATTTGGGCTTTGATGCCAGAAGGGACACTCCAAACGATTGAGAGGTGTGAGACTACGTGAGACTTTGGGGATCCAGCACGAGGGCGTAGAGTTGTCCAGGTGCCTACACTAGGTCCCGAGATCGGGTGCGAGGGTAGAGTCCTAGACTGTAAACTAGTCCCAAGACCAATATAGTGCCACAAACCACGCCATCGCATATTTCCGTCGCTTGCAGGCCGCCACGACGATAACGGCAGATGTCCAATTGATTGCTCACGCTGGACAGTCTGTTTAAGAGAGTTCGTCACCCGGAGACACCAGCGTGTATTTCGCGGAAGCATTGCGGAGGAGGCAGGAGGCTTGAGCTTAAACGGCAACTAAGGGCGTGTGGGGAAGTCAGCATGGGAAGGCAGATGACCGGTTGCCGAGAGAACTCGCCAACATACCGAATGTTGTAAAGTAGCTTCGCGATAACCTTAAGTGACGAAGGAGGAATTCCGAATAATGTCAGAAAAACTCGTCGGACAATCACCAGAGCCGCTGCCAGTAAGTTGCATCCGTCCCTCCGCCCTGAATGTTGCGCACGAGCCAGATCAATGCGTCACTGATAGCAGCCGGAAACTACTGCCCAGGGACGCGAAGGGACAGAACCTACTCACGATGTATCTTGTGACAATGAAACCACAACTAGACTGCCCATCTTGCGCTCGCGTTGCATTAGGCAATTCATACTCGCCGCCCGAAAGATGTACCGGTAAGAAAATAAAAAACCGAACACCCACTTTTCCAGGCGTTCACGAGTCGATGCCGCTGTGAATATGAATTCGAAACAGTGTTGCGGCGAGAATAGATAAGATGATTGATGATCCGGAATTTGCTGAAAACTATAAGGTCCGCATTTAAGTTATGTCATGTGCGCAGTGGACCGACCGATGGCATTGACTGGTGAGCGAGTAGCTGTAGCTGATGATCCAATACATTACTTTTCGAGCTATTTACTCAGTAGATGACACGCGGGGTGGACAAGATTTTGCGGAGGATGTGTCAGAACTCACAGCAGGGATCAAAAATCGGCATCGTCCTATCTATAGCATCTTTCCTCCACCGTCGAAGCCTCCATCTCGACCGATCATGCTGGCAGACGTTTTCGCATCCAGGAATAGTTCGCCCATCTCACCGATGTCTTCAACTTCTATTTGGTTGCGACCAGCAAGAGTCGCCAGAATCGACGCCGGCGTTAGCAGCTGTAGAGCATAGCTGCATTATTATGGTTAAGAAGGTCAGCAGGCGAAGATGAAGCGGTGATAAGGGAGGTCCATACCGAAGGGAGCTTCGTTCGCCGTCTTCAGCCAGCTTGTCCACCACCCCGGGTCCAAGTTTTAGCCCTTCGACGATTGCCCGCAGCTGCACCACCTTGCCAACCTGATCACGGGTGTAGCTGTCCGTTTTCACAATCATACATCTAATCAAAGAATCAACCACCGGGTCAACAGCACAAGACGTTTAATCTTACCGATCGAGTAAATCAACGGGGATTCCATGAGGCGAGACTATATCTGTGGTGCCTCTCACAAGGGAGTTCCCTCTGTTAGTAGCTAGTATGACAGTTGGAGCCATCGGGGACTCGAGTAGTGCATTCAAATACGTGAAGCATTCGATATCGAGCATGTGCACCTACCATGAGAAGACAAGGACCAAAGATTAATCCCGCAGTCGTCCGACACTGAATGGAAGAAGGCGATACCTCATCAATGAAAACCACTCCAGGGACCACTTCTGCCACCCCCTGATCAACGTAGCCTTTCACCACCTTGTTAACCTCGCGCCTTAGTTTCTCCGTGACTTCGGTCCGGCCACTCTTCACCAGGCTCCCCATCACGCTCATAATGTCTTGACCTCCTTGGGGGCGAGCATTTGCAGCATCGAGATCTCCTAACGTAACGTCCTGGACCAGCTCTTTCCGCTTGTGCACATCGCCTTTCGGAAGGGGAACGTAGGTTTCAGATTCAAGGTCATATGATGAGGCATAGGCATCTGATCGTCCGACACGCTGTGGCAGGGGCGTGAGCGCACTGGGAACGGCGTCACTAAACGTTACGGCTCACCTTGACTGCACCGGTATTTGCTTCGACATAGATAACGTCTCCGACGACTATTTTTTCTTTCAGAATGGCTTCGTAGATACTGGGATCTAATCGGAGCTGTTTTGTTCCCGTGACCGTCTTGAGGCCCACGACAACATGCGAAACGGTTTTGCCATATCCGCTGAGCGGGTTCTCGGATTCCGTTGGCGTCAGTTCTGTGACTTCGCCTTCGTAGACTTCTTTCGTCTCTTTTATCCGCAAGCCTGTCCATAAACGGTCAGCTGACGGGTCTACACTCTCGGGCGAGACTAATTTGAACGGGAGAAGTGTCTCTGCAATGCCATTTTGAGTTTCAAGTCAACTCAATCCGCACCTGACATTAAATAAGTGGATGGCAACCCGACGTAGCTCCAATGTGAGAGCAGAACGTATCATGCGACCATATGTCACGGAGGGGAGTTTAAACTCTTTGAGTAAGCTGGCCGATAGGCAGATAAATGCGTACCGATGAAGCAAGAGGTTTATGAGATATGAAATAGCCACCCACCTATGGCTCTTCGAAACACCTCAGCCAGGACTCCGTCTTTTTCACCTCGGTACTATACACTTCAGATCCAACCATGGGACAAAACGGTACTTTTGATCCCAGTTCATGGGAAACAGCGAGCGCAAGGGCCGTTTTTCCAGTTCCTGGGGCGCCAACTAGTTAAAAGAGCGCGTCCTGAAAACCTTCGGGATTTGATGAGATCGACTACGACTCCGCATGCCTTTCAGGACGCTGGGCATCAGAACTACGACGAGATTTATGGATGTGGCTTGACACACCTCGCGAGCAGTTGTCTGTCCGATGAATCCCGCGCTATCTGCATTGGCGAATCCCTCTGAGGTCACCCTAGACCTTTGATATGCGAATGAGGAGCGATTCGCGATGACCGTCCGGCTGATGGCGCCGTAGGTGGTGGTAGCGCGTTATGGGCAACAGGTGCCGAGGATGGCGCTGCGGATGTGCTTGCCTTGGCCGACGACATGGGTACAGTACAGAGCGCGGTTTAAGTTCAGCGTTGAGTAGATCATCGTGAGCCACGACCCCACGTGATACAGGGGCTCGGTCTCAGTACGGCCTCTGATTTCAACACTCCAACTCCAGATAAATGAGGAGGATTGCAGCCACCCCAACAAAGCGAGAGTGTTATTAGTATCTGGGCATCAATGTCTTCGGTGAATGATCTGTTCGTTTGGTACGACAGTGGTTCGCTACTTCCAGCCGGCGGAGCGCAACCATTTTATACCACAATAAATGACACACTCATGTAAATTCGAGACACTATTTTACATCCTCAACCAGATGATACAACGCAAAGCTGACGCTTCGGTCTGTGTGTACTGCTCTCATCCAATGTAGTGTTAGGAATTCGTAACACGGTCAGATCTGGCCAGACGAATAGCACTGCGAGTGCCTCGGACGAGGAGGAAGCAGCGTTGCGGGCGGGAAGTTTTGGTGGCCGAGCGGGTGGACGTATTCTAGGGCTCCTCCGAAGGCTTAGGCACAGACGTCGCAGCATGGGCGACGATCATCGTCTCAACTTCTAGGAAGTAAACAACGAAGCTAAAGCAGGACCTACACGCATTGCATGGTCTTGGACTCATCGACGATAACAATAGCTCCAGCGTGACGAGGATGTGAAGTGAAGTGAGGTGAGGTACTGACACCAATTGCATCCGCGTCTCGACTGTTTTGTGGGATACCAGAAAACGATGGACGACCATATGGTCCATGCCCCCTGGCGTTGCGCCCCAGTTATCGCTTTGATCAGTGTACTATTTCCCAAGATGTAAGCGCAGAAAATTGACGGTGGGCTACGGGTTTGTATTATTTGTTCGTCGCGGACATGATTAGAAGATAATAATCTGAAGTGTAATCTGTAAGTATGTGTAAACGAGGAAACATTGAAGTGATGCCGTACCATGCGTTTCCTTGGACTCCCGAAGGTTCTCGTTACATACCGACTGCGTAATCACGCCTTCCACCTTATGTCCCCATTGCCTGCTTCTGCGCCCACGCATGGTCCTCGCGTCGAGGACGGAGGTAATTGTCAATTCACTCTAGCGTTTGCAATTTTTGCAGCTGTCGAATGATTCCGGATATAAATCCCCCGGATCATGGGTGCACAAATATTCAGAAGTCCCCGACGACGTAACCTAGCAGGGCTATAGGGGATAGCGGCAGCGGGGATCAGCTCGGTCTCCGTACTTTGAGGAAAGCAACTGTATAGTATGCACGGTTTGCGCACAATCGACCAACCACGCGCGTCGGGTTTCCATTTGTCAAAACGAACTTCCAACTTCCAAGCGTATGGTAGCCTGAACTGGTCCATATACGCCTCCAGCGAATCCAGAGGTTTACAAGTACAGTACTAGAGAGGCCTGGACGCAAGAATCACCGACAGCCAATCTGGTTCGCATCGCGCCGTCCTTATCGATACGATAGTATGCACAATTGGGGTTGTTTTCGAAGTTTACGCTCGGCGCTTGATGGCATGAAGGAAGGGCATGCAAAAAGGTACCGTCGCATGCCAAGCGGCTCGGGAGGCAATAACTTTTGGATTCAACAAGCCCAAAGACGCTTCCCCGCTCATCGTTATCAGCGTCCACAACGATGCCAACATACTCCGGAACGATGCTCAGCACAATGCCGCCTCCAATTCACGACCTCGTCTTATCGCGTCTCTATGTAAAATTGTCCAGGATTCTCTGAGTCTTGGCGAGCAAATACTGGGCTTGGGCAATTCTTGGAATGCTTAGGGCCCCGATTTCACCCCACCCAAGTGGCCAGTTCCGCTCAATCCAAACAGACTTTCGCTCGGCATTGACTGCATGCGAACGTCGTTGTCTTGGCATATTCCGACGAGTGGTGATATAAAGTCAACCCTCGTAGGCCGAAAATCCCTAGCCCCTGGCTTAACTAACGACCATCATGAAGAGCCTATGGAAGATCAATGAAAAGTCGCTGAAGCTCAACAGCCGCACGAATACCACTATCTCAGTCGTGTACCACCAACCAATCCGGATTTTACTGCAGTCGCTATCGACGCGCATGTTACGACTATTACCGCAATTGCTCAGCGATCTGGGCACTTCGGACGTTCATGGTTTAACGAAGAATGAGGCTTCTCGGCGGTTAGAAAACTCATGGCGAGAGAATTGTTGGAGGGCAAGGATGGCGTCTCAGCAATGAGGGTGTTAATTGGGCACTTGGTGCGTATCTCGTTACAATTCAGTGGATCTCGCCAACTGACGAAATGCCGTACAGCAAACGCTTTGACGTTGGTCCTCATTGCGGCCCTGGCACTCAGCTTTGGAGTTGTGTGATTTCGTAGAAGGAGGTGTAATTGCGGCGGTTCATCGTCCTCAATACAACGTGCGTACTACTCCTAATCACAATCACCTCCCCATCTCATCCAACACCCCCTTAGTGTTGGCTTTTTCCAGGAATATCGAGCTGAGAAGACTATGGACTCTCTTCGTCAACTCTCCTCGCCTACCGCGGTCGTAATTCGCAATGGAGAGAGCGCGGCCATACCAGCCAAGAATGTTGTCCCTGGTACGAAATCTCTTGTATCATTTATCTCCAAAGGTTTAACGCCCACGTGATACAGGTGACCTGGTGATGATTAAAGTCGGTGACGTCGTGCCGGCGGATGTAAGGATTGCTGAAGCCTCCGTATAACCGACGCCTGCTGACCGTGGACTATGTCGCGTAGATGAGGATGATCACTGTCTCCAATTTGGGAAGTCTCTGAAACAGCTTCTGACGGGAGAATCGATACCTGGTTCGCCTGCGGCCTTCGGAAAATGTTTTGCTGAGTATTCATTGATTTCTAGTTCCTAAGAATACCCAGACTTTCAAAGGCGAGGATATCGACATGCCCATTGGCGATAGGCTCAATCTCTGCTATGCTTCCACAATCGTTACGAAGGGCAGAGGAACAGGCGTCGTAATTGGCACGGCAATGAATACTCAAGTATGTGATTACTCAATTAATTTGCTCGCGACTGACCTTGAGATAGATCGGACACATTGCGACAGCTATGAGCAGCAGCAGCAGCAGCACTCGCAACGACGAAGGAGAAATCACCCACGTACCGTGGTACACGCGCGCGCATACGAAAAGACCATGGTTATCCTGTACGTCGCTGAGCTTTCGCCCTTGACTTTCTACTAATTAATTTAAACAGAGGTCTTCGCACTGGTACTCCACTACAGATCAAAATGAATCAACTCGCGTATATTCTCTTCGGTTCCGCTTTCATTCTCGCTATCATCGTGTTCAGCGTTGCAAAGTTCAAGGTCAACGATGAGGTTGCGCTATATGCTATTGCATGTGGGATCGCTATTATTCCGGAGTCTTTGATTGCTGTCTTGACCCTGACAATGGCTGTCGGTACCAGGCATATGGCGAGGCAACAGGTCATTGTGCGTAAGCTCGATGCATTGGAGAACCTGGGCGGCGTCACCGATATCTGCAGCGATAAAAACTGGTACATTGACTCTTGGTAAGTGATACGTGCATAGTCATTCTCATTCAAATACTGATTAGATTCTAGGTCAAATGTCTGTTCGCAAGATGTGGCTTGCAGGAGAGCCTTCCAAGGACTCTGAATACACCGCTGAGATCGTCTCTGACAACGCTATCGAGCCTGTTGGCCCCATTCACGTAGGCGTCGATGGGCCTACTTTAGACCCCAAGACCATGGAAGAAGGCCTCCGCCGCGCTGTTCAGGCTGTGTCGCACTCTGCAACGTCGCTACGATCCACAAGAATTTGAAGGGCGAATGGAAGTCTACCGGTGATCCTACGGAAGTTGCTCTGCAAGTATTCGCCACGAAGCTGTCGCTTGGGAGGCCGACTTTGACTTCGGATAAGCTGGGTCCTGCGGACGCACCTCGGCTGCGCCCCGCCATGGGAGAGAAGATTGGCGTGGATCCCTCGGTCACGTTCCCCGATGAGGAGAAGGAGGTTCCCAAGCGCTACACACTGGCTGTCGAATTCCCTTTCTCGAGTGAATTGAAGAGAATGACAACCATCTACTTCGATACGGAGGGTAAAGGCGCGTTGGTGCATCATCAAGGGTGCTGTGAGTAATATTCTTTAATCCTGAATTATGTCGTACTGATATTTCCCGCTAGGTCGAACGTATCTTGGATGCATCGACTACGTATACACTATCGCCGCTTACGGACCCCACAGCTACCGCCCCGTTGACAGCTGAAGTCAAAGAACGTATCCTTGCGAAAGCCGAAGAACTCGCGTCCCAGGGTCTTCGCGTCATCAGTATCGGTCAGAAGCGTATCGATTCCGCTATTGCACGAGAAATTTCCCGTGAGGGACTCGGAGAAGGAGCACACGTTCTTAGGTCTTGTAGGCATCTTCGACCCCCCTCGTCCAGAAACACTCGGAGCCGTCAGGGCTTGCAAGGCAGCGGGGATCGTGGTACACATGTACGTTTGTTATTTGCATTTGGGCGCACGCAGTCGATGCTGACTTTCCTGCTAGGCTGACTGGAGATCATATCACAACCGCCCGTGCTATCGCTGAAGCTGTCGAGATCATTTCACCTGACGCACCTAAAAGTGCTGTTATGACCGTAAGCAGCTCCGTGTTTTAATTGTTGCAATAACTTATTTAAGATGTAACAGGCTGCCGAATTTGACCACTTGACAGACAAAGAAATCGATGCACTCCCTGAATTGCCACTAGTTATTGCTCGCTGTGCTCCGGAGACTAAGGGTGCGTAGCAAGCTCCGTTCTATTCATATCATTGCTCATTAATGTTCTTTGCGCTTTAGTCCGAATGATTCATGCTGGAAAGCGCCGCGGCAAACATATGTCTATGTCCGGTGATGGTGTCAATGACTCTCCTGCTCTCAAATTGGCGCCTGTTGGTATTGCTATGGGCATGGGTGGCTCTGATGTTGCGAAGGATGCTTCCGATCTGGTTTTGACCGACGAGTGCGTTATCATTACTCTTCTTTAATATTCGTACTAATTTCCTCTCAGTAACTTCGACTCTATTCGAGCCGCCGTAGCTGAAGGACGCAGAATCTTCATCAACATCCAGCGCTTCATCCTTCATCTCCTTACAACGAACGTCGCCGAAGTTGTTGTCCTCATTGTCGGTTTGGCCTTCCTTGACGAAGTTAGATCTTCTGTCTTCCCTCTTTCACCTTGGTGTCCTCTGGGTTAACATGGTAAGTCACACCGACAAGCCCAGTATTTTATTTGCTCACATGCCCTTAGATCACCAGTTCGCCTCCCGCCTTCGGTTTGGGTTTGGAGAAGGCGCCTGTCAATCTCATGAAACGCCGACCTTATTCTGTGAAACAAGGAGCCTTTACATGGCCTGTCATCATTGACTGTCTTTCCTATGGTACTGTCATGGGAGCCACATGTTTGCTGAACTTCGTCATCGTCATTTACGGGGTCGAAGGCGGACAACTAGCACGCGATTGCAACCACTCCGCGTCCGAAGCCTGTGATGCCGTCTTCAGAGCTCGTTCCACTGTTTTCGCTACCCTTATCTTTGAGATCCTCCTCTATGCCATCGTCCTCAAGTCGTTCGAACGATCCATCTTTGCCCTGACTCCAGGTCAACCGTTCTGGGTGGATTGGTGGTCGAACAAGGTTTTGTTCTGGTCCGTCGTTATTGGAATGGTCAGCGTCGTACTTCGTGAGTTTAGTTCCCATTTTGCCTGTGCGCCAAAGACTTAATCTCTTCCAGCTATTTACGTGCCAACCTTCAACACCAATGTCTTCTATCAAAGGGGCATCAGTTGGGAGTGGGGCTTGGTCGTTGGGATGACCATTGTCTTCGTTTTGTGGTCTGAGCTGTGGAAAGTGTTGAGGAAGCACCTCTACAGACGATGGGAGCCTGCTCCCGTTGACGAGTCGCCGACCGCCTAAATTTGCTGGACAATGCACTTTCGTTTTTCATGGACAACGTTAGGTTGTCTGGCCGATTGAACCCTGCAATCGAACTTTGTATACTTAGATCACCTGTATCCGCGTTTCTCGAGTCTTACGTAGTGATTTCAATGCCATACACCCGAGGGTGTACACCAAAAACACAGTTAACGATAGGGACTGAATGAAAGTCTCAAAGCTCCCAAGACAAATTAATCCCAGTCGAACTCACTTCCGACATCACGTCGTTATCATTGCGTCGGAGGATAATGATATTCAGTCAGAATTCACGAAATATGTGCCGAAGGCGAGGCAGCGTCAGCTCGTTGCTAATATGATATTAGGGCTACTCGAGGTCTGCTGTGGGGCAAACGAGCGCTGAACAAGGCGGACGCCTTGAACGTGTGGGACTTCTTCCAAAGAGAGACAAGGGTGAAAGATAAAGATGATTCTGAGTCTACAAATGTGACACATGCTTCACGCTGTCCGAACTCTGGATGTTACGGTCCACGATAGTTTCTCGTTCAAACCTTCAAACATAACGAAGGCGGCGTCAAGCACATTTTCCTTCAACAACGGGGCAAATCCAGTCTTCAATTTTGCCAACTCTTGCGCCTCGTCAACATGATCCCCCGAGCCTGTGCTGATGTAGGGATTGGACGTTGTCCAATCCTTGATTCATGGTATTTCGTACGTATTTCATCGTTTCGTTTACCGCTCGTTTCGGTACGCACTCGAGTCTCGAACACGAGTTGCTGCGCCGCCACATTATTTCTTAGGTATCGGCCGGGACACTCTGGGTACCACGCGAGGGTGGTGTCAGGATCATAATCACACTGGAGGCGGACTACGTGTATGAATTCACTGAGATGGGGAGCCTCGAAGTGAAGGAACCAGAGGCGGTCGTCCATAGTCCTGGTAGATATGCTGATGATGCGGAAGATGTGAGACCGGCAGATAGTGCTCCATGTGCGAGATACCAGAGACGCAGGCGAGAGGATGGTGCTCATCACGGCCGGGATAAAAGTCGGGGTTATCTAAGTTGAAATCAGTGCCTTCCATAGCCGAGGCGATGGTCTCGGCGATAATTTCGATGGGGGGTCGTGTCGTGGTGGTCATTTTGAGCGTGCAAGTCGTGGTCAAAAGTTAAAAATGTTAAGCGCTCGTATACCGTACAGGATCGAAGTTTTAACAATCTCGTAGCTGATCTATATCAATGCTATGAATGCACTTGAAAGAGACGCAAGGTCTGGTAACCATTTTCAGCTGGCGCAAAGGATGCAGCATTTTCGGCCTCGTGGGGCCCAAACATCGAACCCCCAAGATTAGAGGAGAGATGAAAATTCGATACATGACGGTTAAAATACAAGCAAGTGACTTAGCAAGTGAAAACGGAGGGTCCTAAAAAAGTCAATGCATCAGGTTACTGTGGCAATCGGAAACGAGAAAAAATACCTGGGATAGTATATCCAGAGAGCGTTTGGTAGATGTTGATGAAAATGCCAGGGTCTGAACCTGCAACATACGGTCATTGATGAGGCACCTGAATGAAGGGGTAGACGGGGTAATATGCGCACCAGCGTACGCGCCAGGGAAGTTAACTGTAGGAGAGGGGACCGTGTTTCCACCACCGGTTATTTGAATTTGAGCGCATTCCATCTAGCCAAGAGTATCAGTAAATCGAACAAAGTAAAAATAACAAGATTTCACGTAGAGTTGGGCTCCTGGGTATGAGCCAGCGGCATGGAGGGCTTTGTACGGCCGAATCAGTATTGCCGTCGCCAGTAACCGTTTACCACCTCAGCTCACCAATCAACTCGTGGGCGCAGCAAGTATTGTCCAGGCTCGACGCATGATGGGATTTTGAAGCTGACTTTCCCGTTGTTGGCAATGAGGCGGTCAACACCCCAAGTATTCGTCGAGGTATCAAGCCCATCTTGGTAGATCTTGAACCATTTCAATCCGGGTGACATCGGTTTGGGTGGCATTGTTCACTTTTGCCCTGGATGTAAGTAAGATCAGGGCAGATTCCTTCGGGCATTTCGGAAGAATGTTACTTACAGGTAGGAAATGACTGGACCCTTGTGGCTGGCGTCAATGGGATCGGCGCTGTCGCCAGGGGCTGATAATTATAGTGAGCATACGATGATGATGGTGGGTCCAGGCACGGCCTTACTTGCGCCTGAAAGAGTGTGATGCCACTCAGCTGTGACAGTTGCTCCCGCTGGTACGGGAATTATAGTTTGAGATACGGGTTGGTGGTATGGGTTGATGCCACCGTTGCAAATCACATCTTGGAACCCGCTATAGTCAACCTCCCGTGCGAAGATAAGGGGAGTGTTGCAACTTACCGTTAGAGGTGACATCGGTGATAGGCTAAGATAGAAAGGCACGATTAATGCCTACAAAGCTAGAGGACCAGAGCCACACTGGATACTCACGCCGTCATAGTCGGGGACACGAATGCCAACCGTGTGTCCAGCAGATACACCATTAACATATAG
The DNA here is from genome assembly GCA_029467805.1 of Pleurotus eryngii var. eryngii. Lineage (NCBI taxonomy): Eukaryota > Fungi > Basidiomycota > Agaricomycetes > Agaricales > Pleurotaceae > Pleurotus > Pleurotus eryngii. The sequence goes on along the minus strand of SZVJ01000009.1, from coordinate 343,697 downwards.
TTCCTGAGAGGCATGTTAGCTTCACGCTACGCTACACAACACTATTTCCTCCCATACCTGGAAGATGGTGTGCGCTTGGGCAGCGCCTGCAGCCAAGGAAGCGATGATGGCGAAAGACTTCATGTCAAAATGGGTCGAGTATCACTTTGACTCCAGGAGGGGCAGCGAGTCTTAAGTACTGTGCACTTCGGGTAAATGTCTAGACATTAGATTACGCACCCGCAAATTAGTTATCGTCGGACGAAGTGGAGATATAGAACATTAGCGAAATAGCCCTAGGCTAGGCGATATTTTTCAGAAACATATTCCGCGCAAGCACTGTTAAGGGTGTGCGTGCTATAGGCAACGAAGGACTGCAGGTAGCATCTATAATTGAGCGTAACCACGCCCGTCAGCAGGATTGGGTTGATTCGCGACAATTGGCTCCACCGGTGCGTAATATGTTTCTCCGGAGAAGCCAATCTACCGTCGGCAAGGACGGCAAGGGAGCCAGCTATCCCGTGGTGAGCACACCGGCAGTCCTCGACCTGGCGTCGGCTCAGGTTGGGGAACGAACGTAGTCCATTGTCATAGAGAGGATGGGTCCCGGGCTAGTGATTTGCCCTGGGTTACGGCCCCGTTGATTGACTTGCATAAACTCTGCGAATTGGGGAGCTTCTTCTAGCAGCGATGCTTAAAGCATTTCACTCGAATTAGAGGATTTTACGCAGCAGGGAGGTGAGTGACCCGAGGACTGCATGACATCCGACGTCAGAAGCGGAATATCGTCGGCATATGCATCGTGCTTACGGATGTCTGGTCTCCGCTAATCCCCGAGCATGTCCCCCGTGCTTTGAAGAGCACTAACTGCGAATCTAAGGTCGGTGGATCCGCCTACATTCCTTTTGGTAAGGGTAAGGATTGTACTAATGGGGTGATCCACCCCGATTGCCGAGCGAGACATCACCGCACAGTGTAATGACCTATGGCGACAACGTGGATGCATAACTGATAATCACTCAGATAGACTTCTTATGAGGTCTGGATTTTCGCAGCGAAGACCGCATCAAACCTATTCAATCCGAGTGGTCATAGGTTTGAATTATAGCACCCAGAACTTTGGCCTCAGGAATCAGAATCCCATGAGATGATGTTATATCCCCAATTTAGACATTGGGGTGCTGTCAATGGGATGTCAAGTGAGCACTCTGGCGTTTGTGGAAACTGATAGACGTACCAAGTAGTAACCCTCTTATAGTGGCGTTCGCGTATAATCGCCAGTTTATTTGGCGACTCCACCGACGCCATTTACCGCCAGGTTGAAAAAGTATCGACCGTCGAAGTCCAGTTCAGATGAAATCCGTGAGACATCAAGAACGGATGGTTCCCCCAGCAATTATAAGGTTCGCGCTCAACCTCGGTGATCTAGAGAAGGCAAAGTGGCGTAGCAGAAGTAGTACTCTGACATTCTGATGAGACCAGCTTGTTCGCCTGTCTCAGTTGAGTCGTTACCGCCGATCTGATTGAGCGATCTTATGAGCGCTGTCCGTTCTACTATCGCCAGTGAGTTATATTACCGCCGAACATTGCAACTGCGGCCCAAGTGAGGAACCTACTCCAGCGAGATTCATGTCCGACCCGGGGCGTGCCAGCTACCTTCGCTTGTTTGCCCGTCGCGCGACGCTAGCTCATACTATACACAGCGTTGCTACTTGCTCGCCCGTTCGCACAATTCATAGCCTCTACCGAAGATCGATATGGGGCCGTTCATTTATCATGATCTATGCAGAAAAGTTGAATAAAACGTAAAGCATCCAGGGCAGTTGAGTTATATCAATGACTACCCTCGCCGGCGACCTCGATATCTACGCTCTGTCTTCAAAACTCCGTTCATGAAAGGTTTTGTTACGTTGTAGGCAGCCGTCGCCGAGCAAGTGGCATCCTCTTCGTATGCAAGGCCTTTCGTCTTCCTCTTGCTTGGGGCGTGAGTCGTATCCATATCTTGCACACTGCAAATGGATTGAAATCGAGAACAAAACTTGCTGCAGTGAAGGAAGTTCGGAAATTTGACCTTCCTTGAGCGCTTGTCACTCCCTACATCGAAGACCACGTGGAACTCAACAGACGCTAGCAGCGCCAGCCATGTTCACCGCTCAACTTAAACTTGGCCCCTCAACGTTTTGCGTCGGGGACCCTAGATTCAGTCAACAAGGCAAGTTTTGGCCCGAATAGTCCGGCATCTTGAAGATCAACATTAATCATAGAAGAATACTTTGCCCCGCCTCGGACAAGCACTGCATCTGATGTGACGATAGATGGTGTAGCCAGTGGTGATACTAAACCACATGGACACGAGATGATAATAGCTTTGAATTTCCAGACTTGTATGTGATTTGCATTGAGAGATGATGGTGAGCAGTGATTTGATTGCATTACACATCCAATTCAGAGGCTTATCGTTTGACAGGATATCTAGCATAACTTCGTCTGATCGCACCAAGGCAATGCTCATGGCCCCGGGTTCTAATGAAATTCGGTCAGAAAAAGAAAAATTGCCGAATGGATGTGCAATTTTATCACAACTAGCTCGCGCAAGGGGGTTCCGTGATGCCATCGTGCTTGTATCGCGAAGCGTGCGTTGATTTTGCCACCTATGGCTATTGTCAGCGAGAAGCATCTAGATGGGATCTTCTGTTAGCCTCTTGCTAAACAAATTGATCGCATTTACATCATGTTTGAAACCGGAGTCCACCGATTCTTTTTCACGCACTCGTTCACATAAATAAGGGGGCATGGCTTCGGCGTATGTGCAGAAGGATGTCCCTTCAGCTCCATAACCTTGTTTCTTTAGCGGGAGGGCAAACTCCTCTATCGCCGACCATTTCATTGGCCTACTCTCCGACAAACGGCTACATCATCACCAAATCGTTTATTCCACGATTGAGAGGGTGGTTGGTTGGAAGTTATTGTATGTGGCAACGGTCTCTTTCAACTTCCCGCGCTCATCCAGGATGGCCAAAGTTGGCCAATACTGCTGTTTGTCTTTGTCGCGTCCCTGTTCGTCACTTCTCGACCAGATCCGTTCTCTGACATTCCCGGTCCATTCCTTGCTCGGTGGACGCCACTGTGGTTAGCGTACCAAGCTCGCCGTGGAAGGCGATATCAGGTAGTCGATGAGCTGCATAAAGTACGTGCCTTGAACCGATATGACAACATCTAGACCCTGATCAATGAGCGGTGTCTAGCGATATGGCCGATTTGTACGCATAGCACCAAACCACATCTCTGTAGCAGACAAAGACGCCCTTCCCATAGTCTACGGTCAAGGCCACAAGGCATTCGACAAATCTCCATTTTACCATGCATTCATTGGTGATAAGGCCTCTGTCTTCTCCACAACCGACCGCCAAGACCACTCGCAGAAGCGCAAACTAGTCTCCCAGGCGTTCTCGTACGGCTCGCTGCTGAATCTGACGCCATTGATCTCGGCTATTGTCAGCAGTTTCGTTGAGAAGCTGGATAAGATATCTGAATCAGAGGAATATGTTGATGCACTCGTCTGGTTTAACTATCTCGCATTTGACCTGCTTTCCGACCTAGCCTTTGGAGAACCCATAGGAATGGTGGAGAAAGTGAGATTCTTGTCTTCTAGCGTTGGACTCTCTGACTCTTCCACCTAGGGATCGGACGCTGTAGTTGTGGAAAAGGCTGATGGAGAAACCGTAATGGAACACGCTATATCCCTCGTTGACGAGGTATGTGATTTCGTGAGACTATATATCAGTGAGAGATTGATTGCCTGCTTCTAGCGTGAGCATCTCGCTGCCGTGGTCGGTCATCACCCCACGTTCAGGTTCCTGTCGAAGTTCCTCCCTGATCCCTTCTTCGTGCGTGGCCACAGAGCATCACATGGCCTCGAAGACCTCGCGCGCCGCCGTGTCATGAAACGCGTTCGATCAAACGCCCACCGTGACGACATCCTGGGACGTCTGGTTCGCGCCCGCATTGGGGATGGGGGTTCGCTTACCACAGATCAAACGAATGAGCTCATCGCCGAGTCGGTTACTCTTCTGTATGCGACAAACGTTGATCACCCATCATGATCAACAACTAACATGTGTTGTTACCCCCACGCAGGATCGCCGGCTCTGACACCACGTCGAATTCTCTCACCGCCATTCTCCATTTGTTACTAACACACCCAGACGATTTCAAACGTCTGTATACTGTTCTAGAAGAGGCGGTTGAGCCTGGGGAGCTGCCGCGATATCACCAGGTTAAGGATATTCCTCTCCTCGACGCTACAATAGACGAAGGGTAGGTCAAGCTGGTTGAAGTTGTCCAGAGTAGGAATTGACTAGACATAGGCTTCGCCTTCACGCGACGACTGCAATAGGCCTTCATCGGTCCGTGCCCGACGGGGGGATACTATGTTGTGGCCGCTTCTTTCCAGCATCAGTGAGTGATAGGTTCCGCGTTCCTTGATATCTTGTAACACTTGGCTATGGTAGACAGAGATGTCTGTACCAGCGTGGACCATCCAGCACGACGAATCAATCTGGAATGATCCGGAAAACTTCCGACCACAGCGTTGGCTGGATAATCCTGATCTTCGTCGCTATCTAATGACTTTTGGCAAGGGACCAAGGGCATGCGTAAGTAGACTTTAGCCACTCCGTCTCCACTGATGTTAATGTATGGGATTGTATCCGACAGCTTGGCAGGAAGTATGTGTGTTCTGGCCGATTTCTATCAGTTACTGATGGCTGTGTTCCTTTCTAGCCTTGCTTACATGGAAATGCGCCTCGTTCTATCCACCATCATACTACGGTACGACATGGAGCTCCAAACCCCGCATATGGAGACGACGGAAGGATTCATGCATAAGCCCAAGTCCCTCATGACGCGATTTAGACGACGAAATGCCCGTCACTAGTCAGTGCCATGAGAGCGGGTGAACGAGATTTGAGTAGTTCGTCATTTCAGGTTATCAATGTGAGGTGATCCCGTTTGGGTGCTGACTTCTAGTATGTTATGATATGTTATCACGCCACTAGATAGAAGCGAGTTCTGTTGTAGTTATATGTATCATATGGAATGTGTACGTCTAGTATAATACGAAACGAAGGAAGTCTGCGTCGATCAGACTAGAAGAGAGGTCGCAGTCTGAAAGTCTGGCTGAGGCGCTCTAAGGCTTCAATAATGTCTTGGTCCGCCTCTTGTCGCGCCGCTAAACCTCGGGTAGTATCGTTCGAAGGCTGCGATGCAGAGAAGATGGGACCGGTCACAGGGCACACAACACCTTCAGCGGGAAGCGTTCCGTTCAAAAAATAACTTTGGATGTACTGGACAGTGCAGAGGGATGGCGCGGCGAGGGAGGCATGCTAATTTCGATTATTGTAGCTTAGTATGCATGAACGATTGACAAGATGAGTGTGGACATACCCCAGGCGAGTCCTGTGCCAAGACGACGGACCCTGGATAGCCCCTGGCCATTTTGTGTGCTCTGGAATAGGGAAACTGAGCGTATGATGGCGCAACATAAAACTGCAAGCTTACGATGCAATTGGCGTCACTGGGTCTACGTCTCGACATTTAGTTGAAGAGAAAATGAGGACAAACGAGCTCAAGCGTACCTGCCGTATTACCAATCCATAGGATGGGATGGCTGGTGTTACCCACAAAGGGACCTGGGATCAAATGTCAGATCAAAGACGCATGGGGCGATGTCAAGATTGTATACCTCTGAAATGACTCTTTTCCTGCTTGGGCCACGCCCTAAGATGGCGATCAGCCATTGAATCATGTGTGGACGAGTGCAACCTACGCGCACGAAATTCTCGCGATGGCCAAAAGTTCTCCCCATTGCGACAGACCCAGCAAATGGCGGACATAATCCTCAGAGTCGTCAACAGTATCGCGTACTTCCTGCCCATCAGTGCACCTGATGGCAAATATAGCATCCGTGATGGTGGGCAGTGGAACCGGAGTTCCACAATTACAATCGAATAACGATGTACCAAGCATTTGGTAAAGCGCGGTGCCATTACCACGAACCAGATCCGCAAGACCTTGAGCGAGTCGGGGGAACTCCCCGTAGGGGGCGTAAAGGCTAGCAAAGATCGTGACTCTAAGCCTTGCGTAATCAATTAATCCGTAGGATGTATTAGTGATGACCGGGACTGGTCGCAGGGCGATAGCTCGAGTCAGTTCGTCGAGCTTGCGAGCAATAGCCTGGGCCGAGGGTTCATAGAAAGGACATAAATCAGGACCACCTTCGAAGCAGCTGTCGAAGAAGGTTTGTAAGCTTTTATCCGTGTCCAAGGTGTCCGACCAACGAGCTGAGCCAATGTTAGCAGTGAACGTCGGAAGGTAGGGAAGATCCCACCGGCGAAGTAATTCTCAGAGTCCACAACGCCTGCGCAGTATAGTCAGCCTATATGCTAGGTTTATGGGGGACAAAACTGACCATCAAGAATAAGACGTTCTACACGGTCCTACGTGGAGCGAGGGTCAGCGACATGCACATGTGCGCATAACCTCTCACTCACTGGGAATAACGAAGCGAAAGTTGCGCCGAGCACTGTGCCATACCTTAAGTTTGCCACCAATCGTCAACTACGGGTTTGAAAGAATAGCGGGGGTCAGAATACGTACGAAAAACCCCAATATTGCAGCTTCTCTTGCCCATGGGCTTCGACCATTCGAAGCATATCCCGTGCCGTGTTCTCCGTGTTCAGATGCTCGAATAAGTGGTCCTTCTGGTCTTGCTGGGTAGCCAGAGCCCCTAATATCTGCGCGCGAGCCCACATGCGCGCTACGCCGTCGCTAGTCGCGTTAACGTCGTCAAAGTGCGGACTGACGAAGAACTGCCGCTGCGCTTCGGTGGGGAAGAAGGATGCGCGGGGTGTAGAGAATCCGACACCTGGTTATGGATTAAACTGTCGTCGGTATCTCTTCTTCTATTAGGCGGAAGGCGGCCCTTACCTCGGGGATCAAAGGAAACGATGTCAAAATTAGGACCAAGGATCTGAGAAAACACTGCGCCGGCTCCTGCGAGCAAATCTATACCACTGCTACCTGGACCTCCTGGATTCAAGAGGATGGGTCCCATGTATTGCTCTGTACCAGCAAGAGGCGAGGGCAGCCTGATCATGGCTATAGACGCAGACGCGCCTTCCGGGTCGGAATAATTCAAAGGAACCTAGCAGGAAGTTAGTGGCTACATTTCTACATGTTCCCAAGGGACTTGCTTGGAATCGGGTACATTGCAAGGGCTGGGTGTAACAATCCGTCCACTTCAACTCGGTACTTGTCTCCAGCTGTTTGAAGCCCGTTAATCAATGGTTGTAATACTAGTAGGAAAGCGAGACAGAATCACCTTGTCCCATATGAAGCCAGCTTCTTGCGCCAGAGCAGGCAGGGTAGTCGCCAACGCGATAAAACCTATGAAAACCGTGGAGAACATGGTAAATTAGTGAGGATATTGCGGGCATGTCCTCGACTTATATACGGGGCGCACGAGGATATAGATCCGCGAGCCTCCTCGTCAATAGCTCTGATTGGAGCAGACCTTTTGCGGCTCGAAGCCAATACACATGTCCGCAGCATCGAGTCACCACGCGCGCAAAGGGCAGTGCACTCACCTCCTCACTCACGCACACGCCCAGGCAAACCGTCGTCGAGCGCTGCCGAAGTAATGGTAGTAAGTTGGGGTTATGTTTTACAGCTCTGAGCAACACAACAACATTGCGCAGCCGTTGCCGACGGCAAAAGTTTGTATTTACAACGAGGATTTATATGCCAAGCCAGAGGGGCGACGGCACACGGAAACTCTTGCGAAGGCGCTCCAAAACGTCGCTCATCTCTGGGTCGCTCGGCACGGGTCCCCTACCCTTTCCTAAAGGTTGCTGAGGTGCCTCGGCATCTACAGCCGCACGGGGCTGGGGCTGGGGAAAGATGGGGCTATCTACGGGGCACACGATGCCTTCCTTAGGCAGTGTCCCGTGCATGAAGTAATCCCGGATATATCGCTGCGAGCAGGAGGACGGCGCAGCTATGGAACAATGCTGTATTCGATTGCCGTAATTTCGGTGGTTGATGGTGTTAGTCGTGTGAGTTAGAGGTGGGCTGTTAACTCGGGCAGAAGGATGAGCGCACCCCGGGCGAGTCTTGTGTTAGCACAACGGATCCAGGGAAGCCCTTGGCCATCTTGTGGGCTCTGAACGGGGCGCAGGGTTAAACATGGACGATACCATACGGAAACGGGAGATCTTACAACGCAACTGGGGTAACCGGGTCTACACCCAAGGTCATTTGCGAATCAAAGTGAAATGAGGCGATACGTACCCGCCGTATTACCAACCCAAAGGATAGGGTGGCTGGTATTACCTACGAAAGGGCCTAGAAACCGACGGCAAGGTCAGAACCGCCTCACGAGGTACGGCAATGGGTGATGATTGTACCTCGGAAGTGCTTCTTTTGCTGCTTGGGCCACGCTCTATGAGTCGAGTCAGACCAAGAAGACATCGTATGTGTGTATCGTTTGAACATACGTGCATCCTATCCTGATAGTAGCCCAAACCTCTCCCCACTGAGACAGTCCCACCAGGTCGTCGACGAACGGTCTCAGCTCCTTGACGGTATCGCGGACCTCTTCGCCATCCGTGCACACTATCGTAGTCTGCCCGTCGCGGACGGGTTGCAGTGGCGCTGGCGCCCCACATGAACAGTCGAACGGCGGCTGCTCGAAGAACTGGAACAGCAGCGTCCCGTCCCCATCCGCGAGATCCGCCAAAGCGCGACCAAGGAGCGGAAACGCCGTATATGGCGTGTACAGACTCTGGAAGATTGTGAGCCGCAGCAGGGTATAGTCGACGAGTCCGTAGGAGATGTTGGTTTGGACCGGGACGGGGTTGAGGAAGATGTGGCGCGTTAGGTCGTCGAGCTTGCGGGAGATGGCTGCCGGCGAGGGCTCGTAGAAGGGGCACGCGGTCGGCCCGGCCTCGAAGCAGCCGTCGAAGAACGTCTGCAGCGTTTTGTCCGTGTCCAGTAGATTATTAGACCACAACGCTATTTCAACGTCAGTAAAATATACGCTTGCTAGAGATGGAGATACCTACTAGCGAAGTAATTCTCGGAGTCAACAACACCTGATAGTTTGAATCAGCGCGTGTCGTCAGCTGGAGGTGACGCGACGTACCATCGAGTACGAGGCGTTCAATGCGGTCCTATACGTGCGAAAGGTTAAAGACTCGCACATACGCAAATGCTCGTGGCTTACTGGAAAGATTGAGGCGAAAGTTGCCCCAAGCACCGTCCCATACCTGTCCCACCATCATCCTCGCTAAGCGCCTCGCACCGAAAGGGAAAAGACTTATCCACGCACGAAAATCCCCAGTACTGGATCTTCTTCCTCCCGTGAGCTTCGACGATCTTCAGCATATCCCTCGCCGTATTCTCTGTATTAATATGCTCGAAAACATGCCTCTGATCGTGCTTCGCAGCAAGCCCGCCTGTCAGCTGCGCGCGCCCCCACGCACGCGCAAGCCCGTCGCTCGTCGCGTTCAGCACGTCGAACACGTTGCCCCACATCTCCCGCTGTACATCCGTGTCGAAGAACGACGCGCGGGGGACGGACAGCCCGACACCTGGGTGAAGTTGGTTCAATTCAGCGTCAGCACACATTGGGTACGTGTCTGGGCGCGTACGTACCCCTGGGGTCGAACGAGACGATGTCGAATTCAGGACCGAGGAGCTGGGACAAGGCTTGTCCGGCGTTGACGACCAGCAGCACGCCACTCCCGCCCGGGCCTCCCGGATTCAATAGGATAGGCCCCTTGTATTCGTCCGTACCCGCCAGAGGCGAAGGGAATCGGATTAGAGCGATTGAAGCTGGCGCGCCTTTCGGATCAGAGTAGTTGAGAGGAACCTAAGAGTAAAGTACCAGTCAACTTGGTACATTTGAGCATTCGTGTGGCGTATACGCACTCGCAGTCGCGCGCATTGTAGTTGTGTGTAACAGTCCGTCCATTTCAGCTCGGGAGTGGTGTCGATCTACTCGTGAATTGTGGATGTTAGAAATTCGAGGCCAGGAAGCTCGTTGCTAGCGCACTTGGTCCCATATAGTACTAAGTTCAATGGCTTTGGCTACTCTGGCTACCCCGCCATCCGCCTCCGTACCCGCACTGACTTGCGCGACACTGTTGCTGCTTTCGAACGCCTCACGCAGAACGAGTAAGATAGCTCCCGAAGCAAAAACTGTTGCAAAGACCCTGGTGCTGAACATCGCGGCTTCAAGAGAACGTTTGATTTCGCCTTCGCGCCCAGGTCCATATGCTCTTGTCTTCTGTCATCAGGGTCTCACGAGTCACGACTCGTGAGGAATCAGGATGCATATGAGGAACGATGAGAAACTGATGTGACTGTGGTGGGCGCCGTGTATTTTTCGTTGGTGTTCCTATTGCACAGTGATGGAGCAGAAGAAAAAATGATTTAGTGCAGCGCTTCCCCCACCGAACTTCTTGCAAACTTCTGCCCAGGGGAAATTCTTAGCACACCTTCCAGAAACGCGAAAAATACTGTTTCAGTCACAAAAAAACATGATTCGACCCAGGTTCGAACTGAGGACCTTCTGTGAACAACCAAATGTTGTTAGACAGATGCGATAACCAACTACGCCATCGAACCGATATCTTTCTTAGGCACATTAGTCAAAAATCACGACTACTGGGAACTCGCTATATTGCCGTCCATGAGCTCGGTGGCGGGATGTTTCGTCTCCACTCGGAGTATGAGTTCAAGGTCCAGTCGGTCGTCAATTCGGATATGGTGTAACGACTAACATTGCCGCCTTTCAAGAGTGCGTGCGCGCGGCAGCTCGGGATTCGATTCCCCGTATCCGAAGTGTACTGTCAGGCGCACAATTGTCATTTTTGCTCTTGGCTGCTTCAGCATTTATCTCCGGTTGATCGAAATAGTATACCTACATATAATGCGCGAAGAACGATCCGGGCTCGAAATTGCTTGTACACTTTATCAGTGGCGCCGAAGCACATAAACACGGATCCATAAACGGGTCGACAGGACGTTATGGCCCAAAATGATGCTCGAATCAATCACTGGATAATCGTCTAAGGCCATCTCAATGAAACGCGATAACCATAAGGAACGTACCGGGGAGCACGAATGCTCTGCCTCCGTCTAACCCCCAGTACGTCGCCTGCTTACTGCAACCCGCATCATCTCCTCCTCCGAGAGCTCCACCCTCCTCACATCCACCTCCTCCGCTCCGTTTGCCAGTCGCCACGCCCTCAGCATGCGCTTATATCCCTCGTATCCCTCTGCCTCCGCATTGCTGCCTATGTCGTCCTCTTCTCCCTCGGCACACATCTGCATCAGGTAGGATATACACATCAAATGCCGGAGCACGCGCCCATACACATGTTGGCTCTCCAGCCCCTCCTCTTGCACCAGCGCCAGCAGCTCCAAAGTGTCAGCAAGGAGTTCGGGCAAGGGGGGCGCGGCGCGAGCCCATGCGACGAGGTCGGCGAGGCGGCCACGGGACTGTTGGAGGCGCAGACGTCTTTTGTCGGAGGAGGCGGGGCTGAGGCACGAAGGGCACGCGCAATGGAATTTGTAGACAGCGAGAAGCGCGGCGCGGCGTTCAGAAGACGGGAGGAAGGGGTCGCGGTAGTACGTGGTGACCTCGGTGCCTGCGGGGATGGCGCGGCAGGCGGAGATGTACATTGCGGAGGAGGAGGCGCGCCAGAGGCGGATGGTGTTGGGACTGCAACTACAAGCATGGATTGTGGATTGTGGTGATAGTGGTAGTGAGGGAATCGAAGCGCACCTGTGGTTTATCCGCGAGATGTCGTTGAAGACGGCTACGCAGGGCGGGTCGTCGTCGGAGTCTGCGCACGTGTGGGAGTTCATATGAGCTCGTTTCGTGCCAACAGTGGAGACGGCGGGGGTGGGTCACCAGCGTGGTCAGACTCCTGCACGTCGTACGCGTTCGTGTTGAAGATGCCGACGAGCGGGGGGCACTCACTCTTGGGATGCGCATTATCCAGCTTCATGTACGCCTCCTTCTTCCCATCCTCAAGCTTATCAAACGCGCCATGCAACTGCCTTAGCCTGCGTAAATCAGTTGCAAGATCTCGAGATGACAGTGCACACACGAGGTCGCTTGGAATCGTGGGTCCCTCAGGTCGGAAGAGAAGCAAGGGGGACTCGACGACGATGAGATCCCCGAGCACGAGATCAATGGCTGCTACCACCCCTAGGCCCTTAGAGGGGATTTCTTGGATACGATAGACTTTGGGGGAGTGTGAGTCTGAATCCGATTCGACGGCGTCGCCCCGGATGTCTTCGTCGTCAAATTCATCCACTTGAGGCATGAAAGTTGTGCATGAGGATCATCAGGCTGGGTGAGCGGCGGAGTACAAACACCATGATCACGACTACTAGCGCCCGCCGAAATGGTATCAACTTCGTGACAATGTTCTGGGATATTAGACGGTCGTAAAATATTACATCCAAGATTTCGCTTTGTGATACCGCCCTTCTCTTTGCTCGATGAACTCAATACTCGACATTCGTTAGTATCGTCCCCAACTTATGAAAACGAATGGCGTTGATGCTGAGATGACTTTGGAGATGACGTGCCACGGCGCAGTCGTTGAGCAGCGCAAGGGGTGAGATGGGGGAGACATACATGACATTTCTCCAGCCGAAAATTCCGACCTTTTGGAACCGACGTACCGTCTACATACGGTAGATAATCGTTGGTGACGGAATTGCGCAATAAGAGGGCGGGCTGAGCCAGAGTAGATCGGAGGGGCAATGGCGGGTGGCAGTACGTGTATGTAGAGTGCCGCTCGCTAATGGTGAGCCCGCCTTGCGAAGTATTGAGCTCGCCATGAAGCCAGAGTAAAATCACCCCGCTGCCAGGAGCGTATTTCATGGGGGATACAGAAGAGAGGGAGCAAACGCGTTGAGTCTTTGGACGACAGATGGATGTCAGGTGGCGGGCGGGTGAAGGTACATGCGTGTTTGGTCAGCCAGTACGGAGAGTGTCGCTCGCAAACGGGTAACCCGCCCTAAGAGATATCGAGCCCGCCCTGAAGCCAGAGCAAACTTTCTCCTCCGCCAGGACGATATTTCATGGGGGATATAGACGGGAGGGTGTAGACAAGTCGGGCATCGACCGCGACTGCAACGCGCCCACGTGAGGTGGCTGGGCAGACTTTCTGAATTGTTGAATGCCTATAGGTTAATAATAGAACGCGGCGGGTAGGTATATAACCCCCCCGTTCCGCTTTCTCAACTCCCCATTCCTTCCTTCCTTTCTTCCCACTTCCATCTCCTCCTGGCCCCCAGCGTCGCCTCATCAATCCATTGCTAGATCCCTCCGAAGGAAGACCACGATACCAGAGACTGATCTGACCTCTCGCCCCGTTCGCCGTCCCAGACAGCCCTTTCGTCGTCACGTCGTCCTTGACTCCCGACCAATCCGCCAGGTGGTGAGACTGGCCCTTGAGCGGTGCTCGAGTGCTCTGGGCGTTCGTGTCCGCCTACGGCCTATGGCGTGAGCGGCGCCCAGGGTATAATGACAGCATGCCGTGCTCTCGCGCTTGGTTGGTCTCTATTGAAATCTGGTAGCGGCCGGTTCTCGTCTCGTGAAGGCGTGGCGATGGTGGAGGGCCCGACTAGGTACCATAGGCGGAAACGTCTGGGGCAGTAAGAACCACAGGTGCAAGTCAACAGTACTGGTACGCGAATCGGTTCTTCGTGGGATCTCGTCAGGATGGAACCCCCGTCTCTGCTTGATCCGACCCAAAATGCAAGCCAGTAACGACCGCAGGCATGCGAGAGCTGGTGCGGGTTTGGTTGGCGAGGGCGAGACGACACCATCTGGGACGAGCTTCTACGCGTTTGGGTCGTGAGTTCAAGAAGCGAGTCCGACATTCGCCGCTCACCTTCTCCCCCTGGGCGAGTCGCCGGTATCGTTGGAGTGAGGACTATGCCTTGTCGAGAGTCGGCAGAAAGGGGAGCGTTGCTCCCCGGTGAGTACTTCTTTTTCTTCACATGAACATGGTACTGATGCCTTCCTTTTTCGGTATCCTACGCGGAGTTGCCTTTGGTTTGTCGTATTGTAGTCTTGTAGTATTATCAATGAAATCGTTTGTTTTCTAATCGAACTCTGCGAGATGATCGTCATTTTCCCCTTCTGAGCGAAGCTCTGACAAGGCAGCGAAGCACGGACTCACCATTCGACAATCAGCGACAAACTCCAGTTACAAGTTCAGGTCATAGAACTTGGAGTTTACCAGCGCTTATATATCAACAACGCTCGCTTTGCCAACTAATCGACATCCGTTGAGTTCACTTGCTTTATAATGTTCAGGGTGATGGTCTTTAGGCATCCATCTGAGCAGAGGCGTTCAAGGAATTGAGAAAACACTTCGTACTCGGATACGTGGGGATAAAGTTCCATCGTGTCGGAGAGCGTTGCGAGCTCACAGTCGTTCATAACATTGATCATAAGCACCCGAATAAGGTTGGAAGAATGAAAGCGGTTGAAGCAATCCTTGACCCAGATTAAAGAGACTGAGGTACGAGTTGCCACCTGCCAGTGCAATCGTGACTACGGCTGGTTGTATAGATGGATCAAGGACAGAGATATTGCCGCCGGATTCGGCTGTGTGGACAAGCAGAGTAAGCTAACAAAACATCCAACACGAATTTCGAGAAGGCCATACCATCCAGCATAAGCTCAGAAAAGCTGAGAGGAACCCACGGTGGCATTTCCCAATCCTCATCTCGAGTCCATCCGGCGATAAAGTACTTGAGGTTGGGACACTCGATGAAGCCGTTGAATCTCAGCATCGGGTGGCATATATCTGTCAACTCCAGGGTTCGGAGGGCTTCCAAACGAAAGGTTGATGGTCTTTTCATTGGGCGTCGTTATCATCTATTGTAACGATGCCAACAAGAGATAGTTCTTCGAGTGTGGGTGGGAGTATGCTGAGGAGATCGGAAGCGTCCCTAGCAAACACGAAATTACATGGGACGAGCTTGCGAAGGCAAGGGCAGGCAAGCATGGTCACGATCCCCGTGGCAAGTGGTGCCGGTACCGTCGACAGGTCCAAATCCCCTTCAGATATAATGTTTAATTGCCTCAGGTTCCTTAACCGACAGAAACACTCCGGGAACCAGTCCGCAGCGATGCTGCTGTCCTTATTCCGCCAGAGGTGAAGTTTTCGGATGTATTCGCTGAGGTGGGGAGCTTCGAAGTGGACGAAGGACAGCCGGGCGCTGGGGTTCTTAGTAGATACAGACTCTGCCAAACATGTGCCGCTGACAGATTGTGCCCCATGCGCGAGACACCAGAGAAGTGGTAGTAGGAGTGAAATCGCCTCACGTTCGGAAGCTGGCACACATTATACGTATTCCGGCGGATCATCATCATCCTCGGGCGCGATAGTAGCGATAATCTCAAATACGAGTTCGACGGGGGTTTGTTTCGGGTGGTAGCAGGAGCTGCGAGAACTTTTCGTTGCGAGCATTTTGAGAGAAAGAAAACGATAAAGCAGCCTTGCGTTTTCCTTGATGTCGGCAGGCCCGGCAAGGGATAATTTATAAGTCAGATGCTTCCCCTTTTGGACGACGCGTCTCTCTCAGCTGTACTACGAGCTCCTCCTCGTTGCGCGAATGGAGGCGCCTTCTGTCGGCAACGCCTCGCGTTACGCCCACCGCGGCGGGTACTCCCCTCCGCGTTTATCGTCCCTAATAGAGCATCTTTTGAACGCTCATGTGCCCTTCTAATTTGAAATCTACCCCACGGCAGTACTGAATTCCACGGATTCTCACCTATCTGCCTCCCATGACCCCAGCTCAGCATCAGCTCCCACACGCGGCTATGTGCCCATATCCCTGGACGCACTCGCAGAGCCCTGGCTTCGCTTAAGACCATCAAGATGAGAACAAAGAAAATGAGCCTCCAGCTCACTCCCCCTCTTGTCGCCATCGCTCTCATGTGGCAATTGCCTTGCGAATAAGCGCAGTTTCGCCAACTTCTTAAGCGGTGTGTATAGTTCAATCAACAAATCCTTGCCAAATCCTGGTCAAATCCCCCTGCCTTTGATGACAGGTAGGTTCGCTCTCATAGGCCGTAGATAAGGTTTACCGAGATATGTCTCAAGCGCACCATGTCCACTATTGACGGCCGGAACCGGCGGGTCATGGAGCGATTCAAAATCGACACGAATCATCGAATCGCCTCCGGGGTCGCTTCGACAATCCGCCAAATAAGGCGGTTCATGACGGTTCAACGGGTGAAGCCACCCTTGAATCACCCAGTGGATCGTCCCAAACTACCTACTTTGACCAATGCCGATGATACCGCTGGCTTCCCCATTGAGTTAACCCGCAAAATCATTGCCTTGCTCGACGATCGCCCGCTCGACGAGATTTACTACTGTGGAGAATGCCGTCGCGTACCTACTGGTCTCGTCGCTTGCTCCCTTGTGTGCTTCTCCTGGAACGACATATGCCGACCACACATCTTCCGCTCAGTCACCCTGGACTACAGCCGAGACTCAGACATCTCTAGGTTCTCGTTCCTCTACTTGACAGCTCCCCATCTCTGCACATATATCCGCAACCTTGAGCTACGCTTGCCTGAAAATCCCGGTGCCGTGTCAAGATGGGTTCAAGGTTGCCTCCCTCAATTCACAAATTTGCACGAGCTGCGCTTGGACGGCAACTTTCCCGTCTGGTGCTTTCCAAACAGCGGTACCCTATCCATGTATATCTCACATATCATGTCCTTGCTTCCGAAGGCCAGCGCTTCGCATATCAAGCGACTTGATCTGCGTTGTTGGAGTGCAGCTGCGGAGGATCTACTTCCTCTCCTCTTCGCTTGCGGAGCTACTCTTGAGGATTTATCGATGGAAATCGACTTCCGCCCAGAATCATCCTTACACCAAGAAAATTCCGAATCCACGTCGGAGATTCCTTCCCTTATCTATATGAACGCTCTCCATAGTCTGAAAGTCCATGAGCGCTACGCCGCTCGACTCTCTCTAAACAACGTTATCGAGTGTCCGAACTTGCAAACATTGAGAATTGAACATTATACCGACGAGTTTTGGGATATCCCCCCGTGGGTTCCTGTTGGTTTGCCCAACCTTATTCTCAACGGTGCATCTTCAATTTTCTACCTTTTTTTAGCCGTTCGTTTACTTTCTCCTCTTCCCTTTCTGCAGTAGATCCAGATGCCATACTTCCCGACTTAGGCACGACCATACGCCCTTCTCACCTAACAATCAATATGCATAAACCGGATGACGCGTCGTATTCGAGAATCGTGACATGGACAGCAGCTTGCGCTAATCGGCTTCCCCATCCGAAGCACCTTCAACAACTCACCGTCGCAATCATGGACGCTCAGTACTGGGACGCACCGATTTACCCCGATCTGGCCGACTACGAAGGACTATATCGCGCCGTACAATCGATCCATGCACAAGGGAGTCTTAAACACGTCGACCTCAGTGTCATCGCCCATAAGGATGCCGTTTGGACGTCAAAACTTGGCAAGCTGTTTGGCCCGATATTGAGAGATTTGGAGGAGATACCATCTGCTCTTAATGCGATCGAGAACAGGGAGGTACAGGTACGAATGCGGCTTGTGTAGGCTCTTCGTGGATGCGACAGGCATTTTGTGTTGACTTGAGTATGTATACCCCAGCCTGGAATATTTTGGTTTTGGTTTTGCTCTTATGACAGCTGGAACGGCCGCTGTGCCTTGCTGATCATCCTAGACCATCGGGGTTCGAAAATTTGAACGATAAATGGATCCCCCTAAGGCCCCTTCCCCTTGTTAACGTATATCCACCATGGGTCGCCTCCCTCCAGAACTTGTATTGCTTGTTTTCAATGCATTGGATAGCGACAGGAGTACGCTTGAGAGCTGCTCGCTGGTATGCAGTGCATGGCGCATGTTCTCCCTCCCCTTCCTATATCGCAGGCTCTCCATCAACACCCGCCATCGACTGCTCGCATGCATGACATTCATGCACAACACACCACATATCCACCCCCACGTCCGAGTTTTAAGGTCGCACTACGATGTCCCAGAAGCCGCAGATCCTGAAGACAACGCAATCGAAATCGACGATGCCGATATCAAAACATTCATTCACGGCTTCACCTACCTCGACACTATATCTTGCAGCGCATACCCAATCTTTGATATCCCCGATGTACTACCAGGCTCCTCAGTCACGACTCTCCACATCGGAGACTATTCTCCTCAACCAGAGGAACTGGTACTCTTATTCCAGGCATCCGCTAGCAAAATCCGTGCCTTGACGTTGAACGATGTCAGGATTTATAGCGTACCCCCTTCCGCAGACACATCGCAGATGCCCACAATAACCATGGTTGCACTCGAGCAACTTGCATTGTTAGGCTGTAGGGAAAGGCTTCCGTTCTATGGCAAGGTCCAAATGCCTAAGTTGAAAGTCTTGTGGTGTGCCGGCTGGTACAGCACGATGCGCGAGGATCTTCCAGATTCTTTGGTCACGTTGGTGGTCAGTGATGCCTACGGTACGTCCCCTCGCATACACCCTCAAAAAATAACTCGTGAACTCACGATAGCGTACCAATATGCATAGATCATGAATATCATAGACCATTCAGTGTAGAGAATCTTTCCATCGGCTGGGGCCGCAGGTGGTCGTTATTGGAACAAATATCAGACCTCACTGAGAGACTTGCAATTCCATCCAAGATCCAGCATCTGGAAATTGTATTCCCTGTTGACATCCCCTTCCATCTCCACAACGCTGAGACCATCGCCAAGACCGTTGACAATTTTGAGACATTCATCCTCGACCTTCATAGCAATGGATCACTACGGAGACTCACTTTCACCTTTGAGCCAACATACCACGACGAACCACATGGAGTCGGGTTGATGGACAGGTTCATGAAGCTGAAGCCCCTTGGAATATTGGATGTTCGGGTAAATTCATATTCGATAATGCATCCAAAAATTTGAAACACCTTGTATATCCTCGCAGTCGTCCATGTCTGCCAAGAGTATATAGACATTCGGTTATCAGACGTAGATACTTATACTCGTCATAGTTAGATTCCGACGTGCGTTTCCCGCCCCTCACTATCGGTTCGTTAGACGTGAGATCATCTTGCAGAGTTAACAGGGTTATGGCACTACCCCCTAATGCACACGCTATTTCCACTCAAACAGATTCACGACAGTGCAGTCATTTCTACCTTACTATTTCTCCGGTTTATCTACTACTAAAAGCTTCCTCTTTCCACACAAAAGCCCACAAGCCCACGAGGGTGATAATGAGCAGTGTGAAAAATAGTGAACTGAATAAACACAACTAACCAAGACACATTTTATAATTGAAAAGAAGAGTAGAAGGATTGTCGGACAAGCAAAGAGGGAGATTTACACGAAGGATTAGTTGTAACTGTCCACATGCAAAGCGTTCGGAATAAGGAGATGCGTCACAGCACGGATTGGAGTGAAATATAAGAAGTACCAATCGACCTAAAAGGGAGAAGCCACTCTGAATGTCTGGCGGAGCTGCTCTAAAGCCCGAAGGATCTGGTCCTTTCCTTCTGGTTGGCGAGCCTCTAATGTTGAAGATTTCTGCGCCGAGAAGATGGGGCTATCAACTGGACACACAACACCTTCAGCGGGAAGCATTCCGTTCAAGAAATAGCCGCGAACATACTGCACAGTGCAAGTGGATGGCGCACCCAGGGAGGAATGCTATCGTTGAACCCCATGATTCAGAACACTCGGGTAGTTGTCAAGAATGTGGACCTACCCCAGGCGAATCCTGTGTCAAGACGACGGAGACCGGAAAGCCCTTGGCCATTTTGTGCGCTCTGTATGAAGCAGGATGGGTGAGTATCAGTTACAGGGAAGTAATGTTGGGTGTCCTCACGATGCAACTGGTGTCACTGGGTCTACATGCAGAAAGTGAGTTCGAGGATAAGAAGAGGAGTGACTTCAAGCACACCCGCGGTATTACCAATCCAGAGAATGGGATGGCTAGTGTTACCAACGAAAGGACCCAGTCATCGGATGTAATATAAGAAGTGCATAGCACGACATTACGACTGGTGTAACATGGAAATGTTTCTTCTCCTGCTTTGGCCATGCCCTAGGAACGAAGGAGGTCAGAATAAGAGACACCTAATCAAGTCAGGAGGATTTCGACGTACAAACACCCAATCCTTGAAGTAGCCCAGAGTTCAGCCCATTGCGACTGGCGCAGCAAGTCGCGAAGATAGGTTTCTGATTCCTCAAAAGTATCGCGAACTTCCTTCCCATCCGTGCAACCGATAACATTTCTAGCATCAAGAACGGGGTGTAGTGGAACCTGAGTCCCACAAGCACAATCGAATACCGGCGTTTCGAGAAACTGGTAGAGCATGGTTCCATTGCCACGAGCGAGATCTGCTAGACCTTGGGCGAGGCGGGAAAGTCGGTGTAAGGAGAGTAAAGGCTGAGGGAGACCGCGTTTCTGAGGCGCGAATGATCCACTAATCCATATGATAAGTTGGTCACGACTGGAACAGGTCGTAGGAAAATCGATTGAGTCAGTTCATCGAGCTTGCGAGCGATAGCCTAGGGCGATGTTTCATAGAAGGGACATAAATTAGGGCCACCCTCGAAGCAGCTGTCGAAGAAGCTTTGTAACGATTTATCGGTGTCCAGGAGGTTGTTTGAGTAGAGGGCTGGTATAGCACAAGTGGAGCATACGTAAGAGTGCAGGGAAGATCTCACTAGCGAAGTAGTTTTCGGAGTCCACGACACCTGGGAGTGGATATGTTGAGCTCATGCGGGACATAACATGCCATCAAGAACGAGAAGTTCAATACGATCCTACCAGTAGCTTGCGTATGGGTGAATGATTATTTACTCACTGGGAACAAGGCAGCGAAAGTGGCACCGAGAACCGTGCCATACCTATATCACCGACGAACATTCAACGCCGTAACGTAGCGAAGAGCGCGATCTGGAAACGTACGAGAATCCCCAATAGCGAATCTTGTCTTCACCGTGCGCTTCTACCATCCGGAGCATATCCCTGGCTGTATTTTCCGTGTTGAGATGCACGAATACATGGTCTTGATCCTTCTGCGCAGCAATTTGCCTAGGTATTTGCCCGCAAACACGAACACGGGTCAGACCATCGCTAGTCGCGTTAATGGCATCGTATGGTATGCTACTCCACAGCTGCCTTTGGGATTCGGTGGGAAAGACAAACCCACGAGGCGTAGAAAAGCCAATTCCTAGTGGTAGACCGCCTTGGGTATCACCTCATGTATATAGGCAGGGAGCGACTCTTACCCCTAGGGTCAAATAAAATGATGTCGAACCAGTAACTGGGAAAACATTTCGCCACCGCCCGCGACCATCTCCACGCCACTGGCTCCCGGGCCTCCTGGGTTCAGTAAAATCGGCCCCTTGTACTGCTCTGTACCAGCAAGACGCGAAGGGAATCTGACCATGGCTATGGACGCCGTCGGGCCCTCCGGGTCGAAATATCTCAAAGGAACCTAGCACGATGTTAGCACTGCTATTTCTTGAGGATGTCGGGGCAACTTGCTTGAAATCTTGCACAGTGCAAAGGTTGAGTGTAGCACTCGGTCCATTTCAATTCGGTACTCGTCTCCAGCTATTCCAAAATTGTAGGTCAGTAGGTGCAAGTAGCAGGGCAGCGAAATGGAATAACCTTCTCCCAGATGAGAGCGGCTTGAGAAGCATCCTAAGCAATAGCGGGTAAGACAGAGGCCAACGAGACAAAGCCAATGAAGGCTGTGGTGTGGAACATTGTGGATTAGTGAGGATACAGTGCCCGCACCCTTCGCTTTTTGAACAACGGGGACATCGAGCTCGAAGTCTGTGTGGATTAGCGCATCGTCAAGTCCGCTGCGAGCCCGCAGTGTACTTACCCACGTCAAGATCATCCGTCGTCAAGAAACTGTGGGCCAAACATTGCCGATAGGATAGAAGGTAGGCTGTAGTGTTTTAGAGCGCCTATCGATTGTAACAACATTGCGCATTGCGCACTGCGCAGTGATTCTAAAACGAAGTGTTCAGCGGTACTGTCGATCTAAAGGATGGTGGTTTCTACGTTTTGGGTCAGTTCTCGAGCGAGGGGGATGTGCGCCTTGGCGGGCAGGAAAGGGGAGCAGACTCCCCGGTTAGTACTTCTCCCCTCCTTTTATTCTTCGCTGCAGCTTCGGGGTGTTCCATCAATTCAAAAAATGGAACTGATACAGTTACCCCTGGGACAAATGAGAGCTTTATTTCGTGTTTCGTTTGTCTATAGTGAGCGACGGACCGGAAATTCCGAGCGTACTTGCTCAGCGTCGGCGAGCCACCGATCCTGCAAGTTCAAGTTCCTGCTGACGCCGCATCCTTGTCTCTCACTGACGCCGCCTCTACCACTGAGGCTACGGCCCACGGGGCACTGACTGGGCGTGAACGTCCGCACGATAGACTCCGGGATCTGGTTCAGAAGCAGTCCGATTTGGAGAATGGTCGTAGTCATAACTTATAACCCGATTCTTGGTACACAAAGTACAACGGGCATCGCCGACGTCCCTATGGGCGATTTCCTGAGACGTGACACAAACAACACTGCACGGCAGAGGACCCGCGATGCAGGTCTAATGAATGATGACTTGGAATGGCGTCGTAAATGTCTTGCTAAGGTAAACCGATACTTGAAGGTCCGAGAACATACCCCAATGGAGTACCATGCCCGGCTGGCTAGAAAACTGCCCTTGATCTTGAAGGAAATAAGAGAGTTTGGGATATGTCAAAGAACGGGCTACAGATGATGGCTGGTACGAAGCGAAAAATCAGAATATGACTTGCGAGATCGGCGGTACCTACTTGGCGTACCACTAGTTGGAGAACGAGATGCATCCGGATGAGTTCAGCTGCCGATGATATGCACATACCGGAGTAGAACTTCTGGAAGACTTCGGAATCGGTTCGAAGTTTCGCAGTCGCTGAACGTGCGGTGCCAACTGTTCGCATTGGTTTCCATACTTTGACTCGAATATGTGATATACACATAAACTAGTAGCATACATATGCCGAGGCAGATAGGGAACGTGGGGATGAATCCCACAAAGCCAGGACTTGCTCTGTTGAAAGCAAGTCGAGGGATGGAGTTATGGTTATGAGTTACAAGGGTTTGGGTGTAGTTAATGCTGTGGGTGTCAATATCAATACAACTGTTGAAGCGTCAGATTACATAGCTGTTGAAAGCGTGAGTGCTGTTGAGAGCAGTTCTATGATGCGATGATCCGAAAACACAAATAAATAACAAGCCTAGAGTGTTCGAGGATGATTAGCGTGTACGAAAGGAGACGAATAAAAACAAACCAGTGAGATCATGATGTCTTGTAGTTTTGCGTGCGAATGTTTTTACAGAGGCCGCTGATTAGAGTTTGTACAGTGAATTGAAGGTCGGAAGCTTCGCACATGGCGACTGCAACGGCCACGGTGACTTGCTTAGATGGAGATTCAGAGACTGCGAGTGGAGGTAATAGATTAGTAGTAGAGGTAGATATATGCAACGCCTGCGGGGATACTGAGGCCGGACCGTCCGAATGGGTTGACGAAGATGACGATGACGAAGAAGTTGAATGAGGCGGAGATACAGTGGAAGGTGATAGGCTAGATTCTGGAGAAAGCGAGAGGTCCTGCGGAATACTGAGCGACGACCAGTCGAAAGATTCGGAGTCAACGTCCGATGGGCAAGAAAACTGGTACACTTGAGACTCGCTGGTGCCGTCGAGAATATCTGGAGGGAACAGGGGTAATGTCGGAGAAGAGAATGTCTGAGGGGAGCAAGGCGGCGCAAGCTGCCTTAATAGTTCATCTAAACCTTCTTGCGGATTGAATGAAGGCATAGATAGATCGGTGAAGTCCATGGATGACGGAAATTGTGGTGGAGGTGTGGAACAGATGCTGGGAGAAGATGCGGAGGAAGGCGCAGGGCTAAATGAGCGTTGTGACGAGCTGGAGGATGAGGGGCGAGGTCGGCCTTGCGTGTGAGATCTATGTAAGCGATTCCTTCGCAGGGCACCGAAGTTGGTTCGCGCCAAACAATTATAACTACGCTTCAAGGTCAATGCTAGTAATGTAAATTTACGACCGATCATACCGATTCTTGGCCGCAAGTCCGCTGCGGCCAGGAAAGTGGGTCTCCACTATTTTCTTCCATGATTTCCCTAGTTCGTCGACAGCACGAAGCAGCTGCGCATCCTGGATGGTGTTTAGACGGTATATCATAAACTCCGTATCCTAAATCGGTTACCTCTTCTGACGACCAAGCCGATCGATCAATCTGGGGATTGAGAGTGTCTATCCACCGTTTTGCACATTCTGCGGGGCGATGCTAAGATACGATTATCGCGCCGCACACAGGCAAAGGACTTACGGTCGTTATTTCGAGTCCGCACCATCGCTGCAACCAGAGACCATCTGCGTAACGTGAGGCATCGGCAATCAAGTGCACGGTGTCACTCACTTGTTTCCATGAAGTTCGACAGCCTCGGTGAGGCGCTCGTCTTCTTCTGCAGACCATACCCCTTTGGCTACCACCGATGCCATTTTTGAGAACCATCGCTTCCTGCAATCCTTGTTGGTTCGATTTGGGACATGTTTTGCGATCTGAGACCACTTCGTTGGGGGCTCGCCGTCTCCATCCTCTTCGTGGGATGTCAACAAGAGAGAACATGCAGCTGTCAAATAAGCGAAGTAACTGACCTTGGCGAACAGCGTCTCGCAGCAGCTGATCTTCCTCCTCAGTCCATGCTCGTCGTTCTCTGTTTGCATCCTTGTTCATGTCGAAGCGTAAAAAGTCGTTCCCAAGGATCCCGCCCAAAATTTATGGGGGAGTTTGAGGATATGAGAGTTGATGGAAAGAAGTCGTTGGGAAATCAGTCCATGTTTGCTTGACTGGTTATTACATCAACAATGATTCAAAGTCAGTCGGACTCCGCCCTCCGCCTACTTCCCGACGGTCAATTCGACTTTTGGCGGGGAGGGATGTCGGCCCATGTCGATACCTGGGCGCTTTCCATCTGAGCCAGGCCTATCCATGCTGAAGATCTCGCGAAATTCAGTTTGAAGCACGATGTAGCACGAGTGCTAATCTGGACGCGGTATTAATTGAGGTACCCTACAGTCAAGAGCCGCAACTTGTAAGAGCTGTCCAGGTTCTCTGCACATCATCTAGTATCGCTGACGAAGGATTCACGTCTCATTCAAGTACTTTAAGTTCGTTACAGCCTCGTAACCACGAGGAGTATCACATTACTATATCACTATAGTCCGCCAAACGATCAGAGACACAGATATATCATTGATGACCGTCACAATGCGGGGAGTGCGTATCAATCCTTGTTCGTTGTGGAGGATTCTCCAAGTTGAGAGTTGACAGATTTGCGAGCGGCTGCCAGAGGCTGTCAAATGAAGCCAATCGAGTCAAGTAAATGCGGCAACGTACTCATGTTTCTGGAGGGTCTGCGGATTCTTGCATCATCACCAGCAGCGATGGTGCAGAGTGAGTCTATGACCATTCGGTCTTGGGCATTGGAGTCCTCGAGGGCTTTGGTGGCTTGCGAGCCCGCCGTTGCCTCCTTCAACTGACTTGCCAGCCATTCCAGCCCGTCCTCAATTTCCTTTGGTAGTTTCTTGTCGTCGGAGGCCGTTTTTGGCATCTTGGGTAGTGTAAGGTGAATTGAGTCAAAATGGCAACAAGAAATGCTTACGCTGAACAGAGGGTGTGAGTTGGTTGGGTGATAACGAAGTGGGCAGTGAGTGTTGGTACGAAGCTAAGGAGGAAAAAACACACTAGACGTCTTATATAGTCTGGTATTTAAAGTTCGGAATGTGACAAGAATATGATCGCAAGGCCACAGAAACGGACATCTTTGGCATTGCCATCCAGGTGCAACCCCGCCTTTGGAAAAACTGAGTCTGAGTCAAGCTGATTGTATGTGGATCCTTATCGGTAGGTCGTCAAGTTGCAGCCACAAGTATGGAGAAAGATGTAGGTGAAAGCATGAATATGCACCTGTTGCGGCCCCTGTGCACTACTGAGTGAGAAAAAAGAGAAATATGCCTATCAGGTAGATGCAGCACACTCTTTGAGGCAGAGCTAGATGGTATAACAGCCTGTAGTTGAGTATGCTAATGTATACTCCCTGTGGACGGCCACGACAGTTCTGGTTCATCAACGCCGAACTGCTCGCAAGCCCGCACTCCGGGAAATCAGACCCGCCCTTGCAAAAGCATGAATTCATATCGCCGCCGTAGCCATGTTCATACGCCCGCGCAAGGAGGTGCTCCCGAACGTGTACCACCCCCCCTCCCCACGAGCACCGCGACGCGCCCACGTGAGGTGGCTGGGCAGACTTTCTGTATTGTTGATTGCCTATCGGTCAATAATAGAACGCGGCGGGTAGGTATATAAACCCCCCGTTCCGCTTTCTCATTTCCTCACCTTCCTCTTTCCCTTTCCACTTCTATCTCCTCCTGGCCCCCAACATCGCCTCATCGATCCATTGCTAGATCCCTCCGAAGGAAGACCACGATACCAGAGACTGATCTGACCTCTCGCCCCGTTCGCCGTCCCAGACAGCCTTTTCGTCGTCTCGTCGTCCGTGACTCCCGACCAATCCGCCAGGTGGTGAGACTGGCCCTTGAGCGGTGCTCGAGTGCTCTGGGCGTTCGTGTCCGCCTACGGCCTATGGCGTGAGCGGCGTCCAGGGTATAATGACAGCATGCCGTGCTCTCGCGCTTGGTTGGTCTCTATTGAAATCTGGTAGCGGGCCGGTTCTCGTCTCGTGAAGGCGTGGCGATGGTGGAGGGCCCGACTAGGTACCATAGGCGGCAACGTCTGGGGCGGTAAGAACCACAGGTGCAAGTCAACAGTACTGGTACGCGAATCGGTTCTTCGTGGGATCTCGTCAGGGTGGAACCCCCGTCTCTGCTTGATCCGACCCAAAATGCAAGCCAGTAACGACCGCAGGCATGCGAGAGCTGGTGCGGGTTTGGTTGGCGAGGGCGAGACGACGCCATCTGGGGCGAGCTTCTACGCGTTTGGGTCGTGAGTTCAAGAAGCGAGTCCGACATTCACCGCTCACCTTCTCCCCCTGGGCGAGTCGCCGGCATCGTTGGAGTGAGGATTATGCCTTGTCGAGAGTGGGCAGGAAGGGGAGCGTTGCTCCCCGGTGAGTACTTCTCCTTCCTCGCGTGGACGGGTTACTGATGCCTCCTTTTTTTCGGTACGCTACACCGAGTCGCCTTGGGTTGGTCGTAGTGTTGTTTTCGTGTAATACTTTGATAATGAATGCTTTTGTTTGCACCCGGCCGTGCCTTCGTACTAGGTTATATGTCGGAATAAAGTTTGACTACTGAACATCTCGGATACACCGAGATATGGACGGATAAGTGAAATATGAAAGCTTGAGAGATACGCGCGTTGAAGTACAAGTAAAGGATGTCGGAGAAATTGGACAGGAGGATATATATTCTGGATGTGACGATTCTCCATGTCGAAGTCGTCAAATTTATCTTCAGCCCACCCGACGATGATTCAGGCGGTAGAAATGACCGTCACTAGAAATGAGGAGGCGCACCAAGGAACCTCTTCCAAGTCAGTAGGAAGTCAAAGCTCCAGGCAACACAATGGGTGGCCCCGAAGGTATCAGCGCGCGGATGCAACCTTGATAGCAGCCTTCCTAAGCCGCAAGGCGATACCGTGCTCACCGCGTAGTAGACAAATCGAAAGGTCGTAGATGAGGTGGAGACAGTTGCTTTTGAAACATTCTATTGTGGTACTCATCAGCTCATGAGAAGAATCCGAGGTTGTGCAGTATCATGGTGTAGGGCATGCACGCACTAAACCACTTGCTCCCATAATCATATTGCATAGGGAAATTCCACTATCTTAATTTACTGTCAGCGTTGCATTTGCAAAGCTCTGCTCGCTAGTGCCGACTTTTACGAGGAATTGCCCCGGTTCGACAACCCAGGTGTTGCGGAGCGACCACACGGCCAATTGCGATACTTGGATGTCAATCGAAACAGTCTTAGACTCTCCAGCACTATGGGATGAATAAACTCAGGATGTGAAGGCAAACTTGCAAGGATGCTTACGGTATGTCCACTTTCTGGAAACCAACGAGTTCTTGGTTTGGCGTGACCACCGACGCTACGAGGTCAGTAACGTAAATCTAACAATCGAGTCAGTAACTGGTCGCACAAGGAGCAACATTATGATCATACCTGAACCACCTCCTTTCCAGCTACAGCACCTGTGTTGCTAACAGTAATACTGACGGTGAACTTGCCGTTCTTACTAACGGTCGAAGGCGAGAGTGCTACGTTGGAGCTGTAATCGTGATGTAGAACGTGAGGGAAAGATAGAAAAGATGTGCGTCGACTTACTAGCTAAATGCGGTGTAACTCAAGCCGTGTCCGAAGCTCCACAGAGGCATTGGGCTATCAAGAACGTACTGACGGATGTTTAGAGCGTCCCCTGCCCTATGAAGTAGAGGACAAGCGACATACTTGGTGTCCAAAGTGAAGTGTGCCGTCATCTATAACACTCCCGGGATCCAAGGGCCGACTTCCCTTCAAGTAATTGTAGAACGCTGGTGTTGTCCCGACATCGCGAGGGAAAGACACTGGCAATTTACCTAGAGAACGTTTAATTCCCTGAAGCCCTTTTAGGGGACAAAGACTGACCTGATGGATTAACATCTCCGAAGATGATCTCGGCTAGCGCCAATCCACCCTTCTCCCCGGGGTAGAACTGCTGTATGACTGCATCGGCATCTATATGACCAGCATACATGAACTGCCAAAGATCTTGGAATCAAGATACGCACGAGCTTGAATCCATGGCTCCGCGACAGGTTTACCGCTGACAAATACAACGACAGTAGGTTTTCCTGTTGCTTCCACGGCTTTCACAAGATCCAATTGTGCACCGACTAACGCAAGGTCGTGCACGTCAACGTGCTCACCTGTTGTTGCATTGGTACCCGGCGTCCACAGGAGGGTTTGGTCCAATGACCACGTCCCAACTATAACGATCGCAACATCAGACGATTGTGCTGCATTTACCGCGTCGTCGAACCCAGATTGGTCATTTGACCAAAGTTTTGAGCCCTCGGCATAGTTGATTCGTACTTGGGTGTCTGCGAGAACTCGGCGGAGCCCAGCGAGTGGGCTGACACCGTTAAGAGTGGCATTGAAGAAGACGTAGTCACCGAACTGAGCACGTTTGGCTCAGAAAGAATCGATAAGATTGTGTTTATGACTTACTGAAACCCTATCAGCGTGAGGGCCAATCAGCGCAATGGACCCAATGTTCTTCGATAGCGGTAGTGTGTTTTGACGATTCTCGAGCAGGACAATGGACTCGCGGTCAGATGCAAGAAGGGTTTCTTGCGACTCGGGAGTGCGAAGCAATGAAAGGTAGTCATCGTACGGGTAAGGATCTATGCTTAAAACTCATAAGCAGAGGATTTCAGAGCAGGCGCTCCCACTGACTTTCGAAAAGACCTAGAGAGAATTTGGTGCGAAGCATATACTTCACAGTGGCATCGAGCGCTTTGATGTCAACTTGCCCCGCTCTGATTTGGTCTACGCATATGGAGCACATGCGTTGGATGCTATTTAGTTTTGTGGACAGGGTGATGGATGACTGCGTACCGGGCAACGTCAAGTATGTATACGTTCCACCACCCATTTCCCCAGACAAGCCTTTCTCGAGCGTTGTTTTAGCTGCGCATTCTCTCGTGGAACATGTACCATGAAGGGTGGTTAGAAGGTCGACGGACCCAGCATCGGAGACGACCCAATATTTATAGCCCCACTCTTCCCGGAGCTATGGTAACACGGTTAGAACAGGCTGCTATGAAAATAACATTCCATACAATGTCAATAAGGAGATCTAGCTCGTTCAAATGCGGTCAGGACCAGTACCCCCAGAGGCAAAGGGAACGCTCACGATCATTCGCGATAGAAGGGATACCGTCGTAACTTGAGTATGCCGTCATGATGGTCATACTTTCCATGCACGCTCTTTCAAAAGCCCGTAGGTGTACGGTTCGAAGTTCACGTTCACCGCCAGCCACCGGGGCAAGGTTTCTTGACCAGTGTCAGAGGTATCAGAATGGATGGAAATCACAGAACGTACAAGCCTCCTTGAGGACTCCCGAAAGCAGCAAAGTGTTTGCAAGTCGCAGCCATTCTTGCGACTGCCGTCGTGCTCGTATTACGACGTTTACCGGATTGTAGTCCTTGCACATAAGCTAGGGCCATCTCGCCAGTGAGGTAATGGTCCTCCCCGTAACCTTCCTCGACTCGTCCCCACCGAAGTTCTCTAGCTTGATCCAACACAGGTGCGAAGATATGGTTGATCCCTAGTCCCTCAGCTTCGGTCGAAATAACACTAGATACCTTCTTCATGAGGTCAATGTCAAATGTTGCGGCGAGACCAATGGGCGAAGGGAAGATGGTCCCGTTATTAGTAAAACCGTGTAGACCTGCAGTAGTCGTAAATCAATGAGTAGAGAGACCTATGCCGATCGACCGACCTTCTGACTGTATCAGGGCGGGGATGCCCAGAGTGGTGTTTTCCATTAGATAACGTTGTCCAACATTGACGGCAAAGACGAATTTCTCGTAGGGTACGAGGTAGCCACCCCATATCGAGCCACCTTTTTCGCGCATCATTTCTTCCTAAGATAGTGGTAAATAAGACCGCGGAGATGTAGTTTACGATGGAAGACCGACTAAGCCCGTCTGGTTGAACACCAGAGTATTGTCCAACGGATCATTCATGTTCATCCATCCATTCAGATCGCCTTGAATTCTGGAACAAACATTATATCAGATAGTAAAGGAAGAAACATGTTCAGAACATACAATTGGGCGACCTTTTCCTCGAGCGTCATACGAGGGAGCAAGTCATTCACACGTGCTTCGATTGATGCCCTGGGATTCTTGTACACCGGGCGGGAACCATCTCTATTTTCTTGTCGAGCCTCCAGCGCAAAATGGAGGTCGTCCCGGACACCAAATAAATCAGCCTTGGCCGCGAGCACGCCTAGAGACAGGACTAAACCGGGGACCAAGCCAACCATATCGAGAACGGGGTGAGCGAGAAGAAAATAAAGAAAGAATCAAGCCTCACCGAAGACTTATAAACATTATAGGGTGAAAGTGCGGTGTCAACGTAAGCCTGAACCATGAGAGTTCCCGTGAAAAATTCGCCAGATGAGGAGCCTGCGTAGCAGATGACCAGGCCAGCAGCACATACCGTCCTTGCAGATCGTTAAGCGGACCGTCTGCATTCATCCGAGGATTATCCACAGCCGCTTCCACAGTGGACCGACGGACGGAAAACGTTGTAATCGAGCGATCGAGAAGAAGAGCCATGTCGAGAAAACGTCCACGCAGCCACTGTGCTTCTGATCCAGCAAGAAACCCGGAATAATTACGTACCAACAAAGGCAGCTTCTAAAATATATGGCATAAAAGTTGCGATGAGAACTCCCTCTTCGCGAGCGGTGCATGTGCAGTTGCTAGCACTGGTATAATCTCGGGTGTGCAACAAAAGCGCATATTTGATGCCACGCGGTTCGACATATAAAGCTGCAATAATGCGGCGGTGGATGGAGATATACAGTGTGAGAAACAAAGAGAAGCCGAGCTAATCTCTGTGAGAGTGGGAGTATGACTTGTCAGTCACAGGCGCACACAACCTGTAGCAAGCCTGAGTGCGCGGACAAAGTGGAGTGAAGCGCATAGGTACCGGAGAACAAGAGATTGTTTGAAAGTCAGGCAAGTCATTACCCTTCACGAGGAGTTCGAGTATCGGCTAGCCCTTGGGAAATGATCTGGTGCCTAGCAATTAGAGAGCACTCGGTGAAGTCACAATGCCCAGTGGATAGCGTTTTTATACAGAGAAGGCCGCAGCAAGCTTTCAACCTTCGCATACTGTAGTGACCAAGTAATTTGATCTTAGAGTTCGTTATGAATGACAGGTGGTGTTCTATGCGGATACCCACCCTAATCAACATCGTCAAACTTCGAAGACGCGGGATAAGAGGCAAACCTACGACAGTATTGTACGCCCAAGGTTCCGGTTCTGCACTCATTTCAAAGACAATATCCCCGCCGTGAGCGATTTGTTCATGGAAGATGACGGGCTCCCTAACTGGACCACCGTTGACAGACAACGACTTAACATAGACGTCCGAAGGCGCGCCGCGAGCAGTAATCACCAGCGGCCTCTCTGCGCCTGGCAAATCGATAGTCACTTTCTCGAAGAACGGTCTGTACAAAAAAAGTTTAGTTGAAAAGCAAGTGCTGGGGTAATCGACCTACGAGCCAACGATGTATTCGCCTGAGACCGGGTTGACGGGATAGAATCCAAGGGCGCTAAAAAGCCACCACGCACTCATCTGACCACAGTCCTCGTTCTAACAGGATTGTCAGATTCTAATGTTTCCGTACGACTGATCAAAGAGAACCAACGTACGCCCGCGAGGCCAGTAGGCGAGGTTCCATAGTCAGACTTCGCTATCGACCTCACACGTTCTTGAGTCTTCGATGCAGCACCCGCGAGTGCATAGAGGTACGGGATATGGTGGGAAGGCTGCATGGAATGGTGAGATACTGACCCTAGTTCACAGCGCCATAACATACCTCATTAGTGTGGTCATTGTGACCTCCGTTAAAATGCTCTTCCAAAGATTGGACGAAGCTCGCGTTCCCGCCCCTCTTGGCGATAAGACGAGGAATATCATGGACGACGTCGAACGAATACGCCCACTTGTCGCCTTCAGTCCAGCCTGCATCTTCCCCCGCCCACGATCCATCCGCGTTTCGAGCCTCCATAAATCCGGTAGCTTCGTTGAAGATACTGAAAGGCGCTTCTAGGCTACGGTTGAGGAAGAAAGCGGCTTCGGATGACTTGTTCAAGGCCTTAGCGAGTACGTGGACGGCGTAATCGTCGTCTGGTGATGCAAATTGGCATGTGGTGTGTGCGTAAGGAGCCAGCAGGAGAAGAGACTCACAGGCGTAATCGAGCGTACGTGAGGCGGCCTCAGAATGGATGTCCGAAGCAACCCAACCTTTGGTGTCGTAGACTGAGGAAAGACCCGCTCTGACTTCGTAATCCACATTCTAGCCTTCCGTTGAACATTTGGGACAAGATAAAGGTATCGTGTAGCGCACCTCCTCTCGATCAAAATAGCTAGGGGTAACGGCATAAAGTAGCGTAACGACATCAACGCTATGGGCTCACGATGTTGTAGAATCATTCACGGGAGGGATAGTTGCATCCTTGAGCACGGCTTCCCAGGCAAGATCTAGATTGAAGCCCGTAATACCTTTGACCACGGCCTCTGCAATGAGGGAGTCGGCGTGCGTTCCAACCTAATATTCAGATGAGTACAACACTGACGGAATCAACTATTGG
The DNA here is from genome assembly GCA_029467805.1 of Pleurotus eryngii var. eryngii. Classification (NCBI taxonomy): domain Eukaryota; kingdom Fungi; phylum Basidiomycota; class Agaricomycetes; order Agaricales; family Pleurotaceae; genus Pleurotus; species Pleurotus eryngii. Next base: position 310,131 of record SZVJ01000009.1, on the reverse strand, counting down.
ACTTGCCATGATATTGGTTTCTAAGGCGAAGATTAAGACCAACTTGTAAGATTAAGACGAATGGCGGCGAACCAATAATATTCTTCCACATCGGTAGCCAGCCTCCCTAGTGACTTTGAATCGCACAGTCGATGCACGCCGTTTGGGGTACATACCTCCTTGTAGTCTTGAAGCATACTTGTGATCATCCCTGGTACACGCTCTGGAGCAAACAGGATTAACCACGCCGATTCGGCGCGGAACGTGTCCTTTTGGCAGAGATGTCGGATATGAGTCACAACTTTCGTACTTTGGAGGAAGAGACGCTCACCCATATCGAGTACCCACTGTACGAAACACCCTCGTGGACGGAGTCATCGTAGCCGGAGTAATATTTGCCGTCTTCGCTGGTTTCGTATGGATACTGTAACGTATGATAAAAGCCTGTGTAGAAAATGACCTTCTCGTCTTCTGTCGCACCCTCCAGTTGAATACGGTCCATCTTCTCTGCCCAAGCAGCCCGGGTCGTCATAGCCGTGTCCTCTAAAGCAGTACCATCAGGGATTTCGTTATCAAGGTTGCGCCTAGCCTGCTCGATGGAAATAAAGGACACTCCGACTCGAACGTTGATCGTCGTGTCATTCGGGTCAAATGTAGCGAAGCCTGATACCAGAGGTCCAGCAGCGAAGGAATCTCCACTGGCGGTGCCGTTCTGGATTACTCCCCAAGACAGGAAGGGCCTGTCGAATCTCGCGCAAAAGTAGCCCTTGAACCCGCGAGCCGGAGTCGAGACGGGGTCTATTATGAAGTCTTGTCGCTCGGCGTTTGTGCCAGTGATTTCCTTCGCCTCTGGGTCAATATAGATGGAGCCGAGAGGATATGTTACATTGTTGGGATCAGCAGAGCCCATGACTGACGCGCGGCTAGCTTCCAGAAGAACGTATGGAGCTTGGGTCGACTTGAAAGAGAATCGCAGATAACCTACACGCGAGGCTGGACATCTTCTTGTTAGTGAGAGGGCTCCTTGGAGAATCGTGGCACGTACTCGCGCTTTGTTCCGCGTGGATATTCCCTCCGTCATTGGTCTGCAGACTGGCGCTATAGTAGCTGGCAGTTATCACTTCCGTTGCCTTGTCGAACACCATCCCCCGATCGTGGAAATGACTCTGAACTCGACCTGACCCTGGGACCACCACTACTTGTCCGCTTTCCCCCATCCATATTGCTGGTTGATGTGTGCCTTGGAACCCGTGTATGGTCGTGTCGGTGTGGTTGTACGGAGTCACAGAAACGTAGTTCTGTCGCGTCTGAGCGACCCATCGTGTCATAGCGAAAGGGGGGGCAGTTGATGGTATCATACCACCTGAGCCGTTTGGAGTATCCCCGCCATTTCCTATCAGCCTGGGGAGCGTAAGCAGGATATAGCATACGAGAACCGAGTGTCGTCTCACGGATTAATGTAGTCGACAGAATCGCTTTGAGGCTGCCGAAACGCTGCTGGGGCCTGCTTTGGTGCCCATGCAAAGACAAAAGGCAGCGCGAACGGTGCAAGAACTTCTTTCGCTTTCATCCACGGTGACAGTGGTTACAGAGAGACAGTTACCTCTGGGAGGCAAGTAGCCTTGAGATCATGTGATCTCAGGGGGCCTTCTGCTTTCTTTTGCTCCTCTTAGGATCTCGTTGTCAAGTTCATGGGAGGTTAATGGTTAACAATGAAAAATATGGCAATTCTACTACGAGGGAGGTGAGTCGTTCAAAATTCAATATTGAAGATATCTACCCTCCAGCCCCACCTGATTCTCGGTATCGCCTACTCCCACCTCACTAATTAATCGATGTTTTCTAGATTGAGCCTTCACTGAAGCCAATAACCCATGAGGCCTTTTCGTACATGAACCTCGGTGCTTAAATTTCACTAGGTACCTGAAAAACAATTAGTCTTCAGTTGCCCAGTCTTATTCTCATTGATCGGAAGTACTCACTGCCTAGTCTCCGTCAGGAATGGGCAAAGACTTGGATGCGGTCAAGTTACCAAGCTTAGTAAGGTGGCGAGTAACCTTTGGAGTGAAAAAGCGTGCGGGCATGGACAACTGCGTCAACACGTTTAGACTTGTTAGCATCTCCAATATGTTCTTCTCCAAGTTGTGGTTATTTGAACAATGCCCCAGCTCTGTGTCGGCGTCCGTCCATTGCTCCGCTAGCCTAAGCGTTAACGATTCGAGGTGCGGATTGACGCGAGGTACCATAGAGATGGCTTCGCAAACACATTCCAATGAACATAGAGGATCCAATCGAAGGGTGAGATGTATGAGTTTGCCGCTGCAGAAGATGGGATAGGAATTCGACATAGTATACCATTCGAGGCATTGAAGATTGGGCAATGTATTCTGACAAAACATGTCAGAAGGAAATAGGAGCACTTCGAAGATGTCATCGTCAAGTGCATGCTCATGCTGGGCGACGAGCTTCCGGATGTGCTTAGTGTATACGTCCCACCGATCCCATTCGTTTTCTTCGACTTCACCTCCAAAAGTATACTATCGAGATGATCAGGCTCTTTGCATCATGAACGCATATCAATTTAGTACGACATACGAATTTGACGGGCCCCTCGCGAGATTCTACCTCATCCACCACCGACAGAGGCGATAAGAGTTGTAGGAGGCAAGTGAGATCGGGCACCTCTCGCCATATGATTTCAATGGCCAATTCGAACCACGCTTTGCAAACACGAGCATGTACTGTAGTGGCATGCAGTGTCGAAGCTGAGAAAATGTGACCAAGGAGTTCTGGATTACTCAGGACGCGAGTTGAAGGCAATGCCCTCAGTGAACCAGCCATGGACGGCGACCAAACACTGGGAATGAACGTCAATAAACGTCGGAAGAGGCTGGGAACCTGGAAGAGGCTGGGAACTCGTGGAGTGATTGGAGTCGCCTAAGCGCTCGATATCAATATTTCGGGAGTTGGTACGTGCCAACAACACAAATTCAAAGGAGCCTATCAAAGAGGGGCAAAGTCATCGGCTGACACAAGAGCTTCTCCTTCAGTCCCACCAAGTGCAGGGGTTTCAGTTTTTACTACGGACTTTATCCAGTCGCTAACATCTTTGTCCCTCAGCATGCCGTTCACAACTGATGCAGCTTGGCCTGCTGGCCTGCTCAAGATCTTCGAGATATGTCGCCATGAGCTCCAGTCACTTGAGAACCGTTATTATGGGCCTTACAACAAGCTGCTCACATACTGCTTTCAACTTTGGTTCCGGGTCGTTCGAGTTCTTTATCGCTCCCGGGCTTTCCCAGCAAATTTTCCCCCCGCGAGACCGTTGATTCTGTCGTATCTTTAATCGTCTTCGATATTCAACGTCGCCCAGCACTCATCGCAGAAATTCGAGACGACGCCTGGGCCACCAAAGCTGACCTACGGTTCAAAGCAGATAACCAAATGCGTCAGCAGTACGACTCCATGCTTCACCATTGCCCCTTGCCCCGTTTGTGGGGATCGAGCTTGCTTGGAACGTCTCTTCCGTTTACTGTGGCGATACCACCACTGGCAATGCTGCGCCTGTTTTTGAGGACTGCCCAAGCCGTAGTCGTACCCTTCCTCGCAATTTTCTTGAAGGGGCTGGGCCTGGGATATCGACACTCTTTCTCAAGAAGGGTTCGCAATTGGCGACTGGGCAGGTCCTGCCAATAGGACTAAACACCCATACGATATAAACGTGGGTGTGAAGTGCCGGAGGGTGTTTCTCGTGGCGGACCTATCTCGCCAGATCATGACCTCGGTCCTCCGTTTGATATATTTGGGAACTCTATGCGGGCGCTACAGGAATTGTGCTCGTCGATCCCGAACACGGCCGTGCTGGAACAGTGAAAACTTTGTGATACCATCATTTCCTACGAACTGCGGCCGGTATACAGACACTCACTAAGCACTGAGTACGCCCCCCTTCACATTATTCATCCAGATAAAATTTCGAGACGGGCAAACCCACGAACAAGAGTCTCGAGATTGAATACAACCGACTTGTCTTCGAGATCGGCTGCATTGAAGGATGGTAAGTGAATATGAATTCTCGTAGGGGCGAATGTGCGACGCATTGTGCACCAGCTTCATGCAGGCGCAATGCAGGTGAGCAACTTGCGACGAGTGTCGATGAAGAACAGACAAAAGGAAGGGAAAGTGCGCGCCAGGAGCTATAAGCTATGGCAAATCTCTTAAGCGCAGCCTAGGGCTTTGACAATGTGTGATATGATTTCAGGAGAAAAGCGGTACATCGTTGTATCAGGATCAGTACTGCTACAATGATGATGTAACCGTGGGAAGACCGACGCAGAATCTGTAACCGTGGGAATGCTACGTGTAACGCCAGCAGTTGCGTTATTTCTGTCGCTCAATTCGAACTTGCAGTTCAACTTCCAACTTCCAGCGATGAGGCTGCTGGCATTCTCCTCTGTCCTCTCCCTCCTTTCCGCCGTTCACGCTTCTGAGCCCTCTGGTGGCGACCTTTACCCACCCGGACTCTTGCCATTAATCAACCGCGCAAATGTATTGCTTTCCACTGGGCAGTTCAATGAAGCTGCCAAAGTATATACGGAGGCCATTGGTGAGCTTGACCTCCGGTGCGGTAAATACATATTGAACTGAGTCATGTATGCAGAACAGTCGCCCACGGATTATCTGTTATTCTACAAGCGCGCCACGGCCTACTTCTCCTTGAACCGACACTCGAGCGCTTTAGATGACTTCGAGAAAGTCCTCTCCTTAACATCGAATACGTTCGATAATGCACACTTGATGAAGGCACGCATCCACACCAAGGACGGGCATTTCGCAGATGCTCGCTCGGCTCTGAAATATTACGCGAAGGCCAAAGCTGACTCCACTGCGGACGAGCTGCTTAACGACATAAACTTCGGAGAGCAAGCGGCGAAGAAGACTGCGCAGGCCAAGAAAGCGCAGCTCTGGACTGCGTGTACGGAGAGTGCTACGGAAGCCTTGAGGATCGCGTCTCATTCCATTGAGATCAGGCAGCAGCGTGTAGAGTGCGCTATGGCAGTCGGTGACTTGGAAGGTGCTGTCGGTGATATGACGTGAGTTTCCAGGTCACATCATGCTGTTGCTCTAACTAACCGTTCTCAGGCGGCTCTCTCACCTCGCATCCCCAACGACCGCTTCCCTAATCCGTATATTCCGCCTGTCATATTTCTTCCTACCGCCCTCTCCATCATCCATGTCCACGTTAAAGCAATGCCTACATCTAGATCCTGACTCTAAACCATGCCTAACCGCTCACCGCTTAGTCAAAGCTTTCGATAAAGCCTTCGTTAAGCTAGAACAACTGCTGGCTTCGGAAGACTGGAAAGGTGTCGTGACTCTGCTAACCTCCTCTGGCAAGGCCAACGATCTTGCCAAGCGCTTTGACGATGCCATGCATTCCAATACCGCTCGTGAGCAAACTGCTCGAGCATCCCTCTTCAGCCGTGCCACTTCCCGACCCAACGAAATCGAGCCCTCGTCGGAAGGAAATAGTCAGTGCGCTATGTAAGTCCTATGTCAAAACTCGGCAACGTTCGCAGTGGCGAGACTTGGTGCGAGGAGTTGTTGAAGATGGATGGTGCTGGCGATGATCCCGACGGACTTGTTGGTCGCGGCGAGGCCTTGTTGAAGAAAGAGGAGTACGAGGACGCTGTTCGAGCTTTCGAGAAAGCATTTGAGAGTAGCGGGAGGTCAAATCGTGATGTATGTGCCTCCCATTGCTGCCCATTATGCTTGAGCTGACGTGGTATGTAGATACACGCTCGTTTACAAAGAGCCCAGAAGCTTTTGAAGCAATCCAAGCAGAAGGACTACTACAAGGTACTCGGTATTTCACGGGACGCCGACCAGAAGACTATCAAGAAGGCATTCCGTAAGGCCGCCATGACTGCCCATCCCGACAAAGGAGGGAGCGAGGCCAAGATGGCGACCGTCAATGAAGCGTACGAGGTACTATCAAACCCTGAGTTGAGAGAACGGTTCGACAACGGAGACGATCCAAACGATCCTATGAGTGGCCAAGGCGGTTTCGGCGGACATCCGTTCCACGCCGGTGGAAGTGGACATCCATTCTCTCAGTTCTTCCAACAGCAACACGGCGGGTTCCAAGGTGGTAGCTACCAGTTCCACTTCGGACATTGATGATAGGACACGCTGTGTTGGGCAGGATGTATTATACATATATAATCACCATGTTGTACAGGTCTACGCATACTTTTCTAATGGTACCGGGCACGATCCACCTAGCTAATCGTCCCATCTGTTGAAATATCTGAACATACATTCGGGTAGGAAGGAAGGCTTCTTAGAAATTCCTCACCGTCTTTCAGCCTGTACCCAATCAAACACCTTCGGCGGCCACTCTTCTATCAATTCCCAATTCATGCTGGATTCCCCCTGGTTGCGCTCGACCGTTGTGATGTACTTCTTCAGATACATCAGGTCCGACATCAGCTCCGGGGAACGGTTACGCCGGGAGGAATGTCGGGTCGCGGAGGAAATCACTTGTAAAGTAAGAATGGGGTGGTTCAAGCGCATTCGCTCCTCGGACAGGATGGCAAGTCGGAGAACAGACCGCGATGTGTCTGCGTAGAGGCGAAGTGTTTCTAGGTGAGGGCAGAGGAGTTGAGCAGCAGTTGCAGTTGCAGTTGATGCGGATGCGGACGAGGACGCATCATCGGGGCCTCCCTCAAGGGTGAGGGCTGATATTATCGGCTGAGACGACCGTCGAGAGATGACTAACGTTTTGACAAGGGGGAATTCAGAGAGGAATGTCTTCCACTGTTCTTTTTCAAGTTCTGGGTACGACTGGCACCCGATCCATAATTCTGTCACGGTAGCGAGTGGAAAACGCCCGGGTAGCGGCTAAAAGGACACTGTCCGGAAGGAATTGGCCATCAATTTGGAGCTTAGTAGGGGTCAGAAAGACGTTATACAAGCTGTCTTCGTTCCCCCAGCCTAGCTCCAAGGATCCTAGCTGCCGGTCGGTGTTGTGGGTAATCCGAAGTTGGGTGATGTTGAGGGAGGAGATGAAGGCCGGTGGGAAGGGGCAGATGTCGGTGATCGCGTCGTCTGTGCTGTGGCGAGTTCCCCAGATGAATATGTTCACGGACGAAGGGAGGGTGATGGATTTGAGGAATAAGGAGATATGTTGCGAAGCAGACCAAGAACCCAGGCTGAGTGTTTGCAGGTGGTCAAGGGGTACCTTTGGAGTAACGGCGTTGCCTCCAAAGGTCAAAACAGGTCGTATGATTGATAGGTCCCGGAGGAGAGGGCAAGCGGCTAGATATGACACAAACTGCGATAGCGGAATAGGTAGAGCGGTGTCCTGGTGGCTGAGCGTGAGATGGGTGAGGTTTTGGAATAAATTAGGCGACCAAGAGGTGAAGCCCTGGAAGGCTACCTGTCTCAACTTCGGGGTCTCGCCGTTGAAGAGGGTTGTGAGTGCGGGTGTATTCGGGACCGTGGCGAAGGCGTGATTTCCGACTGAAATAGTGAGAGATTCAAGTATAGGCGCAGGGGATTGCAATAGATCGCTGGAAATTATGGACGCAATTGATACTTCTATGAGATGGAGTTCCTGCACTCGGTCGAGGTGGGGTTTTATGGCTTGCATAAGGGGCAGGTCTCGGCTTAGTGCTTGCTCGACAGCTATCCCGTGCCAAGGACACTGGATGAATACATTCAACGATGCCGCGGACGATCTGGAGATGCACCTATGTATCAGAGCATCGTTTGCATGGAATATAGTAGACCATAGCGCTGGTACTGCGAGCGCTGCCTCTCTCCATCTTCGGCACACGAGGGCAACCTGTTCAAGCGGGTACGTGTTGGTCGCGAAGTCGGCACTGCTATTGAGTTGGGGGAAGTACGATGATGGCGTGGAGAGATCTTGCAGCCGTTGGAATATACTGGCCAAGATTTCTGGTGGTAAACGGTGGACGGGGGATGCCATATTTCGGAACGAGCGAACCATGGAAAGCGCTGTCGACAGCTTCTGCTCCAGGTCTTCGAGCTGAACCGCGACTGTTATTGGGAGCCGCTGTGGACTGTAAAAGCTTGTCCTACTCACCTCCGAGCCGAACTTTTCACTTTCTGTGCTATCATGGAGTTTGCAATTCAGCACACCGTGGTTGCTGGAGGATAATCGACGAGACCTCAGGCATCACTCACAATTGCGACAGCTGCTGTACCAAGTCATCGGTCAAGTCCTTCAAGGAAGCCCCGTGAGCCAACTCCTCTCGCTGACGATTATTAGCCATGAAGAACACCCTGGCGTTGAGTCAGGTTGAGGGTCGTTGAAGCAAACGTGACGGTTTGATGAGGGAGTCTAGCGCGCGCCTCACTGATGGTGGGCGGCGGTGGCGCAGCGAGGCGGGCGCTCCGAAATAGTGATCTTCCTGCCTTCATTGCCCCATGTCTCGGATCTCTGAATTTCACAGTTTCTCAGGATAATTTACCCGACCACTGGTCAGTACTGAAAGATTCCGGATGACTCCCCTTCGCGCTCTGATGACATTTGACGCCGGGGCGCAACGAGGGCGTTGTTCGAGTCAAAGCTCGTAACTGATAAGCTGTACAGCTTCAGTGACATACATAAATAAGCAGGACGAGGCGACAGATCGTACTTACAACAGAATGGCCGACCAAGTGTTGAAGGAGATGGACCAAACGCTAGCAGCGCTGGCGAGAATGTGAGTAGCAGCATCCACAATCGCAGATAACTGCTTGACTGACAAACTGAGATGTAGAATGCCGGGAGAGCTTTCGAAAGAAGAGGTACGCCTTGTCTGTCGTCAAATCCCCGGTCTGACAGACAGCATCTGCAGCACGACAGACTGGAGAAGAAGGCCAATGCTGCTGTATCAACCATTCGATCACTTCGAAATATGTCGTCCCCAGTGCACAAGATCCCCGTCGAGGTTCTAGCGGTCATATTTTCCCATCTCATCGACTATGAGGCCCCCCAGAGCTTTCTCCCTGATATCACCCAATTGAACCCGGTCATCAAAACAGTTTCGCGAGTATGCACGAAATGGCGAGAGGCTGCGCTTAGCTTCCCCAGTCTATGGACAACCATCTCTCAATCCGAAGGTCCGTCAGCCCTGCTAGCGATACAACGCTCCTGTGATGCTCCCTTGAGGGTCTATGCGAGCGCGGCTGTACATCCGCCTTCCGGATGGACGAGTTGGAACCATGGGCCTCCCACGCCGGTGCTGTCTCCCAGCCCTTCGCAAATGTCCGCACGTTTACTTGATGCCCTCATCCCCCATGCGCACCGTATAGAGGAACTCCACATCATGGGCACGGATGAGGACTCGGTCTGCGACAGAGCCCTGATGACCAGACCCCTTCCAAATCTAAAGTCCTTGACCTTATCCTTGAACTCTTCGAGCATTTGGACACCCTTCGGTCAAAGTTGGAATCCCCCGCAGCTATTTGGTGGCGAAACTCCTCGATTGCGACAACTGACTCTACGATGCGCTGCTACTTTTCCTTCGCACGTTTTCGTTGGGCTCACACACCTGTGTTTGAGCGGTCAACCGGAGCGTTTCACTTTGTCCCGTGTGTTAGATATGTTAGAATTGTCACCCCAACTCGAAGAACTCGATATTCTAGCCACTGGCCCGATAGCGGATGACATGACTCACAGCAAGGTCATGATGCCTAGCCTTCGTAGGCTCTGCCTCTCAGAGTGGAATGCGGCCATCTCCATCGCCAGCTTTTTGGACTTCCTTATCATCCTTCAACCTATTGAGTTCTACCTTTGGTTCGCCGTGGTAGATCCGCCTATGGGGCCGCCGTCTCTGGCAAACATCTTTCCGTTGTATAGCTCGCAAGGTGATGGTCTCAAGGAGCTTCGAATCACCATGAGTTCGCGGGACCCTTATCAACCCACGGCCGGTCGTTCTTGGAGAAGCGAGCATCAGTATGGCCTCGTTTCCACGTCGGACACCCTCCAGGTAGATGGAAAGTTCCAACCCTCGGAGTTCATCCTTGAAGCACCTACAATGTTAACTCTTGGAGGGGTGCAAACATTGTGGCTTGGGTCGGCCTATAGGACTGAACCGACTATAACAGAGTGGCGGACATTCTTCTCGTCGTTGTGTTCCCTCGTCACCCTGGTCATCAGCCGCCGGCCTTCTCATGCAGTCATTTCCGCGTTGACTTTACCAAAAGACGATCCAAACGGCGAGCTTCTTTGTCCGCATCTCGAGACGCTGCGTATCTATGGTGATCGCCTCATCTCGGTCCTTCGCCTATCTATCTTCGCAGAGCAAAGAGATCGGCGCGACAGCCGCTTGAAGCTAGTCGAAGTTATATCAGACGGAAAGAATCGACGTGACGGACAAGACGATGGGTATGGTGGATACACTGGGATACCGTACGCTTCTCCATCTCCGTACCCTCCCGCCCCCATCTTAGATGCCAACGGTGATGCCATCCCACCTTGGCCGGAGGCTGTAGTATCAGACCTACTGCATCTGCAAGAGTATGTCGATAAAGTAGAGTATATGAAGGTCGAGACGGATCCTGATTGGGACGTCGTGCCTCAGTGGCCGCCCAGAGCGTTCTTGTGGATGAATCGTTCTTCGAGTTCGTGGGGTTACTAGTAGATTCGGGTTGTACAATATACATGCATAGATATATTTTCTGCCTCACAGTGTACTTTTCTTCTGATGCCGGACGCAGAACTCAACTGAGAGCTGCCTATTGATAAAATTCAGCTAATGTTGAATGCGAAATCGGACGTGCCAGGACGTTACTCCCCCGAAAGGTCCGCTGAACTGAACTGCATCGCAACTCTAACAACTACTTCCCGCCATACGAATGTGTGACATGGAGAACAAACCATATCCAATACTAAGGGGGTCGTCTCGTGCAGATATACGAAGGTTTGGGAGGTTCTCCCGCAGGCTGAAGACCTGCGTTCTGGGAGGTAAATGATAAAGGTGGTCACGTGTCGCTGGCAAATTTCTTCGAACTCCAACACAACGCCTCTCAGATGTATGCTTTCGGCGAGCGCGGAATGGCAACAGGTATAGACCTCGGAGCGCGAACGGCGATCTGTTATTGTTATACAGCTACAAACTAAAAAGGGGAGAGGATAAAGGCTCTTCTTACAACACTATCCAAATTCTTCACTAATCTCGAGTCGTAAAGTAGGTGTTCATTGGGCAATTCATTGACCATGAGTCAACTCGAACATCCAATATACATTACCTAGGGACTTCAGCTTCACAAACCATATCAACCAAACCAACTCCTCGCAATTCATCCTGGTACATCGGCACAAATGTAAAATTGAGCTTCCGCAGTGATCCATGGTTATGAAGGTTGAGGATGAACATTTCGAAACCATCAATGACCTCAATATCGTTCAAATGGAAGGGGATATCATACAATGCCTTAGCACCAGCTACAGTTTGAAAATACTTACAAGTGGCTGGTTCTATGTGGGGGCCTGTATCTTTGTGTGGTACCCCTTCCATTTAAATTTGGATATCGACGATGATTTCGAAACATTCATCCTCGACCTTCATAACCATGGATCACTGCGGAAGCTCACTTTCACACAGAATCCATAAATTTTCCTGGTGTACAGTGACAAATGCAAGCTTGGGGTATTGGACATTCGAGTAGATTCATGACCGATACTGGACCCTCGAAATCGAATTGCCCTGTAGACCCTCACAAACATGCACATGACCAGATGTGGTGCAAAACTTGTATAGTAAACTATTGCTAGACTCCTTAAAAGCGCTAACACTGTGGCAAAGGTATATTTTACATTTTGGGAAGAGTGATGACATCAACCAAGATGTTGCGGCTGCTATACTTGATGGCGATATGTATCCTACTCATCAGAAAGGAGGTGGCTTCACTCAAGGTCCGCTGCGAGATGAGCAAGCACTGAACAATGCTGTGGTGTCCATATCTATGAGCAGAAGGGGAGTACACTGTGGAATACACTGTGGTTTTCCCAGGGCATCTAATCTGTCTCCATTTCCGCCCTTTCTATGTTACAATGCATGATCGGTTCAGGCAACCCATCATTGTTCCAGCGCTGTAGCAGGAATTCCACGTCGAGCACATTCTCTTTCAACAATGGCGCGAAGCTTGTCTCCAGTTTTGCCAGCTCACGCGTCTCGTCCATGTACAACCCAGAATCGCTTGCACCAGAGTCCACATCCATCGAGATGCTCAGGGTGATGCCTTCTAACCTCCCTTGTTCGTAGAGTTTATAGAGGAAGCGAGATAACTCCTCATACTCCAATGGCGTGGGATAAAGTCCCTCGGAGTGATCGTCGACGAAGTGGCTGTTAGTGATGTTGATTGTAAGTGACTGGATAGAGTTGGGGAATGGCAGGTTGTTGATGCAGGTTTTAATCCAGGCGAAGAGTTCGAGGTAAGAGATGTCTCCGGATAGATTGATCGTCAGCACTGATGGACGTATAGCCCCGCCGAAATTAGGAATGTTACATTCAGGTACAGCTAATCCAGCGAATTGAATAAGCTGACTGACAATCAATGTGATACCTTGGTAGAGACATACCATATAGCTCGAGCTCTGATAAACCGTCAGGGATCCACAGTGGTAAAATCCAAGGCTCGTAGTGGTACCATCTGGCAGTCAAGCATTCTAGATTTGGGCAGTCTATGAAGCTCTTGAATTCGAGCATGGGGTGGAATACGTCCAATAGCTCTAGGCTTCGAAGGGCATCGAAACGGACGGTCGATGGTGCCTTCTCTGTGACATGTGTCTCCATGATGTCCTCGAGTTTCAGTTCCTCAAGGGTAGCAGGAAGCATGCTTAGGAGGTCAGATGCGTCGCTGGCAAAGCCCCAACCGTTCAGAACCAGTTTGCAAAGACGCGGGGCGGCCAGCATAGACACGATCCCCGCGGAGAGTGGTGCTGGCGCCATCGACAAGCTTGAGATCCCGTGGTCGAGGTGCAACGCACGTAAGTTCTTCAACCGAGCGAAGAACTCTGAGAACCACGCTAAAGCGGTGCAGGAATCATCATTCCACCAGAGGTGGACTGTGCGAATATATTCGCTGAGATGGGGAGCGTCGAAGTGGAGGAAGGAGAGCCGGGCGGTGGTGTTCTCCGTAGATATGCTGAGGGTGTGGAAGATGTGCGGTCGGCAGATGGTGGTCCATGTGCGAGAGACCAAAGAACTCGCAGCGAGAGTCCAAAATGGATGGTTTTCGTCGTTTTTGGGGTTGCATTCTTGTGTACCGTCCGCGACTATAGCAATGATTTCGGCAATGAGCTCGACAGGAAATTTCTCTGGCTGAGGATAAAGGTGCTTGCGTTCTGTTTCCGTCATTTAGTGAGTGAATGGGTTGAACAAGGATGATAAGCGGCGTGAAAGTTATCGATCGACCGAGTTACCCGAGTGTCCAGTGCCAAGCTTGCTTCAAGTTGAACTATTGGTTGCACAATGCATTACCCTCCCTTACGCCCTCCCTCGGGCCTCACCTGTATAATAGGAATTTCTCGTTCCGTTACTTGCCGTAGAACAGAAGAAGACAGTGAACTCAGGGGTCGAGTACGAGCCCTCGGTCTTACCCACCGACTTCCTAGTACATACTGTACATCGTTAGTGAGCCATTGGATAGGTGCAACAGTAATGAGTATGCTGCAGCGTTTTCGTGAACATCAGTATCTGAGTAAGTAGACATCCCCGATCATCATTGTGGGGAGCTAGGAACTAGCTGTTTACAGGTATAAGCAGGACTGCGGCTCTTTAAAAAGTACTGGCCACGTACATTTGCCTTCCAACTGGGGCGACAGCTGCCAGCATAGTTCGGCAGACGATCACAGTCTCTGTATGCCCCAACGCATGTTAACTACAGTCGACCTAGTCATCCTGAAGTCAAGCTGTTCGCCCACGATGAACCGCACGTCGGCTACATTTGCTGGCAACAGCCCTGCAAACGCAACATTCAATTTCACCAACTCTCGCGCCGAGTCTGGAGCCACATCTTGATCTCCATCGATGGAGATTATGATGGTCAGCGCGAAGTTCTCCAAGACGCCGTCTCTCCAGAGGGGCTGAAGGGTTCGAGACAGCATTTCGTAGTCCGACGTTTCGGGAAGAAAGCCGTCGACGCCCGTGGGGGTGCTGAAGGACTTTACGATGTAGATTTTGAACACCTTAATGCGGTTGGGAAACGGGAGGCGGTCTATACAATCCTTGATCCAAGTAAAGAGACCAGAGAATGGTCCGTAATTACCAAACAGGGAGATCTTTACTACCGATGGTTGTATAGTCTGGCCAAAGTTGGGAAGGGCACACCTGGCACTACCTAAGCCAGCAAAATGAGTCAATCGGAAAACGGTAGTCAATCGGCAAAACATGACATACTGATGAGGGCAAATTCTGATAAACTGGCAGGAATCCAAGGTGGCATATTCCAAGAATTGGTATTGCGGAGCCATTGGAGCTTCAAGTATTGAAGACGGCGGCACTCGATGATATTCTCGGCGCTCAGCATCGGATGAACTGTATCAACCAAAACTAGCTTCCGAAGAGCTGCTAAGTGTGTGGTCGGGGGCGTTTCCATCTCGATAGAGACTGTACTGATGTTCTCAAGTACTAGTTCCTCGAGGGTCGGAGAGAGCATGCCGAGCAGAACATACGCATCCTCTGCAAAGTCCCAGTCACGTAAAGCTAGTTTGCGAAGGCGAGAGGCGGCTAATACGGGCATGCCACCCGCGGCAAATATTCGTCGTTCCGCGAACGGGCCCCACAAAATCGACACCAGGATCAGTTCACGAAAGTTCTTCATCCTGTACAGACACTCTGCGAGCCACCGGCACTCCGAAGCGGGGCGGGGGTCATCATCATTCCACCAGACACAGAGTCTGTGGATGTACTCTGCAAGGTGAGGAGCGTTGAAATGCAGGAAGGAGAGCCGAGCGCTAGTGTTGCTGGAAAACATGAAGACTGTGTGGAATATGTGTCGTCTGCAGACGGCGTTCCATGAGTGAGACACCAGAGAAGCAGCAGCAAGAGTTCGAAAGGCCTCTTGTTCGGCATTTGACATGTACATAACGGGCTGCGGATTCTTGGACTCCTCCGGCGCAACGATGGCAATTATCTCGGATACGAGTTCGACTGGGAGTGGATGCCTTTGTTCTGCCATCGGGATTCAGTGGAGAGGCGGCCTGAGCGTCTGTTTGAGCTGAAAGTTCCTGAAACAGCCTGAAAGCGGGCGCTAATTTCAACGAACTTGAACTCGTTTTCAAGTTTCAACGTTTCAACCTTCTCTTTCACTTTCTCTTCTTCTAGGAATCCGTCCTTGCCAGCGGGCTCGGAAGTCTGGCACCCAACCGCACAAGACGGGGAACGGAATAATCTCTGCTTTACCCCGTGGTAACAGCCCCCGACCCCCGACAGTTGCCAGCGCAGCAGGCAGGGTAGAATCATCTCAAGTTTCGGCTACTTGCTCTTCTTCCTGGCTTCGTCGTCGTCTTTGCTTCTCTTCTTGTGGACATGAACACCGGTGCGCGATACTTTTTGCTGGTTCTTGGGGTGGTGGTGCGTCCATTTCTTATGTATATATACATTATATATCTAATAAAGCCGCCAAAGATATCTCTGCACTATCTCTTGAGCTTTACGCACGAAGAATATGGCCGAATTACTTCAATGTCAAACATCGCATCCCATTTCCAACAATCGACCACGTCATCAGACGATACAGCGTTCTCGGGGGATGAAACACCCATCGTTGTGCCTCCTATGGACCCCAACGATACAGACATCACAGAACTCCTCCATGCCGATCCGCCCAAGGCAAACGCGACCTTTGTCATATTAGCAAGGAATTCGGATATAGATGGCACGGTCAAAAGCATTCGAGACATTGAGGATCGTTTCAACCACAAATACCAATACCCCTACGTCTTCTTGAACGAAGTGGAGTTCAGCGAGGAGTTCAAACGGCGAGGATTCCCTCTTCCGTAAGCATGCATTGGCATTGACGATGATGATGGCGTGCAGGCGTATCTCAAACATTGCGTCCACGCCTGTCGAGTTCGGCGTAATTCCTCACGATCACTGGTTCCAGCCAGACTGGATAGACGAGACGAAAGCAACCGCTGGGCGGGAGAAGATGGTGAAGGATAATATCATCTACGGCGGTGCGCTTTCCTTCCCGTGCTGGCCCTTATGATGCCCTTATATGATATACTGCAGGTAGCGTCTCGTATCGCAACATGTGTCGCTTCAACTCCGGGTTCTTCTACCGCCACGAGCTCCTCCAAAAGTACAGATGGTACTGGCGTATAGAGTATGTTGATCTCTTTTGGTCAACGACCCCTCGCTTTGGCTGTCTTGTCATCGCGCACCCTAACTTGACCCCCTGTGCAGGCCGGACATCCACTTCCATTGCAACATCAACTTCGACCCATTCCTCTACATGGAAAATAACAACAAGACCTACGGTGTGTATAGCCACACCTCTCATGATGTAGTGGCCATGCTCAAACGCGGTGATGATAGGATTCACCATCACCATGTACGAATTTGAGGCTACTATCCCTACACTATGGGGACATGTCAAAGGTGCGCATACGTCCTCCCATACCTCCCCCGCATAGCAGATGGACAAACCATACCTATAGATTTCATCAAGCTACATCCCGAATACCTTGCGAAGGACAACTCGATGGACTACATGTCCGACAACAACGGCGGAACGTACAACCTCTGCCACTTCTGGAGCAATTTCGAGATTGCGGACCTCAACTTCTGGCGCGGCGAGGCGTACCAAGCGTACTTCAACTACCTCGACGCACAGGGCGGGTTCTACTATGAGGTGAGCGTCTTTCCCTTCCTCACCGTAGACTCGTTTGATCGATGGCTTACTGGTACCTCCGATGCACTAGCGATGGGGAGATGCGCCTGTGCATAGTATTGGCGCCGCCCTCTTCGCGAGCAAGGACCAGATTCACTTCTTCGATGAGATAGGATACGAGCATAATCCATACACGCACTGTCCGCGAAAACAAGAAACGTGGGAGGCAGGCCAGTGTGGGTGCAATCCAGCCCAAAGCTTCGGTGTGTTCTACATTTCATCCCTTTTCATTGTTGGTACGTTGTTACTAACGGCGTGCTGACTCGGCTCTTAGACTACAATGGATACTCGTGTATGAAGCAATGGGAGCGGATCCAGTATAAGTGATTCATCCCATGTAGGACTTTCGACGCAGGGCAGCTGGCAGTCTGGCATGACTTCTTCGAGACGGCCCCCGTGGACTAATTGATCTACCTAGACATAGACATTGGTTATCGTAGATTATTCGGATATAGCTCTTCACCAATATGTACAACATCTAGTCAGCATCCCCGCCGGCCGGTGCGCTTTGGTGCTCTACATCTCCACTACTCCCTTCCATAGCGAGCTCTGTATATCCATGCTGATTCTACTTAGAGAATGCCCACTTTTCCCTCCCTGTACTTGTAGGGTACGTCGTTCCGCAGTGGCCCCCCATAGTGTTCACACGGGCAAGGGGTCACTCATAAGTTCGGGTTGAGCGGCATGACTGCAAAGATGTGTGTACGACTTCCGGTACACTTACTTCCCTCTCCAGCTCGTTTTTGGACCCTCCACGTACACTACCTTCGTGCATAGCAAGGAACGTATATATTAAGTGCTGCCGACTGTTATGGGTTACGACAGTGGTGCACTGGGCTGTGGGAAAATGAAATCGTTCGACCTTGAGACTGAGGAAGTTGGTCTTCCTTTGATACGACTCACAACGTAGAACCACCACTTTCTCCAAAGGTCTGCTTCAAGTCCAAGTACGGGCGCAGATTGCAAGTGCTTTGCTAGCTTGATCCGTTTTCCCAGCGTCTAGTATTCCATGCATCCAACACGTGTACCCAGCCATGATATATATACCTGGAGAATTCCTTGCCCAATTTCCTCGAGGCAGTTTCCCAGGTCCCGACTCTCGAATGGCTGTCTGAAACAGTGGAATGCCTACTTCAAATGGGTATGCCCAGTCCCAAACTGGAGCTCTCCAGTCTTCATTCTCGGATCTGGAGGACTTGACCGGTTTTATCATCAAGAAATCGCAGTACTCTGCCAGCTCTGGGGGTTATGCTGATATCTGGGTTGCTAACAGCACGCGTGCGGTGAACGGGAAGCCAGCAGGACAGGTGAGCCTTTCGTCCCCCGCGATTATGAGTTAATCTTAAGAATCGGACTTTAGAAGCTCGCCGTCAAAGTTATACGGTCATTTACTGACAACCAATGTGATTACATGAAGAAGCTAGACAAGGTGATTCTGTCATCATTTCTCAAAGGATACAGGCTGACTCTCAAGCAGCGGTTGCGGCGGGAGGTCGTTATCTGGAAGAGACTCGAGCACAAGAACATCCTTCCTCTACTCGGTATCGTCCGAGGCTTCGGCCCTTATGTTTCGATGGTGTGTCCTTGGATGGCCGAGGGAAGCTTGACACAGTACTTGGGCCTTCGCGGATCCGGCCTGAGCCATCAACGGCGTTTGCAAATCGTGAGTGAGACAAGTCTCGTTCGAACAACGCCAACTGATGACATTCGAGATTCGAGAGGTCGCCTCCGGTTTAGCTTATCGTGCGTTCCTCTCGAATGTGCTGCACGACCACCAATGTTCTAATTCTGCATGCAGTCCATTCAAAGGATGTCATCCACGGAGACCTGTCAGGCGTAAGTACCAGCCCGCCCTTCCTTACGTCTTATTCAGCATTATTTCAGTCCAACATTTTATTAGATGACGAAGAGCGTGTTTGTATCAGCGACTTCGGGCTGGCGACTATAGTGGCTCAGTTTCGTGGTACATCGTTGGATTCGTCGACAGTCAGCGGTGCCATTCGGTGGATGGCCCCCGAGTGTGTGTTCGGCCCTGGCCCGACTACGCCAAGTTCTGATGTCTATTCGTTTGGTAGTATCATGTATCAGGTAATGATTAGCCGTGCCGCATTTGTGAGCGACGCTAATGGTGTGTATTTCAAGGTATTCACTAGCCAAGTTCCATACGTCGGCACCAAGGAAGCGCGCATCATACTCCTGCTAGATGAAGGTCGATATCCTGAACGTCCGTCGTCATCCTGTATCTCTGAGCCCTATTGGGACATCATCAGCAAATGCTGGAATCGAACGCCCTCCAAGCGTCCATCCATGAATCTCACCAGAGCTAGCTTACGTCGACTGCGTAAATCTCCCAGATACTCTACGGACACGCCGACATCATCCTTCCGTTCCCTGGTGGAACATTCACCGCTTTTCGGCTCTCTACCCCCGTTGTCGTCCCCAACGACTTCGCCTGCATCAGCGAGGTTCCTCCAGTTGGCCGAGCACGCTGATGTCTCCCGTTCTTCTCAGATGGTTCTCCGCACGCGAAATAGCAGCTCGCCGACTAGAATTGCGAACACAGGTACGCACCCGCTGCGTATCAGACCTCACTCTCCTCCCTCAAGCCCGAAATCCCGTCATCCTCTCCGCCACTCCACCACCTGGCCTCCGCTGGAGCACCCGAAACCGATTCCCGTCCCCTTCACACCCCAATCTAGTCCCCCCCGCATGATGGCTGTTTTGCCCCTTCGCCAATCCACGTTTGACTATGCCACATGTGTTAGATGTGGGCATACCTTCAAACGGTATGTAGAAGATACCGACGACGGCGACATCATTTTGATTCACCAAAGTACATGTTCTTATCACTCGGGTATGAATTTCTTTGTCCCGAGACATCTATATTGACGTGATATCTGCCAGGCGAGGTGGATTACTCTACTTCCGCTTGGAGCTGTTGCGCTCGAGGTCTTGGTTCGCCTGGTTGCTGCACCTCGCCACAGCACTGTTCGTCGGATTGAATCCGACATCGCTGTCAACTCACCCCCGGTTAATCATTAATCTCCGTCTTCCTTCACGTAGACCGTGACACCATCGCACCCTCCTTGAGTCGAATGTGTCCTTGTGGGACGCCTCCTCGGTGTGCTTGCGATTTCCCTAGTTCTCGAAGCTCGACACCCCCTCCCCCTTGCCCCCCCAAGCTGTCATGATTAAATTAATCAATTATTGTATTACTACCCTTTTGCGCGCACAGATGGAACAATGGGACTTTTAGTTGCTTTGCATTGTTATGTTGCTTGTTTGCATACATAGAGCCAAATTGCTGTCGAGTATGTATATAGGTTGTTGCGTAATCCATGATGATAATTCCTGAGGAGCGTCGTGGCCAACACAAGCCATTTTGGGTATAGTCTGGGTGGTACACTGCCAGAGCGTTGAGTGCCCCGTGGTTCCAAAGCAGATGTGTCCCACGCGCGATGACAGGCGGTTGCACCTGATGCTGTCCATGTGGTCCCATGGCCCATTTCCCTCCGTAGAACCCCTGGGTACTTTGATGTATAACCCATGTGCATATTTCGACCGTAGTGTCCGCTGTTTAATACAACTGTTTCGACCCCTGTACAAATCAGTCAGGGACTGTGCAGGGAGCACACGAGCAGATTCCGCTCACTCACCCAGACCCACTGCATCACCGTTCATGGTGTTCAAGATTAACCCCCAGCGTGTGTCTTTGAGTATCCTTCATAGGAAGCTGTCTGACTCTTTGTCTAGACTGGCAACACCATGCTGACTTGCGCATCAAGCAATGGACTTGCTTGGTTTGCGGGGATCGTTGTTTCCGTCTCCAGCATCATCTTGAAGTTCACGAGCAGTCGGATGGCCATCTCCTTGCCCTGACTCGTTTTCAGGAAGCATCAGCCCTGCACTCTGAACAAGGCAGCGACCATACCACCTCTGTGAACAACGAAGCCTCCCCAATGCTCTCCTACGTTGAGGATGGCCTACGAAATCTGGTATATGCATTAGCCAGAGATACTACAATGCTCAGAGGTGAAGATGCGCTTACGACTGCGCCTCGGGCTAGTGCAACGGTTGCGCCATCAAGTATAATTGACTGGGGCCTGGATTATCAGGAGAATATATTGCTGGACCACCAAGATGAACAACAGGCCATCAGAGAGATTGCGCATGAGCTGTACTCATGTTTAGATGACCCTCCGGACAGCTCTGATGAAGAAGCAGAGGAATGGTCAGATGAAGATGTCCCTATTGATGAAGCACAGGAGCCTGTTGGCAACTGTAAGTTTGAGTTCAGTGGTAGCCTGATGACCACGAAAGGCTTACCAGTATTATCAACGACAGTTGACAATGACAATGACCCAGAGAGTGCAGGTGGCTCGCGCAAACATGCCTGTTGAGCAAACCAAGATGCAGCACCGCATTGGTATCCTTGGGAGGACTGCATCGTGAGTCTTCCTTTAATCAATACATAAGCTTGGCACATTACAATGAAAACCCAGACGTGCACACTTGATATACTGATGCATCTTCCACAATCTGTATTCTCCCATCGCCAGCTTGACCTGTTTCTGTGGCTATTGAAGGTCAACCAGGTGGATGACGTACCTTTGGTTAAAACGATGCAATCCATGAATGCCATGCTTCAAAAGCTTTGTGGTATTGATACAATGCCATATAAGGGTGCATTAAGCCATAAGTATTATGTGAATAATCTATCTCAGATCATTGCACAGGTGAGACAATTGCCATCTGAAGCATGCACTGAGCACAGTACTGAACCAACACAGGAAATGGCAAACCCGAGAGTTCGTCCCCACCTCACTTTTTACCCAGAGGATGCAGGGCAGAGGTTGTCTGAGGCACGTCAAGCTGCAAGGTGGCTTCATGAGGCACCTGACGACCAACTAACACCAATGGCGCACATTGGAAGCAAAGACTTCTATGTTTATGAATCTGCCATGCTTACAGATGGAAGTATCTGTATGCCGTCTCAGTGGTTCTTGCGTGGCGGAACACTATTTGCAAAGTGCTGGTCGCTTCTGCCAATTGATTTAGAACATGGGGGCTCTTGGCGTGTAGTTATGCGTAATGACTTCGAAGTCTCAGAGAGGCAATTTCTCAAGAATTTCCCTGACTTGGAATCGGATTGGCATCACTACAGCCTGTCTACTTTATGTCATATAACTGGTGGGTTCTCAGTCGATTCCTCAGTTAATTGTTGGTTAATTGTTGGTCATTCACCATTATACTACTTTGTTAGATATCTTCGATCCCATCACACAAGCATCTGCCCCATGGACCCTCACTGATCCTACTGTTGGGAACTGCTGGTGACAACTAGCAAAGGGAAGTTGTGTGGTCGTGTTCCCCCTATGGATGTATTGTGATGATACGTCTGGCAATTTATCAAAGAAATGGAATGAGCACAATAGCTTTCTGGTGCTTCCAGCTGGATTACCACAAATGGAAGCACAGAAGGAGTATAACATTCACTTCCTTTCTACATCCAATCTTGCGCCCCCATTAGAGATGCTGGATGGAATTGTAGAGCAATTAGAGTGAGACTTTGTGCTGGCAACTTACATATAGAGTTAATCATCCTACTAGGCAGGCTTGGGTGAACGGGATATGGGCTTGGGATTGTGTTTATGGTGAACCCATTCTTGTGATCCCCATGATTCTTGCTTTGCTAGGTGATAATCCGATGCAAAGTGAGTTCGCTTGTCATATTGGGCTTTGCAGGAAGTACTTCTGCCGAGCATGCTGGGTGAAAGGGTCAGATGCTTTGGATGCCGACATGCCAACCAATGAACAGCAGGGAAACCCAGGTTCAGATGCAGGGGATAGTGGCAGTGAAGTAGCCTCAGATGCAAGTGGTGATCAAACTTCAACAGTACCTGTGCAGAAACGATGCCAGTGGAAGGGTAAATTTAAAGAGTCACTCCAACAGATAGTCGATCGTGTCAGCACATTTATCAAGGTTTGTTCTAATTGTAGACTGATTCAACTTTAAGCTCAAAGCCATGCTTAGATTGGCAAACTGCAGTCGAAGCATGAAACTGTCAACTCGTTGTGGTCACAGTTCACCCAGGCATCGACACCAGGATCAAAGACTCAAGTCAAGGCAATGCAAACAGAGACAGGAATCAAGGACACTTATCAGCTTCATTTTGTAGAGCAGCTGTTTGACTCAGTCAAGGGGAAGCATGGTGAGATGGCAAAGCAAGCAGCTATTAATACTAAGCTTCGAAATTTCCTGCCCAATGTGACAAGTCCTGTGTGGTGTATCAATGGTCAGTTACTCACAGACTTGTATTGTATGGAGAAGCTCATCTGAAACAGGCCTCAATCCCCACCAAGACACACCAGTGGAAATCTTACACGTCATTCTCCTAGGCTTTGTTAAGTACTTGTGGAGAGACCTTGTGCAGAACCAGCTAAAGAACAAGAGCAAGGAGCTTGAACTACTGCAGACTCGCATTTCCTGCTTTGATGTATCTGGCCTTGAAATATCACCCCTTGCCGGAACAACCTTGGTGCAATATTCAGGTTCCTTGACTGGCTGTGACTTCTGCGCCATCACTCAAGTGGCACCCTTCGTTGCATACGACCTTGTATCTGCAGAATATCTGGCAACATGGGTATTTCTTGTTGCGCATGCACCTCCACATGACCATGCTTCCATCAGGACATGAGTCAGAGCGCAGTCCGCAGTAGAACTTCATAGAAGGTTCTTACTAACGACGTGAGTCATACAGACTCATACTGAGTCATATACACTTAGTATTGACTGCGCACCTATTATTAGAATAGGTAGAGTACAGTATATAAGGAGCCTGTATCCAACTGTACTCAATGACAACTGCTCTACTCAGAGAAGTCAGTAAGAGGTTGCATAAGACAACTACGTAGCTACATAGTAGTATTAGCTTTACAAACCAGTGAGTAGGCTTACTAGTCTTTCACTCAGCGCACACTCGTCCTCCCCACTTAGGGTTGATGGACAGATGCTCACTTAACAGGTTATGGGCCCTGGAGATGCCCACTTATGTGTATATGCACTCCTAGTCTAAAAAACTAGCAGTGTTACACACTGTGGTGACTATGTCAGCCATAACCTAACCCTGGCTAAAAGCTAGCCCAGACGATAAGGTTCAAGATAGACTCTTGAACTCCGTCTGGTATGCGCACCTCTGAAAGCCGGTTTGATACCGGACTCAGAATGGTTAAAGCCAATTTGGTGTAAAGTGATTCACCTTGAAGGGTCTCACACACCCCCTATATGCTAGCCAAATGGGGCAAACTTAGGGAAAAGGGGTTTCATTGATTGAGCATCTTTCGATTGCTCTCATGGATTGAAGTTCGGTTCGCTGATGGAGCTTTAATTTCAGGTCTAGCCAACCCGAAACAAACTCAAGTTGCAAAATGTCGAACCAAACCGAAAACCACACCCAATCCCTCAAAGTTCTTACCGGTTCCAACTGGAACACCTGGGAAGGCCCAATGACTGCATTCCTAAAGTCAAAAGGACTTTGGATGTACGTCGACGGAAGCTATATGCTTCCGGTCCCCACCAATCCGACTGCAATTTCAGCCAATGAGATAAAAATAATCCGGGATTGGAAAAAGGAGGACAGAATGGCCTTGGGGTATATTACATTGTATATAGCCTCAAACCTAAACACCCATGTGAGAGACAATTCCAAAGATACATGGGAATCTCTCAAGGCTGCGTACGCCGGCACCAATACTGTTGCAGCATTTGAGTGGTTGAAGCAGATCATGAATTTCAAGATCAGCTCCCACTCCGCACCTAACATGGACATCGCCAAGTTTCAGACTGCACAGTCGAAACTTAAAGAGTTGAGCCAGCCGATATCAGACCAGCTCCTTGCCCTGATCGTACTCGCTGGGCTACCCAAAGAGTACGAAGGTGTAGCTCAAGCCCAGATTAATAAGAAATTAGAAAATCTGGACTTGAACGAGCTCATCGGCTACATCGAAGCCGAGTGGCAACGAAAGCAGCTCCAGAAGCAGCATTCGTCGCACCAGAGCAACACCGCGAACAAACTGTCCGCTGTGAAAGGGAAGGGAAAACCACCCCAATTCCAGCAACAGAAGCAGCAGAAGCATGAAAATGCTGAAGCTGGGCCTTCACGGCAGCCACAGTCGAAAGACAAGCAGCAGCCACCGAAGAGCAAACATGTTCGCAAGGGCACTAAGGGTCAAGGTCAATGACATGCCCATATGGCATTGCCTAACCAACCCGGCGGTGGATTCACCCAGATGCTGAATTTCAGCAGGCTTCCAATTGTGGAGGATCAGAGGCAATTTCCGCCTCTCCCCATGGATCCTGCAAAACACCTGATCGAATGGATCGTGGCACAGCCTGAATACTGGAGTGAAAGAACCGCCGCGGTGAGTTCATCACAACAGAAAGGTCCCCAATTTGAATTCAGAGTTGGGACTCCGCCAAAACAGATGGTCGGACTAAACGGACCTGAATTCACGCCTGACACACGCCCATCCGTCATGATCTCCGGAAGTACAGCGAAAGCTGTTAAACTCGCTGGACTTCACCAGATTCCCAAGCCCAAGTTTTTCAACCAACAGCATAGGGAAGACACCCCACAAAAATACCAAGGCAACTCCAAGCCTGTGTATCGTGGAGGTGATTACGAAACGCACCAGAAGGCGAGACAATTACTCAACCTCATGCCTGGGATTCCCCAGAGTGTGGAACATATCAGAAGGTTGGAGAAGATCGCTGGCAAACTGCCCGATCTGTTGGAACATTCCAATATGGTTGAGAAGTCCACTCCCAATATCGTCGAAATTCCTGACACCTCTTCTGACGGTGAAGATGATGAAGAAATGGAACGAACGCCGAAATGGCAACGGTCCTTAACGCCTTACCCAGAAAAAACTGGATGTGAGCATGGACAGCGATTCCATCTTCGGCGATGATGCAGACGAACCTGGTCACGAACCCAATTTCTTGAACAAAGCGTTCCAAGAAGAGGATGACAGGTACAATCTCCTTAATAAGCTCTTTCCTTATTTGGAAGAAGTTCTAATGAAATGTTTACTACAGCGCATGGTTCTACAAAGACACCGACGCCGACGGGCCATTGACCATGTAAATATTTCAGTAGATACATTAGATTTGTCTCGCGCAATAGATCGCTGTAGACAATTTAATGATTTGTATGCTAAAAAACGTGTACAACTTCTCCAATAAAGAAATCGAAGCTACACCAAATATGGAATGGTGGTTACACGATACAGGTTGTTCACAACACGTATCTGGTGACAAGTCTGACTTTGTCGACTTTGTATCTTTCAAACCGAAAGATTACATTCATGTCAAAACAGCCAGTACACCTGCCTTCATTAGTGGAGTCAGAACGATCATAC
Organism: Pleurotus eryngii var. eryngii; assembly: GCA_029467805.1. Classification (NCBI taxonomy): domain Eukaryota; kingdom Fungi; phylum Basidiomycota; class Agaricomycetes; order Agaricales; family Pleurotaceae; genus Pleurotus; species Pleurotus eryngii. Next base: position 283,821 of record SZVJ01000009.1, on the reverse strand, counting down.
TCAAGTACGAACAACTCCGCAATGACACTAAAGGCAATATCATGTGACTATTTAAAACCATAAGGCTTTATCCGGCATATTACATGCCAGCACTCGGAACCACTCGATTGCTGTCCACTGGTACCCTATTAATGGATTCAGATGTGACACTCGAAGGTAACCATGATGTTATGCAATACATCAATAAAAAATTGCACGATCAGATATTCCTAATGGGATACCACCGTGGTCTTGATGACCAATGCTATTGGACTAGAGCATCTTCCAGTCTCCAGTCCCGAAATGGGTCAAAACTAAATTTGTTTGACTGTGCGCCAGTAGCATTGAACAGTGTTGACTTTGACACTTGGCATCGTCGATTAGGACATCTGTCCAAAGACGTTATACGCCAGTTCAGGAAGCACACAGAGAATTTCCCAGAGTTGAAATTCCCTGATTGTGAGAAACCTTGCGAAGGCTGCGCTAAAGGCAAAATGCCTGCAGACTCGTTTCCACAATCAGAATCTAGAGCCCAGGAATCTTTTGAGAAAATCCATTCGGATCTCAAAGAATTTCCTGTGATATCGTATCATAAATATCGATACTATATCTCGTTCTTAGATGATTTCTCCTCACATGGCTGGATTCACTTACTAAAGCACAAGTCTGATGCTGTAAAAGCAACTCATGACTTTATCGCCATGGTGAAAACCCAATTCGGTACTACCATTAAAACATGGATGTCCGATGCAGGGGGAGAATATAAATCTCAAGAATTCGATGAGCTGCTTAAGAGTCATGGAATTATCACTCGCCAATCAGTTGTGCATCAACCACAACAAAATGGGCACACTGAGCGATTCAATTGCACCATTATGGATAAGGCAGAAGCGATGAGACACCACTCTTGCTTACCCAATTCCTGGTGGGAATTCTCAGTCGAGTATGCGGTACATATTTACAACCGCACATCCATACGGAGATTAAAGTGGAAAACTCCATTTGAAACTCTGTATGAGAAAGCTCCTGATGTAACTCATCTACGAGTTCTCAGATGTGGCGCATATGTGCACCTACCTGATGCAGTTAGAAATAACAAACTTCACCCAAAAGCCAAATTAATGATATTCATTGGCTTTATGGAAGGCATCAAAGGGTACAAATTTATGCGTATCCACAATAATAGTATCTTTCATGGAACTAAAGCAGTTTTCAATGAAGAACTATTACTGAAGTGTCAGAAGGCTAACAAGTCTAAAGACTTCACACACGGTGACCATCACGATAGTGATGACGATCAACCAGACCATGGTATAGGACCAACAGGAAATGGAGGGCCGCCAACCCATCCAGACTCCGATGCTGACGATGACAATGAACATCCTGGACACCGTGATGAGTCACCCCGTGCTCCTTCCCCTGAACAAGACGGTCATGAGGATGATCAACCTCGAGATCGCTCCCCTTCACCTGCGGGACCTCCTATAGATCCGGATAGAATGGACTCCAATCCGAGACCAGGAGATAATGAGGAGTTTAGACATCTACCACAACGCAATCCTCTCAGGTTGAAGAGGAAATACGAAAAACCAGACAATGTCTATAACGATCCAGGAGACCGACATCTTCCATTGGAAATACAAAGAGACATAAACAGGGATAGGACTTGGTATCAACAAGTTGGGGATGATCAACCGGGTAGCTCCCGATTGCCCACTAGTTCGACACGCAGGCGTAACCGACCGCCTTGCACCCAAGAACCTGATGATAGCATCCCTGAAAGGAAGGAATTTCCACCTTCCGATCCTAAAGTCAATAATGACTGGGATATGTCTGGTTCTGATGCGAACTTAATCCGCATTACTCAGGAAGGGGGAGTAAGTCTGATGAATTTCCTGCTTTCAAAAGCGGTTGAAGATTCGGAGACAGAGCTAGGAGCTGCGTCGCACCTGACAACAAACAGTTCAGATCCTAAACCTGATAACATCCGGGAATGGACCTACCACGACATCATGTGATTACTGCCTGATCAACGAAAACCCTGGGTTGATGCTTGCCATGAGGAGCTAAAATCGCTCCATGAGCATCAGGTTTTCAGTCTGGCACGACTCCCAGAGGGTTGAAAGGCAATTAAATGCCGATGGGTATTTGACATTAAGTCAGATGGCTGTAAAAAAGCTAGGCTTGTCGCCAAAGGCTTCTTACAACAAGAGGGAATTGATTTCAATGAAATCTTCTCACCAGTTGTATGCTACGAGACATTCCGCATGCTGCTCGCACTATCTGTGCTTGAGCAATGGCATATAGAAGGCCTAGACGTAAAAACCGCCTTCCTATATGGGAAACTCGAAGAGGAGCTCTATATGGAACAGCCAGAAGGCTTTAGAGTCAAGGGAAAAGAGGACTTCGTTCTCTGCCTATGGCGTGCCCTTTACGGACTCAAACAAGCAGCTCTTTCCTGGTGGAAAGAACTCTCCAAGTCTATGGAAGAGCTTGGATTCAAACGTGCATCCACTGATAGTGGAGTATTCATTTACCATCACAAAAACTTAATTGTTATTGCAATTGTTTATGTGGACAATGCACTATTCTGCGGCTCTAACTGGGAGCTTGTTTTAAAACTAAAAACCGAGTTTATGAAGTGATGGGAATGTCGCGATCTGGGCAAAGCCAAAGAATTCCTTTGAATGCGAATTCTTAGGAAAGGCTCCGGTATCTACATAGATCAGGAGACCTACCTACAAAAAGTTCTGAGAAGATTCAATCTCTCGAACGGCAAAACCGCCCGGACTCCACTTCCCATGGGATACAAACCGCAACCCTACAAGGGAACTGTGGACCCCACACTTCGATCAAAGTTCCAACAGGTCATAGGATCCTTGTTGTACATCATGCTAGGAACTCGTCCAGACATTTCCTATGCAGTGATCAAGTTGTCACAACAGAGCACAAACCCTTCCAAGGATCACCTTGAGAAAGTGTTCTACATCTTGCATTATCTCGCAGGGACCCCCAATTACTCCCTTTGCTTTGAGAACAACCAAGAAGGATTACTTGCGTACACAGATTCGGACTGGTCTAGTCCCAGATCCATGACCGGATACTTTGTTCAATTAGCCAGTGGGATAATTTCTTGGCAATCACATGCTCAGAAAACCACTGCGCTGTCATCCACTGAAGCCGAATATATGGCTCTCTCCGACACCTGTCGTCAGATCATGTGGATAAAGAATCTCTTTCAAGAGATCGGCATAGACATCAGTCATATACCCATATATGTACGCTGATAACCAGGGTGCAATCTTCATTGCCTCAAACCCTGTGTCTGACAGACGAACTAAACATATCGATATCCGCTATCACTACATCTGTGATCGCGTCGAGCTCAAAGACGTTGAACTCTTCTTCGTCAATGGTGCAGAAAATCCTGCAGATATGTTCACCAAAAACCTGGGTTTCCAGAAGTTCAAACTGTTCAGGTCCATGCTGGGAATCAAATTCTTTGATTCCTCACTATCCGCTTCGAAGTTCAGAGGAACGTCTTAGCGAGGGGGAGTGTTGCGCATGCACCTCCACATGACCATGCTTCCATCAGGACATGAGTCAGAGTGCAGTCCGCAGTAGAACTTCATAGAAGGTTCTTACTAATGACATGAGTCATATACACTTAGTATTGACTGCGCACCTATTATTAGAATAGGTAGAGTACAGTATATAAGGAGCCTGTATCCAACTGTACTCAATAACAACTGCTCTACCCAGAGAAGTCAGTAAGAGGTTGCATAAGACAACTACATAGCTACATAGTAGTATTAGCTTTACAAACCAGTGAGTAGGCTTACTAGTCTTTCACTCAGTGCACGCTCGTCCTCCCCGCTTAGGGTTGATGGACAGATGCTCGCTTAACATTTCTCTCAAAGTTAATTCTGCTGGTTTGGCAGCCTGATATCTTTGATGTCAATAGTCATATTGTAAGAAGCACTGTTCTATTTATATGTTCCTAGACTCATTGGCAGCCTGGTTTTACAGGCTCTTCTTAGATCAGAAATTGACTACTTCCTACTCTGTACTATGTGATGGACTGCCCGCTGGTTCAACAAACCAAAATTCCACATTCTCATGCACCTCCCTGACCATATACGATGATTTGGGCCAGCAAGTGTAAGGGCAACCTCAAGATGGCCGACAGTGCGAGCCTAGCAGAGGGAGAATCCAAAGAGAACAAGATAAGGATTCTCCATGCTAGGAGGCGAAGTAACTACTGTAGAAGCATGAGAGAAAGGTGGGAGAACTGTATAGTACACCTGCCACAAGTCTGGAGAATATCACAAGGTATGAGCAGGCACATGTGATAGAAAGGTGGAGGGAATATGCAAGAATCGTGCCGGCAATCCAGGAAAGTGGAAATGGGAAGTAAAGAGGTGTGGGAAGAAGGTATGGGTCACCCGGACGTGCCCTGAAGTGTATACATGCATCTGAAGCGCATCCGGGCATGCGCAAGTGTGGCCGAGTGCAGCCGAGTGCAGCTGAGGTGTGGGAAATGCATCGGATGAGTCGGATATTGCTTGGATGCATCAGATGTGTGGCCGGAGTGCAACCAAGGTGCAAGAAATGCGTCAGATGAGTCGGATGTCACTTGGATGTGTTGGATAACACTTGGATGCATGGTAGAATGGAAAGGGAAGAAGAGGAAAGTAAATAAGAGTCTGGAATGAAAAGAAAGAGAAATAAATGAAGAGGAAGGGAGAGAGACAGGGGAAAAGGAGAAAATAGGAGTGTCCCCTTACAGCAAGTCTATTTGCAACGGAGGCCTTTGAATCTTTCAATGCAATAATCCACATGAAAAGTGTTCACTCTAACTGACATGCACCATTCTGCGATATTGTGTTTGTGTTTGCCTAGGGAAATCAAGTACAACATCTCTTGAGTGGTGGGCTATTCCCTGATGTATCCCTTGTTCCTCCAGAATCCAGCAGCCAATCAGTCACATCAAGTTCTCCAACACGTCCATCTATATTCCCACACAGTGCTCAAGACTGGCACTCCATTGGATCTGGCCCAAAGAATCTAGTAGCAAGTGCAAGCACAGTCACAACCTATCTTGGGCTATCATTGAAGATTACAGATAATTTGGTTGGTACCTGCATTTCAGACAAGCAACCTCCGTGTCCATACTCGTCAACACTCTCCAGCAAGAAGTGCTTCACTGCTGCTCTTCAAGTTGATGTCAAGACCTATAACAGTGTTGTACTTGTTAACGGAGATGCCTGCACCCTTGGTGCTTATGTTATTGCTCATGATGAGGCCTCTATTGGGTCAACATATGTGGGGGTAGTGTAAGGGGACACTCCTATTTTCTCCTTTTCCCCTGTCTCTCTCCCTTCCTCTTCATTTATTTCTCTTTCTTTTCATTCCATGGACTCTTATTTACTTTCCTCTTCTTCCCTTTCCATTCTACCATGCATCTGAGTGTTATCTGACACATCTGAGTGACATCCGACTCATCCGATGCATTTCCCGCACCTCGGCCACACTCCGGCTGCACATCTGATGCATCCGAGCAATATCTGACTCATCCAATGCATTTCCCGTGCCTCGGCTGCACTTCAGCTGCACTCAGCTGCACTTGTGCATGCCCGGATGCACTTTGGATGCATGTATACACTTCGGGGCACGTCCGGTGTCATACCAGAACATGGGTTTGGTATAAAGACATTAGGAACTAGGATGTACCCCTGAACCCCTAGGAGCGAAGCCCCAGGAGATTAGGAGACTAGCCATTGTTCTGTCTTTCCATTGTCGTTCATTCGTCATGGGAATTCGCCATAGAAACCAGTGACAATGGATTTTATTGCCTTCATCCCTCTCATAATTTGCCATGGAAATCAGTAACAATGGATTCCATTGTCCTTCATCACTCTCATTCTTCCACTATACCTATCTATTGTTTCCAATAACAACCATTGTCTGCATAATGGCATATATTGTCTAGGACACTTTACTATTGTTCTACTATTTATTTGTATTTACCTTTCTAGGATACCATTGTTCTTAGAAACAAACAGTGTAGGTATAAAAGGGAGCAGGTCTCTCTGTTTTAAAAAAAAAACAATCTAGTTATCACCCACATTCTAGTGCTTAAGTTTGGCTGTATCTGAAACAAGTAGGATACCAGCATTTCTGTTTGTAGAGACCTGAAAAGTAAGTAAGGTCTATTTCTTTTGCTGAGTCTGCACCAAAACGAGTAGGTGACAGTAACGCACTGACAGCTAAGTCTGCACCGAAAACGAGTAGGTGTCAGTAACACTAATTTGACAGTTTGATTATCCCGAAACGAGTAGGGAACCCCTTTCAAGTCCAGATCTGAAACGAGTAGGACTCTGGCATACTGACTTCAGTTTATTAGCTATCTAGTTCATCCCATAGGTTTATTATATAGACCTATACCACTGTATATACTTGCTACTTAATGTACAAGTAAATTCACCACACCCCTATCAACTTAGGAGTAGTACTGTTGCTTGACATACTATTTCTAATAACTGACCTCACTTCATCTTACCCCTATCAGAGTATTATCTCTATTCCAATCAATCCTGAAATCAATGAACGACCAGGTGCAACTCGACGCAGTAGTCCACGACCATCTGGGCACTAATTCATTAACCTGACTTAGTGTGACACCAGGTGACCCATACCTTCTTCCCACACCTCTTTACTTCCCATTTCCACTTTCCTGGATCGCCGGCATGATTCTTGCATATTCCCTCCACCTTTCTATCACATGTGCCTGCTCATACCTTGTGATATTCTCCAGACTTGTGGCAGGTGTACTATACAGTTCTCCCACCTTTCTCTCATGCTTCTACAGTAGTTACTTCGCCTCCTAGCATGGAGAATCCTTATCTTGTTCTCTTTGGATTCTCCCTCTGCTAGGCTCGCGCTGTCAGCCATCTTGAGGTTGCCCTTACAGCAGAACAAGATCTCCCATCCTGGCACCAGAGCCCTACGGAAAATGTCCCATGCCCCTCTGGACTCGCTTCCGATGTCTTTCTGGTTTTGCAGACATTCCAGACACTTTCCTGCTACTCCCACCCACCTCTGACAACGCAAGCGAAGCACCTCCACTCTCTCCTGCCGACTCTGACATGACAGGCACATCTACACAGATCCTGCCATCTGAGCAGCCAGTAACAGACTCCGAGACGTTGCAGACCTTGTGGGCTCAGACATATGAACACCAAAATCAAATCAGCACTATCCATGACACACTCGCCTGCATCAAACAACTCCTCATAACACCCCATCCCTCTACTCCCAAAACGACTCTGGATTTCGGCCTGCAGGGCACCGCAGCCTCTCAGCACGCCCTGGGTCGATCCAACACCACCCCACATTCCCGATTGAAGCCTGCATCTCCCCCGATCTTCGACAGAAACTGCAAAGATGGTCATGTGTTCTACAATGCGTGCTCCATCTACTTTCAGCTCTGCCTGGATCACTTTCCCATGGAGCAAGCTAAAATCCTCTGGTGTCTCTCCTTCTTCCAGAAGGATCAAGCTAAAGAGTATGCGGACATGGTGCTTCAGAGCAAGAAGGATCCGTACTTCGAGTCCTGGGCCACCTTTGCAACCGAATTCCAGACATGCTTCCTTCCAGATCGGGAATGTGAAGCCACCATGCTCAAGCTAGAGACCACCCGATACCACCAAGGCCGTCGGACTTTCCAGGAGTACCTCGACGAGTTCCAGGACCTCATAGACCAATCTGGATACACTGAAGGCTCCAACATCACAATGAAGTTCTGTTGCAGGTTGGACTCTATCATCCAGAGCCAAGTCGCTGAGTCTGCAGACTGTCCTGGTGAGGATGATTTCGAAGAATGGTACAAGGCAGCGCAATGGGTTGCTGACAACCGTGCTGCCAATCACTCCTTTCACTTCGGTGTCAACTTTGGCACATCTGGTTCGCTCAGCCGACCATCTGTCACTTCCGGATCCACTTGGCTGCCTGTGGGTATACTTCCTGTGCCTCGGGCTCACTTCCTGCCTTCGCAACCCTGCTTCCAGCCTCTGCCTCCACCAAAGGCTCTCTCACCTGGTGTCCCTATGGATGTCAATCATACCCGCTCCTGGCCCACCACTTCGCAGCTCTGTTACCGATGCAGCAAGCCTGGACACATGTCCCATGAGTGCCCACTCCGGTTTGACGTCTGGTTCATGATGGCTGAAGAGTGGACATTTGCTATCAAAGATCTCTTGACTGCGGCCGATGTCGTAGAAAGTGCTGGGGCTTCGGAAGGAATAGACGCAGAGGAAACAGCCACAGCTGAGGAATCGGACACAGCAGATTTTACCCAGACCAACGAGTGACCTGTGTGGCCTTGTTGGTAAACAACCAATTTGCTTGTCTTAGTGTAGACACAATACACGATGATGAACCCGAACCACCTGATGATTCATCCGACGCTAAGACACCTGACCCAGTTACAATCCACACAATCCGAAGGTTTCGCCCACAGTGGGAACAGCGGCTACCCAGTAGCTATAAGATTTCCACTCTGCCTGGCAGGCCTTCGCTAGATATATCCGTTGAAGTGCTGAGCACAGATACACAACACCGATACACTCTGCAAGCCCTGGTGGACTGTGGAGCCACTGGAGTTTTTCATGCATCCATGCTTTGCCAACACTCATGGTTTCACCCAATGTAAGCTGTCCACTCCAATTCTGGTCTTCAATGTCGACAGATCACCAAACGAGAACAGATCCATCTCCGAAGTTGTAGACCTTGTACTCCGGTTCAAGGATCACACTGAGCGGATGCTTTTCACAGTCACTAACATTGGCCAACAGGACGTCATCCTCGGATACACCTGGCTTCAGAAGCACAACCCGGAAATTGACTGGCAAACCAAAGAGGTCACCATGTGTCGCTGCCCATCTGGATGTGACACCTGTCACAAGGAGTTCTGCCATGACAAGCTGGCCCGACGCAAAGAGTCTGTGCGACTCTGGGAGTGTCGTACAGGCCTGATGCTGACAGTTGAGGAACTCCACTCAGATGATCACCCGCAACTTCTGGAGTGCAACGAAGATGATGAGGACGACACTTCAGCCAATGAGGATCTTGAGGAAGGTGACCGCATCTTTGCAGCCATCCCTCTGCCGTCTCCGGAGTATCTTTGCAGTCTTCAGGAAGGACACATCCGAGCTTCAGAAACAGTCTCACAGCATCTCACATTGGCTTTCCAGCGCAACAAACCCCACGATCCTCAGAACAGTGCAGTCCCAGATTTCCTTCACGAGTTTGAGGATGTCTTTGCCAAGGAGTCCTTTGATGAACTGCCCATGCTGCGTCTGTGGGACCATGCCATTGAACTGCTGAGTGGAGCCAAACCAACTTCTACCAAGTGTTATCTGCTGTCCCCCACAGAGCAGAAACAGCTTGTCGAGTTTTTGGAAGAGAACCTCCAGACTGGCCAAATCCGCCTGAGCAAGTCACCCATGGCCACCCCAGTGCTCTTTGTCAAGAAGAAGGATGGATCACTCTGCTTGGTTCAGGACTACTGGAAGCTCAACAACATGACAGTAAAAAATCGGTATCTGCTTCCGCTCATCTCAGACTTGGTGAACAAGCTGTGAAATGCTCGCTACTTCTCCAAGCTCGATGTCCGATGGTGTTTCAACAATGTCTGGATTAAGGAGGGTGACGAGTGGAAGGCTGCATTTTGGACGACCTGAGGACTCTTCGAACCCTTGGTGGTGTTCTTCAGACTGACAAATAGCCCTTCTACTTTCCAGACCATGATGAATGACCTATTTCAGAAGCTCATTACGGAAGGTGTGGTTATTATCTATTTGGACGACATCCTGATCTACACCAAGACACACGAGGAGCACTGCCGGGTCCTCAAGTGAGTTTTAGAGATCCTCCAAAAGAACAAGCTCTTCCTTCGAGCAGACAAGTGCGATTTCGAGCAGACAAAGGTGGAATATCTCGGAATTGTCATTTCCGAGGGTAAGACCGAGATGGACCCTGTGAAGGTATCTGGTGTTGCAGACTGGCCAATGCCTCAGACTTGGACTGAGCTTTAATCCTTCCTTGGGTTCATCAATTTCTACTGCCGCTTCATTAAGGACTACTTGCATATTGCCCAGCTGCTCTTCGATCTCACTTGTGTGAAGGAATGGCAGTGGAATGACTCCGCTCAGTCCGCATTTCTTCAGATCAAAGAGCTGATCACTTCCGAACCTGTTCTAGTGTTTCTGAAGGAAGATAGGCCATATTGGGTCAAAGCGGACTTGTTGGACTATGCAACAGGTGCGGTCTTGTCATAGCTTGATCTGGATGATGGTAAATGGCATCCTGTCACATTCTACTCTAAAAGTCTACAGGCTGCAGAGTGGAACTACAAGATACATGACAAGGAGATGCTTTCGATCATCCAGGCACTCGAAGAGTGGTGGCACTACCTCGAAGGTGCCGAAACTTCATTTGAGATCTGGATGGACCACAAGAATCTCAAGTACTTCATCAAAGCTCAGAAACTCAACTGCCATCAAGCCCACTGGTCCCTCTACCTCTCCTGCTTCGACTTCACTCTCCAACATCATCCAGGTCGGACTATGGGTAAGCCGGATGCTCTCTCGTGCCGCGCGGACCACTCAGATGGTAAGGATGACAACAAGGATGTGGTCTTGCTCAAACCAGCCTACTTTGCCATCCGTGCCACGGGTGTCACTCTTGAAGGAGAGGAGAAGGATATCCTCATGGCTATCTGAACCGGAGTTTGTGATGCGAAGTTTGAAGATGCAGTGGCAAAGGCGGCAGAGGAGTTGAAGAAGGTGCAGGGCAGCCGCAAGACAGTCCGGAGTGCAGAATGGTCTCAATCGGACGGACTTCTGATGTTCCGGGGTAAGATCTACTTTCCAGACTCACCAGACCTGCGTCGGAAGATTGTAGCCCAGCACCATGACACCAAGGTTGCCGGCCATGCAGATAGATGGAAAACTCTGGAACTCATCTCCCATAGCTACTGGTGGCTGAACATGTCCTGCTATGTCGGATCCTACACCTGCCATTGCGACCTCTGTCTCCGGACGAAGGCTCAGAGGCATCCACCAATGGGTGAACTCCATCCGCTTCCTGTTCTGGATGAATGCTGGGACCGGTTAAGTGTGGACTTCATTGTCGAGCTTCCGGAGTCGGATGGATTTGATGCAGTCATGAACGTGGTTGACTCCGTGAGTAAACATGCCCATTTCATCCCAACTCACACACCACCATATCTGCCCTTGGGTCTGCCAACTTGTACCTACAGAACGTCTGGAAGCTACACGGCCTCCCTCAGTCTGTCGTGTCTGATTGAGGTCCACAATTCGTCACAGAGTTCACCCAAGAAGTTTACCAGATGCTCGGGATCAAGCTGGCCGCATCCACAGCTTACCACCCTCAGTCAGATGGACAGACAGAGCGGACAAACCAGGAACTTGAGTCCTATCTCCAGATCTTTGTCGGCGAATGTCAGAACAACTGGGCTCGACTTCTCCCTATGGCAGAGTTCGCATACAACAACCAGGTCCATGCATCCACTCAGCAGTCACCATTCCTCCTGGATACAGGCTGCCACCCTCACCTCGGGTTCGAACCTCATCAGCCACCATCTCAGATGGAGTCTGCAAATGAGTTTGTAGACTGGATGAAGTCTGCAGTTAACAAAGCTCAGTCTGCATTGGTCAAGGCTCAGGATGACATGAAGCGCTACTATGATCAACATCAGACTCCCGCTCCAGAGTACCAACCAGGTGACAAGGTTTGGCTGGATTTGTCAGACATTAACCTTGCCCAACCTTCCCGGAAACTCGGACATGCACGTCTTGGTCCCTACAAGATCATCTGGAAGGTTGGCAAGGCAGTGTACCAACTTGAGCTCCTGCCAGGCTTATCCCGCCTTCACCCTGTCTTCCCTGTTGTCAAACTCTCACCCTTCATTCCAGATCCCATCCCGGGTCGATGCCCAGCTGCTCCACCACCACCGCAGCTCGTTGATGGAGAAGAGGAACATGAAGTTGAAGAAGTCCAGAATAGCAGACAGTTCAGCTGAGTGTTAAAGTATCTGGTGTGCTGGCGAGGCTATGGCATTGAGCATGACTCCTGGGAGCCTGCGAGCAACCTCCGGCATGCTGCCCAGAAGGTCAGGGACTTTCACAATCGCCACCCAGATGCGATCCGAGTACTTCAGATGACTCCGACAGCCCTCAATCAGTCCTGGGAGCGTTGGCACAGTCGGAAAGCCCCTGGCTCTGTCCAGTCATATTTTGATATCTTCTCGCAGCAATCCGGAGTTTCAGGGTTGGTGAATTCGTGGTGCAGCAGGCAGGAATCTTCATGTTAGGTCACTGCAGGCTTGAAAGGGGGGTGATGTAAGGGGACACTTCTATTTTCTCCCTTTCCCCTGTCTCTCTCCCTTCCTCTTCATTTATTTCTCTTTCTTTTCATTCCACGGACTCTTATTTACTTTCCTCTTCTTCCCTTTCCATTCTACCATGCATCCGAGTGACATCTGACACATCCGACACATTTCCCACGCCTCGGCCGCACTCTGGCCGCACATCTGATGCATCTGAGCAATATCCGACTCATCCGATGCATTTCCCACACCTTGGCTGCACTTGCGCATGCCCGGATGTGCTTCGGATGCATGTATACACTTCAGGGCATGTCTGAGTGACCCATACCTTCTTCCCACACCTCTTTACTTCCCATTTCCACTTTCCTGGATCGCCGGCATGATTCTTGCATATTCCCTCCACCTTTCTATCACATGTGCCTGCTCATACCTTGTGATATTCTCCAGACTTGTGGTGGGAGTACTATACAGTTCTCCCACCTTTCTCTCATGCTTCTACAGTAGTTACTTTCGCCTCCTAGCATGGAGAATCCTTATCTTGTTCTCTTTGGATTCTCCCTCTGCTAGGTGAGCAGCCTCTCATGTACTGTAGTAGCTCTATTCATCTCTTTGGATTCTCCCTCTGCTAGGCTCACGCTGTCAGCCATCTTGAGGTTGCCCTTACAGGTAGTCCAAGAAATAGTTTGGCATTGGGATGATGTTTCACCACCAGCATTACTTCTTCAGCGCATGACAATGCCTCAAATATCTCCTATGTATGGCATGCCAGTCATTTCTCTGCTCAACACTTGGCATTTAGTGTCGTTTTGGGGTGTCTTGTGCACTGTCAATGTGTCACACAACTGTGCTGGCAGCCAAAGTTGTCAGGCATCAGGCAAACATCCAGTTTTCCAAGAACATGAACACATGTCTCAAACACAGGCCACAATCATTCATCACCACACCCCAGACAATGACTACATTCTAAATTTGGGTCAGATGTGGGATGCCACTCACATTCAGAAATTTCGGCCATTCACGCTGCCTCTTGATGCAAAACTGATCATCGAGGAAGCGGCTGTCCGCGAGTTCAACCAACATGAAATGCAGAAAGAAAACACTGTCTCAACCACTTTATGCTCACGAATGCCAGCTGCCCAAGGTACACAGAGTCATTTAGTAGAATTGTGAGGAACATGATTGATGGTAGGTATTCAACATGTATTTAACATGACCAGAAACATCACCAACCATTTGCTCAAGCTTCTCATTTCAAACTTTCCCTAGCTTGTATTCCTCAGTTAACTTCTTGTAGTCATTTCATAACTGATTGTATTCTTTGCCAATGTGCTCTGCCTGGTCATGAACGCTTGTTGTACATGACTTAGTATGCACACAAATAGCCTTGATGAGATCCCACTCTGTGACAGACAGGAAACAGGTGATGCTTGCTGCTACAGCTTGTGCCTCTTCATCCTTGACAGGAGCTGATGTTGCATTTGGATGTGTTTGATCTTCAGCAATGGCAGTGGAAAACAAGCCAACCTCCATATCTTCAATCGGCTGGCTTATACTCTGATCCCAGTCTTCTGACTCTGAGTCATCACTGACAGTGATGCTTCAGATATATTGACTGTCCGTGACTTGACTATTAAGTGCACCACTGAGAAGCAATCTACATCATTTTGAAGGTAAGAAGTTGAACAAATTATATTAACAAAGACATACTTGACTGTGAGTTCCTGCCTGTGTAAGGTAGCTGGGCAAGGTGGTTGACTGCAGCCCCTTTCAAACAAGTGAGTACACAGATAGATGGGCAATAGAACCACAAGTACATACAGATGCGGTGAAGCGGAATATGGAGAAGGGTGTGGGCTACTAGACAGTTCAACCTTCATGATAACAAGATGGCAGTGGCAGTGGTGGTGGTGGTGGTGGATAAACCTTGTAAACAGATAACAACATCTTCAGACACATCACAAATTGCACAGTCAACAAATTGCATGTGTGGACGTGTCTCCTACCAGATTATAAAGCTGAACTCCTTGCAAAACATCCTTGGACCTGTAGCACCACCATGTCCTTCACAACAAATAGCCCCTATAGTCCAACATCAAGTCTGGATGACATTGTGCACCCTACAAGCCAGGCTTACATGCGAACACCCTCTGATTTACAAGCAATGCATCATCTACCTTCATTGTTGTGCTCCAACTTCCATACCAGCAGGGAGGACAATTATGACAGTCCAGCACCTACAGCAAAACAGGCTGATGCCAAACAGTCAGCATGCTCTTCCCCAGGGAATGTCGCGTGTCAACAAAGATAGTGGCTACAGCACGCCAGTTCTGTCGCGCTCAGACTTCCATACCAGCCGGGAGGACGATTTCAATAGTCCAGCACCGATGGGAAACAGGCTGATGTCAAGCAGCCAGCACACTTTGCTCTAGAGAATGTCACGCATCAGTGAAGACAGTGGCTATAACATGCCAATTCCCCATGGTTTTCCTGCAGGATTGTGTGTCAGTAATGGTAGTGGGTATTCTTTCTCCATTCCAACTGTAAAATTTGGAATGTAAAATAGTCTTCTTCCTTTTTTTCATGTTTCAGATGGAAAAACTTCACATTCTACTATATCAAATTGTTCTAGCTATTGTTTTTACATAGCCACAGGCCAACAGTATATAAACCCTCTTGTAGTAGGTAGCAAAACAGTCTTTTTATCCCCCAAAAAGATTCACTCTAAAGGCTCCATCTTTCCTAGTCAAGTCTGGGAACTGATCTAGCTGTACCTAGAGGGCCTAAAGGATAGGTCTGATCTAGTGCTGCCTAGAGGTTCTCATAGCAAGACAGGTATAAGGTGAGTCAAATTACTCAAGTTAAAGAAAAATAGTTCCAAGTTATACATTTGTCTTTGATATTTACTTAACCAAGTACTTATCATCCCTTCTATCATTCTAAAAACTTCGAAATCCCAATTTGACCTTTAAAAATCCCACTCCTATATCTTTTTCTCATGCCCCTTTTAAATTCATAAAATCCATACATACATCCTTTCTTACACTCTATTTGTATGGTACATTGCTGTTGCTGCAAGAAATCTTGTACTTCTCCTGTGCACCTGCACATTACTCCAAATACCTATCAAAAACTCTCTCTTTCGCTGACATTCAGACCAAAATGCACTCACTTGTACATACTTGTACTCATGCCTACATACCAAATACACAAACCCTTATACAACAAATAGTTGCACATACATACACACATACAACACGACATTTCTCACAGTTCTGCAACAACCCTTATTCTTCGATACCAACTGAAACTAGTGTCCAAACAACTGGGCCCACACTCAATCTTCTATCAAAGACCCAGTGACCCCAGACATCCCTTTAACAAAGAGGGTGTGACACCAGGTCAACACTTAGAAAGATAGACCAAATATAGATATTAGGCTTACCTCAAGAATGGCCTTGAACACTTCCAATGCTTTCCATTCAGCATCTCCAAGGAAGTATTTGTCGTGTAGCTCTTTGAAGTCACCCATTTCAAGAAATAGTTCAATAGACTAGAAATGATCATCAGCTACTAACAGTCTCCAATATGCAAAACATCTACCTTACAAAGCTCTAGTGTGCACTCAATCATAAGGTATGTTGATGGCCAGCATGTTACTACATCACATAGTAATTGAAGGTGCTCCTTATTCAGTGATGCCTGAGCTTCACTAAACCCCTGGCAACAAAGGGAAGATACCTGAATCTGATGATACATTAGATAGCCCTGCAAGGTAAGGAAGAACTACTCACATTGTGGATTAGTGCACGCACTGTAGCGACAGGATCTTGGTTGAGTGCATCGATAAATGAACCAGAGTTAGCACCAAACAGTGTGAAATTGGGAGCATCATCCTTAGCAAAGCTAATGTCTGTGATCCTAGAGAGTACTGCCTGGCAAGCCAGGTTGACAACATGTGAGAAGCAACAGATGCAGTTTTTAACATGACAGAAAGGAATATTTAGTGATTTGAAAGCTCTTTCAAAACTAAAGGTGAGGGTGTCATTGTTGCTAGCATTGTCCAGGGTAATCCACCCAGTCTAGAGAAGATAAGTTAGCAAAAAGTTGAGCATAAGTGGAAGTAGTATAACCTTCTCCATGATGCTGAGATGATTAAGAACAAAAATGAATGCTTGTGTGAGGTGTTCACCAGAATGGTGGCCAGGCATGTGGTGGAATCCAATCAAGTTGGCTCAGAGTTTCAGAACATGTTGAGTACCATTGGCAGTGACTTCAGGCTTCGATTCTATCCAGTGGGTGGTAACAGCCATAAATGGTGAAAGATTGGTATTAGACCAAATATCAGAAGTAAATGAGATCTTTCCAATCAAGTTCTGTGTTTGCTTGATTAGTTAATGTACCAACTTCTGAACAATGGAAACCCGCACCCCTAGTTTCACTGATAGCTGCTGTACATGCTCTTTCCAGGTCTTCATAACACGTGTGCAAATAGCAGTGTGCTGAGGAATGTCTTCATTCTGGAGATCATCTCGCAACATCAGAAAGATGGTGCACAGTTGAGGGTTTTCAATCACATTCAAAGACTAATGAGGGTGTTAGTATGCTTAATAGAACTTGCAGAAACATACCTGGTCATCACCAACAATCCATTCAACAAGTGCATTAGCAAAATTCTCATTGGAAAACTCCTGGAAAGCAAAAGGATTGGAGGACAGCATACTGGGCTGGAACACACTTCTGGTTGGCAAGTACTGTTTGATTGCATCCTGCACACCCTGCTTGATTGCAATACTTAGCTGCTGGCAGGACTCATACCACTTGCTAATATGAAATTCTGCTAGGTGATCTGCTAGGCCAGTTGTCAAGGTTGTTGTAGAATATGATGTCATGTTTGGAACTGATTGCTCTGCAGCAATTGCCTTGCTATATTGCAATCCATTAGCTCTAAAATAAGTGCCAGATAACACAACATACAGGCAGAAGGTACAGTGATTTGTATTGCTGTGCTTCTCAAAAAAGGTCCATACATTGACAGCACGCTTAGGTTTGGTTTTCTTATTTGCTGGCTGACTCTCTTGAGACACTTCAGTAGGGAAGTGTGAGTGTGGGTACAGACATGAAGGAGGCAACCAGCTCCATTTGCAAGAGTGTGGACCACTATGTGGAGCCTGCGTTGAAGCAATAGCGATTGCTACTAGAGCATCAGGTAGGGATCTGGCAGAGAAAGTGGAAGATGGGGTAGCAAACTGCTCTCCTTCAGAGCTACCTCTGCCATCAATGGATGCAACAGGGCTTAGTGCAGGCACTACACACTTGTCAATATCTTTGACATTGGATTGTTGATGTTCATGAACAGCAGAAGGGTGGTTAACTGTATGATATAACTTAGATTGGGCAATGACAATAGACTCAGACATCAAGCAAATAACAAACCATTGACAGCCACGCATAGAGGAAACTGATCAACTTGATGAATGATATCCCAAGCTTCATTCTCGGGATTTGCCTGCTGTGGAGCTAAGGGGAAATATCACTATGATATGCATGGACAAGAACTATACACGTACCAGGCATTTCCAGTTGAAATACTGTTTCAATGGCACCATTAGGATGAACGGTAGCATTGGTTTTGGCAGCTCGTATTGGAGCCTTGCAAAGTCATTTAGCTGGCATTTGAAGCTAAAGATGCAGATGCGTAGGGATAAAGAATAGTCAGCTTGCCATTAGATCATATAGTAGAAGAAAATGTGTTTGAAATACCTTGACTCATATTCTTTGACACTCTAGTTTGTTACAAACAGCATTGGGTGCAGCTCTGAAACACTGCATGGCTGCAAAATGAAGTAAAAGGAGTCAGATTTAGAGATACACTAAGCAGAAAAACTTGTTGCTCACCTCATGACATCATGCAATTGTTGCACATATCCACCTAGATAAATCTGCACCAATGGCATCTTGTAAATTCCCCAAAGGAGGAAAGCATCACTGAAAGGACTCTAGGTGCCCACCATGTGTGTCACCAGAGCAAATACTGTGTTCTGATTGCTACTCGTGCACGAACACATGTTGCCACCATGGAGCTTTAGTGGAACCATTGATAAGGTTCTAACAAGCTCATGGCAGTCTTGTATGTGTTCAATAAACTGGTGTCATTGTGTGGCTACTAGAGGTTGGTGGGCTGCTTGTTGAAGTTGAGTGGCTAGATGGACAGTGATGACTGCACCATGCTCATTGTTGAGTACCAGTGCTCAAGCACTCACTTCTCATTGAAAGCTGTAACAATGTCCAAATTTGGACATGAGTCATGACTCAGTGGTTCAAAAACCAGACCTGGTCCATTCTACTGGCTTAAAACCACCACTGTAGCCAAATCAATTGGGGTCACTTTACTCAGCTTCAATACACTTCACTTTCATGACTCAGCCAATCAAGCCTAGTGAGCAGCAACACTAGGTGGACTGCACAAGTGTACTTCAAAGTACTACAAGAAGAGTAGACAAATAACATACATGATAAGTACATGGAAAGGCTTGATCTCTGTGTAAGTCACTGCATTAAACGGCACCACCTGGTGCTCAAACCCATGTTGCTGTTGTCGTCATTGTCAACAGTGATGGTACAGACCCAATTGCCACTGCTGTCACTACAAAATACATGGATATATGCTGATAGTATTTCCAGAGGTGTTCTTGAGTGCAATGTGTGAGCAGACTGTTCTGTGTGTTACTCAGTCACAATCAATTTCATGCAAACCCCTCACTGCCAGGATCAATTGACAGTGAGTGATCATGATGTGCTCCTCCAGCTGCTAAGCTCCTGCTGACCTCCATTGATTCATTATGCATAAGGACTCATACATATATAAGTACTAGTATTAGTGTGATTTGAACTGGTTCACTTCTGTTCATATGATATTATCATCATATATCCTATGTACAATAATCTTAATACTTTTCAACATATTTCTAGCATATCACTTCTGATGATAATTAGATTACCATCTTTGTCAATATGCTGGAGATATGTGTGCTTATATTCTGAATATATGTCATCAGGGATACAGTGACTATATCAGGAATGATATTTAGAATATATCATCAGTGTATTGCTGACTGATAGGGGGCCAATGATATTCTGAATATTAACTGCAGTGATGTTTAGAATAACATCCTCAATATCATCAGCATATTTCTGTAGGTAAAAGGCTGACATTAATTCTATTTACTCTTCTATAATGACAGTACTGATATTTGAGAAATATTCTCAATAATTCTTGGGATAATATGATGATTTATATGTTGAACAATAATTTAAATAAATTCACAATATCTACAGTGGGAATATGTAAAAGATTGTTGTATTAACATCAAGGTATTGTCTTCATATCTTGCGCAATTTTATAGGTGTTTGCCCACAGCGTAACCATGAAGAAACAGTTATTTCTACATTATGATATTGAAATGGACCTGTAATTGCCATGCTTGTAATGGCCCACACCCACATCTACAAGTATGAGCAATGCACATCACGATGGTGTTCGTAGACGCATCTCGACGGAGAGGATGGCGGAGAGAGAGGGCGAGCGAGCTGAACATGTTAAACTTTGCCCACTGTGTACATTTGTGTTCAGCTAGGCATGGCGGCCTGAGCAATGCCTTCGTGCAAGAAATTCCAAATCACATTGC
This sequence comes from Pleurotus eryngii var. eryngii, assembly GCA_029467805.1. Classification (NCBI taxonomy): domain Eukaryota; kingdom Fungi; phylum Basidiomycota; class Agaricomycetes; order Agaricales; family Pleurotaceae; genus Pleurotus; species Pleurotus eryngii. Next base: position 263,745 of record SZVJ01000009.1, on the reverse strand, counting down.
GGGACTACACTTATGTCAGCAGTCATTTTCTCACACTCCTAGAGGGATTCAATGTTGCGACGGTTACTTACGGTTTACAATGAACCATCTCACTTCTTTGTGTCCTTGCTCGAATACAAACGGCTACCATTACTCGACGTCGACGGCGTTGCTATGGATCCCCTAAGGCACACCTCGTTTTCTTCCGCGGGAGCAAAAGCATTGGCAGAGCACTTCTCAGTGAAGAAACGCTGCCGTAAATCACGTTTCGCAGACGACAGCGCGACACCTTGTTTTTTGCTCGATATAACCACTAGGATGGGTGGCAGACAATCAGCACCCCGTTTCATATCCTCATCACATCTCAAGGCACTTACAATTGACACCGCTATCCAGTTCGACCTTCTGACCAGAATAAACGAGCATGGTAGGCAAAAGTCCAGGCGCGTCTCAGAGTAATATAGGGCTGGATGCTCCCTGATGCACTTCTTATACTTATAGGCGATGGTGGGCCAATTGCTCGCAGACGCCGTAGGCGAATTCCGTCGGAAACCTTTGTCAACAAACTCACCTGCAATGGTTGCGGAACGGAAATCCCAGTGTACTCTTCGCGGACGACGATGTGCGATTCTTGCTGGGCAGGGAGTGGAGACAAGCGCAAAGCAAACGGTCGGCTAGCTAATATCTCGCAAGGAAGCCGGGCTGGACGTAGCAGTGTGACGGCGAACGCCTACGGGCACGGCGTACCAAACATATCCGTTAGTGATTTATATCTCTCAGCTTAGTTAGCGCGTTGATCCCTTCAGACCCCTACTACCCCACTGAGAGATAGCGATTCCTCGTCCCTCTCTTCCTTGGAATCATCTTGGGGATTTGAGCAACCTTTTTTCCCTCTAAACAGTCGTGATCAGAGCCCCGCCACGCCGTACTCGCCGGAGCATGCTCCAGATCTGTACAACGCCGAAGAGTTCTCTGGCCATGGCCACCTTCCGGTGCCGTCTACCCACCTGCGACCGTATGACCAAGGTACCTCGCCAAGCTATTCTGTGTACAACAACCCCGGCGTCTCGATCGCAAATGTGAGTGGTATGCCAATGGTGCAGGTGGATTCGGTCAGCCCCTACATTCCGGTCCAGCCCATTCCTGCAGCCCCAAGTCAAGCGCTTCGTCAAGACGCGACATATAGCCCGGCCGGTCCAGAGTTCATGAGCCCGTTGCCGTCCCCAGCGCTGTCTCAATTTAACCTTCATCGTATGTGCGCATAATTAGTGCTACATCCCTCTGCCTCATCACTGTTTTGCAGCCGACGGTTGTGGCTATTATCAAGATCCTTTGACGACGGCTGGATATTCATACATCGATCACTACCCAAGCGCCAGCGCTGTGTACCAAGGCAGATGCCCTCAAACCCCAGCTCTTGGGACTTCAGCAGGTTTTTTCGGAACTTTCAAACGCCGTGGATCCAGCTCAAGGCCGACGCTCGGGACATTATGCTCAGACGACTCACTACGATCAAGCGCAATCTCGAGATATCCTTCCTGAGTCAAGCAGTCTGTTCTCTTTGGACTCTTCGGACTCGCTGTTACATCCCGCACCCGCCCGTCAAGGATCTGGAGACACGGTCAAGATGGACGTCGACCAGGACGAAGGCAGTGGTTCGAGCCAGGACACAGTCGATGGTTTCACGGGATATCTAAACTCTACGAAGAAGCTGAGCCCGCCTACTAGTCTGCGCTAAATGGAATGTCGCGACCCGAAATCCGGAAACAAGAATAGAATAGAATTGCTGGCCACCCTTCCCCTCCCCTTCAAGGTTCTCTTCCGCATCTTCAATGGGCTTGTATCCGTTTCTTTCCCTTCCTTCCCTGTATACGCCATTTCCATTTCCATTCCCCGCCTTATTTCCTCACTCTTCACCCCGGTCTTCTCGTTTACGTCTCATGTTCTTGTCTCGTTTTGTTCCGTATGATCATCGTTCCCTCCCTTTCATACCCCATACTCCGTCTCTCCTCCTCTCCTGACCTTCACTTCACATCCAATCCCCGATCCCCACCCCGCTTCTCCCTATTCCTCACCTCATCCCAATGCACCCCTCCCTCATTGTCTGTATAACACGCCGTCCACCAATGCGGTACCCCGCGCTCCTTATCTTATTCTGATGCTTCTCTCCCACTTATATCTCTCCATCTCTTCCTCTCTCGCCGCATAGACATGGGGCGTGTACGCTCTCATTCAAGACATTTTTCTATCCTTCCGGGACTCTCGCCTCTCTTCCCCCAGATGTATAATTCATTCATAATCAAGTTACGAGTCTCCTCATGGTGTATTCATATGCTATGTATCAGTATACGACATTACTCATTCCCCGTATATTTTTTGTACGAACTTTTACGATATTCATCGAACACCCATCCGGGTTCACCACGCTCCTTCCCTTTCCTCCCCACCATTTTCCATTGTCACTATCATTAAATACATTGTATATCACCTCCCGCCCCGCATACTAGGTACTTGCGCCACATTACTTCACCATTCTCTTTATAAGTATGTTAGAACCGTTCATACTCAGTCACACTATTTTTGCCTAGTCTTTTAATTAAACACTTTTTAAATAATTCTGCTCGCCACATGAGAACGCACACTACTCTACAAGCCTAGGTGTATGCACGCAGTGGCTAGAATGCAGATTGGCTTCAACCTCCGACGCGTCGACCGCGGTGACTTGTGTCGGCCCCTTCGTAATTGTGGATGCCGAAGTTCGTCAGGCGCTTAAACTACAACTAGGCTCGAGTCTCAATCATTCCACGTGTCCACTCTCAAACAACTCTCGAATGTCCTGAACGATACACACTGAACGGAATTCTCGAAGTTCTCACAACCACCAAAAACAACTCCCCGTTGAACTCATCGAGATCATTGCTATTGTCGCTAAATCGTTGCGCCGGAAAAATAACGGTGATCTACCGAAACCTGAGGTCGCCGAACCTACTCACCGTGAGGCACATGGCGCTCTCGCTACTGCCTCTCTGGTGTCCCGCGAATGGAACACCATCAGTCGGAGGTATATACTCAGCAGGGTCGACATATCCACCAACAACTCCAATGCTCGCCTCGCTTTCCTGTGCTTCGAAGCTCCCCTTCTCAGCGAAAATATTCGCTAGCTCTACCTCTGGTTTTCCCGAGTGTTTTGGTCGGCTGAAGAACCTGCGGGAGCTGCACCTTGATGGAGGAATCTCACATCTGTCGATGATACCGGCACCACTCGGCGTAGGTGGGGATCGTGTCCATGCTGTCAGCTCGCTTTCGCAAGTTGGTTTAACACGATTGGAGCTTTTCTGCCCCATGGGGCGCCGTGCCTCCTCAGTTCGTTCCCAGTCACCCTCTAGACTTTGGGCCCTCAAACGGTCCGAACATACACAGTTCTATTGCAGTCACGGTAGGAAAGAAGAAGATGTACATCTTTCGAGAAAACACTCCGTCTATTCTACTCGGCAATGATTGCCATTGGCGCTAACTTACAAAGAAAGGGTGGCCCCAGCCGAGGATGTAGCGGACCTGACGCTGCTTGCGGCGACGAGGGAGTAGGAGTAGGGGGCGGTAGTGAAGGAGCCCACAGGCGCAGTGTTGGAGGCACCTCCGAAGTCATTTCCGGGTGCGACGGCGAAACCTTCGTCGGTTTGCGTAGAGGGGCTTGTTGGTGCCTACAAGAACAGGTGAGCGTCACATCGTTTATACGGGGGTTTGGGGAGCTTACCAGTCCAGACATTGTTCTCGACAAGGAGTTGAGCGCCGTCACGGGTGTTGATTCCGTCGTTGTTGTTGTCAAAGACGTTGTTGAAGATGTGACCGTGCCCGAAGCGGAAGGAAGGAGTCCTACGCGTGCACATTTAGTTTCACGGGCTAAAGGAAATGGTGCAGTTGATTCGTGGATTACTCACCTGGAGTTCAAGGTAGAGAAGACGTTGTTGGCGTAGGTGACGGTGATAGCGATATCCTCGGAACCGTTGCTGTCGGAGTGGCCGACCAAGGAAGCCTTCCAGTGGTCGTGCAACTTGGTGTTGGTGACGGTGACGCCGGTGGCTCCATGGGTGATATCGAGAAGGCCGTCATAGCTGCCCGAGCGCAAACTCGGTCAGTTCTCTTATCCAACGCGTTTTTCGACGAACTCACAAGTCCTTGTCGTGGTCACGGTCGCTGGATAAGTCGAGATGGTCGATCCAAACTTGGTGAGCGGCCTGAATGCCGATCGCGTCACCAGCCGAAGCCAAGACTTTGGAAATCTTGATGTTGCGAATAATGACATTGTTGACATCGATGACACGAAGACCAACACCGTTGAGCACTGGCGCCAAAGTCCTCTCAACCCACATATATTAACGAGTGTAAAGGAGACTTACCAGCGTTCCTACCAAGGACAGACGTGTTGGATCCGACTTTGACGACGGCGTTTCCGGTGATGGGGCCTATGCGCGTCGATCGTTAGCACGATGAGTTTTCTTCAGCCCTCAAGAAAAAATATACCTGAAATGATGACAATCTTCTTCGCATCACCAGTAACAGCAGAAGTCAAAGCTGTGAGGGACGTCACAACGGTAGTCGGACCACCGGAGCCACCAGAAGTTCTACGAAAACCTGAGTTGGGTCCTCAACGTTTGGAGAGAACTCCTTACCCTCCGTTAAGAGTAGCGTAGCCGACATCTGCGACGTCGTTAACACCAGCCCTTTTTTCCAAAGGAGAGGCCTATGTGTTCGAGACGTGTGTATCAATACGCGTCTATTCGCCACCGAAAGAAACACGTACAGAGACGACCTGGACGGCGAGGAAAGCGATGGCGGAGACGAACCACTTCATGATTCAAACTGGAGACTGTTGCTGGAGTAGAGAAACAACTGATTGTTTTTCTGCTTCAACCTCGTCTCCAAGCCCTGCTTTTTATAAGCATCTCCAACCCTCTATGCGTTGGATTACCTTCGGTTCAAGTCCAACACAACACGAAGCTCAACCCTCTATGATGCGCCAACGGACCGCGAGGACCGTGCGGGCGCAATTCGATGTACTTTACGCGCAACATGGCGCGATACACCTACACCCGGCGTACAAGGATACACTGCGGCCACGAGAGTCATCGAGCGTCGTTTCATTAAAGACCACTTCCCGGCGGCCCGCCACGATGACAGTTATGCTATTTGATGCGTGCTCATGGGGTTCTGGTGCCATCAATAATACGCCGCGTTGTACTCACGACATTGCGCCATACATCTCCACGTCTGTACGATAGAAGGTCGAGGATCATTCGGACTTGATTGAATGCAAGTTCCCGGGCCGCCAAGACTAGGTACGTTGCAGTATTGATGCAAATAGGCTTCTTGTGAATTGATTGTTGTTCCGCGAATTCGCCAGCGGGTTGTTCGGTAACGACCATCGGACAGCCCAACGGTCCTTTCGTCCAAACCATCGTTCGGAATGTCTTGCCTCATGCGCCTACCCTGTGCCAGCACGAGCGACCCTTCGGTAAGTGTAACCCCTTTTTCAGGTCATTAGCCAAAGTTCTGAAGGTACGGACAGGTAAAGATAGCTCGTCACTATTTTGGATCGCAGAAGAGTGGGCCCCGAATACAGCGCAGTTATTTTGGTCTATCCAGTTCGCCGTCAAGTTTAGAGCGGCAGAACACGCTTTTGAAGGACAGGTCAGACGCATACATCACCTACCGAAGGGTACTTTGGGGTCATCAATGCGGCCCGGGCAGTACTGCTCTCACCTCATGCACTAGTCATTGGGAAGGCCTAAGGCCTAAAAGACGGACCTCCTGCTACTACAAGTTAGTCCCCGACAAATACACTTGATTGGATAAGACTCTGCCGCTACATACGTACGTGCGCCAATGCGCGGTGTGCCCTTGGTTGTTCAGCGTAGGTTATACAGGACAGATGGCAGATCCACCCGAACGTCCACTAGCCCAAGGGGATTCAACTTCGTAAACCTGTCTGCTAAGCCATCTCCGCATCGTACGTCCGTGTAGCTGGGCTCGAACGTAAAAGTAACCTTCTGCAAGGATCCGTTTCGGTGAAGGTCGAGGATGAATGACTCGAACTTGCCGACGCTCTCGAGATCGTCTATGTTGAACGGGAGCTCGTCGCCGGTGGTCTCGGAGACGATTTCGATGTGTTGAATGTTGCGGGGGATCGTGAGTTTGGGAATTAGGTACAATATCTCGTCCAATGTCTTCCACTTAACGAACCAGCGCAAGTAGAAGTTCTCAGTGTCGAACGGTCTGCAAACCTGATTTCTTCCGTCTGTTCCCATTATAATTATGAGCATATGTAAGTCCACGAGTGATTATCGAAATATTTAACGACGTACCCAAATCCCAACCGATCGCCAGCGTTTTCAATGAATCTGGGAGATAGCCTCGAAATGTGTTGAGCCAAGTCGCGCAGTATAGAATTTCCAAGTTCGGCATCCGGATGTTGGAATAAAACGGAAGTCTTTCTTCATATCCCATCAAGGCGAGCTCCTTCAGTGCCACCATAGTGATTGTTGGTAGACGCGACATTGTCACCGCATTCGGTGGGTTCAGAACTCTCACGCTATCCAACATCAAGCAACGAATCATGCTTGCGGCTGCCTCGAAAATGGATGACAGCTCCTGTGCTTGGATAGAGCGCTCCATTAAGTCGAGCGTCGTGACTGAGGAGCCTGGGAGTACGAGAGGGACATTTACGAGGGTGGGCCCAGTGCAGAATATCGCTTCAAGGCGGGTAAAGCTGTGGATGAATGCGGTAAAATCGGCGTCGTCGATGACAATTGGCTCTATGACTCGAGCAGACCTTAGGTCCGGGACGTTGTTACAGAAGGCGATGTCCAGTATAAGGGGTCGGATGTGCGGCGCAGTTCGCATCAGCTCCATGCATTCCAGTAGTTGACGGCGGGTTTTGATGTAGAACATCCGGAACAGAAACGGGAGGGAGAGGGTGCGCCAAGAGCTGCATACAAGCGAACAGCTCTGTAGTGAAGCCCTTTTTCTGGACAATGCCTTAAAGACGTAGAGTACAATGTCCCCAGGAAGGTGATTTCCCATTTTCTATGATGCTCTGCAAGAGTTTGGTGGTAAGAAGCAGAAGCGGAAGATGGAGACACCTTTCAATGCGCAAGTTCGAACTTCGAAGTCCGACGGTAAAGGTTTAATGAATAGGCGCCCACCAGTTCCTTCCTCACCATCTCAACGACAATCGCGATACCTAGCGGCCGAAAAAACACTTATAAATATTGTACTCGAAACCAAGGGCTATTTTCCGATGAAACTTGTCAGTACAGTTCGATTCCTCAGTCTTGACAACGCCAAGTTGTTCATTGACAGGAAGTTGAATTAATCCTCCTCCTTGGACAATATAGTACGTCGCAGAATGAACTCGTGCATACCTCGTATGTTGATTATGATGTGTATGCGTCAAATCCAGCGTTATATAGCATTCTGTACAGAAGCGTGAGTATTCATCCACGAATTTCTTTGGTGCTAGGGATATACGCATACGAAGTATGGCATGTCTTCGAAAATGGTCACTGGATATCTCGCTTTTGGTCTATTAACCGCGTCGAGGGATGTCTAGATTGCTTAGCCACCGCTATTCTCGATGTATTAGACGTAACCATAACATATGTTGCTGTCTAGTCTGGGCGCTAGGATAGCTGACGTTACTGCCCCATCATCGCTCTTACACCAAAGAACGATTCCCCTCCGCTTTTCGCTATAAAGTCTATGACCACTCAGCACAACTTACTTCGTCTTCCGTCAACATGCGCCTGCTTGTTATCGTGTCCGCTGTCGTTGGCATTCTCGCAAGCTCAGATGTTCTTGGCGCCACCGTCGAAGGTAAGTTCGTGCGGTTGGCTGGCTTTTCGCCGACTGTTCGAAGTAAATAGCAACGGTGTAAATTTTGTTCACGCTAGTAGGTATGTATACGAAGTAGCCTTGCACAGTAACGAGGTCAAGTGTACGTGCCAAGCCAGCCCAGTGACTTCTGATTTGCTTAGCAGCTGCGAAACCGCCGTTCAAAGGATTAGTATCGCCTTGTAACGTGAAAGAATTCACCTCGCCGCTATTGTCTTCCGATGCAATGTATGTACTTGGTAAAATAGCGGGGACATTGTGGCGTAGTCTACGCAGGCGAGTGAACAAACAGAGGGGCGGGCGGGAATGACTCGCGGCACCGTAAGCCTTGCGGCCGCAATAGAAAGCACACGGTACATGAACCACGAACCCGCTAGTGGAGAAATTGAGCTCGCCCCGAAGAGAACAGAAATTCGCACCGCCGCCATGTTCGCATCTCGACAAACGCCTAGGCGCAGAGACGCGTCGAGCATGGAGGACGACACGCGCCCACGTGAGGGGTGGCTGGGTAGACTTTCTGAATTGTTGAAAACAAAAGCGTTAATAATAAAACGCGGCGGGAAGGTATATAAACCCCCGTTTCCGCTTTCTCGACTCCCTGTCTTCTTCCTTCCCTTCCACTTCCGCTTTCATCTCCCCCTGCCCCTTCCATCGCCTCAGCGATATATCGTAGCCTGGTGACCAGTACTCGATGAGGTCGGTCGCGACGACATCACGGAGGACCGGGCACCGAACTACGATTCGACAATCCCATTTCAGCATTCACGCGCACGCCTCACCTCTTGAGTTCTCATCCTGGACGAGCGTTGGTGCGGGAGTGGGAAGGATGATGCCACATGTTGAAAGTGGGCAGCAGGGGGAGCTGGCCTCCCCGGTGAGTACTTCTCCTTTCTTCCACTGGCGGATGCTGATATATTTTCTTTTCGACACCGCGGACGCCCTCGCATCGGGTCGGGATCGCGTAGTCTACCGGTCGTGTCCTTGTATCTTTCGAAAATTGAATTATTTCTCGTTCGCCTAATTATGAGCGCAATCGTGAATCAGTTGCGATGTGGCGGTAGCACTGTGGGGAGATAATGAAACGATTTTGTGGCGAGAAAGTCCTTGTTTCCTCGTTGTGCCGTATACGTACACCTTTCTGTATCACAGTTGTGGGGGTAATATCCGTGAATTGTCTACATAATTGCACGGAAGTAACCGCTGTATGTCACTGGGGTAGAGCGTAAGCTCGGGGGAAGAAACGTATTGTCGAAACTCACCTTAGTCGCCCAGACGTTACCCTTACCATCGTCGACAAAGGAACTTGAATATATGGTTCACGCCCACCGCAACTTGCGAGGATGGCGAGGAGTCGTAAATGAGATACACTCTCAGTCCCAGGACGGGCGGGTAGAGAACGGGTGAATTTAAGCGCTGACCTTCGCTCTTCCTCTCCACCATCTCCGACTGTGACTAGTGACGAGACAGACCTTCCCGGCTGCAGCGAAATTACTGGAACGCCAAACTCAAGGCCACAGGGCCCGCTCACAGTAGATGACACAGAACCAAGACTTCAGGGATCCCTCAAGCCGGGACATATGAATGTGCTTTGATTCGTGGGTGATGTTGCTTGGTATCTCGGGCGATGCTCATGGGTTCTAGACCTGGCTTTGGCGCAAAATAGGAAGGGACTGGATAGTGCGTATCGCGCACCTCTCCGTTCCCGTTCCTCGTCGACAAGGGGATCTAGTGCTTTTGAGGCTTGGACTTACTACTGCTTCGCGTTCTATGCGAAGGGGGTGACCTGAATGGACCACACACTGGCGCATTCAAACGTCCACGGGAAGCAATGTGAGTCTACGTACCCCTACGGAAAAGCCTTCGGTGCGTTTTTGTGTTGCCATGGTATCGCCAACAAACCGGCATCAAACCGCAGTAGCATCCACCGTCGGAAGGCTCTCATCTACCGTGAACAATTAGACGGATCACTAGATTCTTGTCCCGTCTGTTAAGATCGGACTGTTGGGCCATATCGTCATCGTAAATTCAGTCACCTCGTCTCGCCATGCACCGACTTCAACAAACGTATACAACATCTGACGCCTGTACCCTGAAGCTTGCGGCCAAACGCTTGAACCGTTTATACGCGCACCGATGGTCCGCGACCCGCCCTAACTATTTTTTAGAAGCTAGTAGCTACACACACAGTCATCTCAGTGGAAACGCGCACGTCCGTAAGCCAGCTTATTTGCATAAATCGCTCTTCAAAATCCCGCCTCACCGGGCCCCGTATGATATAGGTATCTCCAAATAGCCGTCTGCCGCCCCGGCTCGAAGCTCCCAGCGCTCAGTACTCACCTCAGGATCCCAGGATTTCGACTCGCCGTCTAGCCCGAATGGTTCTCTGCCGACCTCCCCGTCTACCAAGAGTTCTACATTCTACCTCAGGATCCAGCATCTCCGCGCCTTCTGTTCCATATATTCATGTATTGATCAAGTACGCCCAGATCTACGTGTGCGTCGACGGATACCATCTTGTGCACAATCTCCCAAAAATTTCGCCCCGTATATCGAATGCGGCTCACACCTCAAAACCACAGGCAGAGGGAATCTTCGTTCATCATCTTGCATTCCATTGTCCTTTCGCAACGGCTATGTCGGGCAGAGTAGATACACCACGCTCAAGAAGGGAATAGACTTCGATCCGAATACCTTGACAACGGATACCATACCACGGCGTGTCCGCCCCTCGAACACCTCAGTATGCAAACATGCCGACGGACCAGCGCTCGAATACTTGTGCTTAGGCGGCTATGTGGCTTAGATGCGGGTACTCGTTACTAGCTCCGCCTCACGACCCAAGTCCCCAGTCATCAATGAAACCCTACTTCGTCCCATCTGGAGCTGGACCTCAATGCAAAGTTTGAGACCACGCCTGGAGTCCTAATCGTTTGTGAGCGCCCGACTAGAAACTAGAAAACCCATCTCAACCTTGCCCGCCTATGCCTAAATGGTGTATCTCTGGCAAAGGAGAAAGCTCCCAGGCTCGAAGATTACAGCACGGATATTTCGACGATGTATATATGACGCGATACACGGAACGGCGTTGGGTACACCGGTGAGGCATTGACTCTAACCAGATAGCTTTCTCTGTAGTTCCGACATTAGAATCGCCCAAGCCAAACGCAGATCTACGTCAGGCGTATAAGCACCCCCACTCGCCATCCGTATTCACCTCCTTTTCTCTCCTCGTCTACTGGTATCGTATGACCCGCGCTGAAACTGTATGATTGCACCGCGGTCCACCTGACCTCAAGTTCGGGTGCCATTCAATCATCGGTGCTCCCCGAAGTTGCCGTACCGAATAGCGATGCCTCCTGTTTGATTCATGATAGGATACCTGCGAGTTTGCGGCGATGATACGCCAGTCAGAGTCGAGGCGCATGCGGTGCTACCCCTCACTAAGGCGCTCTAATTTGAAATTTCAATGTTTGCATCTTCGAATTTTAGAAGCTTGATACATCAAGAGAACCCACACTCTACTAGTCCCCGATTCTTGATATTGGATGGTAGGCCGTAGCGATATGATTTAGGCGGCGACTGACACTCAAAACTCAGGGCTCGTGGTTCGTACCTGGGTAGGGGCTGCGTAAGTTAATTAATCCATCTAGACTCAGCGCCTCAGTAAACTGGAGTATGTGGAGAGAATCAAGGTAGTGATAAAGAGGAGTTTTAGCGTTGAGAGTTGAGAGTTTACTTGGGGTGTACTAGCCATCGCCGAGAGGCACAATAGTGTGCACAAGAGGTTGGAAAAAGTAGCTGGATTGTTATCGCGTCTATGAACAGTCGCCATTTATCTACACTGCACAGGCCAAGTTTCCGCCGAGGTTCGCAACACAATCGTCTAAAAATTATGATCAGCACATCCCAAGCAACAACAACAAGAGAAGGGGGTACCAACCGAGGTCTGCGATGAGAGCCACTCCGCTGCATCTATAAGCGCATCAGAAGGTCTGAATCTTCCGGGCCCCAATCTCATTCGAGGTACTCACCCGCATGTCATAAACGCTCCAGTGCGGATACCACAGCCCGAGCATGAGCCTGCATAAACCGCCGCTACACCAAACATCAGCGAAAGAAGGTAATGCTGGTGACGCTGTTTGACTCACTTGCGAGCACAAAACGAGGCTGTTGCCGGATCTTCCGATACAGTTGTTAAGATCGAGAGTCGAGTCTCTGAACCCTCCAACCCCGTCACCGCAGTTAGCCTGCAAGAAGTGGTTGTCGCGGACGAAGTAGCCGGAGCAGGTCGCGGAAAAATCACCGGAAGCATGAACTCCTGGGATGGTGAACAGAGGGATAATGATGAAGAGGGCGGACAGGATTTGAGTTGTGTACATCTCTGATCTGACTTGCGTGGACTCGGAGGAGCGATGTATGTCTTAGGCAGCGAATGCTGGCCTGGTATTTAAGCATTCTGAGGGTGCCATCGACGATGGTTCTGCCGGCGACCAAGGTCGTACTGGATCAGCGGTCCGAAGCTGGAAATCAATTGCCGTTATGATCACCGGGGAGAGCGGAACGACTGATAGTGATTACTGCACATTCGGAGAACGTTCAACGACTTACGATTCTTGCAATTGGGCAGTCAGAGTCCAGACGAGAGGTCTTCGTGGATTGTCTCAAATAAATATGAGATTATGTCGCGTAGACAAAACTTCGATTCAGCACACCACAAGACATGCATTCCTTCGAGGAGAGCAAGGCGTCGGACCTGGTGCTATATTGGTTCTGAAGAAGGTGAACGGTGATGAGAGCCCGAAATTGCTTCTGCCGGCCCCGAGTGTATCGGTTGGACTTCCGCAAACCGACCAGTAAGCTTGCTTGCAGGTCACTACGCACTCACATGGAAGGAGGGAACAGCTTCCTATTCGAAGACAACGAGTTTACGAGCTTCGACATCATAGTTGCTTGCCGGTCGGGTCGGACGAGGAAGACACTCTGCCGTCGGCTCGGATACAAATGTCACCGACCACCGACCATTCTGATCATAAGGAATCATGAGGAATCATAGGCTTACTTCGAAGTGGAGGAAGCCGAGCCGGATGGTTGTGTTCATGGCTGGTAGCGGCGAGAGTTGAAAGTATCCATCATGGCGGGTGCTCGGATAATTCATAAGTCGTGTTACTAAGTCGGATTCTGAGCGAGTTGAGGTTGACATGGTCGAGTCTTAAGCTTAGGCGTTAAGCGCTAAGCGCTAGAGTTATAAACACTCGAGACAGAGACGTCTGTTGCAACTCTCGCGGATTTTGGAGGTGTATCTTCCTTAGGCCCTCGTCGACCTCACGCCCCTTTGCGAACCAGGAGAGGCTCAGGAGCTAGGAGGGAAGCCTTAGGAGTTATCAAAGGAAGCAAATTGCAGTTTGGGATGTGAAAGTCGAGGCTTGAAGCTTCTGGAGTGGCTAGCAGGGTAGTAGGTACTCGTTGAGGCGAGCTGGTTTTAACTTGAGGAATTAATGGTAGAAACACTGTGAGTGGTACACAGGGCGCCCCCATCCTTGGTGAATTCCCCCAAAAATGCTGACACTAACCGAAGGCCCAGAGGAGGACCTTCTCTGTCTATGTACTAAGAAGCGGGCACAGGCACCCCGAAGGGATTCCTACTCAGTGGGTGGTGTGAACGCAAGCCTACATTGTGTGCTTACAGGTACCCACAGACCCACCAGCACCCGCCCTTCCCCAACCGCCCCAAACCACCTTCAATACACCTCAACGTCCCTCAATGTCCCTGCCCCTCAGATCTATCGTCTATCATCCCAAACACCTAGACCTTTCATTAAATCCCACCCACTCTCTCGCGCTTCTCGCGCCATATAGTCTAAACGTCGGTCAGTACCTTTCGCCTATTCACTAGCATTACCCGCCTACCAATCACCGCGCCTCTATCACACTCGTTTTTCTCCTAGAACCGTCCCAGGACCGTTACCCATTCCCTTACCCCCCCTTTCATCCAGGTCCCTCATCACGCATCACGCATCAGTGATCACTGTCCTGAACTGCCCCCCGTCTACGACCGGTCGCGGTAAGCAGCCTGTTCCTGTTCCTGGACGTATGTGGAATCAGGAACTAGGAGAGGAGCTAGGAGTGTCGGTGATCACAGATCAACGATCGACGGCATCGAAGCGCTGCGCACCATTTCCCCTTTGCTGCGGTCACTGGAACGGAAGCAAGTAAGTAGAGGTGGAAGTGGAAGCAAATAAGGCGGAACCAGATCGAGGATCGAGCACTGCAGAGACGGAAGTATAGTTCTTCCCGATCTTGAACCAGGTTTCAGGACGTGGAGTGATCCTGCAGGACGGAGACCGAACGTATGTCGGAGTACTCTTGCTTCGCGTTTCGCGTTTCGTACCCTGTGGGCCTGTTAGTGTTCGTGTTCGTGTAGTTCCGAATTTCTCATTCCAGATCCTCAAACATCTCCGTTCATTTCATGCTCGTTTAGCCGAATATCATCGTTCGCATTCGTAATTCCATTCAATTCATTATCATTAAGACACATTATGCGTTATGGATATAAAGACAACAGACAATAAGATGAGTACGGCTATGGGATATGGATATGGATATGTACATGCGATGCGAAGATGCAGATAGCTGATAGCTAAGTATTTGTGTTGTATGTTGTACTCGTACACGTATTTCTTCGTATTCGTACTCGGATTCAAATATTCAAGAAAGGAGTAGCGAAGATAAAGACGAGGATGAGGGAGGATGAGGGGAGCAGAGGGAGAATGTGTATTAATAACGGTTGATGCATGAACTGGGCGCGAGATGGGTGCGGGGGGAGGATTTGGCGGAGAGGAAAGGCGGTATCGAGAACGAGTAACGGGGGGAACGACATCGACGCTCAAAACTCCTCCCTCACCCTCTCCTCCCTCTGCTCCGTCGCGCCATTCTCATTCCCATTCCCATTCGCAACCACCCTCTTCTCCTCCATCCCCTCCCTCTTCTCCGCCCTCTCCTTCACACCACCACTCGCATCCGCCCGCAAACGCTCGCTGAACTCCGCCCTGAAGCGCTCCATCCCCTGCTTCACCTCCCTGCTGCGCTTCATCGTGTCGAGCAGCCCCTGCGTGTGCATGGGGCGCCACCCGCCGGGCAGGCGCTCGTACGTGATCCACTCGCGGAACCACTCCGCCGGGACGCCTTTTATCGGCTCGTTACTGCGAGGCGCGGATGAGGAGGGGTGAGAAGAGGAAGGGGAGGATTTCGGGTGTGTCATGGAGGAGAAAGACGAGGACGTCGAGAAGCGCTTGAACAGCGAGTTCCTCTTGTGCATCGTCGATTCCCCCACCGCTCTTCCTTCTCCAGGGAACTTCTCCCCCCCACTCCCCTCCCCTCCCTCCACATTACCCTCCCCCCCACTAGCCAGCGTCGTCGCCCTCGCCCGCACCGCCGGATAATCCTCGACCTCCCACATCCCGAGCACAATCGCCATCTCGCCCCTCGCAATCTCCGCATGCAGCGCATCAATCCCTTCGACTTTCCCATCTTTTCCTTTGCGGCCGGCGCCGCCCGTGAGCTGGGCGTGTGCGAGCGAGTGCGCTTCGCGCCGGATGCGCGAGAGGGAGATGGAGGAGGAGGTGAGGAGCGTGCGATGCGTGCTTGATTCCGAGGGTGGCGTTTTGGGTGGGGTGCTGGGGAGGGTGGAGTTGACGATGGGCAGCGAACCGAGCGTTTGCGACGCCGTCATCGTCGTCGGCGACGCGACCACCTCGTGCTCATCCAGGCCCGCCAAGTTGACCAGCAGACGCTTCTCGAGCCCGTGCGCGTTGAGGGTGTTGAACCTGCTCGACTGCGGCGTCTGCGCGGGCGTGGTCTGCGCCGTGCTCAGCGTCCCCGCGGACAAAGGCGAGAATGCGGATCCGAGCGCGGAGTGCGCTGATGAGGACAGGGAGGACGATGTTGTGGCGCGCGCTGTGCGGGTGGGGGGGGATGGTGATGTCGTAGCCTTCGCCCGAGGGCGAGGGCTCGACCACGGGTGCGGCGGGCGTGTTGGCGGGCGTGCTGTTCGCGTGCGCATGAGGGTTCCCGTTGAGGTTGAGCGGCGCGGGAACTTGGCCGAGCTTCCTGCCCTCCGCTTTCGCCTCATTCTCCTTTGCCTCCTCCTCCACCATCCTCTCGAGCTTCTGATCCCCTGCCATGACCTCGAACGCATAGTCCTTATCCTCACGGAGCTTGCGCGCGTCCTCCATGAGTGCGTCGACCCACTCGGGAACGATCTCGACCGGAGCGTAGTACACGGGCTTTTTCTCCTTCTTTAGAGGGATGGGGAGGACGGGGAGGGAGAGCGATGCTGTCAGGCGCTTGATTGGAGAACGCGCGGAGGGTTTGGTGGACGGCGCGGCGGTCGACGAGCCCGCAATCGTCGAATCGGCAAGTGTCCTGCCATTTTCACACCCATGTGCGACTCCTTGTTCGTCGTCGCCCAGGATCGTATCGCGGTGCACCAAGCTCGCATCGTGCTCGACGAACCCGTGCTTGCCGACCTCCTTGAGATCGATGCCCCGAAGGAAGTTGTAGCGGTGCAGGAGGATGAAGCCGCCGTAGGAGAGGACGATGGCGAGCGGCAGGGAGAGGTTGTAGCACTTTTGCAACGCGGAGGTGAGCGCGGCGGCGGTGAGGTTCTTGCCGGAGCGGTTGCTAAAAGAAGAGCGTACGTCAGCCTCCGATCGAAATAGGGGCCCGATCAAGAAAGGTTACTCACATGTAGCCGTGGTTCGCCATCGTGTTGAGCGCGGGGCACGGGCTGCGCACGTCGCCTTCCTGGGGCGGGCAGAACTCGTGCTTGGCTGCGAAGGGGCATTTCTTGGAGTTGTCTGCGTGCGCGTGCGGGGGGAGGGGCGGGTGGTCTGCGGGGAGCGGGGGGTAGTAGGTGGGGAAGGCGGGCTCGGAGACGAGGCGCTGGGGCGCGTTTGCCGCCATTGGGTAGGAGAGACTTAGGGGGAGGGTCTGCGAGTGGCTGGCATGGGTGCGGGAGGGCAGGTGCGAGGAGGGGAGCGCGGAGGGGAGGGAGTGCGCCCTGTCCTCCGGTGCGTGACCACGATCATGGTTATCGGAGGGAGGAGGAGAGGGAGAGGGAGAAGCCGTGAATTGCATACGGGAGGGCAAGTCGGACATTGTGAATCGCCGAGTGGTGGTGGTAGAGAGAAGAGATGGTGCGGCTGAGGCTGACGACGGGGTGTGGCTCGCATGTTTTGTGGAGGCTGGACTTTATAAGGCCTCGTGTTGCGAATGTCCTGACCTTGGAACAATCTCAGCCTGCAATCTGGCCCCATCCGTCACTTTCATCGCCGTGCACGCAATAGATCCCGGGCGATAGATGGGCATGGACCTAATAACGCATAAAACAAACGGAGGTGACATGTTAGTTATTGATATTGATCCCTGCTCGACCTATCCCCGATACCGGATACCCGCTGACTTACCAAGATGGTGATGCTGATGAATCCCGGAACCACGATCTGTCCGCTTCCATGCATGCATTGTGCAACTCCGCGTTCCTCCCACCCGTGTTGCCTGCCTTCCCCAATTGGGCGTACTCTATGCGATCGCGGAGACACATCACCACCGCATCCCACCCATTCAGGCGCGCGTCTAGTTGTGTTTATGTTTTTTGGTGCAGCGCGCCTGACGACCACCGTCTATCGAGCGCAAATGCGTAATCGGGGTGAGAATCTTTGCCTGGAATAGCCAAGCCTCCCTTCCCTTCCTCGTCCTCTTCGGCACAGACACGCAAGGCCCCGTGCATGATCATTCGCACATGTCCGACCCTACTAACGCGAAACGACAATTGCCAATCAGGTTATTTTTCCACAGACAGGCCAAAGGCACCGCGCAGGATCCCAAGTTCTCCAAGGCTTGATTTATTAATCTATATAGAGGCGAGGCGAACCGGCGCGTAGATAACGGAGTCGCACACCCTTCGTATTACTTCATATTCCCCATTATAGGTGCATCATCCAAATAATGCTCACTCTCGAGAAACGAACGAACCTCATTATCATCGTATATCAGTACTCAAGGCGTTCGACACCGTCGCCTTCTCCCACGTTATGCGTTATACGTTATACGTGTTCAAACATTCAAGGCCGTGTGCATGAGGCCTGGAGCTGGAGCTGGAGCTGGAGCCTTGACGATCTCGGGTGATCATTAACATCACATTGCCAGTGAGTCGGTGACGCGGACGATCTCCTGCCCCCCTCTTTCCTCCTGAAACGCCTTCCTCCGATGCTCATTATGTTCATTAGCTGCCGAAGGAAGGTAGGTATCGAGTATCATCTGATCAGCTCCGAGTCTCCCAGCCTACGATCTCCGTCTTCCCTCTCGCTCACTCGTTTTCATATGTTACTTCCGCAACAGGGATGACCACGAGTCGACGAATGACGGCGATGAGTCCGGCCCTAAGGCTCTATGTACCGACCTATGTCGGTTGCCGTGGTGGAACCGAGCAGCGCTGCATGCCTAGTGAGAAACGCGATCAAAACCGACATAGATAGACCAGATCTCCGATTAATGAAGTCACTCGTATGCTTATACCAAACTTGTACTGATGTTAATGCTTGGCTTATACTTAGAGCCGGCACGCTCAGCAATGCATACGCTGCAGGCGGAAGGAATGTTTCAGCGGCGGGGGCACTATAGATGTTGTCGGTCGGAAATGAGATACGATTTGAGCATTCGAGGTCCGTTATGAGTTGTGATTGTAATAACAAACATACGGTTATGAAAGTGAGATCGGGCCCGGACGCGGAGGGAAGGGGAGAAAAGGAGGAAGAGAGCAGAACGACGGAAGATAGGTATACCGATGCCGATGTCAATGAATCTGGGTGCGTTGTCCGGCAACTACAAGATTTGCATACAATGCTGTAAACATGCTGTGTGCTGTATGATGAATTTGCTATCTTCATCTCCACCTCCACTTCGCCGCCCTTCCATTCTAATTTCGGCATAGGTGTGTGTGGATGGTGTAACACTTGGACTACGACAGTTAAAACGTTTGACGGATTGGCGATTTAGTGGCCCATACCGATAGCACAAGCTGCCTATGTGATCGATTGGTCCTTGAACTGCTCAGTCCGAACGAGATGGACAAGGCGAATCAGAGCTGACAGTTCGTCTGCGTCGTAGTATGGCGGCCAGTTATGGAGAATGCTTGACCGGAGAACTTACGTAGAGAACTTGAATAGACGTTTGGGATTTAGATAGTATCTGTGTTTGTGGGTGGAGAACCGAGTGTCTAAGTCACGTAGTCGCCGAGTTCCACCGATCATTATGGATCTGGGTCGTGAGGTGGAGCTCCGACTAGTAACGAGTCCCCGCGTCTAAGCCACATAACCCTCTAAGCCCAAGAATTCAAGCGTCGATGTATTGGCATGTTTGCATATTTAGGTGTTCGAGGGGCAGAGACGCCGCGATACGGTATCCCATTGTCATGGTGTTTTGGATCGAAGTCTATGCCCGAGCATCCCCTTCCTGAGCTTGGTGTATTGAATCTGCCTGACATAGCGATTGCGAGGGACGATAACGTTGGTTGACGAATGAAGATTCTTTCTGCCTGCGAGTGTGAGCCGCATTCGATATACGGGGTGAGGTCGTATACGTACATAAAACGGTGCCCGTCGACGGATAAACAAGACGACATGCAGATCCGGGCGTACTTGATTAGCACATGAATTTACGGAACACACGACGCGGGGAGGCGGGATCCTGAGTTAGAATGTAGAAGTCTTGCTAGACCGGGGGGGGGGGGGGGTGGGAGGTCGGCAGAGAACCATTAGGGCCAGATGAAGAGTCGAAATCCTGGCATCCCGGGGTGAGTACTGAGAACTGGGAGCCGACGGATGACCATTTGGAGATAGCAATATCATACGGAGGGTGGGATTCGACGAGCAAGGCTGAGTAAGGCGGGGTTTTGAAGATGGATTTCGATAAGCCGGCTTATGAGTGTGTGCGTGAAACTGAGACGGCTGTGCGTGTAGCTGCTAGCTGGGAGTGCCTGGGGCGGGTCGCGGACCACTAGTGTACCTACAAGCGATTCGAGCGTCGGATCTTCAGGGTACAGGCTTCAGATATTGAGTATGTGTGTTGAAGTCGGTGCACGGCGAAACGAGGTGACTGGAGTTACAACGATGAATATGGTCTAACAGTCCGATCTCAACGAGACGGGACAAAAATCTATTGATCCGTCAACTTGTTTGTGGTAGACACGATGAGGAGAGTAGGTGTTACGGCGTAGCGTGGACTGTCTAGGGTCAACGGTCGATCAACGTGAGCATGTAGCAGGAAGAGAGCCTTCCAACGGTGGATGCTACTGCGGTTTGATGCCGGTTTGTCGGCGATACCATGGCAACACAAAAACGCACCGAAGGCTTTTCCGTAGGGATATGTAGACTCACAATGTTTCCTGTGGACGTTTGAACGCGCCAGTGTGTGGTCCATTCGAGTTGCCCCCTTCGCATTTCGGGACGCGAAGCAGTAGTAAGTCTCAGGCCTCAAAGCACTTGATGCCCTTGTCGATGAGGTGCCTGATACCTGCTACACGATCCCTGCCTATTTACCCCAAAACCAGGCCTAGGAGCCATGAGCGCGTCGCATCCCCTGAGATACCAACCAACATCACCTGCAGGTCAATTTGCTCCGCGACGGTTCAAAGCGCAACCATAATGTCCCGACTTGAGGAATTCCGGAAGTCTTGGTTCGTTATCATCTACTGTGGGCGGGCCATGAGAATTGGGAGTTTGGCATTCCAGTAAAGTTCGCTGGAGCCGGGAAGGTCTGTCTCGTCGCTAGTCGGAGATGGTGGAGAGGAAGAGCGAAGGTCAGCGCTTAAATTCACTTGTTCTCCGTCCGGGACTGAGAGTGTATCTCATTTACGACTCCTCGCCATCCTCGCAAGTTGCGGTGGGCGTGAACCATATATCCAAATGTCTTTGTCGACCACGGCGAGCGTAACGTCTGGGCGACCGATGTGAGTTTCGACAGTATGATTCTTTCCCTGAGCTTACGGATTACCACATTATGTAAACAGCCACTTCAGCGCAATTGCGTAGACGATCCACAGAGATTTTTACCCTCAAAACTATGGTGCAGAAAGGCATACGACGTAACGAAGGGCACGGGGGCTTTCT
The DNA here is from genome assembly GCA_029467805.1 of Pleurotus eryngii var. eryngii. NCBI lineage: Eukaryota > Fungi > Basidiomycota > Agaricomycetes > Agaricales > Pleurotaceae > Pleurotus > Pleurotus eryngii. Next base: position 242,710 of record SZVJ01000009.1, on the reverse strand, counting down.
CGCCACAAAGACATGACCGGTAGACTACGCGATCCCAATCTGACGCGACGGCGTCCAGGGTACCAATAGGAAAATATGTCAGCGTCCGCCGGTGGAAGAAAGGAGAAGTACTCACCGGGGAGGCCGGCTCCCCCCACCGCCCGCTTTCAACATGTGGCATCATCCTCCCCACTCCCGCGCCAACGACTCGTCCAGGGTGAGAACTCAAAAGGTGAGGCGTGCGCGTGAATGCTGAAATGGGATTGCCGAATCGTAGACCGACGGCTAGTCCTCTGTGAAGTCGTCGCGATCGACCTCATTGAGCACTGGTCACCAGGCTACGATTTATCGCTGAAGGGAAAGAGAGAGATGAAAGTGGAAGTGGAAGGGAAGGAAGAAGATGAGGAGTCGGGAAAGCGGAAATGGGGGTTTATATACCTTCCCGCCGCGTTTTATTATTAACGCTTTTGTTTTTCAACAATTCAGAAAGTTTGCCCAGCCACCCCTCACGTGGGCGCGTATCGTCCTCCATGCTCGACGCGTCTTTACGCTCCTACTAGGCGCCCGGCGAGATGTCTGCGCTCCGCTTTCGGGGAAGTGGACTATGGCGGCGGCATATTGCATAGTTCAAGGCGGGCTCAATTTGCCTACCGATAGATTCATGGTTCGCGAGGAAAACAACCGGGGCTCGTAGCTCTAATACCCTGGTCGCTCGCTCACTTACGCTACCGAGTATCATCACCGCCTAAAGATAATCGCGGTCAAACGACCTCCTTTGCGCTACAAGACGAGAGCAAGGTTTTCGAGGCGGCTTTGCGGCTGGTGAAAGCCCTGTATCCTTGCTTTGTGTTACCCCTATCTCTCTCCTTCGCCTAGACCGCGCAGCCGTTTCATTCTGACGGATAGGAGCCCCCCTCTCGAGTATCGTGCCTGGCGAATAGGAGAGGGAGACGATAGTCGCCGCAAATACCTCGCCCCCCACATATCTCCCATACGATGTCCATCACTGCCCAAGTCAATCCCTCCGTCAACGCCGCTGTGGCAGCATTCGAAGCCTCTGATCTCAACACTCAAGCTTACCAAGCTCAGCGGTCAGGAAATCTCCAAGAAGCTGAGCGCCTTTACCTCCTCGCCATAGAGCTCAAAGAACGCTCTTCCGGCCCAAATACCATGACCGTCGCGACGTCCCGAGGAATGCTTGGTGAAGTATACTTGAAGATGGGGAAGATAGAAGAAGCAGAGGACAACCTCAAGAAAGCGATGGCGGCGATAAGTGAAAGCGGGGCATCGTCGTTCAATGCAGCGGTGACGAGAGAGAATTTAGCGCAGCTTGCCGAGATGAAAGGCGAGATGGGTGAGGCGAAGGCATTGAGGTTGGGAGGGGCGTCCAACACCATGGCCTGCGCGAATTCTGAGGTAAGTTCAAGACCGACTATTCTATTAGGAATCTAGATTTGACCCTTTGTTCGCGTCGGTGCACTAGGCAGAGACTTAGGATAGACGTCCTGAAGCAATGCTCAAACTGCAAGGTAATGTTTCTCCCACCGCTGTATAGACGCTTGCTAGAGTAATGTCCTTGTAGTCCGTGTATTATTGCTCCGAAACGTGTCAGGTAAGTTCCCTCCTAGAATACTACACATGCTCCTTTTTATACGGTTGAAATTGACAACGTAGAGGATTGATTGGAGAGGCCGACACAAGAAGTACTGCTCGACTCCGACTCGGTGATCAATGAAGCGGCCCGCAATGCGAAGGATGGCGATGTGAGTGCTCTCGCCAACTAGGAGAGTGCTTTCTAACATGTTGCCAAAAGGTGACGTGGCAGTAGATAGGACAATCGCAAAGAAATTGGCGTTGTACAATACTCTGGGGCTATCCTTACCCCATCACTAAATTCAAATTTCTCCCGAACCACATCACAATTTCCAAGATTGTTGCCCCAGATACTCTCGCCGTTGGAGACAAAGTGTGCGTATACGCCTGTCATCTTCGATACATCGTAGCGATACAGCTGACCGCTTCACGCAGAGCATGCGGAAATTGTCGAGGAAAGGGTGTGAGACTATGATGCGATTCACTGTGCAATTAATTAATCAACGCGTATCTGACGACGTTGTTGATAGAATCATGATCAGGCCTCCGTGTTCTAGCTCAGACAACCGCGCACGCGTACATATCTGCCCCGGCTTTATATCGTGATGACATTATCTTATAAGGACCACAGCATCGCCGTGCTCCCTCCAGTTTCCAACCTCCTCGATCAAATAGATTTTGAAATTAGTTCAACTATCTTTCGCTTGGCGGCTCCACCAGAGCATGTTTGAAGGCGGCGCAGCCGCTTTGCGTCCGCCCTAATCAAGGTTTCAATGCCAGCATCGCGCTGGCACATGCCAAAATAAGTTTCTAAGTATCGCGGCGCACTCTGCATCACTTCCTGGGGTATAAGTACCTCGCTGGACAATGCCTGAAGCTCATCGTGCCGGCCACGTTCAATCAATCCCCAACCAAGCGACCTGGTGTCCATCAACGAATCCACTTCATATTACGAATATGTTCCTCCAATCAACAACTCTTGTTGCCGCCGCGGTGGTCATCCTATTCGCTCCGGCATCGTTTTCTGCTGTGGTCTATAGAGCCCCATCCGATCACGCCCAGCCCATCGGCGACGGCCATGACTTCGGTGCTCGGTCAGAGACCTTCAACACGGGCAATAATACTCAGCTCACAGAGGCACGACGAACGGAACAATCAGCCAATCTTGACAAAGCTTTAAATAGCCTAGATGGCATCATCAGTATCTTTCAAAACGAGACCAGCCACATTCAGCACGTAAAGACACGACAGGCAGCAGAGGTTATAGAATTAGCAACTGTAGTCATCGAGGGTGCGATCAACATTTTCACCAGCATACAAGATGTTATAAAACAGGACAAGGAGATGAGTGGGAGACATGCACCATATTGAATATTTCGTTGACTCCGATGGTTATCTTATCTACTCTAGGATCGCAGCACGTTTACGCAGCATCTCGTCAAGCAGTTACACGATGAGCATCCCGATTTCAACTGGATTGTGTGCCATACCAAGCATGACTACAAGTGGGATGGCAAGCGGGGCCTCGACTGGGCCCACAAACACCAAGAGTTTGACATCAAAATTGGGGGAACAATCGGGTTCGTACATTCCTTCGAAGTCGTCAACCTACTTAACTTACGCTATCACATAGATATGAAATCTACAACGCTAGATCAGGGAAATTCTTCCGCAAGGGTGATGGTGGTTACCTCAACGTAAGCTCTCGGTCCCTCTTCTTTGTTTTCGAATGCTAAACATCACACCCTAGTGGGCATACTTTGGTCATGTAGTCAAGACAGAAAATGAAGGGAAAGATCTTACATTCGCTAAACCTTAGTAGTCTGTACATGTACTCCTGACATTCGCTTGTGCCAACGAAAGCCGGACTTCCTTGCGGGTTAAATTTACAATTGAGGCGCTATCCAGACTGTTTTTTTTCTTGTCTCCATATATTCGACGTAAGACCGCCAACAACCGACAAACAAACAATGCCACCAAGGTAAAAGTCAACGATGTACACGGTTCAACAATTTGGCAGTGGTAGAGCACAAGTCAGGGCGGATCAACTGTCAATGAAGGTAAAAGTATTCTGCCTGCGGCGAGGATGGCTAAAAAACGAAGGTGATAGTGAATGGCTGAGTAGCGCCCGCGAACGTACAGGCTATGCCACTTCTAACCACGAGCAGTGCTCAACGTGGGTATGCATTACCAGTCGGAACTCCAGCTCCATGACTGATACCAATTTTCAATAAATCGGCGGCGCTGAGGCGCAAGCAACGAAGAGGCTCCCGGTCGAACTTCGAGTATGCCAGTGTTTGATAGCTTTGGGAACAGGTCGTGAATCCGCTCCGAGGGGAATTTGGATGTTACGATGACCCGTTCGAGCGATCCATGTCGATGCAGGCACAACATATCGTCTTCGAAGTCTTTGTCTATCATAGAAGCAAACCGGCGAAGAGTGTTGTTGTGGCCGTCCAAAAAGAGTAGCAGCAGTTCGAGCTGCTTGACCTTTGAAGTGATGCAGAGTTTCCCAAGCGTACGCTCACCGAGCTGATCATCGGCATCGACAATGCGGTAAAATGCAAGACATTCACCACAGTGAGGAGTTTATTGACTGATAGCGACATATCTGCGTGGTGAGTATCTCAGCTCTTCGCATCCAAACAACGATGTAGCGGCTCACCGGATTCTATCTGAATAACCAAGGTCTCCAATGAGGCGGGGACACAAGACAAGATTGAGTCATCGCAGTCATCTAGTTTCAATATTCTCATATTCGGCATCTGGGTTGTGGACGGAAGGAAGGGGATATTTTTACACCAAATGATGGCAAGCTCCTCGAGTGCAACCATACATCCCGGGAACGTCATATCTCTCGACAGCAGTTCGCTGGAGGATGGCGCTCGATGGCACATAATATCTCGGATGGTCAAAAAGCGAATTGTGTCTGCAACCACTTGTAGGAGCATTAGCAGCTTGTTGAAAGGACGTATAGGGCCGTTAAGGTAGAGAGTAGTGATTGACGACCAGACGAGAGGTAAGGGGACTATAAAACGTCTACCGAAACCATAATGCAGAGCTTTCAGTCCGGGAAGCACGAGAAATAACGCATCTAGACGCTCCTTGCCTGTTGCAGGAGGCAGCAAACTAAGCTGAAAGTTTGCGGAGAGATAATTTGCCCAATCAGTATTTCACGGACATACTGGCCAGTGTGGGGAGCATCGACCACCAATAGGTAAAATGCACATAGAAACGTCTTCCCATCCGATAGACAGAGATGGTGGAAAAGGAAGGGAAGAGACAGATCGCGCCATGACTTGCATACCAGGGAGCATTTCCTGAGTGGCCAGATGTCGTAATCGAATTCCTCGAGGACCAGAGATACGATTTCTAGTGGTAACCTCCTGGAAGACGTATAGCTGATCATCTTAAAGTTGACGTGGGTTGAAGTCAGGTTCTGTAAGTGATGGCCTGCTCACCTGTTTCTCGAGTTGCCCTGTCTTCTCCATGTTCAAAGTTGACGTTGAGATCTTGCGAGTCGAGACGGCGTTGTCGATTGCCAGTTGTTGATGTGTGGCTGACTCCTGATTCTCACGCTTCAGAGAGTACATTTTCCGCACAAGCCTGTTCTAGCGGCTGAGCTCAGAAAGAAACTGTGTTCAACGTTTCAACTTCCAGGAAGACAAACAACACTGAATGCCATCGCTCGCAGAATTACACCCGTCTATTCTACAAAAACGAGACCTTACTTCTGAGCTCACTCAAAGCCTTGGGCCTTAGTACTGAGGCGTCGATAGTTTCCATTACAATTGACCATGGTCTTTCAGTACTCAAGTACTCATGGTGAATCATACGATTTTTAATATTGACACCTCCTAAGCAGCAGTCACAGAAATATGAAATCTTTTCATTCGCAGTGTTGTTGCGGCTAGACGTGGTGGACTCTAGCGAGTGATGTCAGATAAGCCCCTACACACAAAGGGTGTTAATGCTTACTCAAGGCCCCAATTGACGCCAAGGTCATTGGAGTTGGAGAAACAGATGCTCCCGGTGAAACCCAGGTTCGCGACGCAACTCGTAAACAGCGATAAAAGGGTCCCAGCCTAATACACATCTTCAACAAAGGTGCTTCTTTGTATCTTAGGAAGATACGAACCATAAGGTAGTGGCAAAACGCGACATCGGGTCCGCCCACTGGGTTGAAGTTTATCAGGCCCACTGCGCAGGTACCCAAGGAGTAGATCTGCTCGAACCCGGGGGGTACGATGAAGTTAGGACCTGTTGACAACATTATAAGCGTCGGGAACTATCTTTCTTGACAGATGGCGCCGAAACGAGGGAAGACGACGACGACTCACAGGAGGGACTGTTGGGGAAATTACACGGAAAGGTGTTCGTAACCTCACTGAGCGCAAGCTGGACAAGAGCTGCTTTGAGAGACTGGCAGTCGGCCAACAAAGGGGGATCGGGCGAGAGGCTGAGGTCATTCGAGCAGAAGTCTGATCACAGATGGAGCAATAAGCTTACGCGTCAGATATGATAATGATTAGCCCAACGGATGATTACGTACCGTTACCACCACACCCAACCTCGCAGCCATTTGCCGACCACACGCTTGGTGAGCGACGTTTGCCGAGTAGATGAGCGGTTTCTGGTATTGGCAGCGGGGAATTTGGCGAGGCGCGCAGGCGTGACGGGACTGTCGTTACCGTTATTGTATGGTCGCCAATAGTCACGGCTTGAGCGTTCGACACAGAGCGGTCTACATTAGCTACGGCGGCTGTTAGCGTAGGTGCAATGTTGGAAATCGAGCTCGCCTTCTACTGCGGCACTAAGCACGCCTAAGCTTGCGATAATGCTGGCGATGATAGATGTGATAGCAAAGACGCGCATGCTTGCGGAAGGCGAGGTAACCGGCGAGGTTGAGGAAACACCATAACTTCAGAGTCTATAGTTTTTATAACGCCGAGAGCGGAGGGAGAAATGGCATGGATGTCCTTGGCATAGAACGATGCCTGCGCTGGTAGAACGCTGCCATCTTTCGAAGTCCTCGTCGAGCATATGGGCGAGGCGGGAGTGCCTGGAAGGTGTTCCTGTCAATGCGTTACAAGCCACCACTAGGTAGCGTAAGCACAGTTTTCGTAGCTTTACATCCCTCACTCACATTTGCAAAACGGACAGATGCCTTCACAATATACTACGTCCGGTATTTCTATACTTCAGGTGGATTCGAAAGCAGTCGCATGGCGCCCATGCCTCTATGAATAGGAAGTCTTGAGGCTCAAAGCGGCGGGGCAGCCAAATCGACATTTGGTGGGAGAGCTTGCTCTGAATCGATGTCCCGACGTTCAAGGAATGTCAAATAACAACATGGACGGATCAAGGAAAAAGACACAGTTTCTGGTTAATGGCTGGCTAGACCTGCCGTGTATCATGGTGTACCACGAGTGTTACGATAATCGTTTCTGATTCGGGCCGCGGTTGAACTAATGATCGCCCAAAACCTACATCTGGTGATTTACTCAGTCGGATGACCAGTCGATGTATGCAGCACGACTCACGAAAATAGCCAAAAGTTCTGCATGCTTGCATGTAGATGGCGTTTACTCGCCCTCCTTCCCGCAAACTCCATCATCCCAGTCCGCTTCCTTGAGCTTTCACGGTTCGCTTGCCAAATCCAGAGCGCAGTCATTAAACGTTGTTCATGATCCAGGCACCCTGTCTTGGATGTTGCGCTGAGGCGTCTCATGGAATCGCAGAGGTTGAGTGGGAACGTTCGCCAGTAAGCACAAGAGGCCCATTCTGCCTGAGGCCCAGGACTGAGCGGTAGGCGTTTTGCTCCGAAGTCGAATGAACGAATCGCAGATACTCACCTTTTCTCGAGAGACGGTAATGTGCCACAAGGCTAACGTTGTCCGAGTCATGACTGCAGTCCGGTTTCCCGTCGCCGATTTCTTCGACAGCAATCAAGTGTAGGCATAATCCAGAGTTCGGTTTTTTCGTGTTCAAGCATCATCGGCACCCTCTGTTCATCTGATCCCATGTAATGTCGATGTTCATTCGCGTCTCGTGGGTGGGGACAATGATTTGGATGGCAAGTAGACGTGAAAGAGGTACAAGCGTGAGAATCCAAGGCCAAACACGACCGTCGAATCTGCCAACTAACACTGTCACTCAGTCGCATGCGGTGCAAGCAGAGGACGTAGCTGGTGAGAAATAACATAAATTAAATCTGCGTTGAGTTCAAGAGGAATGCACATGTCTGGACACAGCGTTCCTCCTTGCGCTCGGAAATTTGACGGCGACCTTGGTGCGTTCATGAACCTCGTAGGCCGGCAAGCCTGAGTTATGGCCTGATGCCCCCTTCGCTTCCTTTTCGATACAATGGTAACCGCGGCCCGAATCAGAAGCTATTAATGGCATACTAATGATAGGTCTCACCGGCTGGCCAGGAACTGTCTTCCCCGTACTGTCTCTGACAATCCTCGAACATCGGGACATCGAAGTACTCCCGCCGGCCGTTGATCTGCCTCAAAGACGCCTTCGCAAGGGAATTCTGTATATCAGTGAGACGTCTCGATGCCACGATACCCGCGGCCAACGCTCCGTGCAAAGACCCAGCGTCTGTTCTTTTTGTGAGTGAAGCCCGGGCAGGTAACGCGCCATACCCACACTGTCTAGCGCCGGACGCGTTGACAGGAACGTGTCCCAGGCACTCCCGCCTCGACCGTATGCTCGACGAGTACTTCGAAAGATGGGAGTGTCGTGCCAGTGATGTCCTTCATCGGCATCCCTCTTAAACGCCGAGAACATCCAACGGTCTCCCCCTCCGCTTGATGTTATAAAACCTGTGGCCTCCATAGCCATGTTTCCCCAGCATCACTGCCTGCTTAATCCACATGCACCTTTTCGCTATCACCTCTATCATCGTCGCCCTTGCCCTGAGCTCAGGCGCGCTTGGGGCCGTGCTAGAGAGTAGGTTTGTCTAGCCGCGCCAAAGCCTACGCTAACACCTTCCATAGCTAATGCACTGCGTCCTGCGTCAAATATCGAAGTCATAACAATCGGCGAACATACGATAACAATGACCACTGCCCCCGTTTCACCCGCGCGCCTCGCCAGATTGCCCCTCAACTTCCAAGGCCGAAATCGGTCAGCCACGCCTGAAACGTCCCTCAGCAAGCGGGTGGTCAACAATGGTTGCGAGTTCGGATGCGGTGGCGCCGGTATGCAACCACACCCTCCTTCGCTTCGGTCAAAAGCCCAGATACCTGACTAGTGGTGTTATTGTTCGCCCTATATGGACAGACTTCTGCTCGAACGACCTTAGCCTCTCGCCTGATCCACCCTTGCTCGCCGACTGCCAGGCCCTCAAATCAGCTCTGGACCAGCGTGCGCTCGATGAACTCACCGACACCTTCCCCTGCAATATCCCCAAAAGCCCCTCTTGCGAGTCTCCATTTCGGCTGCACGCTATTCCGAGTCTTATTGTGATTGTTTCCAATAGGTCCGAACTTTGTCGTGCCCCCTGGGTTCGAGAGGACATATTCCTTGGGTACGTGTTTGGTGGGCTTCGTAAACTTGAACCCCGACGGCGGTCCCGACCTCGGGTTCTGCGACTACCTTATGGTGCGTGCATCGTCGCTAGCCACAGATTCTTGATGTTTATTAAATTAGGCCGGTACAATGTTGGGACTCTACGAGGACTGCATCACGAACCAAGGATTCACTGGGGAGGTCTGCTTCTCTGACAACGTCGGGTTTGAATGGGGGCTTGAGTACGTCTCAGCTGCTTTGCACAACATGATTATCTGACCCCTTTTGCCAGAGTCCGTCACATCTAGTCGGCTTCACAGAAACCACAATATATATGTGGTCCTCTTGACACTCCACTAAGAAGTCTATACATAATGCAAAAACCTGCTGGCCATTGTATAAAATCGTACGGTTCGCTACGCGGAAATGTGGAATCATCGGTATCTTGGCATCCCAGGAGCTCGTCGAGTGCCGGTAGGCAAGGCTAGCTCTTTTCCGGTGGGAATAGTAAGCGTCCAGCTGCCTGAACGCGCGATCACTCTCCATGACGAACGAGCCTTAGTAATTGAGTTCCGACTTGGTTCGCACCGGTGGCCTCCGCAAGTCCTCTGTAGCTACAAGTCCTTCCCAAGGACAAGTTCGTGTCACCGGTGTCCGATAAAGTCGGAGACTTAGATACTTGGGTGTTGATGGCTCAACAGTGTTGTAGAACTGCCGGACTTCGCCGTTCTTCAGTGTGCACACTATCAACATAACAGTTTCGCCCCAGACTTCACTAGGAATCGTGTGGCTCGCCGTAGTGCGGTATACTCTCATTTTGGGTCGCTTCGAAGGTGAGATCAGTGGCAATCGGAGAGGACAGAATAACGATAACCACCGCCCTTTTCGTCAGTGCGCCTCGCGAGATTGCCCCGCCTCGTACACTTTAATCCGGACAGAATCCGCCACGTCTATCCTTAAACTTCTACGCACGCCCCAACTTCCATTGACAACTGCAGATGTCTGGGCCAATTATACAAAAAGTAATGGTGATTCTAGAGTATGCTACATACTCCAATATCCAGTAGCCATAGTACGTCGACTAGCGAAACACCGGCCCCCCTACGCCATCCAATACCTCCTGAGTTATTACCTGAGAAACTTATCCACATAGCGTATTGTGGAAATGACCGGGCTTCCTCCCTTGCGGGCACACTAAACATCGGCACGACCAAAGACGCCGTTATCAGCATCTCGAAGGACGTACGTGCTCTGGGAGGGGGATATATACTCACGGCTCATGTGGCACTGCCCACTCGCGTCGCACACCTTCATCGAATCTTTCATCCTCTGGATGTCCTCCTTGGTCCAGACGGTCGGAACTCTGGGAGGTTGGTCCGGGGGGTTGAACCCTGTGGGCGTTGCTGGCGGCGTAGGCGTAACGGGGGCGTGGTATGCGGTTTGCCTGGCGGAGGGGGTGTGGCGCCCCGCTCTTCCAGTTCTACGGGCCAGCCTCGCCCCTCCAAGTCGTCGAAATCCCTCCCCTCCAAGACATCGACGCTATACACACCCCGTTCGTCAAGACCATACCCATACTTTGTGGGAGCACTGACGACGCCCTCGACGACGAGATTGAAATCGCTGGTGGGCCCGATGTGTGTATGCCTGTGGCTTTCGAATTGGACCGGGTGGGCCGGGGCGGTGCTCGCCATAACGGCGATGAGGATGAATATTGAGGAGGCGGAGAAGGCGATGCGTGCCATGGCGGAGGTGAGGGTTGGTCTAGAAATGCGGAAGGTAAGGGAGGAGGTGCGTACGTCGCTGGGCCAAGTCATCAGAAGTGCTCACATTGTGGTTAAATATGCGTGTAAATGTGAAAGCGAGGTTCGGATTGTAAGCTAAAGGGCAGAAGTTCTGAGTTAATTTTGCGACAATTAGACTGTGCTCACCGTCCAGCACTGAACTTTGAAGTGTGAGGAGAGACCTGCTCTGGTGGAATAACCGAATACTCCACCTCGCCTTTATATCAGTAATCACGCAGGGGGCAGAGTATGAGAGACTGATATACCTGCAACACATTACTCGGGTGATCGGCTATTCGGCATGGAGAACGGTCATCTGAAAGGTAACCGCCAAGTGTTCCAAGGTTTAAAATAGTTCAATGCATCATGCATCAGATACGCACAGCACACAGCAATGGGAGAGCCATGATTCACTGTAGGCAGATTCTAGAAATAGAATGGTAGTGTTATATGAGCATAAGAAGCCGTCAGAGTACCTACCAACAATTGCCGTGTGGAGGGAATGGGCTGGAAGGGGAAGGGCGGTTTGGAGGCCAGCAGCAGATGACAAACAATCATTACCCAGCGTCGATCTAGAAGTAAATCTAAACCCAAAGTGCTCTAAATTTAGAGTCAGCGCCCGCAGCTGGGCCAGCCACCGCGATCACGTCTCACGACGATATCACGAAACGTTTACCTATCTATTTCGAACATTGTGCGATCCATGATGCGCAAACTGCTCCATCGTCAATAATCGTCCTCAGCAACAACTTGAAGCGTCGAGACTCGAGACTGGGGAGAGATGTTTGCGGTAACAGAAGCGGTTGGATTCAACCGTTCAGACTATCGAACCATCAAAGGCGTTGATGTTATCTTCACTGTGCGGAGTGCGCAGTATGAGCGCAGCAACGTGCCGAGCGTTGACTCTGCCCCTTCCTTCCTAACGGTGTGCCTATGCAGTCATCACCTGTGATGACTAGCGACGCCGACGGATCGATAGTTATCGAAATCAGCGCAACAAGGAATCGCGACCATTTCAACATGCATTCTCGGAGGGTGTGTCTGAAGTATGAGGCGCGATGCGTGGCTCTGCTTTGGGCCAAAGCTCATAGCACTACCTTGTTTCCGCCGGTCGCGCGCCATGCAACCTGTCGAAGAACAGCGAGAGTGGAGAGTTCTTAGAACTAACGATAGAGCAAAAACATGCGAAGGGCAAACGAGCAAATCTCCGGCACGGCGAAAGTAGCAAAACAGCACAAGGAAATTGGGAGTCTCTCGGTCAAGAGCACCGGAACACCGCTACCAGCTACGAGTCCACATCCACGTCCCTGTGAAGGACTCGACGTACCGACGACACGGAGGAGCCAGGACCGAAGGCGATTCTGTCTGAACATCCAGTATTCCAAGGCGCTGCAGCAAAGGAAATCGAGCCCGGAGTTCTTGCAGGAACGAGGGGTGACTTCGTTCAGCCGTTATGATCAACCGCTCCAACAACCCATCTTTGTGGAGACGAACAACCCACTCTTCGAGCCCGTCTTCCTGTAGGAATGCGGAATGGTCGGCGAGGGTTAAATATGGGTGGGTGATGATTTCACCGACGCCGAGGAGGACCAGCTCGAGGTGCTTGATACTGGATTGGACGCAGATTTGGGCGATTGTGTGTTGGAGGCGGCGTCTGAGCCAGTCAGTAGGATGGCATACTATAACAACATTGTCAGTACTGAGCAGCTTGCCCGTATCCGTATCTGTATGTGCAGGGACTTGACGACGTTGAATGACTCTGAACGTACATAGCAGTATAGCGGCTTACCCTGTTCCCGTTGAATCACCAGTGTCTTCAATAAAGCCGGCAGGGAGGCCGTGAACGGCATATCACAGCTGTCCAGCCGCAATGTCTCCACATTCGGCATCTGGATTACACACGGAAAGAAACGGAGATTCTCACAACAGATTACGGAGAGCTCTGTCAGTGCGAGCATGGATACCTGGAGTGGGGAGAATGTGTGTACCCTGCCGCCGTGGCACACGGGAAAGCGGATGTCTTTGAGCGTCAAGGTGCGCAGTGTTCCCGACGCCGCACGGAGAAGTTTGGTGAAGCTGAGGATGTCGTACCGCCAGCCGTGGATGTTGAGGGTGGTGATCAGAGATTGCGGGAGAGATGAAGAGATAAGACTCGCTACGGCTAAGGTGCAGTGGAGGGCTTTTAGCCTGGGGAACGCGCGGAGGAATGCGAGCATGCAATGCCGATCGTGCCATACTGGCGTCGAAGACTCCGAAGCGAGGTGCGACAAGGGGGAGTGCGGGTCGACCACCATCTCGCGAACGGACTGCCGGATGCCGGCGCCGGCGCCGGCGCGTGGCGCATCAAGCACGAAGAATTGGTATGCGCGCAGGAAGGCGGTAGAATCAGGCAGACAGAGACGAGGGAGGAGGAAGGGGAGCGCAATGGAGCGCCAGCGCCTGCACGTCGAGGCGCAGGCTTTCAGCGAATTGCGATCGTAGAGGAGTTCTTGAACAACGAGGGAGACGAGTTCCGTGGGCAGCGTCTTGAAGCTAGCTTCAGCTCGTTCCATGCGAGTCTTACAATGTATGGCTCTTGCTTACCTTTATACCGTACATGGTGGCCATCGTGGTTGACTGCAGCGTGCTGTCGGGTCACGACCATAGACTTGAGGAAAGGCCTGACAGTTCGCTATTTGAGCACGCCAATCGTCGAAGCTACGGTCGGGCTGAGATTGACGACTAGCGAGAAGGAGAATCGTGCATGCATAGTTTGACTCGTTTGAGTGCGACAAGGAGGAGCGTGAGAATGTAGGTGACAGGAGCGCACGCCCAGGCCTGGCACCGACGTTCTCTCCACCATCTCTTTCTGCTGTCAGACCCGAGTTGTTCGATGAGTTCTGGTGAAGGGCGGGTGAGCTCAGGAGTCGGGAATACAATACCCTGGGACACTTTGGAGAAGCCGGTAAATTCAGTGACACAACGGCCTCGCGTCTGGATCCAACATCCTCGTAGTACACTGCGTCCAAAGTACATCATGAAATGCATCTTTCGCCACAGGCAGGCTGCAGCATACCGTCAGTTTTCTCTCTTGGTCGGCGAATATTGACCAGACGGATATTCTACGCCGCCGGTGCAGTACTACAGAAACGCGGATGGTCGCGAGCAACTCGCGAGGCGAAACGCTCTAGTTCATGCCTCAAAGCGACCCACGGTGACCTCGAGGCCAGGGTTCCTCGTTCAGCTTGAGACACGCTCGAAGCCTGTCACTGGGTACTCGCCGGGGTACACTGAGTGGGGAATGTTACTGAGGCGAAGAAGAGCGGGGGCGGCTTTGCGACTGCGATTGTGGCAGTGACGGCGATGCCCACTCGCTCTTTTCCAGTCAGCATGGGTCGACATGGTGATTCGCCTACCGTGGCCCTCATTGGGGGATTCGATGGCGCCGTTACCTGGCCTCTGACCTCTGTATAAGTGTAAGCACGTCTCAATGGAACTCGACTACTCAATGATAGCAGGAGTCATATCTAGGTTACTGTATCTGTTGATGCCGAGACAACACCCATGACAATTTTGTCCAAATATCATCGACGTCGATGACTTCTGTGGACACCCAAGCTACGCACACATCCACAAGTCTGGACCACATCAGGATCATTGAAACTATGTAGGGTGCTATGACGCTTTATGATCAGTCGATTAGGTCCGAGGTATAGTGTCCGGTACACCCGTATGATGGCTATAGCTCCTGTAGTTATAGTGCGTCTCGTCTCTTCAGGCTTCACCTCTCCCAATTTTTTATCTTTGATTGCCCCGCCCGACATCCTAGGTGGGAAGGTGACACCTCCGCCAAGCTCCCCGCGCATGCGACCGATCAGACCCTCAGGACATCCGCTTTCCTGCCGACGCCCTCCACGTCTTTCACGGCGGCAAGCAACCACGTTCGCCCCGATAGTATACAGGCCAGATTTGCGTCCTTTCCAGCGTCGTCAGCGCTGGACCATCAGCGGTTTCGGCATGTCAAGGTCCCAGGCGAGTTGTGGTTGTGGTCTCGCAACTGGCAGAGGTTCCTTCGCCATTCTCAGACTACGACATCGTCCGCCCTGTTTCGCACCCATCGTCGTCCCAGAATAGGTGTAATAGATTGGTAAGTACAGGTCTTAGGGCTCAACGGCCGTTCGCGCGATATCACGAATCGGACGGCGACTACCACACCCCCATCAGATATCAGATATTATATTACAAAGAAGTCGTGTGTTGATAACACCAAATATAGTGAACAGCAGACGTACGTACGAGTGAGCTGCGAACAACACCTGCGGGTTTACAGGTTGAGATATTTATATGGCCTCTACGATCACCGGCAGGCTCGGTTTCCCGCTCTTGATGACGGGGATCATGTTGACCGCGACGCTCATGCGGACCTGCAGCTCGGGCGACGTCTCAGGCGGCGGGAGCGCGAACTTGAAGCGGCGGACGAGCTCGGTGAAGAGGATCTGCAGCTCCGTGACGCTGTGCATACGACAGAGTCAGCCATCGCCACGCGAATGAGAAAAAGAGCGATAAGCGAGAGAACGTACGCGAATCGCCAACCAATGCACACGCGCGCGCCGCCGAAGAACGTAGACAAGTTCGCGTACGGGCCGAAGTTCGACGCAGAGCGGTTTCCCGCCCACTTCGACGGCTCGATCCACCGCTCGGGCTTGAACTCGTGCGCATCCGGGCCCCATACATACGCCAATCTGTCACAAGTTCGTGTTATCAACATCGAGGAGAACTGTGACTGGGTAGGGGGTAAGGTAATTTACTCGCCTGTTTGCTGAGGCGGTGGCGACGTGGACGTGCGTTCCTTTTGGTACTCTCACCTCCGTTATTTTTCTCGCCGGTGGAGGTGGTGATGGGCTGCGAAACGGGGATGACTGCATCCGTTGAGGCGATGCGATCAGACATGGGAAGACCGGGGTGTAAGCGGAGGGTTTCCTAGACATCGACGATAACGTCAGCACTCCGAGTCAGCACTGTCCAAGACGGATAGATACGGATGGCCGTACCTTCAGGAATGCGTTGAGCCAGACCATGCCTTCGATGGTGTTCAAGCTGATATCACCCCCGGGAGACGACTCGCATGCTTCGATGACTTCGGCGCGGATTTTCTCTTGGAGCTCGGGGGATGAAGCCAGGCGATAGATAGCCCAGGACAGCGTGTTTCCCTAACACGACCAATGAGAACAATTGAACGGGGAGGTATAATAATGACGGACAGTAGTATCCTGCCCAGCGATCATTAGAGACGGGATTTGCTGAGCCATCTCTTCATCGCTCATCTGGTGTCCTGATTTAGACGAGGCATTGGCTTTCACTACCAAGGATCATCAATCAACGTCGTTAGCCCGTATGACAGCCGGTAGGTGTTAGGAAGAGGGGATAGCATACCAAGTGCGTAAGTGACATCTCTGCGTCCCTCAGCGCCGATTCTAACGATTTCTTGTTGACTGGCAATCAATTCGGAGCTGACTGCCTTAGACAATTCCTTGTTCTTCTGCAGGACTTTGAACGCGGGGGTTGGGAGCTTGAGGGCGAGGGATAGCAGGGTAGGCGATATGTATGGTACGATCGCATCGACGAGGATGTGGAAGGGAGAACGGACACCAGATAGGGCGCTAAAGGAAGACGACGCGAGGTAAAGGACAAGGCGAGGCCGGCGAATAGACGTCAACGTACATGATGTTACGATGACTTGCGCCCAATTCGCTGTCACTGTTCTCGAGGGAATGGAATTCATAACCCATAGCACCTAGCCGCGGTTAATATATTTTATTCTTAGACGCAGGTCGAATGCAATGAATCACCTTCACCAACGGCATCTAACGTGGCGTCGTGCAATGAGGGATAAATGTCCATCGCGCCGCTCGCATCAAGCTTCGCGCCTGATACAAGCATGTCCTCCCATCGATTAGCAATCTATGATCAATAAAAAGCAGTTTAGCGGACAAATCCATAGGAGATCTTTCCAGACTATCCACCTTCTCCGCGATCCCCTTGAATACAGGAGGCAATCCTCTGATAACCACGGGAGCAAACGCGGCGTTCATTACATTCCTCACCCTCTTGTGCTCCTCGCCTTCAATGTAGAACACGGCCTTCTTGCCGATCAACATGTCCACGCTATATTGTTGCTGGTCGCTGCGCTTCCACGTCTGCGTGTCGCTCATGACGGCTTTCAGCGCCGCTGGGTCGGAGACGACGAGGCGATCTGAGGAGAACGGGCCTTTGATGCGGTAGAGGCCTCCAAAGGTGGTCTGCCATGAGAACTCGAAGGTTCCATACGTGTGGGGAAGGAGGAGTTGGGTGAGGTTGCCGTAGATGAAGGAGGAGGAAGGAGGTCCTGGGATGTGGGCGAGGGATGAGCGCTTCAGGAACAAGCGGTGGATGACGAACGCAGCAAGGAGAACTGGGGCGAGGAAGAGGGCGGAGGGCATGGTGATGGTTCTGCGGCGATCGTCCTGGTTGAAGGGGTAACGCACCCTTTTTACTCGTTGAAGTTGCGAGGAACTTGAATTTTAATATATGGATGATACTCATCGTTGGTTGCGTACGAATGTGGCTGGGTGATTCGAGGCTTGTCCGCGTATCTAGCGTTGATGGCCGGCATGCTTGTGTTGTTGGCGACTTAACGCCGCACTTGCAGTGAAGGATCGCCGGAATAACGTGGAGTGAAGAGGCAGGAAAATGGTCTAGTCACGGAAAGTGGTGTCAATCTCCGCGAAGTGAGCGCCACTGACGAGCAGGTTCGTGCTATCTGAGATCTGTATCAATGTTGCGTTGTCCTTCCGAGGAGATGACCACTTCTAATCGTTGAGTGAGGCGGCTAGCGTTTGTCAATGATGATCATGCTATATTAGAGCGATATAGCATGCAGGTGCCCGTTATGAGAGGCCGGGGAGTCGTTTACGCGATGAGGCTATACGAGGAATTAACGACATGGATGGTTGCGACCCAACGCGCGTACAGACGCTTTCAAGCAGGGGTTATGTAAGTGAAGATCTGATCTATAGATAGTACCTGCGGTCACCTCGATGTATCGCAAATTTCAGACTTTGAAACGAGGGCGTACCTCAGGCATCCGAGTCTATCCTGATCATTGAGAAGAATTAAATGATTCTGGGGGAAAAAGTGGATTTAGTGAGATCATCCAACCGTGTCGGAATCGACGCTCCTGTATTTTATACACAAACTCGCGAAATGGGAGGATTTGACCCTACTACGCACAAAGAAAAGTAAGTGAACGATAAAGTAAACCGGCCGCTGGCCATCGATTATCGATTATTCCACAGTAAGAAGCTTTTTCCCACAACCAATAACTTAAGTAGCGGACGACCGACGCTCAAAATTGTCCCTGGTTGACCATCATATTGAAGTGAGTGTCTGTCCTAAGGGCGTTGGTGTTCGCACAGTAGTTTGGAACATACGCGCTCTTGGAATCCTGCTTTCTGATGTCCACCGCAAAGGCTATCGTCGTCGATCGACGTCCATCGTTAGTAGCTACGATGGAATCAGCGGCGACCGCAAGTTCAAGGGTACCACTGGAAATCGTGGCTGTCATTCTGAAAGTATTGGAACACGACAAAGACGCCCTCCGAAACTGCTCACTTACATGCAATGCCTGGCACGACCTCTGCCTCCCTTACATTTTCGGGACCATCAATATACGCGGCGACACTGACTACACTCGTGCCTTCCGTTGTTTCATGATCACTTCGCCACATCTTCGACCCCACGTCCGTCGAACTGCTTTGTATATAACCGAACCTGATGCTCGGGACCAATTCCACTTCTGGACGACGTCTGGGTGGTTCGACGAGGAGCACACTAAATCATTAATCTCATCGTTTCCGAATCTCAATTACGTGGATTGTTCCTCTTTCCCCCTCTCTGCCATTTCTTTCGCGCTCCCACAGTTACCGATCACAACCCTTCATCTTCAGAAATACTCCGTCACCACCGACGAATTCTTGGACGTTCTCGCTGCGGGGGCTCAAACTCTACGGTCCTTAACAGTCATGTTTATTGACTGTCACCCTTCGTCGAGTCCCCCTACCGAAAGCATCCCAACGATCATGTCTGCTTTGAAAGAGCTTAGCGCCAGCTGCTCTATGAACCTCCCCTTCGTACCCGAAAGGGTCCAAATGCCAAGTCTACAAACTCTATTCTCTGATATTGACGATTTCGAGGCACTTTCTATCTGTCTCCCCGATTCATTGAAGACATTGGTGATCCATACCGTTGAAGAGGGTGCGTCTTAACCTGCAATTTTCTCGAGCTCGCAATTGAAAGCTTTTATGACCTACAGCTCAAAGCAGTAGCAAAATTCTGCACGTAGAAAACCTCTGCCTTATATCCGACGATTATTGGGATGGTCTACCCTCTTGCATCGATACCATCGACACGTTTATTTCCCCTTCAAGTATCAAACACCTCGAGCTCGTCCTTTACAGATACATGCACAGCAGAGAGCCGAACGTTGAGCTTTTGGACGCCTTCGAGGAGTTCCTTCTGAATCTGCACGAGACCGGGTCTTTCGAAAGGTTGACGCTTACCTTTCCTGGAGATCCAACGGAGCAACGGGCGTACGAAGCGTACGAACACTTCTTTCCAAGCCTTAGGCTCCTCGGTTTACTCGACGAGATCCGCATGGGGTCTTCTCCGATTTCTTTATCCTCCATGCAGCGCTAAGATCAACCTCGAGAGTCACTTTGTTCATGTAGAAGGCTACTCTCCGCATCACTGACGGCCACAGTACATTATTTTCGTACCAGCAGTTCGTGACTGATTTTTCGGATTATGTCTAACCACAGAAGCTTCTGTTCTGCTACTATATCTGTTCTCAGGTGTATACTATTTCGCCCAAATAGAGACCCTCCACCATCATTGTACGACTTGAACGTCCACACGCTTGACTCTCAAGGCCTCGTCTCCGACACACCCGAATTCTTCTGTCTCAACGAACTGGCTGGTGTACTCCGATCAGACTGATGAAAGTCACAGAAAGGAGACGAGATCTCTAGCATCAGAACATATTTGTCGCCAAACCCTCATGCTGGTTGGGATCTGTTCCGTGATCAAATGTATGTCGACGCGATGAATCCAACAGAGGTTGGATTCCTCGGGCGCGGACACCAGTACGCACACCACCTCATATACGGGGTACCCCGCATGCCCAGTCAGACTGGGTTCTTTCGTTCCTTCGGCATACTGTTCTGTTTATGTTCACTCATTCCCACCGTCGCGGTAGCAATCCAGACACGGCGAGCACTCCTAGTTGGCTTCATCGTTACGGCGTATATTCACGTAGGATCCTCCAGCCTCAAGCGAATCCCACCATCGCCGTGCGTCCATCCTAATTAATAGAACGAAAAAGAGATTTAGACCGATACCGCAACCATTTGTAGTCCCTCTATGACAGCTTCCGCCGACGTCAACGCTGATCTGTGAGTTGCCCCGCAACGCTCTGCATTAGTTTATTAATATCTTCTCGGGAATAATGCACACTGATAGTGCTAGAACGACCACTTTAATCATGACTCAAACGGATACGTCCATCATCACGCACATCGTGTCCTCCGAAAACAGGTAAGCAGATGGTTTCGGTACTTCTACTTCCGAGGCCCTGATACTCGATTCCAAAATGACTTACCTCCCGTAACAGTGACCGGAGAACGATCGAAATACTCAGTGTGACCTTGGGCTCTTGTGTTTTCATGTTCACGGCATACATAGCCTGGAGACTCCTCAAGAAATTGAAACTACGCAAGAGATTACCCAAAGTCGGTGGATCTATTCTATTCTAAATCAGGTCCGTGCACGCGAGGATTCTGACCCTATTTTTTCAGGCACTCGGGAGCACAACAACTCGATCGGTCTCTCGCGTCCAACGCTCATCCCCTTTTGTGAAGCGCAGTCATTTCAGAGGGCAAGAGATAAGCGCGTGTAGGGGTTGAACTGTGTTCATCCCCTGATACATGGTTTGTTGTACGTATTCTACCGTTTCGTTTACTTCCTGTTTCGGTCCGTCATCACCTGCGGCCGCATTGTTTGTTAGGTACTACCTTACTTACTCATACATGCACATTCCACATGTTTAGTTACATGTAGTACAAGTATATATAGTACCTACCTATCTACCTATAATAACAAGAAGCTTATTTCCCCCTCAGTTGCGTTGCGAAGTCGAGTCCAGCAGTCGCACGCGGCGCTGTCTGGTTCGCGTTCCGTCTCCGTTCCGTTCGTCACGTGGCGTTCGGATTGCGCTCATTCGTTCTTTCTTACTTCGTCTTTTGGTGGGAACACACCATTCCCGGTCCTCGCGTTTACAACTGCGAATACAACTTCGCGCCTACACGCGCCCGAATCTTCTTTGGGGTACGGCGGTCTGCAGAAACCGGCGAGTCACAGAGGGAGAGGCTCGACCTATCGATGTTGCGGAAGAAGCGAGAGCCTTGCGTACACTCCCCCTAGACGGAGTACGAACCTCTCCTAATTCGACTTCTGCGCGGGCAACGGTCGATTCGCTGGAACCCTTCCTTCCTATCACTCTCAAATGTAACAGGCAATATGCATGACTATACTACATTGTGGTCGTCCTCTCTGAGTTCTATACATATGAATAAGTAGTCGGGCCTCGAGATGGAGTAGGCTACGGTGCGAGTCCTCGCGCCTCGTATATTAGTTACTCTTGCTATACATCCCTCCGCCCGACAGAAGATTTGAGCATACGAGTAATGTTGATCATTATGCAAATGTCGCGGTCGAAACGGGCAACGTCTCGGCTTGAATCACGGTTGAATAAATAAATAGCCGGCCAAGTATTAAGCGGAGGCAGAATTCCACTCATGAATGTTCGGCGCTGTATAACGTCTAGAGTGCATGATAATCAACATCAACATCGCTTCGCCCGCGCTTCAATGGGGACTCACGCTCTCTGAACCGGATATAGCTGCGACCTTCTCTGAGTCAGCAAAACGTATGCTTTCAATCATGTCACGGCTGGCGTGCTGATGATTGAATTCACAGTTGACGGTAATGCCCGAGCTCGATTGCCGACGGTTCAGCAAGGCGAGCATTGAGTTGGAATACACTACAAAAAGTGCGTGTGAGAGATTATGGATGAGGACCTCGGGAAGAATATGGAAAGAGCATACGTTTGGGTAGAACGAATAGCAACGCAAAGGAGATCATATTCGTCGGCATTGTAACGAAAGTCACCATTACAGCGATAACACCAATTGAGGTTATGGTGCCGCTTTCAATGGATCGTCGGATGATGCTATTAACGAGGGCCTTGGAGCTGGAGACGGTGGTGTTAAAGGAGCGCATGATGTATATCATAGTCACAGAGATGAAGAGGTCCGCGATTGTCGATAAAACAAGGCCGGATATGACGACCTGTTCGTAGAATTTTCCTTGCCAAGCGTACATTTCGGGATTTTGAATGAGCTTGGCAGAGAATACTGTCGGGTGGTAAATAAATCGAATTTAGATGATTAGAGTTGATGTATACGCACGGAAGCAGAGGGAGGCGTGAGCGATGATTAGAACAACGATCAAGGCAGAAATGTGTCGTCCAAATCGCACTTCACGACCCACTGGAATACGATAAAGTCGATACGTGCAAGGGGAGGACAGGCAGCTACGCACGCTTCCAGATGCGGGCTGCATAGAAGAACTCCACTGGCGCTGCTATCAACGTCTCCATCATGCTCATCGAACAAAGGCTCCACACGCCAATGGTAGGCCCTTCCGTCGCCCCAAATTGCGATCTTGGCGATTGGACCTCTGGTTGTCAGCTTTCGAACCAGGAACAATGAATTTGTACACACATTAGGTAGAAGTACATCGTATGGCATTGGAACGCGCTTGCTATACCGTCCATCAGCCAAATACCAACCGCCTTTGTGCCAACGCACGGCATCAGCTACCTCTCCGCATGGATTCGGTGTAGTAGACTCACCAATCCCCTCGTCCACTTGCTATCCGATGTCCACTGCAGCCTATAGATATATAGTTGGAGCGTCGTTACGCCAAACAACCTGACAGTGCGAATAGCCAAATCGCTAAGGCGCCGACCTCTTGTGAATCGCGTGTACGTACATGCAAGATACGAAAGCTAAAAACCAGACATGGTGAGTAGGCGTCGTCGACGGAACAATAGCGAATAGAGGTGCTCACTCGACACCAACAATGCGCCCAACGTATTATCGACGGCGACACCTCCAGCCATCGTAAAGGCGGGCGAGATACGGAAGGAGAATGAAAAAACCGATATCGGAGAAATGTATGCATCCTATATATAAGAGCGTGTGGGAGATTCGAGACCTCTGTCTCGGGTATCATTCGATATGGCTGGTTATAGACGGAAAGTCTATACAAGCACCGAGCCTTGTCCATGATCCAATGACATATCGCCATGCTCGTCGGGGGCTGGGAATAGATGCAATCAAAAGAAGAGCTGGTGGTGATCGGTACCGCCAAACTTGTGGCCACAGCATTTCAACATTCCGGAGGAATTCAGTGAAGGATGGAAGAAACATTGTCACTTGTCAAGGAAAGAGAAGAATATTCGTCAACAACGGACAGGACCAATTAGTGTATATACATGCGGCGTATTATCAGAGAAAGGAAGGCTCCTTGATGCGATCACCGTTTAGGAGATTGCACTGGGAAAAGTGGGCGTATGTGTTTCGCGAGTCGGAGGACTCGGCGAATGGGTAATAAGCTGACACCACTAGAAAGACGGTGAGGACGCGGGGTTCTGATTCCAATGAGTGAACGAAACGGGATACAATGGTCTCAGACTGACGGCGGTGGTGCATTGTTTGTTATCGGTGCTAAAACTAAGAGAGTACGATTGAGAGATGTAGGTGGCAAAGGTATATCGAGTCTTACATGATGGGAGTACAAAGCTCCTGTGTCTATCTTTAGGTGGAACAGGTGGAGGGGATAAGTCTCCGCTTGCCAGCGCTTTGGCGGAAATCAATTCTGGAGTGATATCTTTGGCTGGGACTGGGGGTTTTGGTAGTGGCCGCACGGGGAGTGGACGAATGTGTCTCTCGCGTCGAGGAGAGAATAATAGAATCGGTCGCCGCCGTGACGATGGAGGGTGTGGTAATGGCCGAGGAAGAGGGTGAGGGTTAGGAGGTTCTGACGCGGGTATGCCTCTGAGTATATTTGCTAAGCAAGTAACAAAGCTACAATGGCCTTGCTCGACGTACACACGAGGTTCAGTGGCAGAAACAATGAGGTTCCATTGAGCATCGCTGTACACATTCCGATGGAAGCTACCTCGGTAGCGTCGATTATTCCGAGTGGACATAGGTCGCGGGCGTATGTACTATACGAAGGTTCCTCGTAGGATATCTGATGGCTGAATTACTACATTTACTACGTTGATCACGGATTGCAGTGAGGAGTACTCACATTAATGAGTGCAAAAGAACACAAAGAATTATGAAAGGAACAGGACCAAGTATTGTGGGTCGTCCAGACTCTTATGCTTAAGACCCACTCAAGCCAGCTTCGACGGTGACCATCAGTATCTGATCATGCCAGAATTACGCTCTCGTCTTATCGACGGTGAGATACTATGTACGAAATTCCGATATTAGGGTTGTCGACGTACTCATCTATGGCAGCTGTGTTGATGAACAGAACAGAATTGAATATAAGATAAGCGCAATGGGAAAAAGTCTTGGGGTATGTATTAGATGATGATCTGATCGCGTCACTGAGAGGCGGGACGCGCTCATCGTTGCTTTAATGATTTCTTGCCGAGGTGCGACCGCCTTTACGATTGGAACTGCAGATGAGGCGTCCTAGACGTCAACGTTGAGTTCATCAGTTATCAATCGAAGGGCTCGTACCCAAATCGCGTGGAATCATTGAAGCACTGAAAAAAGAATTTCGTTGAAGGGTTGCGTCGTTGAAGGAGACGTAGGACAGTCCCATCACATGTTGGACACCGTGCTACAGATGTAGCCTGTCTGGATAGCCTGTGCGTATTTGCAAAAGGAGTCGCGAAGCACTGAGCTATTGATATCAACGTGTCCCGAGACGGGATCGTTTGATGCATCTCGAGTTGTGGGCTTCAAAGATCCTGCGTCGTCGCCCAGCTGTATATATCGTCGCAGTCGAAGTTTCTCAAGCAGCACCGCCGGTCGAATTGCATCTGAGTGGAGGTCAGCGATTCAGCATGTTGGCAGTTGCAGTTGGGTACTGACAACAAGAAGGGTCGAAGCGCCCAAGGAAAAGCGAGTTTGGCACGTGGCTAGCGACATTACGTTCAGTGGGCCGGTATGAACCACTCAAGCTTAGGGACCCAACCGCACTCCCACTCTTACTACGCAGGACCCGAGTAGGCACAGTCTTCTTGTTCAGAAGGAGAGTTGTGGAATGGGCACCCTTGGAACTTCCTTTCGCCATCCGTCCGTCATGGACGCAAATAGCACGGCAAGAGTGATGGCAATCGGCGCGCTCGTATGTTGAAACCGTTTCCCTCTCACTCAGCTCCAGACGCCGGAAAACGGATACAACGTTCGAAGGTAAACATCACGTTTCGCCCCTGTACTGTATTCGTGACTCGGCAGTGCTGTCCCTTTGTCCCTAGCTACGCTGACTTCAATGTTTACTTCCTAGGTTGATTGGGAGACACCTACCACAGACATCAAGTATCAACCATTTGATGGTCACTGGTAAGACGGCAAACCATCCCACTCCGGGCGTGGTCCTCTCATGGAGATCGTGCTCAGTGCTGCGGGCATCTGATGCCTTGAACCCTGTTACACACACCAGGCACTTTGGACGGTACTCCTCATCAGCAGCATGTCCCATCTCCATGTCGAATATCCGGCGCACACGAATCCGTTGATTCTAAAAAATTTCAGACCGTTTAGATCAAGCCGTACTCGTCTCGGGTTCATTGCCTTCGTTGCGGGCTCATCGGATTCTGGGTGCTATAAAAGCCATATGGATTCGTCGAGTATTCCTCAGAGCAGGTCTCTTCAGTGCTGGACAGTGAGCACTTCCATCTTCTATCAAAAATCGATTTACATTTTCCAATCTCTAGCTAAAACATTACAACACTTCACACTTAAAGCAACAAAGTGAGTACGTCGCTGACTGCAATGACACGCCAATGACTAATCGTTCGACCCCTAGATCAACATGATCACCTCTACTTTCGTCTTTCTTGGCCTCATGGCAAGCGCCGCCCTGGCGCACCCGGTTCAAAGGGATCTCGGGGACTTCGACGGATTGGTCGTACGAGACGCAGGAGCTGACACTAGTGTATACGACATCATCAAGACTCGTGAATTGGGTGATCTTACTACTCGCGACGTTGGCGCAGATACCAGTGTCTACGATCTGATGCACGCTCGGGAGTATCTCGACGAACGGGAAGTAAATGACTTCGAGGAGAGAGACTACTACGAACTCGAAGGGAGGGATTACGAAGAATTTGAAGAGAGGGATTACGAAGACTTCGAGGAACGGGATTATGATGATCTAGAGGACCGAGATACCGATGATTTCCTCCACTACGCTCGGTTAGTGGCGCGCAAGGGAGGTCGTGGTGGGGGTGGAGGTGGCCGCAGTGCCCCCAAGTCGACTCCTCCTAAGGCTCCTCCCAAGCCCGCTGCTCCCCCTAAGGCTCCCCCTAAGCCAGCCAACCCACCAAAGCAACCCTCCAAGCCCGCCGCACCTCCAAAGACTCCCCCAAAGCCCGCCGCGCCGCCTAAGCACCCGCCCAAGCCTGCATCCCCTCCTAAGACCCCTCCTAAACCCGCCTCCCCTCCTAAGAATCCTCCCAAACCTGCCTCTCCTCCTAAGACACCACCCAAGGCCCCCGCTCCGCCAAAGACTCCTCCAAAAAAAAACCCCTCCAAAGCAGCAAACCCCTCCAAAGCAGCAAACTCCTCCGAAACAACAAACTCCTCCGAAACAACAAACTCCTCCGAAACAACAAACTCCTCCAAAACAACAAACTCCTCCCGCCCGCCCGCCTATCGATCCCAACACTATAATAGAGAGCATTCCCAATTATGTGGATCCCTTTTTACAGATTTGGATGCAGCAACAACAGTATGTTTAGCTCTGCTTCCTCTGGGTATTAACTGACGCCTTGTGTCATAGGCAACAAACTCAGCAGGAGCAGATAGAACAGTGGCAGATGTAAGCGGCCGTCCTCAATATTCCCTGATTCTGTTACCTACTGAAATTTCACCCAGGATGCCACCAATGCAACCAATCGCCTAATCCTGACCGCCGAATCTGGCGCGCTTGTAGAACGGGTTTCCGGTGATGCGACCGCGGAAGCGTAGAGTGCTATGTAGTCTTGTACTTCGGCGTTGAGTTGTAGTTGAATTTGAGCTGCGAAGTCATATCTGTCCTTGACGTACGGTTAATTCAACTTTTCGAGTACGTGAGTAACAACTTCTTGATTCTGACGCGTTCATCGGAGGACCTTTCAATGCATGTCTGAAATCAACTGGCCCGTCGACTCACTGATCCCTCTAGCGCAACGAATTGAACAACTTGAGTTTCAGATCGAATAAGGGCCTTATGACGAGCGTTGTAGTAGGGCAAATTTTGTCGCCTTCACCCAGGACCCAAACACTCTGTCAGTTGTGATGATGCCCTTGCTTGTGACATTATTCAGCACCACTACCGCTGAGAAAGGTAGATCCCGGTCGAGAACAGGCCATCAAGTTTGTTCAACTTGGGGCGCCTTACCGGGAGGACTTCTGAAACTGCTTGGGGGTAACCAATCTGAGACGCAACGCGACTGGGCGTAGAACGTCCGACTGCGGATCCTTTTTTGATGAGGTCGTCGCAAGGTCGTCGCCTGAGGTGTGCTGACCAGACTGACGACGGGCGCTAACCACAGGTGCTCTTCAGTGTATCCCCTGTCACCAGTGGCACAGTCCTCGTTCGCGTGTTCTCCAAAAGATTGAAGTTTCAGTCAGGCTTGGGGGTTTCCTCCCTTTCCCGACTACCTCTTCCTGCGAAACTGCCCAGGAATTGTGAGGTGATGTTGATGCGCAATGCACGCGGTGTCTGTTGCGCCATGTTGGAGACGGCAATGAAAATACAGTACCGGTATCGGTAACGAGTGCCCCTCTGGCGTTTTTGGAGCGGATTTTGACTGCACTGCCATGGTAAACTGCGTTAGACAGCCATTTTGTTTGCGTCGCGTCCTTCCAACCGCCTTCAAACGTGACAACAGGTTTGATGTACGCTTTTCTTCTCTTGCACTCTGGTTTCGCAGCCCGAATTTTACTGACATTCTTTGGACTTATAGTCATCAAGTATGACTACTCACTCATTCGCGGTAGACCTTGGGGTTGAAACACCTTCCGGTCGTTCAACCCCAGACACGCATCCCGGTTACGTATACGACTATCATCTCGCAGGCCATGCACCATGCATCAATGCATCATGTTTCGCAGCTTTACTCCGGCATCTTAGTTGGCGGCTTGCTGGCAATGGTTGATTGCCGATATCTGTTATCGGCCTCGTCCTTGCTTGTAATGTTCCATCACCATTTCCACAGTTATCCTAGAGGAACAGAACCTCAAACGAACATGGCGCTCCCTGGTGCTGCGGGAATTTGATCCCTCGAGCTCGCCGCTGACGCGGCAAGTCAACTTACACCGTCAATATCGAAACGAACACAGTATCTCCATGACGTATGTCCGATCTCCACGAAATGGCTCTTTTTTTATTGTGGGCAGGAAGCGCAGCCGTTTCGAGGCCATTGCCCAGCCTGGATCGTTACGAGCGTGCCGGCGTCTATGGAGGACTAGCATAAAAGCGATCCGAACTCGTCGAGGATTCCCCAGAGCAGGTCTCTTCAGTGCCGGACAGTGAGCTCCTTCCTTGCTCTTCTAGACGAAGGTTGACATGGGCCAATCCTTCAGCTAACATTTTGCACTCCGATTAACGAAGTTAGTGCAAAACACCTGATTGCCATGCCCATGGAGCGTACTCACTTTCCCCTTTACAGACAAGTATGATTCCCTCTACGTTCGCCTTCATCGTCCTCGCAGCGAGTTCCGTTCTTGCTCATCCAACCCTTCCCATCGATCATTCCCAGAGGGAGATCGATTACACTCGCGAACTCGACCTTATGTCCCGCGACCTGGAAACTGTTACTAGTTTCTACAACCTTGTCAGTGCTCGTGGGTATATCAATAAACTGGATGAATACGAGAGAAGAAGCTACGATGAACTTCAAGATCGCGATTACGACGACATCCAGGAGAGGGATATATTGTAAGCTCAGTTTGAAGTCGCTCTGGGCCGAGCTTTTACTGATGTCATTAATTACAGGGAAGACTTCTCCCGACTAATGGCGCGCGCTGGAGGCCGTGGTGGAGGAGGCCGTGGTGGAGGCGGTCGCGGGGGTGGCGGTCGTGGTGGTGGGGGCCGTAGTGGTGGAGGGGGCGGCGCAGGTGGTGTTCCGGGCCTCAAGGCTATTCCGCCCGGAGGGATACCTAAGCCTGTTCCTAAAGGAACACCGAAATCTCCCGGACAAGTATCGAAACCAGGGGGACCTGCTCAACAACCCACAAAGCCAAATGCTCCTCCGAAGCAACCACCGAGCCCTCCGAAGGGAAAGCCTAACGTACTGAGTCCTGCTGGCGTTCCGAAGCTGAAAATTAATCCGAACACTGTGATTGAAAATGTGCCTAAGGTTGTCGAACCGGCAGTGGAGTGGTGGACGCAGCAACAACAGTAGGTGCGCTTGAGCTTTCACCGGCTTGGGACTAACTGGCGCTTAGGCAGTAGTAAAGTAATGATTGCAGCTTGGAACATCAGCTTGGAACACGTATTCAAGGTCTAACTGCTAGATGACCGTTTAGTAGAGTATGTCATTATCTTGTTCATATCGGTTATGTATATCTTGCCCCCGGCACCAAGCCACTGAGTGAATTCGAGCCAGCGACCGGGTCCTATTCGCAGTCGCGCTTAAGACTCGGAGCTCGGAGACTTGAGGTCAACTTGAGGTAAAAGGGACCACGGGACTACATAGGGGCGGAACTTGTACGGGCGCCTCCAAAAGCTTCAACCAAATTTCGACTGAAGATCCAACATTCATATTCAACGTCAACGTTCAACGTTCAACACTGTCAACTTCGCATCCCCTCCACCGTCTGAGCTTCTTCATGAATCTTTTCTCTGGGGCGTCTCCATCTTCGTGTTTTCCCGGCAGGCGGCACCCTTTGTGGGCATTCAACGTTCTAACACTCGCGCGCGCTGGGAGCGACGGCCCTTGCGGATGACTGTATCAGTGTTGGGATGAGCATTATATCATTGCCCGTATTCTATGCGCTTCATACGCTGTATCGTACGCTAATCATCGGGAAGGGCTTTATTGAACGCTCGGATTTAGGCTAGTTGGGGCACTCGACGCGAATTCTGTCTTCCTTGCACGGAAAAAAACTTCGTACGTGTCTGCCCTCAATGACATACCAACGCTGGGAAGATCTACCTGAGTTGGGGTATAGAATTGCGTCTGCAAGTCGCGTAACCGACGGTCCCCGCCCTTCGCGGCGTTTCATAGGGATATATGGTGCGGTGATGACGGCCTGGAACGAAATTCACTTTCAAAGGAACCCCCGTTCTAGTACGGACTCAGATGCTTCGTGCCGCCTAGGTCTTACGTTCAATTTATATCTTTGTCATTTGCATTTTCGCCGCTTCTTGGGTACATGTAAAGTTCCGCAAGCTCACTGGTTATACTAAACAAGAGACACTCACGTAGTTCCCCAGTCACCGTTCCCCTTCCTAAGCTTTTCCTTGCAATCCGCCGTCGCGTTCTCTAGGATACTTCAACCAGAGGCATGCCCACCGCTACACTCGAGCCTCACTGAACTGCTTCGACCCCCGTGACTCGTTGTCCCCGTCTTCCAGCGTTACGTTTTGGTGGAACCGTTTGGCCGCACGAGTGTCTTCCCCGTTCACCTCCCTGCATGCACCTGCTGAAGGCGAGGCGATGTCGCCGCCTACCTGTTGTACTAACGGTTCTTCGGCATTCGACGTTCTGCGTCGTTTCGTTCCCTTCGTCGGGGCTAAAACGTTCGTCTCGGGCAGGCCTCTCGACACCTGATCATCTGCCTTGACCTCGTCAGCTGCGGGAAGGTTGACACGTCTCGTAGATGCACTGTTCCGGACGGCGGTTCTACTTGATCTGGCTTTCTTTAACATTGCACGCGCAACGCTCTCTACTCTCGCTCTCTTGCGCTCCTTGGTCCCATCTTCACCCCGAAGCGCTGTGTCGGAGGGTCGTTTCGCTCTTTGCATTTTTATTATCTCACGGATGGTACGCGGAGACATATCGGCTTTGCGCATTTCCCCCGAAGGAGCCCTCGCCCGTCTGCGCTCTTTCCCCGCTGCATCAACGGATACAGTCGAGGCTTTGATTCTGTCTGGTAGCTGCTCCGCGAGCTCGAACACTTCTGGCTCGGCGGTCAAAACATGATCCCCGTTCGACGATTCACCTCCATTCCCACCACCACCATCACCACCGCCTGTGATGCCTCGCCCATGAGATGAAGCCTGGACTGGGACGAGGGAGCTATCGGCGTTTGATGCAGCGAGATCGTCGACATTCTCGAGTTCGCGGACTTTTACACCGGGTACTGATTGCGCTATACTCCTTATCTTGAAGTCGCCGACCTCGACGTTCACCCCATTGACGATAAACACTTCAACAGACTTGCTAGGCCGAGGCTCGTCCCCCACTGCACACGGATGATAGGTGTCGGAAAGGCAAGCAAGGGGGCTACTACTCACTTTGCGATACGATGAGGTGGACGTAGGTATGAAAAGGTAATTGTCAGATGAGTTCGGCGTCTGAAGGTGTATGCACATGGGGTATGTGAAAATAGGTTGGGCTGGTGACACCTTGAGATGGGGGGGAGACGAACACATGGCTCTGCCGAGATATCAACATCGATATGATGTGCTCGGGATAATGTGTTGGCCACAAAGTTCTGGCTGAATCAATTGTCGCATCGCCTGTCTCTGATGTACGAAAGATGAGACGAATAAGGTACACGGACTGACGCCCAAGTGATTTAGACTCCTTTACGAGAGGTGAGGCTCAGAGGTGCATCCTCCCGAGGTTCTATACTGAATGACAGAACGGGTCAAAGGATCATCGAACGCTACAGCGTCGCGACAGATAGTACTGGCGACACACCTAGCGATTGATAGTTAGTGAGCGTCTCGACGCCCGTCTATACAGAGACGCTGCCCACGCTGTCAACGGGCGTATTACTAAGGCAAGGGTTCCTCCAAGCCTTGCGCCGCGGTCCGGAATGGTACCGAGAGAGGCAGGATTCATGTTGAGGGGAAACTCACTCACCGAAATGCTCAAAGAGCGCCTGGGCTATCTATTTGGCCGGAGGAATGGTGCGCGATTGCATACCGGCGAGTATCAACCTTCGGGGCATTGCGTTGTACTCTGCACCTACTTAACAGCCGTACTGATCGTTGAACAGAGAAGGCTCGTGAATTCTTGCAAATCAGTTGCCGGATCCTGACGAAGGGCGCTGCTCCCACCTCAATCCTTCTAGAGCGGCCTCCACAGTTTGACTACATCGGTCGCAGCGCTAGCTCGAACATGATATGAACTCGCATTCATGTTGCGCGGTGCTGGTTGCGTTCCGTTGCCCTATAATCTGTTACGCCACATCATTCCATTCATCGTCATCGTTGATAGCCAAGGCAAGTTTGTTGGATTACCATCTCAACAGTGCCCACACTGGTGATCATCCACACTGGTGATCATGAAGTGTTATTCGCTACAAATCGGGGGTCCAGCGGTGAGACCAGCGGCGATTCACGGATGCGTTTCTACGGCGCCCCCCCGCGCATCGACGATGAGATCACTCAAGAAGGATCTCAAGGCGCTCGACAACACTAGCAGAGCAGCGTTCTATCCGTACGGCTTTAGAACTCTGACTCGTAGGCCACTGTGTGCGTCGAGCGCTGATATTCATGGGCTCCATTCGCCCACTGTCGAGGGAGGAGGGGTACCAACTATCAAACCTCGACACGTAGATGAACGGTATAAATACTACGCGAAATTCGAACAGATATCCTCAGAGCCGGTCTCTTCTACTTCCTCGACTTTAGTGCTGGACGGTAAGCTATACCAACAACATCTGCATGCGTGTTCTAAAACGACTCCGTTAGCTAAACATCTACCTAAATCTACTTCAAGTCAACTCCAATTCCTCTAGTGCGCATTATATTCTGATGACGCAGAAAAATACTGATATTGACCAATCATGATAGCATCCGACAAGATGATCGCCTCCAAGTTTGCCTCTCTCTGTCTTTTCGTGACCTCTGCGTTGGCCTACCCAGCTGCCGTACGCCTTGGCGATCGGGATGTAGTGCAGAACTTCGAACGCTCGGAGCCAATCCACTACTACACGTACCTCCCCACGTTGCAGAGAAGGGAACTCGAGACGCAATGTAGGGATTGCATTGTGTCCGAACTCGGATTCACGGTTTATTGTACGTATACATTCGTTTCGTTTACTTCTTGTTTCGGTCCGTTATCAGCTGCGGCCGCATTGTTTGTTAGGTACTACCTTACTTACTCATACATGCACATTCCACATGTTTAGTTACATGTAGTACAAGTATATATAGTACCTACCTATCTACCTATAATAACAAGAAGCTTATTTCCCCCTCAGTTGCGTTGCGAAGTCGAGTCCAGCAGTCGCACGCGGCGCTGTCTGGTTCGCGTTCCGTCTCCGTTCCGTTCGTCACGTGGCGTTCGGATTGCGCTCATTCGTTCTTTCTTCTTTCTTACTTCGTCTTTTGGTGGGAACACACCATTCCCGGTCCTCGCGTTCACAACTGCGAATACAACTTCGCGCCTACAGCAAGAGTACACTGCAAGGTACATGCGACCTCCTTGGCCTTTTTCTTGTCGGATTCTTACTGCATCAATTTTCAGTGATCTTGAGATGCTGGAGAAGTACGTCGACTCGTTGGGCCTAGAGAAGAGGGGTCTTGTCAAGTCATTTAGCTTCAAAATGCCGAAGATTGGAACATCGCCAATCAGGTTCAACTCCCTTCCCGCACCCAAGCCCCAAGCTTTAGCCCCGCCTCCGAAGGTCGAACCTCCAGCACCAGTCATACCAGCTCCTAAAATCGAGGCACCAAAGCCCCCGACACCAGCCGCACCTGCTCCAAAAGTTGAAGCACCGACGCCAGTCGTACCAGCTCCGAAAGTCGAACCTCCAGCATCAGTTGTACCAACTCCGAAAGTTGAAGCACCGAAGCCTCCAGCATCGGCTTCGCCCCTTCCACCACCTCCTCCCACGGTAAACGATTCTCCTCCTGGCCCGCCAGCTGCTCCGGCTGCTCCTCCCGTTCAACCCCCAGCTGCAGCGCCTCAAGTAATTTATATCACTTGCTGCCCACATTCTTATCTTTTCACTGAGCACATTTTATTTGACAGTCTGGCGGCATGTGGAATAAGGTTAAGACAGCGGCAGATGTTGCCAGTGCCGTCAATACAGCGGGAGGACTCGTCACTATCGGGGTGGGTGCAAAGACGGCGGAGATGAATTACGAAACCGCTAAACTTCAGGCCGAGCAAGCTGCGAAGGCGTCTTCATCGTAAGTTTCACCCTGGACTTTACCGTCGCCTTCCGGACTGACAACCGCACGCTTGGTAGGAGTGTTCAACCATCCCCGACCGCGTGAGATCATCGACTGTCGATGTAGCAGGAGTTACCAACATAGATGTTATCCCTAGACGCCGAGGAACCATAGCTTTATGATTGTTCATGACCGATGTGGCTGAGTGAGGTTTCAAGATCTGTCTGGAGCTACACACTTGAAGTCGCAAGAGAGAGACAGCAAAATGTACTCATACTTCGTGAACTTAATTGGGTAAACCAGGAAGAGGCTTTCATTGATCAAGTAGAATTGCAGGAAAACACCAGACTATGGTTTACCGAACGTAATGTCTTTCCCATTGTTTTCCGTCTTAAGAACTTTGCCAATGTACGCCCACTAGATAACGAAGTCAATTTCGAAGGGAAAGGAATGATCATGGGTACTTGCATTCAGGTAACCCCCGTCGCCCTTACGGAAAAACTTCCCTGATTTGGCGTTGTAGATCTCATACCTATATCGATAGTTCTTTTAGTCGGAAGACCTTCAAGAAGTGATTGTACAAACCCGATTGTTCCCCCGATTTTGACATCGAACTCCTGATGCCTGTGGTCCCAGTCAACGCCCCGCTTGCCATCAAACTTAGTGTCATGCTTGGTGTGGCAAGCAATCCAGTTGAAATTGGGATGTTGGGCATGCAATTTACCAACGAGGTCAATCGTGAACTTGCTCCGCGCCTGTTGGAACAAGTTGTCTGGTCAGCCAAGTGCGCGACGTCGCATATTACAATCTTTACCTCTTTGTCTTTGTTTATACCGTCTTGTATACCAGTGATGATGCCGGTTATGGCTTCGCCAATGATGTCCCCTGCTCCTCCTCCCCTTCGGGCTTCTAGGAGCTGAGTGTTGTTAAAGGCCTCCGAACGAGTGTCGAATCCATGATCTGTATCAATGAGCTGCACGGGATCCGAAGGAGCCCTATACACCACAGAGGAAAGCGATGTCTGAGCAAAGAGGATGGCCGCCACTGCGGCAATGAGAGTTGTTGATCGAGAGAACATAATTGAGAAGAAGTGAAATCGTTATAATGGACACCAGGTCACTATGTGAGGGGTTTGGTTGAACGTGGCCGGCACGATGGGGTTCGTTCATTGTCGGATGTGGGGTACTTATACCTCGAGAGTTTACCGGCACTGTGGTCGCTAAAAGGTTATTTTTAGTGCACACACCAACGTGGCTGTACTAGTAGCAGTGAAACGCTTGATCGCAGCGGAATTCAGATCAAACATGTCGCAGTGAAGATGCCAAGTAGAAGATGACTGAGTTTCACTCACTCGCGACGAGTCTGATTAAGGCATATCAAGGTAGCCTCACCGGAACTAGAGGGAGCCCAAAGATGCTAGACCCTGTATACGATGACAACCATCACGATTACAAGCTGAGGCAAGCGTTCAAGGTTACCTTGCATGAAGCTCGGCACAACAGTACCGTGGGATATGCATCGATTGCGCGTGAGGTTGTCTCCTCGCCCTACTCATTTTCCGCATGCTCGCAGAAGCTCTGCATAAGATGAGCCATTCGCGTATCATAGCGTCGCTAGTTATCAAAGACAACCGCACATCGATACTGTATTGCCAGTCATTGAAGCCGCAGATATATCAATTCACAGTATTTTCGCGATTTGCGGACCGACGATCCCGGAAATAATGGAGGAGTTGATTGAGAGTTGAGGGTGTGGTCTCAACGCAGACAAGGGTTGGGGTAACTCATAATTACTAATATACAAGGTCGCTATTGATATTGAGTGCTGAGTACAGAGTACGGAGTCTTTGCTGCTGCGATAGTTCAGTCCGATACACTACTACAACCAAAAGTTGAAGTCACTCCCTTCGACAAGTGCTAAAGTGCTCACTTTCCAGCGTCTCCTAAAGGCACAAAGCTTCACCGCTCAAAGCGCAGGAGACGGACAGTAGTTCTTGTGACGGCTTCTCCAGTCTATCCTCTATATGAGAGTGAGCAAGCAGAAGAGACGTATGTGTAAGACACGGACTACCCACCTGGCACGCTTCAGAGCAATAATATACGGACTAGTCCGTCCATCAGTAGATGTTTATATTTTGCACGGGCTGTCATACCTTGCAATTGGAGCAGTGCTTGAGCGCGCCCAAGCTGAGGGCTTTCGAGATACACTGATATAGAATGAGGTAATAAGTATTGACTGCGGAAATATTCAGACTTACGTCGGAATTGGCACAGACGATGGTATTGGGAGCGCCTCTCAATCTCAAGGCCTTAGCCTGACTCATCTGACCTTTCATCTCAGCGAGCTGCGCGAGATTCTCCCGAGTAACCGCGGCGTCAAAGGGAGGTCCGCCTGCACTCCTCACCGCCAGCGCTTTGGTCAGGTTATCTTCTGCTTCCTCCATTTTCCCCATCTGCAAGTAGACCTCACCCAAAGCGTTTTGAGATAACGCGGTGGTGATCGCATTAGGACCGAGGTGGCGCTCCTTGACGTCGATTGCACTGAGGTAAAGACGCTCGGCTTCTGGAAAGTCGCCTCGTAGTTTGGCTTGGTAGGCCTGGTTGTTGAGGTCGATGCCTTCGAATGTGGACACGGCAGAAGAGGGAGATGGATTGACGTGGATATTAGTGAACATCCTGAAATCCTGAGAATCTCTGGTACGAAGAGGAAGGGAAGTTAGAAAGGTGTATGCACGGTTGAAGGGGCAAACATACCTGTTGAGGTAGGTAGGAGGTAGGAGAGCTCCGTTTTGAACCTCCAACGCAACTCCTATCCGTCACCCTTAGTACCAAATAGGACGGGATTAGGACTCCTATGTCTCACTAAACATTAACCTATTTCACACCAGCCGATTAACCTTCTGTTTGAGAACACTCACGAATGACACTAAAGATGGTAGGTCGATGGCTTTGTTTCGGCATTAAATGGCAAAGTTTTCACCAATCCGAGTGCGGTGGAACTGTAGTCAATAGACGATAGGCTCCGTATTTGTTAGTAGTCTCAGATTTATTCACAAATCGATATTTGGCTGCCTTCAGGTAATTTGCGTGCCGCAAGATAGGCTGGACCGTCCACGTCCAGGGGTCAATTGCTACGCCAAGCACAAGAGGGAGAAGCAATATTTAGAGGTGCAGTCAGCGATTATGGAGTCGTACCAATATCATCCGTGGGTTTTGGCCAAGAACGTCCTCGTTTTCTACGCATTATTCGTGGTAAGTAGACGTCTGACCTTTGGCGCACGATGTGGAACATGCAGGTGGTTGGTTGTGGTATGTAGAAGCCGTAAATGTGGTGTAATTGCTTTTTATTGCTAGATATATCAGGCCTTACGATACTGCTTGTGGTGAGCCTTCCAATCGGATTTCTACAATATCGGTTAGCTGCGGGCGCGTTGCGGGATCCACGTCGCAATTACTCACCTGGCAGGCTTGGGAGCAATAGTATACAGACTGAACAGAAGTGTGAGTGACAGTTGTATATCGAGTCAAGAGACCTAATACCTTGCATCTGGCACATACTTTTACTTTATCGACGCTAAATGATTGGCCTTGACACTAGCACGAGCCCGAAATCAATATACATTGTCAGCGAATGTGAACGTCGACGACCTACCGTAAAATTACCACACGCAATATTTCCTTCGTGACCGTCATATTCTCCCTCACTTCATAAAGCTGCACCTAGTTCTCCCTC
This sequence comes from Pleurotus eryngii var. eryngii, assembly GCA_029467805.1. Lineage (NCBI taxonomy): Eukaryota > Fungi > Basidiomycota > Agaricomycetes > Agaricales > Pleurotaceae > Pleurotus > Pleurotus eryngii. The sequence goes on along the minus strand of SZVJ01000009.1, from coordinate 204,443 downwards.
GTAACCGCTCTTGTTCAAGTTATCCTCCGCCTCGTCCAATCTCCCTATCCTCAAGTACAGCTCGTCTAATCCGTTTCTAGACAGCGCAGTAGTCACAGCGTTAGGGCCAACTCCCTATTCCTTAATCTTGATAGCGCGTAGATGGAGGCGTTGAGCCTCCTGAAGATTGCCCACCCGCCCGGCCTGGAGGGCTTGGTTATTGAGTTGGATACTTTCCGTAGTGGCCGCAGCTGCAATGGGGTTTGGGTTGGTCTGAACATTGATGAAGGTAGACATGTTTATGGTGTGAAAAGAGCGTCCAAGTTCTGAAGCGCGTGTTCTTGGCGTCTTTACGAATGCGCGTGGCTTCGTCTCCATCACGTGTCCACGTTTCCTAGTCACATCTTCGGCTCTTGACGTCTCCCAGACAGACACGGTAGGCTCTTTCCAGCACGGTACCACCCTAATATCGCCCACATCTGCAAAAGATTTGCCTCTACATACCAACGTCACATTCGAGAGCGAGCGGACAAGTGCAGGGGGAGGGAAAGGAACCGTGCGCATCACGATATATTAATATGGGTCTGTACCGCTAGCCGCTTTCCACCCTTACCACAGAGTACATTGATCATCCTACCGAACCACGGCATACCAAATGTCAAATTGATGCCCACCATTTTGGACTTCACGTATCTCTGGGGCTCGGGCATGCATGGGCTGGAAAAACACGCCTCAACTTCTCGCGCATCCTCACTAGTATCCCTCACCGACGACCCTTGGGCATGGAAAGGATGTTCTTGAGCAATGTTCCTGCTGTTGCGGACTCGACAGAGGCTCAGAGCCGAATGAAGAATGTTCCCATCGTTGCATCTGAAGCGAGCCAGTGCAGAGCTCTGCGCTTCGTCTTCCAAGTACCACCCGTGCCTCTGAGACCACGCAAGAAGCCCAAACAGTCAACGGAAAATAAACCTAGGCTCGGACGGTCCTATTAAGGAATGGCCCCTGTTTCCGCATCTTACTTCTCTGGTCCGATTAAACGCTCCGTGCCGTTTAAAAGTGTCACGGTATTTCTACCATCTTCCTTCATCACGGTGACCGAGCGGTGACTGAGCAATAGGCTTGGTTCGTCGAAGAATTCGTCCCCCTGCGCATGTTTGACAGAACGTCATATAGGTATCTCAACCATGCAGTATCACCTCCCGGTCGCCTTCCTCGCTCTCAGCGTTGCCGTCGTGTCGTCTCAGCCATCCAACGACTGGAATCAACCCTGTTTCGACGGTGAATGCCCGTACGACCTACAAGACGGGGGCGATAATGGCTATGGCGGCATCAAGGTCGTAAGTCATTCTTTTCCACAATCGAGCTATGTCACGTACGCTTATTTACTATGTACTTTATTTTGCAATAGTTTGGTTCCACCAAGTCCATATCCGATGTCACCATTGCTGCTGTTTGGACTGCGACAAGAACAGCCTGCAACAAGAAATCTGGTTGGTATGTGAGGCGACAACGAGGCGGTATGTAACCACCTCCCGAAACACGGCGATCCGGTGAACAAGCTCATTCGCCTGCCCGAGGATGTATGTGGGACCTGTCTTTTCTTTTACGTTGTAGGTAAAGTGTTGACGATGGATGCGAAAGTGTGGCGCGGGGCCGTTCGCTCGCGTCGCTAGCTTTGGACTTGCAGAAGATCAATCCCTCCCTGCACATGTAGAGGGAAGCATTAGAAAGCGGCACAATGGAGCAAGCTTGGAGGTACATACCCTCAAAACGGACGTTGACTTCGCTGCTATCGACCCTATGAAGTAGGTGAGCTCCTGCTGACCTATCCAATTCCTCACTGATGAGTCAACCTGTTGAAGGACCGGACCAGTGTGCTTCTTTCTTGTAGGTGGTAACACTCCTTACTCGGCCCTGGATTTCGCGCGAATCAGTCCATCAAGCTCGCAATTACGTACTCGAGACACCGATGGTCTATTCCGTCAGTTTCAAGCGTCATCTTGTATGAGTATCTCCTTAAGCTGACGATTTTTTCTCCATTCGTTCGTGGATTATAAAAATCGGCAACTTCGATGTGCACCCGAATATTTCGAAGACTTTGTATTTCCAGCGGCAGGTGGATTCACTAAAACGTCATCAAACTTGTGGAAACGCGGCGCTCAGCCTTGATGTGAGCGTAGACGGCGAAGCGCATGCGGTCGTGCAGGTAAGAAGATATATTTCTTGACTCACCTTTGACATAAATCATATTCTGTACAGGTTGGTGTCGTCGCGTCTCGAATAATAATCCCGCCCCACATAGCCAAATGTGTTCCTCATCGCGCATGTTCCAGGTCAAGCACTTAGTTTATCACTTTTAGATTTGGTGCCTGAGCCGACCTGACTGCTGACCTCGAGGCCCTCTTACGCGTCAACGCCCAGCTAATATTGGTAGCATTTTCTCCGCCACGCATGAATTGAGTATCGATAGTCATGTCATTGCCCAGTTGGACATCAGCATGAACCTGGACGTTGGCATTGGTTATCAGATTGATCTTCAGTTGTGGTTGCCAGCAAGCACAGGTCACTTTGCTACTAAGAGTATTACCCGCAAGGCCAGCCGTACGGTTCCTTCCCTTTTTCAAAGCACATGCTTGCTAAAACCTCAATTAAGCACTGACCGTCTCCGCAAGCCCCGGGACGATCAAAGGTCATGCGAGTGCCCGCTTCCCTTTCTCCCACCATATTCCCTGTCTAACACCTCGCAGATACTTCCCTCAGTCCAACTCCGTCTCTCCGGCCTAGCCGGCCAGATCAATGCAGCGGCTCTCTCGGAAGTCGATGCCTTTGCCAAATTGCAATTGAACACTCAAGCCGTTACTGCCGCATCCAAAGGACGCCGCGGAGTAATCGTTGAGAGTTCCAATGGATACATGCCTCCATATGACAGTCAAGCCCAGACGCTGGCCACTCGAGCTGCTGATCTCGGTGACATAGGGCCATTCAAGGGGTATTGTGAGATCCAGCAGGCCTCAGCATCATCGGTAAAGGATCCGGGAATATTCTCGGACTCGTTGACTTCAACAAACAAATCTCCATCTTCAATAAACAGTTTCAAGTAGTCAAGGTACGGTTGTGGCTTTCTTCGGCCGTTTCAAACTCTAATGTTTTTTGGCAGAAATGTTGGAACGGAGGGGTTGTGTTCCGCAGTTTTAAGCACCTTGCTCGAAAAGAGGAGTAGAGACATAGGGCCCGTGTGTCCAAAGTCTTCTGCTCCTTTATCAACAGTCGACAATGAGACCGTCCCTGCATCTGTGTACGTATGGTTCGTCCGTCTACTGATTCGTCATTAGCATCTAGTCTTGTAGCTAATCAATCAAGCAGAGCTGGAAGCGATAGTGATCACACATTGAATATATGTCACCACGCTCTACCGTGTCCCGCCCGCGTAGAACAATTTGGTAACTCAGACCATCTACATAACATGTTGCCATCCCACGCGAGTAGTATCATGAAAGCATGGTACAGAGCTACACTAGTGGTCCATTGAGTTATGGGCGGTCTACGGGCGGGACTTGTGCTACGTTCCGAAGCCCGCGTCTATTCGAAGATATAACCCCTTCTGTCTACTTCTCGGTGATTGTTCGCCTCATGACGGCCGCGTTCTGACCCTTCTCCTGATTTATCGACATAGCCTCCCATCAATGAGAAGCCCTCAAAGCCTCTTAATTACCAACTCTATGTTTCGTACCTCACCCTCGTAGTTCCTCCCTCATGCAATGCTCGACTCCGCTCAAGCAAAATTAAACGCTCCCCTGGTTATTGGTATGGCTTCCTGGCCATGTTGATTCCAGAACTGATGTGTTCCCAGGAATGATACTCAGCTCTTCGTAAGTCTGTCCCACCATCTCTACCTTGATCATAGCAGGACCATTATTTATACTCGGCAGCCTATTCGGAATCACCATCGCACAATCCATGTACTACTTTCGTCACTACCGCAACGATGTCACCATTATCAAAGCCTTTGTGAGTCGCATTGCCTATGTTTCTAGAAGATCCCCTATCTGATGGCGCAAAAAGGTCGCTATCGTCATGTGGGACTCCCACCTTTCGCTGACAGGTGAATTCTCATGATCCTGAAGGGTACTCGACACAGCACATTCGATAGCTCTTAGCTGGGCGACATACTTCTACTACGTGGTAAACAAACTGGGTGAAAATATGCCAATGTGAGCAAGTTGTGTGTTCCTCGCCAATGCTTTTCTTCTAACTAGTTTTAGACCGCTCTTAGTTGGTTTCTTCATTTCCATATTCATCCCCAATGTTAACCCGACGCAGATACAGGGATATATAGGCGTGAGCCGTCTGATTGATGACTCTTTTCCCTGCTCACTTATGGGTGTTAAGTACGCTGTCATCACACTCGTTCAATGGTAGTACATCATACCGTTTAATGACCTTTGATCGATCACTCATCGCTTCTGATAGTGCATATACCCTACGAGTTTGGCGTTGTAAGCAGAGTTCCCCTTTGTTACTGCCTGACAACTCATCAAATCAGTGGGACGACACAAATTGCTAGTCGTAATTCTGGTATACCAAGTTTTATCTCCGCTAGCTTCCGATAACTGATAGTTCACCAGCTCCTCACATCCTTTCTTCAACTAGGTAAGTTACTATCTCCGCTGCCTGTATCATACTGGATCGGCGCCCAACTGTAGCGTCTGGTCTCGGTGAGCTTGCTTGTCAGTTACCTGCTTCACGCATTGATGGAGGGAAACTGCAGGAATGAATATATTTGTGTAAGTCTCGGCAAGTCGAGACGCCGTGACGGTCGGCTTATTCCCTTAACTCGCAAGCACGAAGATCAAGACCGTCACCTCGATGCATGCTAATATCACCGAAGTACCGTGCGTCTTTTCGTGGACTAGCATTCATGCTGACTCGTACAAGGTATTCGGCGGGATGCAATTGGCATCGAGCGCTTTCTGTGATGTCCTGATCACAACAAGCCTGGTAGTATACCTCAAGCGCAATCCCTCCCCCTTTCGCGAAAACTCGGAACATGGTCGATCAGATTCTTTTGTTTTACATCAATATTGGTCTTGCCACCTGGTAAGCCGTACAATACCACCCACGCCCTTACATGCTTCCTCATTTCAATTTCAAGTATCGTGTCTGTCGTTACCTTTGCAACAGTGCGTTTGGACAGTTCACATCAACACCGATTCATTCAGATCGGATCACTAGTGGTTTGCAATGCCTGGTAACTATATATTTAGTACCACACACCTATTGCTCGGGAAAGGTACGTCTTACTCAGTAACTGAAACCTGTACCAGTCTGGACTCTGATGCCGCATATAGTATACATCAATTCTTTACTCGTTAGGTGAGCGCGTCCACTCAATCACTTATAATATGAGTTCCTAGTTTTTACGCAGTTTAAATGCTCGTAAGCGTATGGGGCAGCGCGGGCTTTTCGGTACAACTACAAGACATTTAGGTCCGTCTGATCCCGTCTGCCTCCAGACGCCTCCTCACCGCGATATACTAGATGAAATTCACTTAGATGACATGTAACACCATGTTGCGTTCACCGCGCAATCGAGCATCAGCGAAGATGGTGCAAATGTATTGCTGGTATTCTGCATTTAGCCAGGCACCTTGCTTGATTTGCTTCATATGATCGGACGGGTTGCATCTCATTTCCCCCATATATACATAAGGCTACTTTTCAGCGTAAGCACTTGTTTACTATCCACCCATGAGCACGATATCCACCCTTACCACTAATTGGCACCTGTGAGTGCAAGTCTTCGCTTCTATAAGCGAACTCTCATGGGTTTTGTTCGGGGTATGTGTCGGATGTAACCATGTACTTTCAGGCGAGCACAAGAGGTCAGCCCATTGAGAACACCGAGCGGCTAGAAATTACTTATTTTTAGGCATCATATTTTTATTTCCCACTCGATCCTTGTTGACGACCACTTAGCGACGCTCGGCATGGAGGTATGAGCCGGTCCGTCAACGATCCACTAACAGTCCACTGAAGCCACTGATTCCGTTACTGGGATAAAGGTTTCAACTTATCTGGGGGAAGACATTCGGTCTAGGTAAGTACGCGGATCCAATATTACAGTCGTTGTCTGATGTCTTACTTTGAAACCAGTTAGCTACTTGTTCATCTCACAACGCCCGGGATTGCCTAACTTTAGCATACGTCGGGTAAAGGTATGATGAAGGTATTACAAATACCTTAACAATACAATCGTGCGAAGTATAAATCAAAGTATCCTTTGACTTAGCATAATACCTTTGTTCTTAGTATAATTGACTTATCTTACAAGTATCAAACGTGAGTGGCAAAATACTCCGAACAATACCTTATCAATAATTTCTGTCATAGTAGAATTCAAGTATTAAACCTCAATACTTTTGTACATAGTATAAATCTCTCTGTTAGCTGGTTTTGTACCTATGCGACCGATTTAAATATACGGAGACAACATATGAAAAAGGTATAGTGAGTAAAATACCTCTTCGATACCGTAAAGATCCTTTGACTAAGGGTATTGAACTTGAGGGCCGGCAGACACGTTCGGGTTTGTGACTTAGCGCAATGTACGTAGCTTGGTTTTGGTTGGACTTGGAGGTCGGCAGTAGGTTAGGTTCGCAGGTTCGCGGGTCATGGGTTGGTGGTTCGCATGTACGCAGGTTGGAGTTCGAAGGTTGGAGGTGCGCAGATCGGAGGTGCGCAGGTTGGAAGTTGGAGGTCGGAGGTTGGAGGTGCGCAGGTTGGAGGAGCGCAGGTCGGAGGTGCTCAGGTCGGAGGTGCGCAGGTCGGAGGAGCGCAGGTCGGAGGTGCGCAGGTCGGAGGTGCGCAGGTTGGAGGTGCGCAGGTCGGAGGAGCGCAGGTTGGAGGTGCGCAGGTCGGAGGAGCGCAGGTTGGTAGGTCGGTAAGTGGGCAGGCGGGCAACTTCGCAAGTTGAAGGTCTGCAGGTTTGCAAGTCGGCCGTCGCGAGCTTCGTAAGGTCGTAGGTCGTAGGAGCGTAGGTCAGGAGCTTCGCATCTCGCAGGTTCGGACATTCACGTCCTAGGTATCTTGAATATAGGTGCGAGACTTCAAATTCAAAATTCAAAGTTCAATGAACGAGCACACTATGAGTACAAGTACTATACCAACAGAAAACTATTCTAAAGGTTGATATTATAGCGTTAAGGCCCTTCACTATGATTCCGGTGGAACGTCTCTCTTGTTACCCACCCGGGGTGGTTACGGCCATTGAATACGGTCAGTACGTACTCCCGGTCGTTGAACTCCTGAGTTTCACCAACTTTCGCCGGCGACCATACCGAACCTGACCAAAGCCAGAGCTGCGCCTTTCCGTTGGACGAAATGGCATGGTAAAATATGTCGTTGACATCCCGGACAACCTCGGGGGGGAATGACGGGGGGCCTGTCGATGGCTCGCATGCTCTTTGAACAGAACCACTGAGAGGCAAACCCTCCTCCATTGATGACCTTCCGACTGTGGCGGGCAAACGGATCCGTGCAAGACTTTTCGGCGGGTGTTTTTCTGGGCGTCTTGGTCGCTCCGGCGGAGCTTCCAGAAGGCGTCGAGGGAGCCAAGGAGGGCACGCGAGGCTAACAAGTGTGGCGGTGAGTCCCAGAAAGTGGTTTTGTGCTTATCAACATACCTTTGTTGCTTGTTTCGCCTTCTTCGGTGCTTCCTCGCCTTTTCTCGAGTTGCTCGTGTCTTCTATGTGAGTCGTCGGGTCTACCGGCAACGCCCATTGCAGATCAGGTTCTCCGCGCTCGAAAGGCAATACAGACTTCATCTTGGGAGGAATCTTGGCTTCTAAATCGACATTTGGTGTTGTGAGTGGCATGGCCGCGGGGGGCGGAAGGGAGGCAGGAGGTGGAAGGACGTATGGTAAGCACAACCGAAATGACTTGACATCTGGGCGGCCATGTAGACCAAGCACGAACCGGCGCTGGCCAGGAATAAATGGACGCGACTCCATAGACGAGATGGTGGTATCGTTGGGTATACGTCGCCATCCTTGGGTGCGCCGATTATATATGAAGGAGTTGAACAAAGGCCTTTGAGGGCCCTCTGAATCCGTGTGGCCTAGTTTCTGCATGATCTGATAGGGGAATTCAAGACATTTAGGAGGCATCATATAAGGAGGCAATTGTCGTTTCGCTTTTACAATTAGTTGTTTCGCTTGTGTATATAGTATATGATATAAGTAGGTTAAGTAAATCTAGTACACATCAATATCAATCCCTCTTCTTCTTGAATCTTTTGAGTGACGGATGATCTCTGGATATTGGCCGATCTTTCCTGTTTTTAACATACTTAAAACGTTCAGCGATACTAAGGTTCAGCCCATAAATTCAGTACTGTACTGTGGATAATAGCCATAAGAAACTTACTATTGTACTCGAGGCGAGAACGATAAGTCAAAATCTGGCTGAGGGTTCAGTTTCTCGATTTCATCATCATCCAGGCTGCGAAGGAAGTTGGGATCATAAAAGTTCTTGGGTAGTCCCGGTACGGGCCTTGACCGCTGGGAAACACGACCAGAGTCCATTCGAAAACGCGGAAATCTACCTGGCCCAGCGCGGTCATCCAGGGTAAACCGAGTAGCTACGTGAAGTGCGTCGAACGTTCTAAACCACTCCTTGACTTGCGGGGAACGCCAAGGGTGTTTGGTGATTGCAAACCGCTCCCGTATGGTCTTGCGATAGAGTCGATTCAAGGATGACCCATGATCAGTTTTCGTCGCCACTAACGGCTTCGCATGGCATGGAGTCCCAAAGGGGGAGACACCCTCCGCATGCTTTCATCACGGTCGGCAAGTTGTTCGCAAATCTCCCTTCTGCGGTGTCTCAGCTGGACTTGCCTATTAGATACTGGCGCTGAATTTGAGGCAATATTGCACTTACAGAACGTTGCCTGAATTCTCGAGCTTTGGCGACTTTCTTCTCGGCCTTTCGTGCCTCGTTAGCTTCAGTCCGCGGAGTAGTGAGGTCCTCATATCTGTCTCGTAAATGGCTGAGGTGGCGCAGGAATGTGAAGGCCACTGCGTCTTCGTCTTTGCACGAAAATTGCACGGAGTTGACAAATTTCTCGGCGAACAGCTCCGCTAGTCGCTTGTTCCACCGAGAATAGATACTACACTCTAGATCAGGTCGAAAGTCTTCAAGAGAAGGTCGATATCGCCCATGCTGTCTCTCTTGGTAGGACTCAACATGGGCTGGATCAGCGGCCTTGATCATACCAAGCTTTCTGATATTAAGAAGGTCAACATCACAGAGTTCGCGGACATCTGCCTACATTGATAGGTTAACATCACAGCCTTGTAAAGTGGGGTGCCCTTACCTTTAGCTGTACTACATCTGCGGAGTCGTGAACTCGATTGTTCGTCCTTTTACGCCTTTTCCTCCTGAGCCTCATTTGTTCAGACGGCCCATTGGGTTGTTGACCGGGGGAGTGGGAGCGGGATCTTGGTGGAGCACTTGGAGGATGCCGGGGTTTGGAAGGAAGATCATCGGTTTTTCCAAAAATCATCCGGAGAGTGGTTGGGGTTGTCGTCCCCATTATCGTCGTCGTCGCCGTCGCCGTCGCCGTCGCCGTCGCCGTTGCCTTCGTTGTCGCCTTCGTCATCGCCTTCGTCATCGCCTTCGTCGTCGCTTTCATCGTCGCCTTCGTCGTCGCCTTCGTTGTCGCCGTTGTCGGCGTCTCCGTCCGGTCCTTCTGTCTCAAATTCCTCTTCCACAGTCACGTTCCTCCGTTGGGCCGGTGGGGCACGTAGGGAGGGCGAACGTCGTTGAGGTCGCAGCGGTTCCGTGGCTAGTTCGTTGTCGTCGCCTCCGTCCGATGCCCCTTCCTCTTCGCTCATGATCCTCCTGCGTTGGGCTGGTGGGGCACGTAAGGGGGGCGAACTTCGTTGAGGTCGCGGCGGTTCCGTGACTAGTTCCTCGTCGTCGCCTCCGTCCGATGGTCCTTCCTCTTCGCTCATGATCCTCCGTTGACGTGGTAGGGCATGAAGGAGCGGGGAACATCGTCGTGGTGTTTGAGATACAAGCGGTGGCTCTTGTTCTTCTTCAGATTCTGGTTCCATGCTCACATTCCTCCGTGAGTACTGCCGCGGAGGTGGTTTATCGACTGTGTCAATTGCCTCCTGCTCCGAGTCCTCGATTTCTTTGTCAGAGAAGTCGAAGATGCTGGGTTTCTTCCGTTGTATAGCCTGAGGGAACGGTGATATGACATCCTCTTCGACTTCACACTCTGATCCGTCTACCTCGGTCTTCCCCGCAGCACCGGATACCTCCTCAATTTCGTGCTCTGAGATGTCCATAGTGACATCTGCCTCTTTCGCGAATCTGACAGTCTTTCGTCGAAGGGGAAATGGATCATTTGGAGGGGTAGAAGGGAGGACATTGGAGATACTGGGGCTCCGCATTGGCAGAGTCTGGGGCGTCTGAAGAGTGGGTGGAACGGATTGTACCTCGTTAGCGCGGGGGGGTGCGGGAGGGTTCCTCAGCAATGGCCACGGCGTAGAAGGGGTGCCGAAGATACTAGGGCTCCACATTGGCAGAGACCGGGGGCCCTGAGGAGTGGGTGCCCACTGTGCAGCGTGGGGTGCAATCGGTGGACATGACTTGAGGAAACTTTGTACTGGTGGAGCGATGTAACTGGTAGGTAGCCCTTGTCAACAGGAGCAGCAGGTAGTGCAACAGATACTCACGGCGTGGTTGTAACAACTTGGTGCTCGTGCTCTGGAGGTGGATCACGACTATTGAACGCCCCCGAGTATGTAGTAGCCCCCGAGTTCGGCATTTGCATGTCGTTGTTGTGGGGAAAGATCATGGCGGAGATCCACTGGAATGGTTCAACGAGGGTCGAGGCTAGTGGATCGCTAGGCGCAAACGTTGCCAGCGTCTCGTTGTCCAACATCTCCTCGTCGTCGACCGGCAGGATGGCCGGGTTCCACTGGGATGGTTCCACGAGGGTCGAGCTGGTGGCTGGTGGATCGCTCGGCGCGAACGTTGCCAGCGTCTCGTTGTCCAACATCTCCTCGTCGTCGACCGGCAGGATGACCGGGTTCCACTGGGATGGCTCCGCGAGGGTCGAGGCTGGTGGATCGCTAGCCGCAGACGTCGCCAGCATCTCGTCGTCGACGGGCAAGACCCCTGGATTCCACTGGAATGGTTCAACGAAGGTTGAAGCTGGTGGTTCGCTAGCCGCAGACGTCGCCAGCGTCTCGTCGTCGACGGGCAAGACGCCTGGATTCCACTGGGATGGTTCAACGAGGGTTGAAGCTGGAAGATCGCCAGCCGCAGACGTCGCCAGAGTCTCGTCGTCCAACATCTCCTCGTCGTCGACTGGCAGGATGACCGGGTTCCACTGGGATGGTCCCCACAAGAGTTGAAGCTGGTGGCTCGCTAGTCGCAGACGTCGCCAGCGTCTCGTTGTCCAACATCTCCTCGTCGTTGGCGGGCAAGACGTCTGAATTCCACTGCGAGGGTTCTACGAGAGTTGAAGCTGGTGGATCGTCAAGCGCAGACGTCGCCAGCGTCTCGTCGTCCAACATCTCCTCGTCGTTGGCGGGCAAGATGTCTAGGTTCCATTGCGAGGGTTCCACGGGGGTCGATGCTGGTGGATCGCTAGCCGCAGACGTCGCCAGCGTCTCATTGTCCAACATCTCCTCATTATTGACCGGCAGGATGACCGGGTTCCACTGCGATGACTCCACGAGGGTCGAAGCTGGTGGATCGCAAGGCGCAGACGTTGCCAGCGTCTCGTTGTCCAACATCTCCTCGTCGTCGACTGGCAGGATGGCCGGGTTCCACTGGGATGGCTCCACGAGGGTCGAGCTGGTGGCTGGTGGATCGCTCGGCGCAAACGTTGCCAGCGCCTCGTTGTCCAACATCTCCTCGTCGTCGACTGGCAGGATGACCGGGTTCCACTGGGATGGCTCCGCGAGGGTTGAAGCTGGTAGATCGCCAGCCGCAGACGTCACCGGTGTGTCCTCATCGTCAACCGGCAGGATGACCGGGTTCCACTGGGATGGCTCCACGAGGGTCGAGGCTGGTGGATCGCTGGCCGCAGATGTCGCCAGCGTCTCATCATCCAACATCTCCTCGTCATCGACCGGCAGGATGACCGGGTTCCACTGGGATGGCTCCACGAGCGTCGAGGCTGGTAGATCGCTTGCCGCAGACGTCGCCAGCGTCTCGTCATCGACCGGCAGGATGACCGGGTTCCACTGGGATGGTTCCACAAGGGTCGAACTGGATGGATTGCTAGCTGCAGCCGTCGTCTCCTCGCCATCGAAGGGCAGGATGATTGGGTCCCATTGGGATGGTTCCACGAGGGTTGAAGCTGGTAGATCGCCAGCCGCAGACGTCGCCGGCGTCTCCTCGTCATTGGCGGGCGAGATGACTGGATTCCACTGCGATGGCTCCACGATGGTCGAAGCTGGTGGATCGCTAGCCACAGGCGTCATCAGCGTATGGTCGCTGAAGCGCAAGGTCTCCGGGTACCACTGGGATGGGTCTACGAGGGTGGAAGCTAGTGGACCGCTAGCTGCAGGCGTCTCGTCGTCGCCCATGGGCAGGATGACTGGATTCCACTGCGATGACGTCTCGTTGTCCAACATCTCCTCATCGTCGACCGGCAGGATGACGGGGTTCCACTGGGATGGCTCCACGAGGGTCGAGGCTGGTGGATCGCTAGGCGCAGACGTCTCCAGCGTCTCGTTGTCCAACATCTCCTCCTCGTCGACCGGAAGGATGACAGGGTTCCACTGGGATGGTTCAACGAGGGTTGAAGCTGGAAGATCGCCAGCCGCAGACGTCGCCAGAGTCTCGTCGTCGACTGGCAGGATGACCGGGTTCCACTGGGATGGTCCCACAAGAGTTGAAGCTGGTGGCTCGCTAGTCGCAGACGTCTCCAGCGTCTCGTTGTCCAACATCTCCTCCTCGTCGACCGGAAGGATGACAGGGTTCCACTGGGATGGCTCCACGAGGGTCGAGGCTGGTGGATCGCTAGGCGCAGACGTCGCCAGCGTCTCGTTGTCCAACATCTCCTCGTCGTCGAACGGCAGGATGACCGGGTTCCACTGGGATGGCTTCACGAGGGTCGAAGCTGGTGGCTCACTAGCCGCAGACATCATCAGCGCGTGGTCGCTGAAGGGCAAGGTCTCCGGGTACCAGTTGATCGAAGGCTGAGGGGCGGGTACGGCAGGGCTTTCATCGTAGGCAGTAGTAGACGCCACTGGATCGTGAGCAGTAGGCACCTCCTCGTAGGTAGCAGGAGGGGTGCATATTAGCGTATTATTTGATATTGTGTTTTCGTTGAAGTATGCCAGATACGTAGTCGAAGTTTCGTTGGTGGACGGACCCGCCGTCGCAGAGGTAGAAGTGTTCGATGCTGAGCCTCCCAGAGTGTTCAACGTCGTGTCTTCGAGGATGAAGGGGAAGTCTAGATGTCCATGATCAGTGTGAAACCTATGAATTCGAGCAAGATATACATACCATCAATGATGAACTTGTCCAATGCTGCACCTGCATCTGCCATGTCGATATCTCTTCCACCCCCGTCCACATCGGTGTCTGCGCCAATATCTGCGCCGAATTGTCAGTAAGTATTAGTGGCGTTGATGTCTACGTACCTTGCGGAAGACTTGCGCGTTTATAGGCTAACAAGAAGGAATCGGTGACTCGATCAACGAGCGTAGAGTTTTTTCTTGCAAGAAGACTTGACGCCCACTGGGCTCTTTCGTTTCTATAAGTCTTCACGATTGTCATGGGCTACCGGGATAGTGGGAGGAGTGGTGGGATCAGGTACATGGAGAGTCGGTGGCGAGGGAAGGGAGCATGGGCGGGCGGAGCAGCTACCTTTGAATGGTCCAACCATCGTGCACATGAACAAAGACATGAAGGGGGTCCAAGATTAGGGCGGCAGACCTTTAGATCCCAGTGTACCACGTATCGCCGGGAACGATCAACGCGATCACGACGCGATCACAAGATCACGCAAGCCCCTAGGGGCCCTGGTCGGGGGGAGGGGCGAAGCCCATTATGTGTAGCTATCTAGCGGGAGTACATGGATACATATGCCTGGTATACCGATGATATCCATCTCCGTGTACGCAAAATGACAAATAATTCCTGACAGTGGAATCAGTTGTTCTTCACCGAAGTCGTTGTGGAACAGCCGCCCTCCACCAGGAAGACGTCAGAAGGGATCCTGAAGATGGAACTCCTCTCGTAACGGTTTTGAGGGCATGTACTTGGGCGAACGTCTCTGTTACCAACCTTCCGGCAGCCGTTCTCCTCTGATGCGTAAAAATCATGCCGATCTTGCCTGCTGATCGCCCATCCCGCCCATCGAAGATGATGTGGCTGTCACCCGGTCTTTTGGCTTGAAAAGACTTTCCTAGGCGCTGTACACCTCTGCGAATCAAGACCCTGTTAGGTATATGCCCTTCAGCCATTGTAGGATCTTCACGTTGGAGATGATGTAGCAAAAGTGTGAAGAGATGGGGAGGGAGGGGCTTTGTCGGAGAGTTCGCCAACGATATGGAGTCGGAGTCTTCACCAAATTCTAGATTGTCCTGCATGAACGTTGAGCGAATATTGGAGCTGTGCTGAACGGATAATCGGTCCACGAAACCCTGGACCGAAGGCGGGAGCGTAGAGCCGTTGAATAGGGCACGAAGTCTCTGACCTTCGCAAAACTTGGTGAAAATGGTTTTTTCTAGTTCACCTGTGTACACAGAAGGGGGCGAATGAGCAGGTCTATCATGGCCGTTCACATCGTGAGCACGTACCAAATTTCGAGTTTGTCTGAACGCTCTGCATCAGACCATTGAACCGCTCGAATGTGAAACAGCGCCAGGAGTGGGTTGGTCCCCACCGCCGCAGATGCTCCCCGAAATGAAGCGACAAGTGTTGATAGGGAGCTATGGAGGTTCCAGGGTATAGATCGAGTAACTTGCGGAGATATCGATGGATATACTTTTCGTACTGTGTTATTTGGGCTGAAGTGATGTTTCGTAGCGAGCTCAATCTAATGGCTTCCACTAAATCCATGAAGTTGCTTAGGACTTTCCTTTGGCGACTCATATCTTCGCCTGAAGAGCTCCAAAGGCGAACTAAGGTAATAGGTAGGTGGATTAAACAAAAGGACTTCCATTCGTCGGCCTTCAGTCGACCTTGTTTCGCAGTGCCAGGGTGCTTGGGTCCGCGGCTGACCCAAATGGGTAGTTGTGTACGTTCCATATCCTGGGTCACCTCGTGCAAAGTATCTCGGCCGAGAACTCGCGATTGACGTCCAGAGTAACGGTTTGGAGTTTTCTTCCCTTTTAATAGTCGCTCCTGCTCGTCAACAATGCCGTTTTCCTTTCGCTATAAGAGGGGTTATCCGTATAGCGCCATCAAAGAAGATGTGTATCAGCGATCGTGACATACCGCTTTCTGTATTATGTCCGTCACACTCTTGAGAGAGGACTCCCCTGCGATGTATATCCCAAGAATAGCACAAATCGCTCTGGCGTGAACGAGATCGAGGTGTTTCCACATAAATGTCTTCGTGCCAGACTCATAGAGTTGGCGAGCAACGTCCGCTGTTGTATCAGCTCGCTGTTGAATGACCCCGTTCGTGTCGACAGGCTCCCCCTTGTCGTTGAACCAGCACTGAGCTACACGCTTGCAGGCCATGAGAACACTTTACTAGGCAATAGAACGGAACACTCACATAATCCAGCAGCTGCTGAACAAGTTGATCTTTGACGAGCTTCTTAGCATATCGAAGTCCTTTCTCTCTTGATAATTGCCGTAAAACATCTGCCGGACATGTCGCCAAGTCCGCCTTGCTTCCTTCGCGAAGAATACGCCTAGCGGCAGCGAGCTGTAATTCATTTGGCCCTTCGGTTGTAGTATCGAAGGTGACACCTTCACCGTCGTCAACATCAGCGGCCATTCCCCAAATTTCTCTACAGTGACGCTGGAGGATCCCCAAGTAGAAACCATGCATTGAATCGATCACAACGTGCTTGGTAGGGTCCCAGTACAGGAGACGAAGGAGCTCGCTCCAACGAACGTGGTTAAGCTTGAAATGCTTTTCTCGTGCGTTCTCCGTAAGCTTGTTGAGCCACTCCTTTGCTAAGGTGCGATGTTCTTGATTATTCCGCCGTGGCCAAGCCCAGTAATCGAGATCCTCCATCTTCAGCAGCTGAAGTTTGCATTCGTGACACTGGTCACCACAGTTTCGCCTGTCCAAATCCAGATATCTGCCGCGCAGCGGGAAGATCGCAGACAATTGGAACAAGGGCACAGCGAATCAGTAGCCCATGGGGGTGTGTGGGCGTATGCGTAAGGAAGAGTCCGTGGTGCCACAGATCAATCAAGTCGTTGATGAGGGGTCGAAGATAATGGTTGATCTCGCTGGTGGAAGGAGCATCGGGACCTGGGACAACCCCAACAAGATAGACATTCTCTACAAGGAAGCGAAGCGGGCGTGGTAGATTCAAGCAAGCCATATACATCCCGCCGATTTTGACGGACTTCCCGGCTGCACGATTCCCGTAGGGATTCAGCGAATCATAGTTGAAGCTGAAGACTAGACGCTTCTCGTTCGGAAGGTTGACCACAAATCTGCCATTGCCCTCGGGTCCTTGAAAATCCCGAAGAATTGAACCATCCCATATATCGTTCATCACATCTCCCCGTTCATCACACCCTTCGAACGGATCCCAATCGAACGCTTCTGATATGTCGGGCCGGCAGAACATCCATGCGATCCAGTGTTTGAAATCATGGTGTAAGAATTCACGACAAGCTTGAACCCGTTCGTCTTTCGTTTTGCGGCGTAAATGAGTTCCACATTCTGGACCCATGTAGATGCTGCGCGCCGTGCAAGTGATTGGGATCGAGCTGGGGACCGCTGGATCGAAGCCATATAAGGCCCAGCATTTAGGGCACGAGGCGAAAGACTGGTATTTGGGAGAAAGGGACGGCAAAGTGTTGAACACAGTGCGTGCATCGCTTGGAATATTCTTGCTTATTTCAAAAGGTGATTGCAAATGGCTCGGAACGTTTCTGAGCTCTGACGTAGCTTCAGAGTAGCCCGTAGTAAGGCTGATGATGCTCTGTATGCTCTTTAAGACGTCGCCGACCCCCTTCAACGATAGGTGGGAGAGGATGTTGAGTGATGCAGCGAGGAGGAACGTAGTCAAAATGACAGGATTAAAGTGCAAATACGGACGGTCCATCACATAGGCTAGTGATCAATCAGCCATAGTTCGTGTCCTCATTCTAAACACGTACTGGTGTCAAGGAGGATAGGCGTGCAGCGACGGCGGTTGACGGCTGCCACCCGAAGAGCTTCCCATTGCTCTTCCTTTACACGCCTCACTCTCATCTCGGCGTCATCCAATGAGGCCGTTACTATCGACTCCAAGACTCGCAGCTTGGATGTCACCCGTCTCATAGGATGAGAACGGAGGTAATTTTTAGTGCGGACAAGCCATTCTTCGAAGCGGATGATGTTCTCATTTGCTACGTCAGCGGGCTCTAGTTGGGTGAGAGCATATATTTCGTGTGAGTTCGTCGTGATCGGTGGAGAATTGGCGTTGGGTGGAGATGTGAAGACAAGGGCTCCCGTAGCACATAAATCTTGATTCGACTTCGTGAAGGATTCCAAGCGGAGCTGAACGGATTTGAGTATAGTATAGAGTTGATCTATGTTCTCTATTGGTCGTTGTTCCTTTCCCTTGGAGGAATTGGACACGTTAGGTCGATCAGACGTGTTCTTGGGTGGCACACCAGGGAGCGTCCCGTTCAAGGGTGGATCTACATCGTTGAGATGAGCCTGCGAAAAAGTAGCGTCCCAGTAAGTTCCAACTCCAGATCGACGAGCCTTCGCTGTGTGTGCCTTGTATTCAGATGGTCCTAGGAGCCGTCCATTCACGACGGATGGCAGTCCATCAGGAGAATTAATGACCGTGGTAGAGCTGCTGCAATCCCAGCAATCACACAGGTAATATTTTTGAGACTTGGGTTTGAGATTGCGACCGATAACCTGACCATGGCGGAGGAAGGGAGGCATGTCGATAGAACCCTTGGCCGTGGGCAACACCGTATTATCACCAGAGATCAATGCATGCCATTGCACGTGATCGCATCGCGTCTCATCTCACATCAATGATCGAGTGGCGGAGGGTAATTATAACCATGTCGATGTCGTCTACACCCAACAAGACGATAGACGTGAAAGCGCTCCGGCGAAAATTGGATCTCGCATCAAGAATTGCGCAAGAAAGACTGATATCAGCAGTAGGTGTTCCCTGACATTTACCTTCTTCGATTTGACCTACCACGCAGGACATCGATATTGCGACCCTCAAACAGAAACAGGACCGAGCTCGCAGATTGAGGGAACTTGAACTTGAGCTTACACATTTATCTACATACCAAGGTAAGCCTACATATTGGTCTCCGCTTCCTTCCTCTTATATTACTACTCAGAACGGGCACCTCGCGATCTACCCCAGCGCAATCGTACCCAACTTGCGCCACCGAGCGCGAAATCCCGTACAGTATATGCAGGTCGCGCATCGCAGTCACACGCGTCGTCGATACCTCCTAGTCCCACTCTGTTAACACCTCACCGTAATACCCAACCTGCGCCACTGAACGCAAAATTTCGTACAACATATGCAGATCGCGCATCGAAGCCACACGCATCGCCTATACCTCCTAGTCCCAGCCTGTCAACGACGCCCTCGACACCTGAATTTGACTTAGCGCAACTCGAACTCGACTTACCTTCCCCTATACTCGACTCGGACTCTTTCTGGGATCTCAATTCAACTGCTGCGACTGATACCGATTGGGATGATGAATCGACTGCCGCCGCCACCGGTACGGCTCCTTCGAGTCTCGAGCATGCTCTCAAACATGAAGACAGCGCAAATATAGCCTCCGTACAACTCAACCTTGAGATGTCATCTCCCGTAACTACGGCTGCCGCTACCGCGCTTTCCCCACAGGATAACAAGCTCCCACAGGATAACGAGCCTTTGACCTTTGCCATCTCCAAGCTACTGTCCCTCGTAGCGACTGTTTCATCAAGCAATGATTCAGCCTCCAATGTTTCTCGACCTGACGGGACAGGACTGGAACGCCTGCGGACAATGGCTTCCGACACATTTACGCACCCTGTTTTTTGCTTGGTGCGCTTGCCTAACAAGTTTCCTAATCAAAGCTTCCCTTCTCTATGTTGTTGCGGCATTGATATTTAGTGATGTTTTGGGCCCTGAGGAGCTTCGGCCAGATATTCTAGATGTGATTCGACGTTCTCGTAGACTCTGATGATCATAGGTCAAAGGGATTGACAGAGTATGCATTGTACATCTATACATGGTAGAGATTCGTTTACATTGACATCATATCGTAAGCTACATCCCAGAGATTGTGAAATCAGTGCAAAATGTCCCAAATTGTCTGCATCGAGATGAAAAGGATCCCTCAACTGCGCCGATGTTTGAGCGATTTGGCAGAGGGCAGAGCATCCTCGCTGACATGCTTGTTTCTATGGTGGTGGTGAGGCTTAGAGGAGACCCTGCTGGTTGAGGGTCCTGCATGATGACGTTTGGCGGAGGGTTGATCATTCTCGTTGGTGTGGTGGTGGGACTTGGTCTCGCCGCTTGAGAGGGCCGCACAGGGCTTATGGGATGAAACACTTATCTCGGGCTGGTGGATAGGCGAAAGCACTTCACGTTGGACTTTGGTTGGCTGACCGCGGCCCTTTGACGAGGCCTTTGATATCCTGGAAGCTGGGCAACGGTTATCATATCATCAGTCGGGCGCAATTTCTGACAATGAAATACACTTACGAAGAGTACTGGATTCGCTGGACTCGGTGGACTCGCTAAATTCGCTAGACTCGGTGGACTCGGGGGCACTTGATTCTTCGGGGCTCGCATTGTCGTTGTCGTTGTCGTTGTCGTCATCGTCTTCGGGCTCCTCGTCGGGCTCATCACGATGGTCGATACGGGTGCTTCTACGAGGCTCTATATTGGACTTTGGTGCCTGAGTTACTTGCGAGACGAGATCCTTCAGACGTTTGGAAGTGCCTTGTTTGTGAGGGATCCCCTTTTTTCGTTCCCTCGCCCGCCATCAACAACTTTTCACAGTGCGCATTGCCGACACTCGTTGGAAGGTATTCGCCACCGAAGTCATTCCGAACAGATCTTCGAGGACCACCACGGTCCTGCCGCATCCGTGCCTCTGTCATGAACAGGCGCTTTGCAGTGGCATGTGGAGACTTCGGGTGGGGCGCAGCGCACACAATGATTGGGATCCTGCCAATCTTCGCATCTGAAAGACGTGAGGCATGTAGCGGACCAAAACAAGGAGATATTTCACCTTTTGCTTCTGATTCGCTGAGGCGACGGAACCTGATACCCTTGTCTCGTTTGTCTGAAGGAAGATGGCGGGTCCACTCCACAGTGAGCTCTGTGGGGAGGCCAGTGATACCCCGATGTGCCGAGGATGTCGACGTTGTGATCACCCTCTGATTGCACATCTGAGAGGGGGGGGAGATCGTTCCATTGGGCGTAGTCTTCTTGATAGCCCATCCTGTTCCTAATGTCAGCAGCCTGATTGAGAACGCGTGGACGACATACCCAATAAATTCGGCATCTGAGTCATCAGCATTCTCGTCCTTGAGACTCGCATGAGCATACTAGGAGACCGACGAGCTAACAAACACTGACCTGGTTGATGCTCACATCCCTGCTGATGTCAACGACCTGCTCTGGGGACATACGGCTATCGTGCTCGTCACCTTGCGCCTAAATGTACAATACAATGCGTGGGTATGACTATCTCTCGATTTGAAGAGTGAACTGACCTGTCCGGACAGGTGCACTTCATTGCTGCTCCTGATATTGTGATCTTCCTCGCTCACATCGGCCTTATGCTGGTAGACACAGAGCAGAGCCTGAGGGCGAGACTGAACACCTTGGACATGTACACTGACCTTGTTACGTGACTGGCGGTGGCGATCTCGTCTGCTTTCGGCTTCTTCGATTCGTCTGCAGAAGACTCTGAATTACCTTGAGCTTAGGTACTGCGTCAAACTCACCTCTGTGTTTGCGCCGACGCTTAGTATGGAAACTGATATCGGAAGTGAGCACCTGATGCTGACAAAATCAAGAGGAGGGAGGCATGAGCGGAGGATCTCTGCGGATACTGATGTGAGCCTAGAGAGGATTCCAGAAAACTGAGTGGGGCCTACCGTCGAAGGAAATTCATGATGTCGAATCCGAAAGCAAGGGAGTTGTCGTGTCGGGAGTTGTCGTGTCATATGCATGAGTAAAAAGAGAAAACTGAAAGGGATTTATTTGAAGATAAGATAAAAGCGGCTGGTTTGAATCTATATCAATATCGCACGCGTCAACTTTCATACACAGGCGTTTGGATATAATATTGATGTTCTATATGTTTTATTCAAGCTACGTATACACTAGTCGCTGGGAATAGATGCAGAACGATTGTTCAAGAAAGCAAGCAATGCAAGAACGGCGGCAACGGCGGCAACAGTATAATACCAGACTGTCTTTGAGGGGGTTTGGCCATGCCGACTTCCCGATTTATATGAAAAGCTCTCTGGAGGAAAGAGAAGGTTCAGCCTTCAAATTCGGCCTTAAATACACCAGACCTACTGGGAAGTACTTGATGAGACTTCCAGATATTTAACTGGCCAGTGCTCGTGCTTCCAGCGATGAGAAATTGGTCGCTCGACGAGACACATTCACCTGATAGGTGAAGAAGCCATCCAGCTGGAGTATTGGATAAATGAGCCCTAAGCAAACAAAATTTGATAAGAAGTCTACGCACATGGAGCGGACAGCGGTTCATGAAAGCTGAGGAAGGTTTTTGACGTCCCATAAGAATAATTTCGGGCCAGAAGCCCCTGCGAAAGCGCCACCAGTATGTATGAAGGTGGCGGGAGGGTGAGATGTCGAGTTCCCGGTACTAGCGTCGTTCTCTGGCTGAAACGAATGGAGGAATATACCGCTGTCGATATGATATAAGTGAAAGGCATTGGTCTTGTTCAAGGCCACGAAATGGCGGCCATCTGAGGCAATAAAGCCTCTGGGACTAGTACAGGTCATCTTCAGCCTTGTGGATATTCCACGGCTCGACTCACCATTGGTTCCGCGCAGGCAGTTCAGAGCGTGGGCGAATGAGACCATTTGACTCGAGATTCCACACTCTGTAAGCCTACGTGAACTGAAAGAAGAACAAGTTCGTAAGGAAACATACAAGATGCCATTATTGAGGTAAGAGACGACGATCGTATTGTGATTGACCCAACCAATGGAGGTCACCTTGACTTTTCGACTACCACGGGAGGCGGCGGGAGGGGGAGGAATGGTTACGAGATGCTTAATATAGCCATCTATTGTTCAAATCCTTAGATATATTCCTGGCGAGGTTAGTAACGGTGCATACCGTCGGTGGGTTTCCATATTTGAACGACATCATCACCACCAATGGCGATTGATGAATGAGAGTGATGGAGGGCAATAAACTCTATGGGCGAGTTTAATGGATCAAAGCCCACTACGTCTAATGAATGCGAGATTTGATTAGCTAGCTTTTTACAGGAGACGGAAGACGCACATGAGCAATATTAGGGTTCTGCTCTTGCGCCGTATCGAACGTCGCCGTTAGCAACATGCCATCAGCAAAACCGCTGATGAGCTGCTTCTCATGTGTCCATACTACGGACAGGGCTTTCGCTTCGTATGGTATCTCATATTCTTTGTCTCCCGTGTCGCAATCCCATACGCACACACAAGTGCCCATCGCGGCGGCAATGTATTGACCACCAGGGGAGAAAGAGATTGACCTAGGAATATAGATATTGTCGTCGTAGGTGCAGTTTATGGTGCGCTGTAGTTTGTACTGGAGGACCATCTTTGAGACATGCACGTAGGCGCCACTGGGATGATGGTCCCTAGCCAGATCACGTGCATGATCTCGTCATCGACGCGACGCGAGTCCCGAGAGGTCAACGCATTGATACTGTCCACATTCCTCCTCCCATTGCCATCATCATCAGCCACTGTAATAATGAACGAACGATTCCTGGTGAAACCTACTTCCAGAAGGCCGAAATACCACTCCCATCCCCTACCAACTCCTCAACTTCTCCATATCTCACGACCGCGCCGTCAATACCCTTACGTTCGACGTCTTCGCAGCTGGATCGCGATTTGTATTATTCTCTGCATTTCAGCCCGGATAATAACAAAGGGCTCCTGGTCTCTATTCCCCAGTGGATTGTCTATCCCTCCACCGCCCCGCTGGAAACCATTTTCCAACATCCGGCAGTACACGAAGACTCAACACTATGACTTTCTGGCATCAATCTAGAGACACGCTGGGATCCCGAAATCATGCCCTAATGTCAAATGGTGCCCGAATTCTTCGCGATCTAACTTCTCGCACATACGATCCGCGGCAAGGTCATTTTCGGCGCTGGATTTTTGCCCCAATTCACTTCTTGAGGGATAAGTGGCTTGGCTTCGAGCTCTCACGAATCCACCTAAGTCTACCGCGGGATGCCATCGATGATACGAATGACAGATGCTGGGAACTCGAAGGACATCGTGGTTATATCACCATCGCACTTTCTGCTCCTGTCTCCCTGGCTCACGTCAGCGTTGGTCGCATTCGCCAGGCGCCAGCATCACCAGAACGACCCGACTTCATCCGTGTCTGGGGGCTAGTTGACAAGTCGCTTTCGCTGTTGTCTCCCGACTCTTTGTCTCCTCAGGTCTTTTCGCGCACTGGGACAATACCTCATGGGATCGCCAGCCGTCGCTTCGTCAGGCTTGCGGACTTTCAGTCAAGTCTCGACGACGACTTGCATCCAGTGTCACCACTTGTGGCAGGCCATGACATTGACATCCTTGTGTTCGAAGTCCTCAGTAATCATGGGGGGAACTTCACTTGTATATATGATCTGGGCGTCTATGGATCGTAGTGGCATCGTAGTCGTGGTAATTGTGAGAACTTTTATCCATATTTGGAAAGCTTGCTTCATATATGGCTTCGAACGAGCACAAAGACACTTTCAAAACTTCGTCCTTCACCACCACCACTGCTTGCCACTCGAATCTCAAACATATAAACATGCGTCTTTGGTACGTATATTTGTCCATTCTTCTCCTGAGTAATGCTTAATATCATGACAGGGTGCTCAATATTCCGCCAAACTCCCGCTCCGATACTGCCAACTTCGATAAGCCAGTACGTGTGACGAACTTAGCCTTCGGATCTGTGATCGAAGGCAAGGGCCGATGCGCTGTCGACATTCATATCGGTCCAGACGTGGATAACTCTATCATTTGCCACTTGGGAGCGTTGACTCCAGGCAAGGTACGTGTACGGCTTCTCAAATTCATCTATCCCTACCGATGTTATGCATTCGAGGTCGAACGCTTTGGCCTTGACTTGATCCTAGACGCCGACACTGATACCATCTTTCTAAACCACGGTGGCCAAAGGTGAGGATCACCCAAGTACCTTCGACTCTTGCTCATCCCCTTCCAGCTCCGTGTGTCTCTCTGGCTACTTTATGTCGGATACTAGCGGCCAAGACGCGAATGCTAACCGTGATACCACTCCTTCCTGCTTTCGCGGTGATAGCGTAGACTCCGTCACAGGAGCTCTTCAACTTCCAGCCTCTGATCTCTTCCGGACTGAGAGCATGGAATCGGTCGTATCTGGAGGCGTACAAACTCAATCAAGGGCCGCAACTCCTCTGGCACGCCGCAACAGTAGCCTGTCATTGATCAACACTGGCTTCCACCCGCTCGAGAAACCAGCTGCGAAAGGACGCAAAAGAAAGGTGGACGACGCAACCGACGACAAGGCGTCTGCCCTTCCACACAAGCGAAAGCCCGTCACAAGGTCCGGAAGTGCGACTATTCCGAGCGCAAGGGCTGCGGCGGCCACGGCATCGACCGGATCCTTATCCTCCTCCGTCGATACTGCTGCTTCCGCCGTTGGTCCCACTGTCAACACTGCCGCCGTTCCCGCCATTGCTGCTCCCGCCGTTGCTGCTCCCGCTGTTGCTCCCACTGTCAACACTGCCGCCGTTCTCGCCATTGCTGCTTCCCGCCATTGCTGCTCCCGCCATTGCTGCTGCTCCATTCACATTCACGCTCGCGAACGGCGTCAAATGCACCGATGAGAACAAAGGAGAATTGACTGGCCCTGCTGTTCGCAATGGGGACGACGTCGAAAATCTTCTTCCTCGTTTCACTACCTGGTTGGCCACGCGTGCCTTGGTTCGACGTGCGATGGCTCGTACCCCCAGCCCCGAGTGGTGTAAGTATTGTCGTCACACTATCTCCTGTTTTTATCTCACATTCCTTCACAGTTCAAGTTTACCGTAGGCGATCCAGCGGTTATCGAGGGTCAGTAACACTCTCTGGAACAATAATCAGGCTTAGAACTCTCTGTTAGGCCTGAACACCGGGATTGTGGGCATGCATCGATGGGGTGAACGCAATATTGAAATCCCTCGGGACTTAGCCTTCCAGAGCGGTATCCCTGACAAGACACTTGTTTATGGTGCGAAAGGCAGAGGGGTGATACCTGCTAATTCCAAGATCCTTTTCCGTATGTCACCATTGTTCCGACATATATTTTAACTAATCATTTCCTCAGGGGTCAATTGAATCACACATCATCCCACGCACAGCTTAGATCACAATGTTCCTACTCTAATGAATGTAATAATAGCTATGCCCATTAATAGCCATAGATGAATTTAGCTTTCAACGACTGATCGACGATTGCGCGTGATCGATTGATCTCCCGAGAAGCGCTCATCCAACCTCCATGATCCATCGCGTCGCGCCTTTTCCGCCCCACCGTCTCCTTCCCATCCGCCCCCGCTATCTCCTTCGTTCGGACGGCCTTCACGAACGACGGCAGTGATGTCGATGAGTTCTGCAATGATTGACTGACGTTGTCCAGAAATGGGGCTGCTTTGTACAATAGATTGAGTGTAAGAGCCTTTGTATCGTTTGTATGCGCGAGAACTAAAGAAAGCCAAATGTATATTTGAGCTTTGCTACCTCTTGAACCCTAACCATCACCTTCGACCTTCGAAATCCTCAGCCAGTACTATCACTTTCTTATCATCATGGTATCTGCTCGAGAACTTATTCAAGGAATCCCAGCGCCTGTAATGATAAAGGTATGTCGCGTTTCAGCCCTCAATACATACAGCTGAAGCCAATATTTTAGGATCATTTCGCCTTTTGTGAACGTTCGCCATTACTGTGCCACCGCGCACCTCCCAACCACTCGACGAATCCCCCTACACAAACCAGCATCCCTGCCTCGAGGGATTATTCAGTGTGGACACTGCGCAGCCTCGCCGCCACGATGTCGTCGTCAACGTCATCCACGGACAGAAGACCAATCAATTCCACATTTTCTTCAGAGAACGCGGACGGTCCCCCTTTGAACGACTCGCTCCGGAATAGTCAGAGCCGTCGAGCGTGGGCACATCGATCATATGGCGACGTTATCGTGTTACAGAGAGGCCAGAGAAAGGCCTATATTAACATTCGAGCCGCGGATAGGAAGATGGAAAACGCGGCCGTGAAAAGGTGTGTCTCGCATATACTAGCGCGCCTCAGCTGCCCATTGACTTTCTTGACAGCTTCCTCAGACGCCTCAAACTCAATGGGTTCGCTGCATTCCTCGACATTTCAACTGCAGGATGCGGCAATGATTTATTCGTCGTAACTTGTCCTTTTTTGTTCGTTCTATATCTTGTTACTTCGTTTCTCCATCTTGTTGCTTAATAGAAAGTTCGTCGTCGTTCGCTCAGCTTCCCGTGTGCTACATCTATAGTCGATTATATCTTTGTATATATAACATAATACACGACCTGAATCTGCACACTGTCGAGGCTCGCACGCCTACATAACTCCCAACGCCACCCGGCCGTCATCCAGGTTCATCCAGCTCACGGTCCTGCAAACTTAGCTGCGGCTTCATCAACCCGCTCTCCAGCGCAGAGTACCGTGCCCGTTTTGGCCTAGCCTAGAGGCGGATCGGGGTTGCGGGAGAAGTCGAGGTTAACCCCGATGTGACGATCGTGTACGATGGATGCACCTATCGCGGATAAGACGGACATCCTACCAAGATACCTAGGATGTGAATGTCCGAACCTGCGAGGTGCGGGGCTCCTGACCTACGCTCCTACGACCTACGACCTTACGAAGCTCGCAACGGCCGACTTGCAAACCTGCAGACCTTCAACTTGCGAAGTTGCCCACCTGCCCACTACCGACCAACCTACCAACCTCCAACCTGCGCTCCTCCGACCTGCGCACCTCCAACCTGTGCACCTCCAACCTCCGACCTCCGACCTGCGCTCCTCCAACCTGCGCTCCTCCAACCTGCGCTCCTCCAACCTGCGCTCCTCCAACCTGCGCTCCTCCGACCTGCGCACCTCCAACCTCTGACCTCCAACTTCCAACCTGCGCACCTCCGACCTGCGCTCCTCCGACCTGCGCACCTCCAACCTCTGACCTCCAACTTCCAACCTGCGCACCTCCGACCTGCGCTCCTCCGACCTGCGCACCTCCAACCTCTGACCTCCAACTTCCAACCTGCGCACCTCCGACCTGCGCTCCTCCGACCTGCGCACCTCCAACCTCTGACCTCCAACTTCCAACCTGCGCACCTCCGACCTGCGCTCCTCCGACCTGCGCACCTCCAACCTCTGACCTCCGACCTGCGCTCCTCCGACCTGCGCACCTCCAACCTCTGACCTCCAACTTCCAACCTGCGCACCTCCAATCTGCGCACCTCCAACCTTCGAACTCCAACCTGCGTACATGCGAACCACCAACCCCACGACCCGCGAACCTGCGAACCTAACCTACTGCCGACCAAAACCAAGCTACGTACATTGCGCTAAGTCACAAACCCGAATGTGTCTGCCGGCCCTCAAGTTCAATACCCTTAGTCAAAGGATCTTTATGGTATCGAAGAGGTATTTTACTCACTATACCTTTTTCATATGTTGTCTCCGTATATTTAAATCGATCGCGTAGGTACAAAACCAGCTAACAGAGATTTATAATATGTACAAAAGTATTGAGGTTTAATACTTGAATTCTACTATGACAGAAATTATTGATAAGGTATTGTTCGGAGTATTTTGCCACTCACGTTTGATACTTGTAAGATAAGTCAATTATACTAAGAACAAAGGTATTATGATAAGTCAAAGGATACTTTGATTTTATACTTCGCACGATTGTATTGTTAAGGTATTTGTAATACCTTCATCATACCTTTACCCGACGTATGCTAAAGTTAGGCAATCCCGGCGTTGTGTCTTCAATCGCTATTTCCCGCTGGCCGCGTGGGCTTCATTCGCCTTTCCTGTGCCTTTGCCTGACGTGAGTCTTATTTAATTCAGGACGCATCTCAAATTGAGGTGCTTCAGAGGTCTGTACCTCCTCCACTAGCTCAGAAGAACAGCATTTAGAAATGCACTTGCTTACTTCGTAGCTGCCGTTACCTATCCATGGAGCTGGTCGCCGCCACCGGTATCTCCGTAGCTGTGGCCGAGGCCATGTTGATCATCAAGTATTCTTCATTTCATCTACTTCATTAGTAGCTACCACCGTGAACGAAGCACTGACCAGTATCTTCCCAGGGTATACGCCATAAATCACCGTAAACGATGGGTCCTCTTCGTCCTTCTCCTAGTGTGGTTAGGACAGTTTGGTTCCATGGCATACTCAGTCTCTGGTTCAAACAGTGAGTCGCTCCGAATGCTGAGCCCGCCGATACTTGCATATCCCAATGCCACCAAGTCATAGCCACAGATACCTCACCTGACGAGACCGCGGTCGCCGCACATAAATGGAGATGCAACTTAAACACATCCGCCGCATCGTATGTCGTCAGCTCAACCTGCACCATCCGTTCCTTCACTTACTAGCGCTCCCCCCCCCCCCGCGTCTAGCCACTTCCAACTCGGATTCATACTGCCCCTCGTGATCTTCGACTGCACCGCCTTCACGCTCACCTTCCTCGGCCTCTCCCGCTACTCCACCCCCGGAGAAAGCATGCTCATCGGCGTCGCGCCCCTCCTCCCCCGGACATCGATCTCAGCGCACGTCCTGCGGGGACGGCCTATTCTATTTCCTGATCCTGTGCGTGGTCAACATCTCGTGGGCGATAAGCAGTAGCTTCTTGGATGTAAGTCTCTCGCGCGAGCCTCTGTGCGTTGTACTGATGCTACGTGTCTGCGCCGAAGCCCGATTTTCAGAACATCGTACATCTGTGCGTAGCTTCTATACGCCGTTTTTATTCGACCAGTTCACTAACCTGGGTTTTCTTCCACAGCCCTAGCTCCGCGTTCGTCCAATCATCGCTTTCGCTTTCAGAAATATCCGTACTGATATATGACCATAAATTACAGCTTGACAGTCGTTCTCATGAACCGAATGATCCTCCACACCCGCAGCTACCTAGAGCGCACCCAAGAAAACTATTTCCAACGAAGTCGAACATCAAGGCCAGTCTCTTTGCCAGAATTCGCTATTGGTATTCAAATATTCACAGCCCTTCCTATTCACATGGACAAATCACTATAACTACAAATTCAACTCTACGCAATTGAGGATCGAGTACTCTTGCTTCCTTACCATACAAGTACAAAAGTCATTATCCACTGTCTATACCCGTTACTTCATCTTCTTCCACTTCATCAGTCCATATTTATAACTCAATACGCAATCCTGGCAGTCAACCCGTCCTCCTCCCTCTTGAAGCACCGGTGCTTGCTGACCTCGTACGCAAACCTTTCCATGAACCCCTTCTCGCCAATGCTCAGCGTCATTTTCGAAGCGTCTCCGATAGCCGTCGACACGCCATAGTAGGCCGTCGTCACCACGCTGTACGACGCTACAACTTCCGTGGAACTATCAGTGGGGTCTGCGTATTGAACCTCCGGAAGGTTGATGGCCTGTTGGACGAGGAGTATAGCTGTAATGTAAACATAATTTCGATCAGAACCAACAATCTTGAATGCTGTGTGCCGTGCACTTACCCTCCCCAACGGCACCGATCGCCTTGCAATGCCCGAACGCCTCCCTCAACCAATGCACAGCGCGCCCACTCTTCATCAACAACGCAACATGCTCCCCGCTCGGAATGATGAGTGCGTCGAATAATGTGCTACGCTGCCCTTCAAGATGATGATCCGCATCAATCCCGCCTCCCTCGGCACCGATCTTCTCGCCGGCAGCGTAGACCTTGCCCCTCCTCGGCCCAATAACGAATGCATTCGCCGACGCCGACACAATGAGCGTCTTGATAGCCACAACCTCCGCCTTATCGAACCCATCCGCCAGCAGAATGGCAATGCGCCGGCCTTTGATAGTGGGCTCCTTCGGGGCGTAGTACTCCTGGCTCAACCCGGCGCTTTTGTGCCCCTGGTTGCCCTTCGCTGACGCATCGGGGACGTCGCCGCCCACAGCGACGGCGACATACTTTGCGAGCTTATTGTCGATGTTGTTGAGGACGTTAATGTAGTTGCGGTACACGACCGGGTCCTCGCAGTGGCTGAGCTCGAAGGCGAGCGCGCTCTGCAGGTGTGTTTGCTCCGTAGGCGAGAGGGAGTTATAAAAGAGCTGGGCATGGGAGTAGTGCTCGTTGAACTTCGGTCCGCGCATGCGTTGAGCCATGCCGGAGATGTTGCGAACATGGCTATCCGACCGAAAACGTTTTAGGAGCGAGCTGGACAATTGATATCCATACTTACTCATGGTAGCCCCCCTCCGAAACAGCGGCGGGCTGAACGACTTCTTGGCGGTTGGGCCAATAGTTGACTGTGCCCTTGTGAATCTTCATCTGCATTTGCCCGTCGCGCTGGAAATTCATCACAGGACAGACAGGTCGATTAACGGGAATCTGACGCGATGGTCAATGCCCGCCCGGAGACGCTCTAAATGGAGAAAACCTACCTGCTGCCAATTGACACCTAGACGGCTAAGCTGCGTGTCAAAGTAACTAAAATTCCTGCCTTGGAGCAGCGGGTCGTCGCTGAACCCGATTCCTGGTACCACATTGCTGGTACAAGAAAGCGACCTGCTCCACCTCGGAGAAAAACTCGGCAACCACCTGGTTCAGAACCATCTCGCCGACAAAATGCAGCGGTACCAACTCCTCGGGCCATATCTTCGTCGCGTCGAGGATATCGAAGTCGAAGTTTGTGTTCGTCCTTTTCAGGGATGACTTGGATTGCTAGACGCCATTTAGGATAGGCCCCGGACTGGATTGCCTCGTTCAAATCTTTGCGATGGAAATCTGCAAACTATGGTGAGCATGCATGCTGGGCGGATGGTGATTAGTATTACCAGGATCTTGACCCGCGATTTTGAGAGCTTCATCCCAAAGTAGACTGTGGACACCGAGCTCTGGGATCCAATGAAACTTCACAAAGTGCTTCTCGCCCGCAGCGTTCAGAGCGTGTACGTGTTCACGCCGAAACCCTGCATCATCCGGAACGAACGAGGGATCGCGCGGTCAGACATCACCCACATGATCATATGCGCCGCTGTCGGAACGGTCGTCAGTCGGAATTTCGTGATAACACAGGGTCACTCTTACACTCTGGTTGAAGCCCAACAAAGTCCCAGAAGTTGTTGTGCGCACTCTGCCCAGTAGGTACTTCGTTGTGCGGCTCAGGCTTGACTGCATGGATGATATCCGGAAACTTGATCGCATCCTGGATGAAGAACACCGGGATATTGTTTCCCCACGATGTCCCAATTCCCCTCCTCGGTGTAGAATTTCACCGCAAGCCCCTGACGGTCCCGAACAGTGTCCTGTCATCGTCATCAGCATGAAACATGTCGAGAGCGAATCAAGCCGATTCGCTTACAGCACTTCCTCTGGAGCCTTGCACCGTGCTAAACCGCACGAAGACCGGTTGTCGTACGTGACGGATCCATGAGGACTTTGGCCTTCGTCCACTGCTCTGCACTCGAATCATACGCCTTGAAATAGCCATGCGCACCAGCCCCTCGTGCGTGTACCACTCGTTCTGGGATGCGCTCGTGGTCGAAACGCATAATCTTCTCTCGCGCGATTTGATCTTCAAGCAATGCCGGTCCCACGCTTGAGTTACTGCCAACCTTGAGCCTGACAGACATGGTCAGCACTATTAATATCTACAGATAACACGCTCCTCACCAATTGTCAGTGTCGGCTACATGAAGCCCCTGGTCGGTGGTCATCCGCTGCGAAGGACCACACTCGACGCGGAATTGAGTCAAACTAGCCATTTTCGCATTGTCGGTGGTGCTCGATACCGCCTGCTTTGCTGCAGTTGTGATGGACGACATGGTGGGAGAGATCGGAGGAGGGATTTGGCTGAACTTGGGCATGGCCGCCCCCTTTATATGATATACCGGCGGGTGGTGATGTCAGAGTCCTCTTCCATGACTTCAATCTCAGCGTCATTCGCGGTCAGGTGTGAGCTTCTGTCTCCACCTACTGTCCTTGCATTACGTGCCAAACGAGTTGAATCTTGTCGTCGTTGCCACCTATGCATTTGTTAATGTTCGTGGCCAAATCTAACCGACAGGTTAAACTTGACCGGTCCATGATCAGAAAGACACCGGGAGGGGACGAGTAGAAGGAACCTACTCCACCAACGTTGGATATCATACCGAAGTATCGAGCCGCTCACAGCTCAAGCGGGCTTAGGAGGCCTGCTTTCTGACCTATGACGGCCCCAGTCACTTCTGAGTAGGCGTTGAACGCATCTTAAGACCTCCCACTTGCTGTATGATTTTCTTTGACTTGTCCCAAGTCGAGGCGATCTCTCCGTGTCCAACCGTCGCGGGAGCGTGCGTTTACATTTATTTGATCTAGAATTACATTCGAGAGTTGCGAAAGTGCAAACCTAATTATCACTGAGAAGGAGAGACGGCGGTAGTATTACTGGCTACTGGCAGCGCAGTGCCCACCCGCACCAACGGAACCGCCGGAGTTTGGGAGCAGAAGGCGAAACCCTCCACGGAAGGTCTGCTGTTTGTTACCCTGAACGTGTTACTCGTCGAGCAGAGCCCGATTTGGTTTCTGGGACATGTCGTATATCGAATAGAACCGTTCCAAAAATGTGTATCCCAGAATAAAATCGAGGCCAGTCCCTCCAAACCGTTCCCATGTCGCCAATTATCAGATACATGGTGTCGTTTCGGCCGCCTATGCATTCATTGAGGGATCGTGGCCAACCTGAGAATCCGGGGTCATCTCAAAGGTGAACTAATGCATGGTCAGAAAGACGCGTCCAAAGAAGAACAAAAGGAACTCACTCCACCGATTTTAAAGTTCAAACTATGGAGTTGGCCATAGCTCGAGGCGGGAATGCTTAGGAGACCTGTGGCCTCGTCCTTGGTGGCGTTCGTGGCTTCCATGTAGCGGTTGAACGCGTCTATGGACCTTAGGCGAGGTCTAACGTCATGTTTCATTCCACTCACCTGTCGAAAGAAGGACTAATGACGTTCCTGTGTCAACAATACCAGCCGTAGAGTTGAGCAACGGTACGTTGTTGTAGGTAGCGGATGCGTCGATGCCCCAGTATTCATTGGCAGGGCTGCTCTCTGTTATTGGCCTAACGCAACTAGTTAGGAGACACGCTTGTGTTAATCTCCTGTGGAACGTACACGTATTTCAACTCCCCGCTGCATTTCGACCTGTCAATAGTACCTGATCCTTGGTGAATATATGCTAGTCCTCTAACATTGGTAGACATACCAAATGTAATCTGGCCGTTATCTTCGCCGCCCTTGACAGTGGGCGAATAGTAGATCCCAACGACGTTGCGTTCTATGCGTCCTTCACTGACCAGATTGTCGACGAAAGTGGAGACCGTGCTCCTATTGAGAAGGCGGGTGTCTGCGGAGATGAGGAATGGCGGGATGATAAAAACATATACTCGAACCCACTTTCGTTGAGATCGGTTGGGCCAAGTCTGCGTGGGATGCCATCATCAGCTACAAAATTTACTTCGTGCGAATGGTTCATACCCAAGTATACCATCGAAGGGCGCCAGACCATGATCGAGCGTACCAATAGCAACGGACTGGTTCTCAACTTTATATTGCCCAAATTCGACATTTTGCACGGTTTCTTGGCCTAAACGATAATTAGCACCCGGTTATCAGACGCATGGCATTTTCGACGACAAACCAAAGAATTGAGCTGATCCGTACACAGGAGTTCGCTTTGCCCCGTTGGGTTACGGATGGTGCACTTCTGTCCGGTACAGCTTGTCGTAGAGCTGCCAGTGTCGATCAAAAGTGTGACTAGCAAAGGGCCTTGTGAGTGACCCGGTTATGTATGCTGCTTTTACTGACCATTGTGCACATCTCCTACCGTTAGGTTCGCTGTGTAAAGAACGACTCGATTACTGGCCGGGGCGGGACCGGAGGCTCGTTTCTCGGTAGGTTTCAATGCCTGTTTTCGAAGATGTGTCGCACGCGTTTGGTCCGCCTTGGCTATGCTACCGCCGTTCGTCGAATGATAAGATTTGGTCAATGTATTTGGCGTCGGCGAGGTACGAGCAATAACGGCGGGCGTGGAGGCCGCCGAGAGTGCGAGAAATAGTGAGAATAGAAGAGAGGATTTGTGAACATTGCTGTAGTTGTATTGGGCTAGCTGTGAATAGTAAATCGTAAAGATCGTGAGTGCGGGATGTGGGGGAAAGGAACGAAGGATTCCGAAGGAGGGGGGTGTCCTTATATACCTTTCGGTTCGTAGGGAGGGCGATCCCGAGCCGCAGAAGAATCTGGCTGGACTAGGTAGTGCGAGCAAGACGAGTCCAAGTAGTAACTTCAGATGCCGAGTTGACGCGTGACGTCATACGTCACCCTGCCAAATATTTTTTTGCCTGAAAATGGGGGATATTTAGGGGACTGACCTTAGATTCGTAAAGCAGCCGCCAATCGATACTCTAGACTGACCTCCGACATTAGGAAAATTTCTCAGAAAAGTGGTGGCGTAGCACCAACGCAGAACCGAACAACACCAAATCATGAAAGATTGCAAACCGGAGTCAGATTCGAGCAGGATTTACGCTAGTAATATAACTGTGACAAAATTTGAGCGCCAGCAAGCATCGATCTCACTTCAACTCACCTAGGCCTCGGATCACAGCTTTGCCATAGTCGCAATTTTAGAGGACAAACATTCATACCTCAGAAATTCTGCCATCAATTTGGTCATTTCCAACGTGCACTCATGGCCCACGCCTTCTTGAGCCATCACTTTCTTTAACCCTCTTTCGCCGACTTGGAGGTCTTGCACGAACCGTGCGCTCGCACTCCACGGAACGATACGATCCATCGCACCTCGGAGCACCAGGATCTTCTTGCCTAAGAATGGATTTCTAGAGTCATTGACAGTGTATGGCGTGTAAATCGGGTCCACCTGGCCGATGAGGGAAACCAGCGAGGGTGGTAGGGTCGGCGAGACGAGTTCGAACTCGGATTCCGCTGCTCGGCGAGACATAAGGGCCAAATAATCAGCGCAGCCCAGGATGACGACGGCGAAGGTAATGCGCGGTTCTACTGCTAGTTTAATGACTATCCTTCAAAGAAAAGAGACGGACATACCATGGGCCAACGCTAGCCAAGCGGAGTGCCCTCCGAGGCTGATTCCTGCAACGCCCCATTGCACAATTGTTCGTTCGCCGTTGGGGAAGAGGTATAACGGGAGAAAATCGATGAGGTGCGAGAGGTCTCGTTGGGTCCCGACTTTCCACCGCCGTGAAAATCATACTTCCCCTGCGAAATACTGTGGAATGCTCACGCTGGATTCCATACATGTCAAGCCTACAGTCAAGTATAAGTCTCTGTGGGCCAGAGCACATATAGATAATATGAAACTTGCGCGTGGCTCGGGTTCCCTTCACTCCAGCTCATGTTAGCTTGCTCGTCAACGAGCCTTGGTCCATGGTTTCTGAGGTCCTACCGTTGGTGAGCTGAGTCTCGTAAGAAGGGGCTAACGCTCACTATGCCCACAACGTACAGGTCCCTCTTCCTATCGTCACTATGCGCCATCATGACAACCTTTTCTATGATAGGTTCCACGACCGCCAAGGACGATCTCCGGCCATGAAGGAAGAAAAGGACTGAAATGGGCAGCAATGGTGCAAAGGCTTCGTAGACAGAATGACAAGGGTGATAGTATATCTTGACATTCAAGCCAGAAACAACGAACGAACGAGATGTTACTGTATAGGCCGACATGGAGAAAGTTGAAGTTCAAACCCTTGGGCGCCTAAATGCCACCTGTGACCTCACCTTCAACTCGTTCAATTGGGTCGCTGCGAACTTGAACATCCGTCCATGGGCCTAGGTACCACACCCATGTATTACCTCCTCGATATGACTTCCTTATCCCCCGGCACATCTCGAGTCCCTTGCAGTACGAGGGGTCACTTCCATGTTCTTCGGATAAATTAGCAGTGATGCTGCATATTGAATACACCCATCATGATGGCTCGCTCGACAGCCGGCGCCACTCGGGGACGGCATCACGCCTTCCCCCGTACATCATCAGAAGGTACGCAGAATTTCTCTGATCCTCTTGTGATGATTCTTCAAACTCTACGCCATTCATAGTGTTATCGACAAGCACAGTTCGTGACGGAATCGAACAACTCTCTTATGGGCTCGCCCTTCTTGCGGTGGCCGGTAGCTGTATTCAGGCCGACGACATATAGCAAGCATCAATGCGTACAGCGCCTGCAGCTTCTCCGTCCCGATTACTAGGTATGACTCGGACCTTGTTCTACGCGGCGACTCTCACGCGATTTGAGTAATTTTAGTGTTGTTTCCAGCAGCCTAATATTCTTTGAGTCACCGACCTCTGGGCCTCTTGCGTATAAAAGCAGGCTCGTTCGCCTTGGTGAATAGCTTCCAACAAAAGCCTCTACACGATATCCTCTGTTATCCTTCGTCTTGCATTCCTTGTCGTCGCAGATGAAGCATTGACGTCCACGATGTCCTCCTTATCTGTCTTTACAGTAAGCGCTGTTGCGCAAACGCAGATCCCCTGCGCACGTCCGTTCACTATACGCCCAGGAGATACTTGCGATGGCATCTCTACAGAACAAGGAGTTTCCTCGTAAGACTATTCACGTTCGCGGACGCTAGTCAGCAAAGTACTGAACCTAACCTAGCTTCCAAGAGCAGGTGAGTTAGCTGACTTTGACTAGCGTTCGTCTATTGACACATACATCTAACCAAGGTGATTTGCCTACAACGGGTGTGCTTAGGATGCAACGATGTTCATGTCGTCGTCGACGGCGATACGTTGCCCTCGATTGCCGACAGGGCTGGTATCAGTGTTGCGACCTTGATAGCAAACAACCCGAACCTTGGTCCTGATTGCAATCTACTATTCCCCGGAGAAGTTAGCGTTTATCCCTTCCTTCCGTTGTGTCCGCTGACTGTAATGTACAGGTATTGTGTGTAGGGGAAAGCCTCTAATGTCGCTCTTAAATTATGAAAGTATTCGTCTTTTTGTTCCAAGTGTATGTTTGTGTGATGTCAACTACAATCTAAGTTTGGGATCTACAAATACAAGGTGCGACCAACATAAATATAACAAGTTTGAGGGTGATCACATTGCGTAGAACCAGTAGATGGAAATGCGAGGTCGCATTAGTAGTCAGTGTGATTGAAGACGTGATTGACCGCGAGGTCATACTCCCACTTCTCGTCACGGGAAGAGTAATCCACCTCGCCCCTACCGAAATCGATGAGTCTGTAGCTAGGGGTATCCATGGACCTCGACTCCGGCGCCACAGTGAGCGGCCCCGGCTGGACGAGCATGTTGCGCCTATACGCCGAGCCCTGTAGGAAGCCAGCATCATGGAGTCGCGCGTACAATGATATAACTTCCTCCCTGGGAACAAAGTGAGACCACAGCCCCGTTTTAAATTATCTTCGGCACTTACTTTTCGGCGATGCTGCTGGAACGACCAGCCAGAGACTTTCCGCAGTGTTCTAGAAGTAAGATGGGACTACCACCTCTGCCCTCCTCGGGTACGTAGTACCCGTAGAACTTCGGTACGACAGGACCAAGCGGTACGGGATTGCGACAGGACGAAGGATTCCCTTTGTGGGGGAAGGTCGCATATCCACAATAGTCTTGCCTGAGGCATTCGGGTAGTTGTGAGTACACCATTCCTTCATTCTTCAGGTGATCCCTGGCCTCGTACCCGCCGTCATGCAGTTTGGCGGCCACAATAACATGGCCGTTGGGGGAATGCGCGGCAGTCAGCGGGGACGGTAATTTGAACGAGGCTTTGTAAACGTTGGACCAGTGGCCCGACCCGAGTTTGTTAGCGTAACCAAGGTATATATGCCCTATTTTCCCTTTTCCCTTCGTAGTTGATGGACGCTTTGGGTATTGACGGCGGTATGGATATGACTTCTGGCGAGGGGCATACGCTCGTGTCGTCTGATCGCTGTCGTGGACTATGAGGGTGTCGGGTAGATATTGTTCTGGAATGAATTCCTCAAGCTTAGGCAGATCCTTGATATACAGCGGGTCATATTGCGGTCCTTCAAAATGCGAACGATTTTGGGTTTTGTAGAGTAGGGGTATCATGCTCTCTGTGAAGAATGGGAGCTCAGCAGATACCATTGCGCGCAGATCACTCTGATGCTCTTTAAAGGTCTTGTAGAGCGGAGGTATCACTGTTTCTGTGAAGAATGGGAGCTCAGCAGATGCCATTGCGCGAAGATTGCTTTGATACTCTTCGTACGGAACTTCGGAAGAGTTGTAGAATGGAAATTGTTGAGCGATCAGCCATGGATTCCAAGGCGGTGGTTCCTTTTTCGGAGGCTCGGGTGCTACGACTGGTTCGGGGATGGAATTAGCTTGTGGTTCGCGAGCCACATTTTTGAGGGTAAATGATTCGACTTCTTTACACTGAGGCTGAGCCGTCGTCTCTGTTGATGTATTGTCGGAGTGAGGCGACTCTTCCGCGATGGGTGCTTTACGACTTGATGTTTCTGAAGCGTTATCAATGGTTGTAGGGTCCCCAGACTGCGCATCCGAGATGATACTTGGAGGCATAGAAGATGAAACTTTAGGACCTCGAGACTGATCTGGTGTTGCGTCGCTTTGAAGTGGTTTAGCCACGGCCTTGGGATCCGATGCCTCTACGCCGTCAAGTGCCAAAGAGGCTGGTTGCACAGCGGAAGCCTCGGTTTGAGCTACGGGCGGTGCATGTTCAGAGTCTGAAGCATGAATTGTCGCTTCTATTGGCTCCTGGAGCGATTCAATCCCAGCGAGGTCTTTAGAGTCTACGGCTGGTTCTTGCTTCGGTTCCGACTTCACACTGGTCTCGGAGGTGTTTGCTGAATCTGCTTTCATTTCTGAGATAGCGCCTTCGATGGGCATACGGTCTGGGTCTGAAGTCCCGCCCCTCAACCCTGGTTTCAAAGGTATTTGCTCTGATGAGGCGGAGGGTGTCGAGTCTTCCGACAAAATGTCAACTTTTAATCGTAGTTTAACCATGCGGCCGTACCTTGCTTGGATATCTCATTGCTCTCCTTGACTTCGGGGCGTTGCTCATATAGAGCTTCTATCCCTGATAACATTACATCTCCTTCCATCGTCAATCCTATAACTCGCCAACATGAGGAGACGGAAGAATAGAATAAAGAGGGTACAGAACGCACCCGTGTTGTCAAGCTGGGGGACATCTTCCTGGACTTCCCCTTCGGTGACCAACGATTGTGTTTCATCTCCGCTGCCAGAGCGGGATAGAAGTAGCGGTGCCGCTTCTACGGTGTAATGGTCTGCATAGTAAATTGTTGAGATAGGGGGAACCCAATTTGGTTAGTAATTTACCGTTTCTGGCTGTTTCCAACTCACGAGCTGTCTGAGCGCTACTTACTCTAGGTATCGCGTGCGGGGAATGTTCTGAAGAAAAATCACGCCTAGATAGGCTGAGACTGTCGTCGCTGGAGAAAGGAGTCATTACAGCGCGTACTTCGACTACCACCAGAAGTTAGCAAAATTTAGTGCAAAGCGGGAAAGACGTACTCTCGACGACGCCTTTGTCCTTCGTGGGATGAGGATTCCATGAAGCCTGGATGTTTGAGAGCTCAGTAATCCTCGTACTGAAGCCCAATTCTATTACCGTCTCGACGATTTGGCAGTCATCGCGCTGCGAGCAACTTGGGGACCCAGGAGTGGTAGTCACATCTGATGACCATGAGTTGACGGGCTAGGGAGGCAGCACGGGACTTACCATGAGACAAATCAAACGGGACCTTAGAAATTACTATACCAGCAGCTGGTTCCGTTGTGTTACAGGCTCTGCAATTAGTCTTGTGTTCCTCACCGCACAAGGCATCCCCGAGCGCGGTCGATGGTACAGCAGACTCGCTTGGAGTGTGTTCTGGTGAGTTAAAAGTTATCGAAGGCCCTTCGCTTGCGGGCTCGATCGGGTCTACAGCCGCCCGCTGGCCATCGCTCTCTTCGTCCGAATCTACGGGCAGTGGTATGTCGCACGCGGAAACAGGATACGGTGCGTCCTCTAATTTGGGAGTCGGCCTGCTGTCGCCGGGCTGGGGGGCTCCCAGTGACGAAGGTGTGTCTTGATAGGCCGGACCATCTAGTCCCATCGTGTTGGCCTCGTTGCTTGAATTCTCAGGAATATGATACCTTAGAGTGGCGTCTGAAGGTGAGTCTCCTTCCACGGGGTTCGACGCAGGCAAAGCGCCTTCGCTGAGTTGTTCGGTTGCACTGATGGATGTCGAAGGGCAGTTGGCAATTGGATTCTCGGGCTCAGCTTCGAGGATGGGAGGAGAACCCTCAATTGGTGAGCCAGTGGCAACTAGTGGACTATTGGATTCGTTGGCTTTGAATTCTGCTTTCGACGAGGACGCGCCACAATCTATATCTCCAACCAATTCTCCTGTAAATTATTTGAGGATATCATCGCGTTAGATCGTGAGTTGAACATACCGCTACTCGACTTATCGCCATCATCCTTAGTCACGCACGTCTTGCACCTGCACTCATTCGGTCCTGTTAGTTCCTTGGCTTCGTGGTTGCAGCCATCATCAAATTTATTGAGAAATTCTTCTTCGCCAGAGGGTTTACGAATCTTCATTACTGGCCACGGATTTCGCACGCGGGGGAGCTTGGGCTGAGGAGACCGAGGGGCATTATCGAAATGCTTTCCGGTTGCCTTGATTTGCGTAGCACTCCAGATATCCAATGAGGTGCAGTCGCGGAAAAAGGAGTCGAGCGAGTGCTCCCAATTACCGGATTGGAATGGAATGCCAACGAAATCTTTGGGACGGATGTTAGGTGTGTCGTTTTTCCAGACTTGTTTGATTTCCCGGGGGGACATGATGGTGAGAGAGAAGAATGGATGGTTTCCCTCAGTTTGCCCTACTTTTTATGTATTTCAAAGGGGCTGGCCACAACGACCACCTTTTATTCCGGGCCACAATCCAAACACGTTGAGCGGCCACAATA
The DNA here is from genome assembly GCA_029467805.1 of Pleurotus eryngii var. eryngii. Taxonomy (NCBI): domain Eukaryota; kingdom Fungi; phylum Basidiomycota; class Agaricomycetes; order Agaricales; family Pleurotaceae; genus Pleurotus; species Pleurotus eryngii. Next base: position 162,812 of record SZVJ01000009.1, on the reverse strand, counting down.
TAGGAGCGCAACCCCTAAACCTTCAGATACCACGTGATTTCAGTCCTTATTCGCGCTGTGACCAGGGTCACGCAACGTAACATTTCATTATTCCCCCTTCCTCCTCGTACTCCTCAATTAATTTCGACGTTTAACCCGTACGTTGGGCATTTCATGTCAGGCAAAGTCATTGCGAAGGATATCCGGAATTTTTTTGGACCCCCTGGTGGCCAGAAGCCAAAGCAGAGGTCCAGCCAGGTGCGCTTCCCCTCCACGCGTCCCTTGTGGCGACTCCGAGTCAGTGAGTAGCTACAGGCAGGCAGCAGCCAGCAGACCCTCAAGAACGACCCTATCGAAATAAGTACGTGTCGAATCGCGGGATCAGACGCGAGGCTGATGTTTTGGTGCAAGGCGATGATGAGAAGAGGTCTGCATCCCCTTCAAATCGTGTTGAATTACGCTTTAATTGCCCGCCCAGCCCTCAGAAGTCCCAGCGTGTTCAGTGAGCTCCACCCTCGTTCCCAGATGCTCACACACTGATTCTATATCTCACGCAGTCGCGTGTGTATCGTTTTATGACTCGATGTGACTGTATACTGAAGAATGACTCGTGTATATAGACCGAGGAAGGGTGAGTTTATTCCGTATCTGGAGGCTTGTAATCAAGGGCTGAATGAAGGGCATCAAGTGGAACGAGCGAGGCACGAGGTCTTGTAAAACTAGCAGCCCAGAAGGCATCTGACCGGATGGAAGTGGATGACGAGGACGACCTACAACCTAGAAGGGCTTCTGGAATAAAGCGACGCAAAGTCATTCTCCTCAGCGACGTTGACGACGACGACGACGACGAAGTGAAAACCGCCACCGACAAAGAAGCAAGCGACCGCCCGCCCGCCACCCAAACCCGCCACTGCGTCGCCCAAGTCAAGCGACGATGAAGTGAAACCGCCACCGACGAAAAAGAAAGCAGCCGCCCGCGCTCCATCCAAGTTGAGCGACGACGAAGCGAAATTACCGCCGACGAAAAAGAAAGCAGCACCTAAACCGCGGAAACCGACCGCCAAGTCGAAGGATACCGACGACGAGCTGATTACGAAGAAGGCCGCCCCTCTTGCGAAGCCATCCGCTACGAAGATTTCTACAAAACAAGAAGACGCCGACGATGCACCCAAGAAGAAATCGAACTGGTACGCGATGAAGGCGGCGAAACTCGCGGGTCCGAGTGCTCCTGGTTCGAAGCAAGTTCCGGAGGCGGCGTCGGAGGATTGCTTGGCTGGGCTCTGCTTCGTGTTCACGGGAGAACTGAGCAGCTTTTCGCGAGATGAAGCGATCGAGATCGCGAAGCGCTTTGGCGGGTGAGATGGCTTGGTTATCGTTGAGCTGCGGGTTAATGTGGTGCTTCGTAGTCGCGTCGTCGGGCAGCCATCTAGCAAGACGGACTTTATCGTCCTTGGTGACAACGCTGGGCCGTCGAAGCTAGCGGCTATCAAGAAACACAACCTGAAGTGTCTGTCCGAAGACGAGTTCCTTAACTTGATCGCGACGAGAAAGGGCCCGGGGAATGGCAAGGGGTACGACGAGAAGACGAAGAAAAAGATGGAGAAGGAGCAAGCGGACATCAAGAAGGCTGCGAAGGAAATTGAGGCGAGGGAGAAGGAGGCGCAGAAGAGCGGGAGTAGCTCGAAGTTCGGCTCAAGGTGTGCTTATTCTATCCCTCTTCTTCAGGATCTTATCAGCGCTTGAAGCACAAACGTGCCAAACATTCAGAATCAACTCTGGACGACTCGCTATGCACCGCAGACGCTCAAGGAGATCTGTGGCAACAAAGGGCAAGTAGAGAAGCTTCAGCAGTGGCTGACAGACTGGTTCGTCCTTCGCTCCGTTTCCCCCGCCGATACCTACTTCAGCGGCACAGGCCCTCGAGTCTGAAGTCAGGCTTTAAGAAGCCAGGCAAGAACGGGATGAACATTTTCCGCGCGGTGTTGATGACGGGTCCGCCGGGCATTGGCAAGACCACAAGTGCGCATCTCTGCGCGAAGCTTGCTGGGTTCACGCCGATCGAGCTGAACGCCAGCGACGCCCGCAGCAAGAAACTGGTGGAGGTACGTACCACCCCCACGCGTTGTCACGGCAGTCTTGTTTACCTGGGATTTTTGTAGAATGGCATGAACATCAACAACAGGTCGTTGGATGGATACCTCGCCAACGTCGAGGGTCACTGCGTGAGTCTGTGCGCACTCACTTTCTGGCAGACGCCTCATCTAAGAATAGGCGACTAACTCGGCTGGCGTTGCAATCACGGATCGGTCTTGCTTGATCATGGATGAAGTAGACGGGATGTCTGCAGGCGACCGCGGCGGCGTTGGTGCCATGAACGCGCTGATCAAGAAGACCAAGATTCCCATCATCTGCATCGCGAACGATAAGGGCGCGCAAAAGCTGAAGCCCCTCCAGTATACTACTTTCAGCCTCTCGTTCCGGAAGTCTGTGGCTAATTTCCCTCTTCGCGCGACTGCGTACTGACGATAGTGATCCGCCAGACCCGATGCGGCGGCTGTACGGTCTAGAATACTTACCATTGCCTACAAGTCGGTCTCCGTCGTTTTTTCCCTCGATAGTATATGTCTGACCCACGACTATCACAGGGAGAAGATGAAGGTTCCCGCTAACGTCGTAGACCAGCTCGTGCAAGGCGCACAATCTGATATTCGCCAAGTAATAAACATGCTCTCGACGTGGAAACGATCGAGCAACACGATGGACTTTGACGAGGGGAAATCTATGTGGGTTTGGTTTCCTTTTGCCTTGAAACCGCTAGACATGTCTATATAGGGTGAAGATGAACGAAAAGTATGCGATACTGACGCCGTTCGACGTGACGCAGAAGATGCTGGGGCCGTATTTGTTCTCAAATACCGCTCGCGAAACCCTCGGAGACAAGATAGAGCTTTACTTCCACGATCATTCATTTACCCCGCTGTTTATTCAGGTGCGCGGTGGTTATATTTAGTCCTCGCACCATTTCTTAAGCCTCACCATCTACGTAGGAAAACTACCTTAAGACGCAGCCAGCCAGAGTCCGCAGCCTCCAAGGCCCCGAGCAGATACTGAAGCATCTCGACTTGATGGACCGCGCGGCCTCGTCGATATCTGATGGTGATCTGGTCGACGCTCTGCTACACGGGTGATCCCTTCCTTTCATGCCTGCGTAAGAACGGCGCTGATGTCGTGCTTTCTGAATAGACCTGAGCAGCACTGGCCCCTGATGCCTCTACACGCCATATGTTCTGCTGTTCGACCCGCCTCTTTCTTGTACGGACAAGGTGCTGGTTATGGCGGCCCTAACGCCATGTCCTTCCCTCAGTACGTATCCCCCTTGTCGCCCTCGCGAATACTTATGATGAAACACTGCAGATGGCTCGGACAAAACTCCAAGCAGAATAAGCTGAACCGACAACTGACAGATGTCCAAGTCCGCATGCGGCTGAAGGTCTCAGGAGATAAGTCCGAAATTAGACAGTCGTATCTCCCAGCTCTATTCCCCCACATTGTCAGGCCGCTCATTGACGATGGATCAGTAAGTTCATGAGTTTCGCTGAAGGAATATATTGCTTACGTTTGGTTTGGCTTAAGGCGGCGGTGGACGAAGTCATTGAGCGAATGGACGAATATTATCTGTCTAAGGAGGACTGGGATACCGTCGTTGAGCTCGGCGTTGATCAAAACAAAGACGAGCTTGTCTTGAAGAAGATCCCTGCAGCAACGAAGACTGCTTTCACTAGGAAGTACGTCGCCTTCCACCTGCTATCAAAGGTCGTTCTCATGATATTTGCAGATATAATGCGGTTGAGCATCCGATACCGTTCCACAAAGCCTTTGACCTTGGAAAAGTTCCTAAGAAGCTTGCTGCATCTGGACCAGCGCCTGACATTGAAGACGCTTTCGACGTATGTACCCTGCAAAGGCGTTGCTTATTGTTGTCTTACCTCGTTTCATCTAGCTCGACGACGAAGTCGCAGAAGTCTCTGACGACGAAAAGGAAGACAAGTCAGCGGATGATATTACTAAAGACAAACTGGTGAGGGTCGCGAAAAAGAAGAAAAGCGCTCCGGCCAACGGTGGAGGGAAGGGGAGAGGCAAAAAGGCCGCCTCATGATTCGTCGTTCACAACTATCTACGCACTTATTTACACCACGGACACCTTGTTTAACATCACATGGATACCTTATATCGCAGTCAACTCGCATGATTCTTCCAATGGAAGTGCACTTACAGGCTTTGTTATGACGATCACATAAGTCGGGTGCGGTGTGTGACAATGTTTGACTCCCCAGGATCGTTCTTTGCATTACACCATGGCGATGACTTTTGGTTGGAAGAGCGAAGGAGACACCAAAATGAAGATTGAGGACGTAGACACGAAACCGATTCTCAATTTATCGACATCACCGACTCCTAGACTTCCCAAAACCGAAGACAACGATGTCGAACTCACTTTCGTTAAAGCGGAATCGGAGGGGGTGGTCAAGGTAGAAAAGGCAGAACCTATGGATATTGTGATATGAGTCGTCAAAGTCGAATGACGTCTACTTGCTAAACGCATGTCTTTTAGGAGATGTTATCCGTGTGTGAAGATTCGGAGGAAGAAAGGATGTTCGGGGCCAAAGCCGCAAAACTAAGCCCGCATGTTGGCGAACCATTCCAACGAAACGCGACGGCTGGACCTTCGTGCCCGGACAATGCTCAGAACACCACTCGGACCGAGCAGGATCGTACACCTCCGGTTCATCGTCAGGGCAAGCTCAATAAAAGGCTTGTCTTCGAGGCGGTTCAAGTGCCGACCCTCGAAGACGTGTTGAAGTCATACCGTGTTCAGGCCAAACTTTCCGACCATCGAGAGGAAGTTAAAGAAGTGAAAAAGGTACGCAACTCCGCTTTGCAGTCTACTCATGTCTGATCAGCGGTTTTCAGGCGAAAGTCAAGAAGAACAACATGGAATGGAATTTCGATACGGTTACTCGAAGGCTCGATGCCATAGGGCACGACCTATACCCGATCGATCTACCCGACGATATCAACCAAGCATGTTTTTCTCGTAGCTTCCTGTGCAATCTATACGGTAGAAACAAACGCAAAACCTTCCCGTTCGACAACAAAGACGACGACGACCTCGTCCGCGGGGTCCCAAAAAACGAATTCATGTACCCGAACTTAAACTATAATGCCCATCTTCCGTTGATTCCCGGGGCACCTGGGCTGTACTCGCAGGCTACTTACCCGGCTGGTGCGGAGCCGTGGCCTAGGATATAGAGGGCTATGGTGAGGGTAAGGGTTGGGGTGTGGCAGTATATGGGGCAGTATCAACTTATACCCACCACTTCGCTGGCCAGGGACGAGTGGAAGGGGGCAGGACGTTATTGTAAGTGATTTGCTTTGGCCCGTGTCTAATGTTTATCCTCAAACTGGCCGCTGAATATACCTTTCCGATCCTATACTCTATCTCGTAGGTGCGGAGGACCTGGGCACGGAAGATCTTTGATAAAGGATGGGGACGCCCATCGCGCGCCAGCATCACTCTCCGTAAACGACTCGGCAGGGAGACTACTTACAAAGAGCAGCAGGAAGCTCTCGCGACTGACAACACATTTCAAAGTGATATCACTGCAGCCGATATAGCTGCAGCATTCGATCGTGGCGAACAGGTACGTCTTTGCTTTCTTCTTCCCCACTTCAACGACGAGAGTCCTTTTGGGTCTGATGATGGCCGTTCACGCTTCTACAGGCTCTGTCGATGTGGTGTATGAAATGTGTCGGGTACGACGCCGAGTTTCAGCGGTTCCTCGTGGCTCGTTCTGCGACGACGACTATTGCAAATGCCAGGCGAGACCTCTGAGTAGTTTTTATGGATCTTCACAACAGTAAGCGCTAAAAAGTTTGAAAGGTGTAATTTCACTTGTTTCCCAGCGAAGGGGTTGTACCGTTTTACGCTCACTTGATTCTGGCTTCCAGCGTATACGCGCGACGTGCTCATTTAGCCGGGACAACCGACTGCGGCACCGGAGTCGAGATCCATGGATACTCTTAGCTACGACCTCATTGATTTCGGTGGGGGTGAGATTGACTACTCTTCTCTTGAGGGGAATCTGGCTACGCGGTCAACGTTGTGTTCATCTACACTGACTACTGAGGTAGCGCCAACCTTGCATTATCATTCACTCTTGCTATATCTTTGTTAGTCACTCTTTGTGTCTGCATATCATAAGCTTAGATTGTAGTCGTCACGACGCACGTACACATATATGGAACAACAATGCAAATACTCCCAGGATTTAAGACTTCTTTTTTGACGTCGAAAAGCTTTCCGTAGCACCTGTAGCATTGCAGTGCCGTCAGTAGACACGTCGGAATTAACACTTACTTGTCCGGCGCTTATGTCACAATCAGGACCGAGGTCGGGATTGTTCGCCTCCAGGTAGCTACACTGATACCGGCCTCGTCTGCAATTGAGGTGCGCGTATCACCGGCTGCGACGACGTGAACATCGTCGCAGTCCAAGCATACCCGTTGTAGGTAAATCTCCTGTGTTACATGGATGTTGACAGATGAACGCCAGTGAAAGTCGACAAACTTGCCCGACCCGGAAAGATGTTCGTGCAATCTTCGTTAATGGTGACGGAATTGGACGCGGCATAGATTCAAGAGTTATGTCAGGGGAAGTTGATGGCGTCGGGCGTCGGTCACGGATCACGTCGATGAGCGTACACGCCGGGGATACGGAGTTGGAGCGCTGGATCTGGAGCGAGCTACGTACTTTTTTTTTTACCAGGATCAGTACGTTCCCGGTGGTTACTTGAGGAGGTCATAAACGGCCTGGGGTTACATCAACTTGAAGGAGGTGCTCCGACGTGTTCGCAGTTTCCGGTGCTAGTGAGTGCCGGACTCGAACACTGGCGCAGTACCCAGACCCAGACGTTCGCAGTTCATATATTGACTTTCAGTAACGTTTGATCCCACACCCACAAGTATCTTGTGTGACTGAAAAGATGCATTTGATGTTTGCTTCTTCGAGGATAGGTCCATTTCAGGGGGAGAAGATACTGGAACAGCGTCGTGTTCGGATCCTTAGGACGAGGCCCAGCGGAATACCGATCAATACAATCGCAAATTAAGTGAGGGACCCGTAGTTTCGAATAGTCCCACAATAAGACTCATTGTCCCACAGTCAGTAACTGTGATAGGACTTTCTATTACTCGATCACGAACAATTCACTCCGTGATGAGATATGTAGCTTTTATCAGACCCTCCGCGGCACGTACACATTCGAGCTGATTGCGTTGCAGACGTATCAAGTACCAGACTTCCAGGTCAATCACCATCTCACCTAAGAGCCTATCGGAGAATTGGTCGAAGTCTCTACTCAAAAACCTCCAGCGCCGACGAATCTTGATATCGTGCTCGCGAAACGGCGTCTGGGCCAGGAAGTCAACATGGAAGTGCACGCGGCCAGCAAGTGGAAAGGATCATGCTAAATTTTCGCCCAGCTGGTACGTGCTTCTCACCCGACACCCTGTCTTGACTCTACCTCCAGCTACTGTGTCGTGTCATATCTTAATATATCCAACTCAACCCACGCCAGCCGTTTCCTCTCCAACACGCAAAAAGTCTGAAAGTGTTTCCCAGAAGCGTGATTCGCATCCATCCTTGAACCTAAGCACTAGTTAGTGTCGTCCCTGAAGTGGTACGAGAAGATACTGCCAGCAGAGACGCGCTACGGCGCCAGGGACGTGGAGTGAAAACGCGTTTTCCGAGACTATTTCTTATGTACGTCAGGCTTTAGTCACCGACGACGGTTGCATCTCTACCATTAATCCCTCGACTCCTTATAGTCAATGTCGAGCCTGAAGGAGCCTACCTATCCGAACGACTTCCACCAAAGGCAACACGCCTCCAGAAGCTTCAGATTAGAAACCGTGCGACTAGCAGCGTTAGGTCTGAGGGCGTATGACACGGAGACGAAAGTGAGATGTGTATTCTATCATAATTGACAAAATACTAGCGAATTTCTCATGTGCACCACACGGTAAGATTGCAAACGTCGGCTGCTCCTTACAACTTCGTTGTACAAGTGGTGCAACACTGCCATCAATAAGCGCTCAAGCGCCCCGCGTAAGGCGCTTCATGTTATAGACGACAACGTCATGGCCCAACTGGCAACCCTTCGTATAACCATGCCCTTTCCGGTGACAAGAATTGCGTCTCGAGGATTTGGGCATTCAACGACGTCCTTGCCCTTCCTCACCGCGCTGTGGCAACGTCAACATCGTCAAGGAACTACAATACAAGAACGCCCGGATTGGGTTTTCTTATACAACCGCCTCATTAGTACTTGTACTCGAAGTATAAAACCACTGACATGATGCGCATCACCCCACCTTACCATAAATCTAACCATCTTCTACCGAATCTTCTACGGCGAACCCACCATTCAGAATAGCCCCTTTTTTAACCCTCACGTCGAATATAGATATAAATGAGTGAGGAGAAAGATACCGCCCTCAGTGAGTCGCTTCTTGCTCTGGCCATCCCATGGAAACCTGACAAGACGTGACAACATATCTAGATACACCACCTCCGTTGATGAAACAACGGCATATCATCGAACTTCCTCCAGGAGGGACGCCTGACACGGCCCGATTCCCTGAAGAGACTCCATATACTGAGCAGGATGATGCCCTGATGGAATGCGATGAGGACGATCAGAATTGCGTTGCTTCCTTCCAATACACCGACCGTGGTGAAAGTTTCAACGGTAACTTCAGTCCTTTGGCATCTCCAGATTTGTCGGGACTTCCGGATGTTTCCTGTGCGTCCAGCATACTTCCTCCACGTTGACCGCCGGCCTCTAAGTCCATCAACAGCGCAGCTCTCCTCTATTTTCCCCGACGGGTCGCCGACGGCCTCTCAAGAGGCAGACCCAGCGAACTTTCTTGGATTTCCGACGATGCCATCGAAGGGAGAAACGGACACCCAGGGAGGCGAATCGAACTCCAGCCTTTTTGCGGGAGATGGCAGCGGTGCTAACGATATAATGTCTCACTGAGCTGCCCCACACGCAGCCCGTTCCTCCGTCTACCCGATTACACCTGTAGCATTAATGTTTAATGTATCCGTTGACCGTCTGTATAAATATGTTGGTACCTTTGGAAATTCTCAACATCATTGATGTGCCCCACAACGGGCTTGAAGCCTCTAGCTTGTAACGACATTTACTCGTACCCATTAAGGATTCCTCGCCAAGCTACACAACCAAAATTCGATGGATTCACTGGTTTACATAGAAACTTTACAGAGGATGCCTTACGGCCTTGTTCGTCGCCTAGGCTTGGAAGTCGCTGCGCTGCGCCCGCGGGCTGCACCTCTTTGTTGATCCGGAACGGCTTCGTCAGGCTTCCGCTTCTCCCCTCGGATGCTGGGTGACGAGACTTCCTCCTGATGAGTAGAACTCGGGGACGGAGTTGGGGCACCGCTCATACTTCCGGAAGACGGAGTAAAGACCGTGTCGAGAAGAGTGGCGGTTGGCGTAGATGTGTCGGCCACTATATATTCCTTGAGGAGCGTGTCTAAGTCATCGGATTCAGCGGCCGTGATGGTTGGTTGCATCGAGGGATCCTGGCTGAGTGAGCTATCTTGGGCGTCCAGCCCGAGCGAATTGAGCAGAGACGAAATATTGGATTGAAGTGTGGCAACTTCTGATTCGATATCGTTTGTAGCCTTCCAGTTAAAAAAAAATTGACGAGTGTCCACGCTAGCCGGAACGATTGAATCATTGGAGACGGGGGAGGGTAGGGTTGGTGTGCTTGGGGACACGTATTCGTTGAGTGAGTCATAGGTGGGGACGATCGGTGCATGGTGCTGGTCGGACGGCGTCGAATTGGAGGTGAGGCTGTGAGATTGTGTGGGTATGACCAAAGCGTGTAGCTGTCCGGGAGGTTGGAGCATCCTCTGGAACGCGCTGAACATGGCGTCAGCATGGGACACGGTCTGTGCTTGGTCAAGGCTGCTGGACACGATAGCATCGCTGGACAGGTCTTCGTGAGCGCTCCCGACTGCGTCTACCGTGCACATTGTCGGTTCTGGGAACAGTAGCGGTGGGGACGCTAAAGGGCTGAGGAGGCTGGGGGTAGCGTTTGTAGACACCGCTAGCGAGCTCGACTCTAAAAACGCAGCGGAAGGGGGGCCAGGTACACGCCCTTGAACGACGGTGTTGATGTGCTCAGTTGGTTCTGCGTGTCACAGCTTTCAACTCGTCTGTTTGGAAGAAACGTGGGGCGACTGACCTTTGTGGGTGGACGCTGAACCATCCAATTCGCTAGGACAGTCCACAAGCGACCCAGCACTTTGGATTCCGTCGTCGGGAATATCCACGCCTTCTTTATCACCTATCATCAGGCGAAGAGTTTGAGACGACATCGGAGTCGACAGAGCTTGGTTGCTATCGGTTCCAGCGGAACTACCAACCGGTGTTCGTTGGCCGAACGCACCGGCCAGAAATCGAACAATGCGATTGATAGTATCTTGCTGCTTCTCCAGACACACCCGCGAGGCACTGGCCTCCTGCCAAAGGACTTGGTTAGACTGCTTGAGTTCCGTAAGCTCCGTAGCGATGGCGGCTTGATGACGCTCGATGCCGGCCACCTCGTCGATGATGGACTGTAGCTGCACGACTGCCGACTGGTCCCCTTTGGTTTGTTCGTGCCTATCAACCAAATCAACCGCTTCGCTGGTGGCTGCACCGTGCTTTCGACGTTGAATGAGGCATAAGAGGTCTGGCTGACCTCGTCGAAAGCAAGGATGCTCAAAGCTCCAGACTTTCGGGTCAATGGGGCTTTGAAGAGTTCCTTGCTGGAGATGAGAAACTTTGCGGAAGCCGTACATATTCAGTTGGCGGACGAAAGAGTTGAAATTCCGGTGTTTGAACCACCGACCAAGGAGCTCGTTTGCGAATCGCTCGTGATCCACAACTACGACGCGAGGTCAGACGAGATAGCGGGAAAAAAGGGACACTTACCCATGAGGATGTCTCCTCTGTCAGACCACCGTATCAGATCCGCGTTTGATTTATCGGTAATAATTCTTTGAAAAACAAGTAAAATCACAAAGAGACCATGAATGGAGAAATATTGCAGCTGACTCGTAGAGCTTCTGTAGAAAAGCTGGGACGAGTTGTTGCGTAGTTTTGGGGAGAGAAGTAGACCCTCGATGAGCTTTCGCAAGAGCGAGCTGTGGCTTTGGCGCCATGGATGCGGCTCCTGGAACTAGAATGAGATCTATCCTTGTATACAAAAATGATGTCCACAGATATATGTGACTTATAACTCACAACGAATTCAAAGAAGATGGACGTGCGTGTGTGCGTTGGGAAGAGGATGGAAGTTGACGGCTTGCAAAATTTATGGTTGTTTGTATCACGGCAAACCACGAAGCTAAGTTGGAAAGCCATGTTTTACTTTCGTGCCTCCACGTAGGTTGCGCCCTGATATCAAAGCACTTCGGGTACCGTGGAGTCATGTAGTACCAAGGCTTGTGTGAGTCAACCAGCAACGCAGGTAGGCTACGTTCAGCCACACACACCCAGTCTGCTTGCACACGGTCCTATGGTCAGAAAGTGTTTCCGTGCGCCTACGCGAAGGTTCTTCAACGTAGTCTTACCTATGAGAGACTGGGAGGGCGCACTCTGTTGGGGAGTCTACCTGCCGTCCACGATATTTACGTCTTCAACCAAGCAGGGCAGCAGACATCGACGACATGCCGGGGATATGGACCGATCACTAACAAGGAAGTAAGTTATGGGATTATTGGGGAAGATGCAGAAGCACATCGTATGGGATCACCATTGACGGGGATCATTCCTCCAAGCCCATAACTCGGACCGAAAGAAACCAGGAAAAACTGGCCGCTGGGTGCCCGGCAGAATACACCCACTGCTCATTCGTCGACGAAACTCTGAAGCTAGACCACTCGTAGAGTAGGAAGTAGGCAGTGTTCCGCCGTGCTCGGAGGTCGAAACTTTGTCTAGTGCCTCGGCCGAATACACCGTTGTCCAAGTTAAGTTAAACAGGACGGCCGTCTGTGAGTACGAACGTGATGTAGCATTCGTATCGGCGGTGAGGGCTTTCGCCAATTGCCCGACCAGTTTGTCGGAGTGAGTATGATCGGTCATGAGCTAAATAGCATGGGTAAGCTGCTGTTTCCTGCAACACGATCAGGTCACCATATATATGTGCGGCGTTGTTGGGAACCTGAGCTCCGAATGAACATTGAAGAAATTTCTGGAAACCAAGTTGCGACGTGTCCAAGGAGGCGGAGAGATGAATGAAGTCGTGTTTTTCTCCTCCCTCCAGGAATTCCGCAGCCAGGCTGACAAACTTAACGAACATTCTGGAGTAAACCAGTTCAGAAGTTGAACGCTGTTTCTGGAAAGTTCAGGAGCCATTTTTTATCGTGAGTAAAAATATCTTACCGTGAGAGAAGTCTCAAATTGCGGTAAGTCAAAGACCAAGCAACTAATTTATCCTCCTCACTCAGCGGGGTGGCTAGTTTTCCAAGCCAGGCCATTATTGCTGTGGTCTCGCAGTGAGTATTGTACCTACCATAGTGGACCGGACCCACTAACTACCCACAGGATAACACTCTAAATGAGAAATCTATATCCACAATGGCTCAGAAACCATGGTCCGCAGATATTCAGAGCAATAAATCACTCAGAGCGTGATCAAATTTGTACTCGGTTCTGGGATATTTGCCACTCAGGCCAACGATAGAAGACATAAATTAGCGTCTGGGGATGTTACGCAATCTACGCGGTTATTGGTGCGATAAGCACTTGCTCCCACCTAATCCTAGTTCTCGATCACACGTTACCAGGCTGTATGTTCAGGCGGAGGTCGTTCTGAGCCTATAACAATCAACTTTCTGATTAATGGTCCCCTCGGCACACCCGCTTGGAATGGACACGCGAGTTCATATCCTCTTCGATCGTGGCCTCATCTCTCAAAGGGGTAGAACGTGACGCCGTTTCCCCCCCACTGGTCCATATTCTCATGTGGAAGAACACTTATCTACTAGGTATGCGTCGAGGAGCCTTTGGTGACGCTATCTTGCTTCCTCCGTGGTTTCGTCTCAATAATGACTGAGAAAAAGCAGAAACACTCCGTCGACGGTGTCGGTGATGTCACTGATTTTTTTGAAGCAGCATTCAACGAAGTCAGTCGTCGACACCAATTCCATTGGTATTGATAGCGATGAAACTTCGATATTGGTTGGGGAGACCATCGCGAGGGCGGAAGACGTAGCCATAAAGGTATAGATATTCTAATGTTTGAAGGTCGTTCAGTAGAATTCATCTGCCTTAGGTCATCTCAACTCAAGACGATCCTTCTCTACCAGTCTTAACGTTCCGAGCTCTGTTTCTGGGCGTAGGGTTGAGTGCCTTCTCGTCGGTAAGTCAAGCACATAACAATTAGTATCGCTCTGATCGAGGATTTTAGGTATTAAGCACTATCTACACCTTCAAACCGCAGAATGCGACAGTATCTCAGTTGTTTTGCCTCATCATTGCATATGTCCTTGGGACTGCTATGGCTTGTACGCTCTGTTATCAGCCCTTTAGGTTGTGACTGCATATTGACCTGCGTAGCTATAATCCCTCGCGCTGGGTCCTTTCGGTGGCTAAACCCAGGCCCTTTTAACGTGAAGTAAGTCCCAACACACTCTCGTGTGGCGTTATCGACCTCATCAGCCGACAGGGAGCATGCGTTTATCGTAATAATGTCGTCCACCGCATCAAGTGTTGCAATCGGAATGGAAATAATTGCAGCTTTAGGTACATCAACTTGGATTATGCTTGTACACTGTCATTGAGTGCAGATTAGACCTATTCTACGATCTTCGGCTCAATGCAGCTGTCGCGCTCTTCCAGATATTTGCTACCCAAATGCTCGGCTATGGCATTGCTGGCATGCGTTCGCACCTGCATTCTTTTCATTTGTTTGTTGTATTCATCTTTTAATTCAGTTCGGAGCTTCTTGGTATATCCAACGTAGTGAGTCCGTTGAATTCCTTCATCGTCGCCAACTACCCGATCAATTATCCATAGTGCATTCTACCCGACATACATATCTGTAGTCAGCCTACTCCAGAGCCTGCACTTCCGTAGTTCTCTGAACGCAAAACGACGGTTTGGTCTATTCCATGCTCGGTCAGTACGAAACTGAACAGTTTTCGTACAGCAAATTCTTTTGGATCGTCGTACGTTTTCTCGACTTGGTTCGTTGCTCGTTCGTTAGTTTGACCAGCGCCCTTCAGTTCGCAGGCATCTTCTGCTGGGAGTGGGTTCCTCAGTACCCATTTCCTCTATTGACTGCAGTCTCTGTCATTTGCCTCGCTGACAATGGTCGCCACGAGTTTGTACGCAATCTGTTTGGCGCAGGATCCAGCAACGAAGGGATTGGGTTGTTTTCGTTCAGCACTTCGTGGACACTGATTACGCAAGGTAACCCACTTGTATGGCCTCTTCAAACACGTGTGTTAAACCTATTACGCGTCTGTGACTGCTGAATATATATTCGTCAAATCAGAGGTCAACTCTTACAGTATGTCTCCCCTATCACCTCCCCTAAATCGCTGACCACTTGATCGTAGTCGGATTGGCCCTCGGGTATCTCATTCTCACCGCATGCTACTACTCTAACGTCTTCAACGGACGCGACCTCGCATTTATGTCGACCTCTCTTTTCGGCGGAGACGGCCAGATCTACAACCAATCCGCCGTCATCGGTTCAGACTACAAACTCAACCACGCCGCCTTGGAGGTTATTGGCCTTCCGCGATACACTACGACTTATGCAATCTCGCAACTGTGCTACAACGTCTCACTTGGTGCAGCGGTTACGTATATACTACTTTGGCATTGGAAAGAATTGCGTGCTGGCAAGTCATCCAGCGTTTCAATCAATAATTACGCCTCTGTGATGAGTTTTGCTTTGTAGCTTTCGGGGGCATGCGTTTCTTGCGTCAATCTCACGACGAAATCAACGATCCTCACTATCAAGGTCCGCCTGCTGTATGGTATCTTGTCAATGTGGCTAACATCTACATCAGTGATGCGGAAATATCGTGAGTAGTTCAAACTCCAAAGCAGCTATCTCGAACTCAGTAAGACATGTAGCTGAGGTTCCGCAATGGGTATATGGGTCTCTGTTTCTACTTTCGTTGGGCATTGGCATTGGCTGCAGCTATGCTAGTGGAACTGTGCTTATGCCCGCATGGAGCATCTTGATATTCACGGGTACGCCGCGCACGTTCGCTCTTCAATGGACGATATTGACAAACAAATTGCACCGCAGTCTTCAGCATACTCATGGCAATCATATTGGGCTTCAGTAAGGGTTGTCTCAATCAAATTCCTATCTATAAACTGATCATATCGATAGTTAACGCTACGACCGGTATGCCCGACCTTGAAGTCTATGAATTACGTGCTTACTTCCCTTTAGGCTTTAGTATCTCCGTCAAATATGTTGTTCAAATTATGGCTGCGTTTATTCATCCTGGCCAACCGATGTGAGCCCCCCCGCCCGCCTCCCTACTATTGCTAATGGTGTCGAAAGTCCTGTCATGTATTCCAACCTGTTCGGTAATAGCACTTCGTTCCAAACTCTGTACATGCTCCAAGGTGAGATTGTTGACGTGGTGGCATGGGCTCACACGCTTACCTTGGCGTGCACAGACCCGAAGTTGGGACAATATATCAAATTACCCCCACGTATGACTTTCGTGGCGCAGATAGTAAGTACATTAGAAAGTTCATTGATCCGCAATATCCAACTGGATCAGGCTGGATCCATCGTGGGGTCCATATTCAACTACACAAGTACGCATTCCCCCGTTTCTTGTCATATAGATGACAAGGACTTATTGCTGGCGTGCATAGTGATGAAGGTGATTGTATCAAACAATCGCGAAAATCTCAAAGACCCTGTAGGAACGCGGGTGGTATGGATTCCGATATCCCATGTCGACACGCTCATTCATTATACGTAGTGGAGCGGTTGGATCATCCAAGGGTACAACTCAGCCTCCATTGCTATGGGCGCTCTCGGCAAGGAACTCTTCTCTTTAGGGAAGCCGGCGGGATATTGGATCATTCCGTTCGGAATGTAAGTCCTTTTCCATTCTCCGTGGCGTGTCTCATTTCGGCTTTAGCATCATTGGATTATTCGCGCCGCTACCGTTCTGGGTCGTGTGGAAACTTTCCCGGTCAGGGAGTCGATTGTCAATGACCATGGAATACATCAATGTTCCCGTCGTGGCGTTATACATCGGCTGGTGTGTATTCCGTCTCTCCATTTATCCGCGGTTCCGAATGAATTGCCGTGATATATAGGCTTCCGTATTCCGTCAACGGGCAATGGTGGTCGTGTGTCGTTATTGGATTTGTGTCACAGTGGTGGCTCCGGACACGGAAACCCAGGTGGTTCATCAAGGTATGTCAGCAGTTTATCTGGAGACTACATGGGGGCGTTGACTTGCGTAGTACAACTACTTACTCTCCGCAGCTTTAGATGGTGGCTCTCAGGTGATCTTGTTCATTCTCAGCTTCGCCGTATTTGGCGCAGGCGGTAGGGCTGTTACGTTCCCATCCTGGTGGGGAAACCCTGAGAATCTCTCCGTCGATCGCTGTAAAGCAACGTAGGACAACATTGATGTGGAGTCTCTCCTACTCCAGCCTACTCCTTAAACACGCCAAGAACGACCTCTAAGAATGCTTTGGCTTTTTGTTGCCCGCCGACGGGAATGATTACCCTGCCTAATCACGATCAACGACCAAAGTGGCTTTAGCGCTTACCCCTAAGTCGAACGGAACCTTTTTTTGAACCCTTTCCCACAAATACCTCTCGAAGGCCCCGCTCGGCCACCCGACGTTACCCGACGCTGCGATAGCGCAGATCCTCCTCAAATGCTCAAATGGCAAGTTGCACCCAGTTCAAGAACTTTTAATTGTCTTTCCGGCCAGAAGTATGGTTCCTTTCCTCGATACAGCTCACCCTTTTTGTTGATGATGAAGGTAGGCGCTACGCTTATTGTCTTTTTGTTTGGCAAGCCCGCAATATCGTAGCCCCTGGTTCTTATTGTGATGAGTCGACAATGTTACTTCGAGAATTCCCAGCCCTCTATTCGGTATTCATATAAGCACGCTTAATGCGTCGACCAAGTTCATTGCAGCTCGTACAGCAGTAGCTTATCCTAGTCACCGTCCCCTGGTCGTCCGCTGGTCGCCTTTCGCTTATTTACTTCCCTATATTCATTAAGTGCTACCGTCTTTCTTCGTTCCAATGGACAGCCGAAGTAACGCATCGTCGCATGGGGAGAGGAGAGTGATGCCAAAGGTACGAGGCAAAGATGTACTAGAGTGAATTGTCGGCTGAATCGTTCGACAGCAACAACTCGTCCTTGACAACCGCCTACCCCCCGATTGCCAACACAAGTGCTCAAGTTGCTCGACCGCGATTACCATCAATACACCAGCTTCCCCTGCAGTCCCATGGCCGCCTTCAGAACGTCTCGAACGTCCCTCAGGCTGCAGTTCCACTGCATGCCGTCCTTGACACTGCTTTCAAGCGGTCGACGGAGCGCATGCAGGCTGAACTAGTGCAGTTTCGGTCCATTTGTTCCCGGGCCATACACAAGGAGCAACAGGACAAGGAGACGCTTCGCCAGCAGTGCATGGCGTTGATGCGAGAGAGGGATGTGGCCCGCGAGAAGGTTCGGACCCTTATGGGACGAAAAGGAGGCGATATGCTTCTTGACATCGACCCCCATTCTCCCGCCAGTCCCGGCGCTGTCCTCCCCGTTTCGCCCACGTCAGTCCAATCGGACGTCCAAGGCAACGATATGATGTACTCGTATCCACCCCCCGCCGAGGCTACCCCGTCTGATCGAAAGCGGAAATCTGGGATCCGCAGCGCCAGCGCTGACCCCATCCTTTATGCGCCCACACGTGAAGCTAGCGCTATCAACCCCCAATCAGCCCACGACGACGCGTATCAGAAACGGCGGCGGACGTCAGAATCCCCTTCTCCCCCACGATTTGATCCAGTGCAGGTCACTGTCTCCCATGTTGATCTGATGTATATGCCTACGAACGACCGGCTGGTCTGCCGTGCATGCATGTAAGTTTTGACCCAATACCTCGTCACCGATGTTGATCTGAGTTACTCATAGACTTCGGAACCAAAAGGAGCATACTAAGCCATCATCAGACCCATCACGGACGCTCGTCGTTCCCAAATCATTCTCGTCCAAAGCCTCCTGGGACGAATTGAAACGACACTGCGTCGACGAACACCCCTCCGAATGTGCGGACCTAGCTAGTCTAGGCCCGAATGATGTCCTCGAACTGCGCAGACGACTGTCTGGGCCCATTCCTCCACTTTAGAACGCTTGCATATCCCCTTCCTTAGGACCTTATCACGACTTGCGAGGTTGATCCCTGCTCGATGAAACAACGCCCATGTACGAATTGTACGAATTGTTCATGTAACTTATCAGTACATCCATCTGTCTCCGCTTTCCGCATCTTTGCATACATTTTTTGTTTGGGTTTTTTTGGCTGTATCAATAGGTTTTTCGTTCCTAATATGTTTTCCTGTACGATGTGTATCAGAGCCATCTTGGGTAGATATCAGATTGTATGGTCGGTTACCTATCTTCTTTTGGAAACGAAACTGCAAATATGGACATCTGGACGTCTGAAAGAAGGGAAGCCTTTTGACTCAAAGAGGCAAAGCGCCGGTCAATTGCGAAATCAATGTTCTTACACCCTGCAACATGTCAAAAATTAGAGTATTGTCAAGAGAAGGTTGGGCTCAGCATCGGTCCCCCCTGGTTCCTTCCTTCCTCTTCCCTTGTCGCCCTCATCGCCTTCGTTCGCTTCTACAGCATTTCGTTTCGTTTTCGAGGTTTTGGTTAGGTGGTTGGTCGAGGAAGTACTATTCGATACCCAGACGAAGGAACCCGTTGCCCTGCCCTATACCACTTCAAGCAAAACCGACACTAGTGGTCTAGTAATCCTTTAAAGAAATGTCGACAATCACTGGTTTCAGGCTTACCTCCGCGATCATCACATTTACCTGCTCTCTCCTCTCAGCCATCGGCTCAGGTCTCATTCTTCTATGTTATCTCGCGCTACCGTTGAAGAAGCACTTCAGACATGTCTTGATCCTCAATTTGGCCGTCGCTGGTACGTTTACCTTCCCCATTTATTAGTTCTACACCGGTGTACGGGTATTGATCCTCGATCGTAGATTTTATCAACTCGGTGAACAATTCGGCGTCGGGGGCGCAGATCCTGATGCACCGCAAAGATCTTGCGCCGGGGCCAGGATGCGTGCTCAATGGCTTTGTCGGGCAGTTGACTGTACAAGTGAGTCTTCGACTGTTCTGCCGTCACAAACGTCCTGAACGGTGCGCACCGCCAGGCGACCGACACTGCTATTTTTGCGATTGCGGTAGTCACAGTCATCACGATCACATCAACATCCTCCTCTTCACGCCTAATCTCAGGTGAATGGGCCTGGCCGCAGATCCTAGGCGCAACACTATCGATCTGGTTCCTCCCTGCGATCACAAGCTTTCTAGCGCTGGGGAAGGAATGGTATGTTCCTGTATCGGGTAATTGGTGAGTCCAGTTTGTGTTCTTGCTGTGTTAATCCCGGTGTCATGATGATCAGGTGTTGGTTGGTTAACAAGCCGACATACCTTCGTTATGTGCTCACGCACGGGTGGAGGTACCTATTTATGCTCCTCGAGGTACGTGCGGCCCCGCGATCGGATTGCTTTCTCGTGTAATGATGCTCGCATTGTAGATCATACTATACACATATCTGGTAACGCCTCAATAAACTTATGCCTGACTCGCGAATTAACTGAATTGCATGAACTTCAGCATTTCTACCTGCGGCGCCACTTCCGTAATCTTGCAGTCCCGCTGACCTCGAACGTCCCTGCTTCGAACGATACATACGAGTCGGGCGCGACAGCGACTACTCAAGGCACTCAAGGCACTAATAACACACAAGCTACGAACAATACGCGCTCCACCGCGAAATCGCGGGGCGCGTTCTCCTTTAGCAGGCGCGCGGCGCAGTCGCCTATTCTCGAGCCGATCACGTTCAGCAGGAACCCGGATGATGATACGCGAACGAGCTACACGCAGTCGCAGTCTCACGCGCATGAGAGGAGGCTGAGTTCGCCGTCAACTATGGAGGAGCCAAGGTACTATAGGAGGCCAAGAGGAGAGAGCGTGTCTGTCGCCGTGCGGACGAGTGATGTGGAGCAACCATTGAAGGACGACGAAGAAGAGGAAGAAGAGGATAGAAGAGGAGAGGATGAACTCTATCGTAATGGCATGCATGCCGTGGACAGTAGGAGGACGTCGATTGCGGTGTCGCGGCCTAGTAGCAGTTTCCAGCATTCCACGTCCTCCCATCCCGCATATCCTCGCGAACACCCGCGTCCCAGTACGCCTACAGCGACCCGTATCCATTATGGCCTCGTGCCCATCGTGCCTATCGCCTCGACGTCCGAACCCCCGTCGCCTATAACGCCGTCCCACGACGGCTTGTCTGTATCCACACACATGCAAGACGGCGAGAAGGATAAAGGTGCAACAAAAGTGAATGTGGAAGCGACAGATGACGAACGTCCGCCTGCATATACGATATCCACGCACCCAGTTATTGACGGCGAAGACAACGAGAAGACACCGCATATCCACTCGCACACCCATCCGCCCTTAAAACACTCCCTCACCTCCTTCAGTTTCAAACAAATAGCCCAGAGGCGGCGGCGTGCCCCACCTAATCCTCCGCCTATCCTCCCTAACCCACGTCAACGCGCTATCCAGCGCATCCTCCTCCTCAACGCCTACCCCCTTCTCTACATCCTTCTCTGGATACCCGGGCTTGCAAATAGGCTGGTGGAGGCGAGCGGGCATACGAGTAGGGTCTCGCAGATCCTGCAGGCGAGCACACAGCTGGTGGGGCTGGCGAATGCGGTTACGTACGGGTGGAATGAGAGGATTGGGCGGCAGTTGAGGGAGAGGTACTTTGGGTGGAGAAGTGGGGATAGTGGTGGTTTGTAGCCTCTGAGACCGTGAGGTGCGTGTCCCATGTGCATGTTGTTCGTTTGATGTTGTATATCCCATCGCATCTTTGTTTACTATACTTGTTATCACTATCGTATATATCCGTTTATAACATAACTTAGCATTGCAGTCCTCATCATACCCTTCACTGTGCATATTCACGACCTTCTCGTGTATTCATAGGTTACCCCAGGACTCAATCTACGAATTCTTCGTATGTATCTCATCCATGGTGTGCGAATTCAATACAGTTGGTGGTTTTCGTGGTCACGAGGATTTTATTGACCAAGTATTGTCAATTGATTGCTTGGCTGCCACATAATTCTCTCTCGTGGTATGAACTTCCGAAATCCCGAACGAGCCTCCGATACTCGAAGCGTACGGCAACGAGACGTCCAGTGATCCGTATAATTTTGTGGAAAAACGAATTGCCGTATCCATCCACCGACACTATTTTTGTTTTTCTGTTTATTTAAGCTTCACTCTTCCCAAGAGGAGTCCGTTACTTCTCGGATTCGAGAACCCTCGCCAACCTCCAAGTTTCGACGAAGTTCCGACTATACATTGATGGCCGCTGGTTACTGGCTACCCATCAGTGCTTGAGTTAAGTGTTTCAAGTAACCACCTAATCAGGCGGTAGATTATCCTTAGATAGATTGAATACAGAAGAACCCTTGCGCGTTTGCGAGGGTCCACTGCTATCTCACACGCCTGAGTAACCGCGAGGGAAGCCTGAAGTGTCGCAATTTTATCGCAAGTCATAGAACTCAAGTGACGATTACCCATCCAGTGCAGTTTGATGGCCGTCGTCGAGACTACACTCAAAGGCAAAGGCAGACTCCACTCGCCAGTGCATGTACATCTCCCCATCATGATCTCCAATTCCATCATCATAATCGGCGGTAGTACTACATCAACACTGGATCGATTGTGCCTATAGCTCCTCTCCATTGACTGTTACACTGGCAGCGTACTGTGAGCTTCAAGTTGTGTTTATATTAAGTACTTACGCTTACACTAGCTAATGATAGTGAACTTGACAAGTCAGGAGTCTGACGAGCTGAGTCCGACGAACTATAACACACTCCGAGCCTGCCCCCGCCATCCTCAAGCTCCTTGATCTTTGATCCTCACTTGAAGTGATCCAAAGAGACGCCACTTTCCCCTTCAAAGCTCTTCCCAATCCGGCTCAAAAAAACCATCTGCTCGACTCCCCCCTATTGAGCGACGAGGATTCGAGGGGTCGGTGCCGATGTCCCCAGGGCGAGTCAATGCTACATATAAAATATTATAATACTGTCTCAATTGAGTGATAGCCCTCTTCCTTGCACTCCTCAATGCGTACGTTGTGGCAGCTGGAGCTTATGGGGTTTGCATACAATTTCAGAGTTTCAACGGCCTTTCGATTCACATTAATTATTAGCGATCCTCAGCTCGAATCTGATCGTAAACGGATCCTCCATCGGCGTCAGCTGGGTCCGGAGGCGTTAACACCTAATGCAACACCGAGTACGAGCCTCAATGTTTACTACAAGCCCCTACTTCAGTAAACTGTCGCGTCATCCGGTTTCCAATCGTCAATTATATGTATATGTATATATTGCAAGTAATCGTAAAAATAAAGCTATATAAATGTTATAAAGGGCAAAGAATGAAGAATACGTAATGGTATGGATACAGTTGCGTGGCGAGTGCTTTGAGGAGGAAATACGAATAAATAGATAACTAAAAAATGCAGCTTCCACACTAGCCGTTTACCCGAATAACGGTATTAAGACGTGAAGGGATCATGTTGTTGCGCAAGAGGAGGATTAACACTTTGGTAGGGGTGAAAGGTTGGGGTGGTGGATTGGAAACGGGAGGTGAATCAATTAATTTATCGTTTACTGTTTGCGAAGCGAGTCCATGTGTGCACGGATTTTGCGGGCCGTTCGGGCGGTCTTTACAAGACCCTGCGTCGCTCTCGGATGCCAGTTATCCGGGAGCTGCTCATTCAGGAAGAACCTCTTCAAGAAGTCCAGCGAAACCTCGTTCGAGTCTCCGAAGATGCCCAACACCAGCGCCATCTCGCCCCTCGCAATCTCCGCATGCAGCGCGTCCAGCGTGACATTCGCGTTCTTATACTCGGGCGACGACTCTCTGCGGACGCGCGCGCGCGCGACGTCCTCGACGGAGAGGGTGAGCTGGTCGGAGGAGTCCGCGAAGAGCTCGTTGAGGAGACATACGTCGGCCGTGACGTGGAGACGCGGGTACTCGTGGTCCCATGGGATGTCGTTGTGCGCGAGCGAGCAGTTATGTTCGACGCCGTTCACGCGGCTGATGTCCAACAGCGACAGCGGGGGCACCTGGCGCAGGAGCGTGTACCCCCCGACGGTGAGCAGGGTCGCGAGGGGGTAGGAGAGCCCGAAACCGTCGACGAGGCTGTTGAAAAGCTGGGAGTGCGTGATGTGGCGGCCATCATGAGGGCTATACGGGGTGTCTGTATTAGATGCACGATATTAGTGGTGGGAAGGAAGTCACGTACAGATAGCCGTGGTTTGCCAGGGCGTTGAGTGCTGGACAGGGGGAACGATCGTCGTCGGTCGTTGGGGGAACATACGGATGCTGTACGCCTGCGATTAGCGGTGCCTGGGGTGTGAGCGATCTAACACTGTCAACGATCGATATGTCAGTAAATACGCCGGGTACGCGTCAAAGTACATGGATACTGACAAGACTCCTAGGAGGATCGCCACTATCACAAACTTTGCCGAGCGAGTGAACATCCTGTTCTCGTTGACGGAAGGTACTTCGAGAGAGAGAAGAGAGTAGAGAGAAGAAAAGAGAAGACGAAACGGTTTTCAACTCTTTCAAAGAGGACTGGGACTTGGGTAGATTGCTGAGGAAGCGAAGGCGAAGTGAAGCATACGCCACTTTCGATCCCGGTTATATAGACTTCACCAGTAGCCAAGGTTCCCATCCAGTCAATTCCCCCGATGTGCACATGGATCGTTGATGGAAAAGTCATTTGCGGACACAGCCTTTGATCTGGGCTCCGGTGTGTGAGTCGATTTTAACTCCGTGAGCGCGCTGAGCGCTGCCTCTAAAAAGCAAGGCAGATTATCATCAACACCACACGTTTGAAACACTTGAACGCTTCGTCTCGAGTCAAACCTGGGATATCTTGCCCATTGTACAGCGTCTTTGTCCCGTGGGGATCGTAGATCGTAATTGAGGTCTGCATAGGCTGCTTGGATATCGGATGATGAAGTGCAATGGGCAAGCGAAGAACCGCTATGGGAGTTTCGTTCGCGTTATCTCTATGTCCGTCCCTTGCACATACCAGACGACAACGACAATCAGTTGAGATCGTATCAGGAATCAGGAATCAGGAATCAGGAATCAGGAAGAACACCATCAACATACTCATCAACAACATATGTAGCTTATCATCAATTCATTCGCCCACGAGTATTTGCCCATAATTGAGGTCCCAAGCCTAGCGCTGGGAACACCGCCTTCAGGCCCATTGCCAGTATGTATCCCTGCGACACCAAGATACCACCCCTGCGAACACTCCCTGCGACAAGGATGTTTTCCCCACGGGAACACAATGTGAAACATACCGCATACTACGGCATTGCGGCCAATTTACCGCGGAAGCAAAGGCGCTGGCGAGTAAAGCTCCGCATTACTAGGCGTTGTTGGGAGGTATTTGTACCAGTTAGCATACAAAGTTATTGGCTTGTGTTCGCAGTCCATAGCATGCTCCATTATACGCTGAAGATTTAGATGGGTCCTGGGTAGATCTTGTTGCAGACGGTTGTACATCCTGCTGGCTGTTGTGCAGGATCCATTCCAATGCGGCAATACATGAATCTTGCTTCTCGTAGCAACAAGCGCAGGCTTTCGGCCCAGCTCGCACGGTGGTCTCCCTCCCTTTGGCTTCTTGGCCACCGCTTCCTCCACTTGTTTGTAGTTGTCCCAAATTGTTGTAGAAGCTGATCGTAAATAGTAGGCAAACCCCTAGCGCCTCCTTTCGTTTCCCTATCACCCCTGTGCCCTCTAGATGCACCACATGTTGCAGCTTCGACTGGGATGTGGTAGGCTATTCACGGTAATTATATGGCATGGTTAGTAATGTCTGAAGGAACTTACCAATTCCAATTTAGCCTCGCGAAATTGAGCCTTGCACACCTTCAAATCCTCAACCCATTTCAACAAAATTGCAGATTCCGGGTGCGCTACAGGCTCACTAGCCAGCAGATCCTGCGAAAAGCCCCGGTCCCCTTTTAGCAATCTGAACGGAATATCTCCAGCCTGTCTCCCTCCTGGCGCGAACGACACCTCCAGATCTCGGTTCAACACTGACTCCCTCGCCCCGAATGCATCCAATTTGTCGGGATCGGGTTGCCAATTGAGGAATCATGATATTTGCAGCCTTCAGGTAGAGAGCTTGGTAGGAACTGGATAGGAGGTTTTAGTTCTTCTAGAGACTCTGAGTGGTTCAACATGTTAAATGTTAGCAATGACAATGGGGGAATGTTAGCTCAGTTTTGAAATCAAACAAAAATCAATGAATATATTTCAGGAACGAGCTAGAAGTACACTGTTTTAATAACTTGTGTTCTTTTGACCCCTGAGTTCCTAACGTTAGTATTAACGCCGGGGGGACAAGGCCTCAGCCATTTCTTGGCAGCATGGTACAACGGCCGCTCATAACTGCCCTGCTCATCGACCTATCTGGCACAATACACGTCGGATCCCGGCCGACACCGGGCGCTGTCGAAGCCATTGCCAAGCTGAGGGACTACGGCGTGCCGTTTCGCTTCTGCAGCAACACGAGCAAAGAGTCTACAGCGGCTGCGAAATGGAGGTTAACGCAGATGGGGATTGCGGTGAGGGATATCGACGATGGTGCCGGTAACGAAGAGCTGTGGACG
Organism: Pleurotus eryngii var. eryngii; assembly: GCA_029467805.1. NCBI lineage: Eukaryota > Fungi > Basidiomycota > Agaricomycetes > Agaricales > Pleurotaceae > Pleurotus > Pleurotus eryngii. Next base: position 136,705 of record SZVJ01000009.1, on the reverse strand, counting down.
AGCATCGGTGCCGTGAAGCGGTATTTGCAGTCACTGGGAGTCAGACGGTATGTACGTTGTCTTGACGGTGATGCATTGACGGCCATCTCATTATCAATAATCATGTAGACCATATCTTCTACTATCGGACTCGGCCAAGGAAGAGATCGACACATTGCTAGCGCATGACAACGCAGGCAGCCCTCCATACGATGATGAACACGATTACGATGCAGTTGTCGTGGGACTGGCTCCCAACGGCTTTGACTACGATCATCTGAACACTGCGTTCCGGATCCTCACGGGCGAGCACTCCTCTCGATCACCACTACCATCGCCATCAAACGACAACAGCCTCTTTGTCCCGTTGATAGCAACACATCGAGCCAAATACCTAGAATCCGCGTCGCCGCCCGGTCTCTCGCTCGGCCCAGGGCCGTTCGTAGCGGCGCTCGAGTACGCAGCGGACGTGCAGGCGCACGTTGTGGGGAAGCCGACGAAGGAGTTCTTCGGTGCGGTGATCGGCAGTTTGCCACAGGACGTACGTGAGGCGGAGGGGAGGATTGCGATTATCGGCGACGATGTCGAGGCAGACCTTGGGGGCGGGGCGATTGAGTTGGGGCTTTGGAGAGTCTTGGGTGTGTACAAGATTCTTTTCGCCGCTCTCCCTTTTCGCTGACAAGTATGACCATTAGTGAGGACAGGCAAATATCGTCCGGGGGACGAGCACAGGCATGGCGTTGCTCCTCCTGATGAAGTATATCATTCTCTGGCTGAATTTGTGGATACGTTACTCGGAAGTCCAAGTTAACATTCAATGCGTGGCAACAGGGAGTAATGGGACTTTGTATGATCCACATCACGGTGTAGTCTCTTTCTTTGTATCTAGTGCTTAGACGCCTCAATGACATAGGTCCTTTATCCACGCGCCGTCCGTTGCGACTCGGGCATGAATAGGTCGACGCCACAATATTGCAGGTGCTCATTCGCCCGCGGCGATGGCAATGACAGGGAGGAGGATGGCAACCTTCTATCCAGTTATGTTGCAGTTGTCTCGGACTCAGCAAGACTCGCGTCTGACTACAGTACTTCAATTACCATCATCTCGCATCTCGCATCGGACAATGGACACTAAGATCAGAGATCTGAGAGCTCACGCTCCGGATCGTCGCTGCGGATCAGCGGCACACGTGGTCGGCGGCTAAGACTACGGCAACAAGCGTGACGGCGGCGCTAGTGTACGGTTAATATGGTTTTCGCAGGATCACTAACACATTATCCCACTAAGATGATACAGTTGAGAAACCCAGTTTCTGGGGTTTCTCCGCATAACTTTAGAAACCCTAGCAACAAAGCAAAGTTAAGGGGGTTGCATTGGCCAGAGGATCCACCTAGAATATTCCCATATTGTATCTCCTAACTCTAAACTTGTTTTCTTTGATTCTTTGAGAACAAGTTGATACTCCCTTGTCACACTCTTGACTAACATGTAGTCTGAGAGAGAGAGAGAGAGAGAAACAGAATATGCAAGAAACTCACTGAAACTCATACTGTCTGTGAAAGCAAAGCATACAAACAATAATGTCACTGTCAGCTGACTTGCTTCGACTTGTAGTCAGTAAAGGCCTGCAATCAAGATGGCAGGCTGTTTGAGAGTGGCAAGATAGTTTGTGGGCATTGATTGTAGCTGGGTGCGCAGGTGGTCATTCAAATGAAGTTTGGCACTGCTCTGTACAACATTCATTCCCGGAGAGGCTCATAGTTGGATGAGCATCTAACATGACCTACTGACTCTCCATCTCCTAGAGCTAGGGTGTGCAGGTTTGAGTGTCTCTTGGTGAGTCTCCAAGGGGCATCTCCCACGAATATCAACAAGTAATTTTGCATGAGATTGAAGGGGAGAGTTGAGTGCATCTGGTGATGATAGCTCCTGGCCAAGCCCACCTTCTGTTCATTGACTGTGGCCTAGCTGAACTTGGGACACTAATTTCCAGCATGCTGACACTCACTGTGAAGTTGCTTGTGCTTCTCGTGCAGATTTCTCTGAAATAAGCTGCACTGCCTGATGCACTCCCAAATTCCCAGGGATAATATCAGTACTCAAGACGTAGCTTAGCACTCGCTCATTAGGCACTCAGAACTGTGGCTTTCATCACAAGAACCAACTCAGTACATGTTAGGGCAACACTAATATACCACAAGGATGCACATGGACTTTACAAGAAACAGAGTTGAGTAAGATGTTAAGAGCAAAGGGACAAGGAGAAGGAAGGAAGATGCTGACTTAGGCACTATATCAGTGTGAATCCCAAGAGAACAAGTTAACATCTCTGGGTATGGAATTCAGTCTTATATACTACTATACATGTGTAGTCCTCATGTCTATCTACATGCCATAGCCTGTCAGCTTTCCATGGAATGCTTAACTCATCACCATGAGGTGTGATGTCATGTGCTGCACCCATGCATCTATGGTGAGGTTCTGACTAAGGGCTTTAGTAATACAGGCTGGGTACAAAAGCATAATCACATAAACTACTACATGTTCATCACCTGATAGATAGGAGTGTTGATCCATGAAAATATAGATGCCATTTGTTCATTTCATGTAGCTTGAAAGGTATATCCCCAAGCTGTTGTCCTCAATGTGCAAATGAAATCTTCTGAGCATGGTTCAGTGCACCTTCCAACCCATATGTCTCTGCAATCCTCAGCACAGGCTTTGGAAGTTATGATGTTCACATCTTTTGGGTATTGCAGTAGGTAAGAATTGGATAGGAATGGAGAGTTTATTGAGGATTTCCTGCATAGCACTATAATTTGTATGATAGCTGTGTTGATTCTTCAGATAATAAAGATCATTATAAGAGTGAACAAAATTGAAAATTAGCAACAAAGTTCAGGCTGAGGGTGCACCCTGATAACATATTAACTCATATTTACCCCCCTCAAAGACATTATTGCTGTTTGCAGAATAGTTGACCCAGTGTGATTTTGGTGCCACACACACAAAAATAGTCACAAGAGGTAGTGTTGGGTTAGCAAACTCAAGGCAAGTCTGTTGCTAGTGAAACATGGCTAATGATTAGCCAAAACAGGTAACACAAGTTCACACCATGTGCAACTTGCTCTGCCTCTCTTGTTTCACCTATTATATCACGTTCATCATAGTTTCATTTGATTCTGTATCCACATGCACACATGCATGAGCTGTTACCTTATATACTTGTTACCTTAGTTTGAGCACCTCAGTCATTGTGACCCCCACAATACTAAGGTGAGATCCATTTTAGTTACCTTGTTACTGATCCTTTACTTACTTGTGCCCATAGTACACATATTCTACAGGTTATGGGCCCTGCCTGTGGCTAATTTTGAATCCAAACTACTTCCATCTCACTCACATCATCTTCCTCTATCACCATGTCATCCAGCATGACATCATTGTCCAATTCCCTCACCAGTGTACCCAAACTCTTGTCCTCAGGAAAGAACTTCACCATGTTCAGCAAGCATTTCAAGATCAGGGTCGATGCGAAAGGTTTCTGGGGGCACTTTGATGCATCGTCTAACCTGGCATACATCCAGTGGAGAAAGGATGAGGCAGCAGCATGAGCGTTGCTAACACAGAAGTTGCCTGACACAGCACTGGTGCTTGTTCTGGGTGCAGCTGATGTGAAACTTTGCTAGGATGTGATTGTGAAGGAGTATTCAAAGAAAGGGGTTTATGTGATGGCTGGGATGTGGTGAAAGTTTATGGACTCATGCTGCAGCAACAAGGAAGATGTTCAAAAGTTCCTCAAATAGTTGCATGTTCGTTGTAAGGAGTTGGCAGCTTGCAGAGTTAGCATTGACAACGAAGAATATCTATTGGTTGTTGTCAGCTCAGTTCTGCAGCACCTACAATCTTTCACATCCACCATCTGCAGTGCCAACTGTGTGGCAGGAAATGACCTTGATCCCAACTACCTAATTCGGCTCATCATCAACGAGCACTTGTGCCAGGATCTCAAGTGTAACGTTAGGCATGGCAAGTGCCAGAACAAGGACCATGATACCGATGAAGCTTTATCAGCAACTGTAGGCTTGAACAGGGGGTGTGGAAAGGGGAAAGAAAAGGGGAAGAAGCAAGGAGGTTGCTTCAGATGTGGCTTGAAAGACCACTGGAAAAAGGATTGTCCAGAAAAGAAGAAGTCAAGGGATGACATGGTGGAAGGAAAAGGAAAGGACAAGACTGCTAAGAAGTCCACCACCAATGCTGTAGAAACTGACTTCAAGGATGAGGAAGTGTTCACAGTAGATTTCAAAACTGATAATGAACTACCTATCTTGTTAAATTGTCCTGACTCCTCAGATAGCGAATGCAAGAGTGTCTTGTCTTGCTACCCCCAGAGTGATTACAGGCTGAACCTCAACAACAAGTCAGATTGGTGGCTGAGCAAAGACAAATCTAAAGGCTTGTGTCATGATGCCATGAATGTCGATCCCAATTACGCAGGTGATGCTAGTGATTTCGAACTTGAGGGATTGTGCAGCTAGTATTCATTGAAAGCTGAGCACCCTGGGATTGATGAAACCGATGATGAGGGAGAAACCTTGGCTGTGATCAATGCTGGAGCAGATAATATCCTTTCTGAGCTTTCTGAACTCTATGACTCTGGCTGCACCAAGCACCTCACACCATACAAGGACAAAATGCTTGAGTATTGACCTATTGTCTCAAAGGTGATGTGTGCTGCAAATAAGCAGTCATTCAAGGTGGTGGGGGCTGGCAAGCTTGTCCTGGATGTTCCAAACAGTACCAACTTGTCCAAGCTCTGTCTGACAGAGGTACTCCACTCACCCAAGATCAGACACACTCTCATTTTGATTGGCAAGCTTGATGATCTTGGTTTCATAACGACTTTCGGTGGAGGGAAGTGCACAATCATGTCCCCTGAGGGGAAGACCATAGGGGATATTCCAAAGACAAGGGGCGGCCTTTATCATTTGATTAGGGAGGGTGGTACCACATACACAGCATCTGATGGTATCTTCTTGAACATACTACATCATTGCCTGGGCCACATATTCCCTCAGACAGCAAAATGGCTGGCTAAAAACAGCCTTGTGTCTGGTTTAACTCTTGATGATTCCAGCAGTAATGATTTCTTCTGTGAGTCATGCATGTATGTGAAGGTGACACAAAAGTCAGTACCCAAAGTACAGGAGGGTGAGAGGGGAAAGAGCTTTGGTGATGAAATCCACAGTGACATTTGGGGACCTGCACATGTTGAAACACCTAAAGGAAAGAAATTCTATGTAACGTTCATGGACAACGCCACCTGTTTCACTCACCTCCACCTGATGCGCTGTCATACCAGAACACGGGTTTGGTATAAAGACATTAGGAACTAGGATGTACCCCTGAACCCCTAGGAGCGGAGCCCCTAGGAGAATTAGCCATTGTCCTATCTGTCATTACCTTTCCATTGTCATCCTTTCCATTGTCATCATGGAAGTTCACCATGGAAGTTTACCATGGAAACCAATGACAATGGATTTCATGGTTCTTTTATCTTCTTAAATTTGCCATGGAAACCAGTGACAATGGTTTCCATTGTTCTTTCACATTCTTATTGTTCCAATGTATTGCCTATTGTTATGATTTTCCTGACAACCATTGGGAACAATGGTACATTTATTGTTCCACTATACCTATCCATTGTCCTTAATGACAACCATTGTCTGTACAATGGAATATAATGTCTAGGACACTTTACTATTGTTCTACTATTTATTTGTATTTACCTCACTAGGATACCATTGTTCTTAGGAACAAACAGTGTAGGTATAAAAGGGAGCAGGTCTCTCTGTTTAAAAAATAACAATCTAGTTATCACCCACATTTTAGTGCTTAAGTTCGGCTGTATCTGAAACGAGTAGGATACCAGCATTTCTGTTTGTAGAGACCTGAAAAGTAAGTAAGGTCTAATTCTTTTGCTAAGTCTGCACCAAAACGAGTAGGTGACAGTAACGCACTGACAGCTAAGTCTGCACCGAAAACGAGTAGGTGTTAGTAACACTAATTTGACAGTTTGATTATCCCGAAACAAGTAGGGAGCCCCTTTCAAGTCCAGATCTGAAATGAGTAGGACTCTGGCATACTGACTTCAGTTTATTAGTTATCTAGTTCATTCCATAGGTTTATTATATAGACCTAAACCACTGTATATACTTGCTACTTAACATACAAGTAAATTCACCACACCCCTATCAACTTAGGAGTAGTACTGTTGCTTGACATACTATTTCTAATAACCGACCTCACCCCATCTTACCCCTATTAGAGTATTATCTCTATTCCAATCAATCCCGAAATCAATGAACGACCAGGTGCAACTCGATGCAGTAGTCCACGACCATCTGGGCACTAATTCATTAACCTGACTTAGTGTGACAGCGCACCAAGGACAAGGTATTCACCCACTATAAGACCTTTGAGGCTTGGGCTACAACATAGTTAGATGTGCACATCAAAGTCTTGCACTCAGATTGAGGTGGCAAGTACACTGGAAAAGAATTCACTGTCTATCTGAAAGAAAAAGGAACCCATCAGAAGCTCACTGTCCATGACATGCCATAGGAAAACAGAGTTGCCAAGCGTCAAAATTGTACAATCATTGAGCAGGTGTGAGCGGTACTCCATGTGAGTGATCTGCCTCGAACACTGTGGGCAGAGGTGGCACAGCACATTGTTTGGTTGATGAACTGTACAAACACCAAGGCTTTGGACGGCAGCACTCCATATGAAGCTGTATTCAAAAGGAAGCCTGATCTATCCAAGATTAGGGAATGGAGCGAGACAGCATGGGTGAGAATAGAAGGAGACAGTGACAAGCTCAAGGGCCAGGTCAAAAAGGGGTGCTGGATTGGCATTGATGAGGCAAGTAAAGGCCACCATATTTACTGGCTGGATACTCATCATGTCAGTGTTGAGCACAATGTCTATTTCAATGAATCACCAGCTACCTCTCAAGTTGAGCTTGTCCATGTTGACGACTGCACCATTGCAGCCACTTCAGTGAAACCCATTATGGTGTTCAAGTCTTCCATCATGTGTCATGTTGAAATAAAGGACCTCAGCAAGCTTCACTGGCTTCTTGGTATAGAGATAAGAAGGGAGAGGGAAAATAGGAAGCTATTCATATCGCAGTGCTCGTACATTGACTCCATGGTAAAACAGTATCTGAGCAAGGACATTAAGCCCCTTCCGTTGCCCCTTGACCCTAATCTGCAACTCACCTCAGCACACTCACCAACAACTGCACAGGACTATGCAAAAATGTGAGGGAAACCCTACCAGGAGTTGGTGGAATCTCTCATGTATGCTTTGTTGGGCATGCATCCAGACAGTGTGTTTGCTGTCCAGACACTGTCACAGTTCACAAAGAACCCTGGTAGTGCTCACTGGGATGAGGCTGTGTGTTGCCTGTGATATTTGAAGGGAACAAGGGAACTATGGTTGACCTATGGTGGTGGGAAGAAAGAGCTAGTCGGTTATGGAGATGCTGATGGGAGCATGGCAGAGGATCACCACACTATCTCTGGATATGTGTTTATTCTCCACAGCGGTGTGGTTTCATGGTCTGCGAAGTGGCAAGAAATTATCACATTATCAACGACAGAAGCCAAGTATGTGGCTGCCACACATACTGTCAAGGAAGCTTTATGGCTTCATTCTCTCATCACTCAATTATTTGACACAAAGCTGGCACCCACAACTTTGTTCTCAGACAACCAAGCAGCTATCGTGCTCAGCAAAGATCATCAGTATCACACCAGAACAAAACATATTGATGTACGGTTTCACTTCATTCAGTACACCATTGAGCAAGGCTCACTTTGCCTCTTTTATTGTCCCACGGACAACATGGTTGCAGATACACTTACAAAAGCCCTTCCCTTAGCAAAGGTGAAGCATTTTGCTTCAGAGCTTGGACTCTCCCTGGTTTGAGGGGGAGTGTTGGGTTAGCAAACTCAATGCAAGTCTGTTGCTAGCGAAAACACAGCTAACGATTAGCCAAAACAGGTAATGCAAGTTTGCACCATGTGCAACTTGCTCTGCCTCTCTTGTTTCACCTATTATATCATGTTCATCATAGTTTCACTTGATTCTGTATCCACACACACGCATGCGCAAGCTATTACCTTATATACTCGTTACCTTAGTTTGAGCACCTCAGTCATTGTGACCCCCACAATACTGAGGTGAGATCCATTTCAGTTACCTTGTTACTGATCCTTTACTTACTTCTGCCCATGGTACACATATTCTACAGGTAGGGCAAAAGATTCCACTCATATCTCCTTCACTTTTTATTGTAGAGCTTAGAGTCAAGTGTGAGGTTCATCCCCTAATCAATCCACAGATGTGTATGTAAAATCTAGCAGTTTCACTGTGTGCAAAAAATTCAAGTTCATGGTGGCCATTTCACAGACATTGTGAATATTTATCCAGATCAACTGAGCTTTAGTGATATTTATTGAGTAAAGTAAAGTAGTAACATAATAATATATGTGCTGAGAAGCTCTAGCTTTGTTTCAGACTCATTCAGAGTGCCAGACTGAGGGCATGCTAGAACAAAACATATTCTATGTAGTTTTACCTTGCTTTTGCCATAGTAAACAATCACAAAAAGGAGATAAATGTGATGTAAGATGAGGGAAGGTATTCAGCAAGACAGTGGATATCAAAGTTGGGGAAGTTATTGTCACCAGTCAGACATCTGGGGCCCATCTTCTACTATCCTAACCAAACACAGTTACTCCAGCATTCCACCTTGGCATCTGCACATTCTTCATCCCATTCCAAAATGTACTCTCTGATAGGAAATGGCCTGCACTCCAAAAAGAAAAAGAATTCTAGCATTAAAATAATTTGATTTCAGCTTGAACTTCTGGCGCGCTTTGCATTGATGCTTTTGGGTATAGAGCAGTACATGTGCATGTGCACTAAGGACCTCTGAAGTGGTTTTTCAACAAATATGCATTTTCAGTGGATTGCTTGATAAGTGGAAGGTGATACAACTATTGTGAAGTCATGAAAACTTTGATCATTCTGTGAATTCTTTATGCATTGAAATTGGGATATTTTTACATGCGGCATCTGCAGGTGGTTCTTAGGGTGAGGCCTATACTCTACTCTAAGCACTACATCGAAAATTGAACGAGATACGAGCAAAAATACTTACCTTACCTCTCGTGACTATTTTTGTGTGTGTGGTCACTGTGGGAAGTACGGGCATTAGTAAGCAGTGTCGTCTACACTCACTGTCAAAATGACAGCGTCATTGACATTGATGGTGACGACATTTCTATTCAGCCGGACATTGCCTTCACTCGGGCATGCCGCCGACATTGATCAACCCAGTGCCTCGCGCGTTGCTCCTAATGGTAACAAGGCCATAGGATCAATATTCAAATATTCAATGCTTACGGTGCTGGTCGCATCAATGTCCCATTCACTGATGAGGAAACTGGTACTTAGGTGCAAGCTGTCTATTGTACTTATACATGTGTGCACGAACAATTTCAAGCCGCATATTCCGCAGGAAAGTGAGTAGAAATTCTGTCTTTGTTTTTGAACTTAGCGAAATTTCATTCAACGCAATCACGTGATAGATGGATGTGTCAGCGTTCGGTCTGACGCTTTCACCCCGCGATCGCCTTCCTTCCCTCCCACCACTTCCTCCTGCCCTCCCGCCATTTCTTCCTCACCATAGCCACTTCATCCCCTTCCATGCAGGAGTGCAGGGTCTCCATACATGAGCTGCAAACGATCTAGCAGCCTCATGCCAAAAGCCACATCAATGGTGAGGCCGAATCTAGTATCTACTCATATGATCGCAGTTTGTTGAAAACTCAAGTTCTATCGTTCTCAGAGGTGGTCCAAACAGTAGATTGGCTCGGCAATTGCGGTCAGTGCACATATGTGTACCGGCTGAGGGTGACCATGTCTCTGGGCTTGGTATCGGAAATTGGTGAGGCTTCCTTTCCATCGACATCTATATATATGCTACCTGAATGTGGTGTATGACACCATCCGACCAATCTTCATGGGCCATAGAGGTGTTAGGTCCCTCAGCGCTCCATTTCCCCTCTCTCTTCCATGGCAAGCCTCTGATGCCGCTTTACTTGCAGCATCAACTTATTGGCTATGAAATCGACCATCGGCGGGGCCTCCAATCGAAACAATGGCCGATGATCTTGTATGTGCTCCATTCAGGGCTTTAGGTGCGTGTTAAACACCAGCTACAGTTCCGTTGAAACCGAATACTCAGTCTCTCGAGGAGGGATGGCGGCGTACATATTACAAAGCAACTGGCATCCAAAGAACCTCGTTTCAATTCTTTGACCAGCGACGGCATGTCCCTATAGAGTATAGCAACACCCGCCGACGATGCACCTACCGACGATGCCACGACGCAGTCCGGTTTTACCGACATGATTGCCCAAACCTGGGAATAATAACTGTGTTGCAACTACGGTGACCCACTGAGCGCCACCACAATTCATTTGTTCGGCTGCATGGGCCTCAAATGTAGTACGTTTGTCCTACATCTCCTCTAGAATTTGATGGATGGGCTTGCTTTGGTGTCAGTGCATACATATCTCACGCCGGGCATTGTTGTGAGACTGCCTGGGGTTGCCAACACATATAGATAATAAATCCCATGTATCTACTGATGGAATACATTATCTTGTCTCTATTGCATGCCTATGGTCACTAATGGCGGGAATATAGATGTCCCGGGGCGCAGCTAATCGCTCTCAAGGAATTGTGCCCGACACTGATAAACAACGGAAAAATGTCAGATTTAATGCCGTAGGAATTGCCCATGCAATTCCTTCGACATTGATCTTGGCAGGAACCCGAATGGTACCCGCAGGCAGTCAATGTTGAAAGTGTTTCCTTTCAATGTCGTGCGACATTGAATAGTAACTAAACCGACCTTGTGTATCAACGCCGCCACTTCCCTCAGTGTGGTGCTAAAATCACGCTGGGTCAACTATTCTGCAAACAGCAATAACCGTTAATAACCGTGTTAATTACCCCTAAGTTAATAACCTCTAAGTTTTTAACCGTACGGCTCACCAAAAACACACCAATGTTGGCGTGCAATGCATTCTCATTCCAGAACGCACTCATGCTTAATGTGGCACTGACGGCAAAACATATCATACGGGCAGTGTTGGGCGAGCACGGTTCGCCACAACGCCTAGCCTTCCGAGCGACTCATTCCAAACATACGAAACATACGGAGTTCTTCCGACTGTTGTCGAATCTCGAGAAGTTAGAGCATGTTCACAAGAGTGGGTTTCGAAGTGGCCGATACCGAATCTGCGATAGGATGGCCGAAGCTGAAGCCGACGCTGAAGCCGAGGATAGTTTGATCATGCTCATCGTAGCGGGTGATGATTTCAAGGAATATCTTAGAAGGTGGGCGTTTGCCTTGGGTTGCAGCGTTTTTGGTCAAGGGTGAGTTCTCCCCTTCCCCTCACCCCTCCCCTCCTCTCTCTCGCTGAAGACTATTTTCGAGAATCGGCAAGGGCCATCCTAGACTCAGAGTCACTCCTGGTGGTGCTCAATCTTCGGAGGTAGCGTCCTCCTGTGTCTGAAAAACAACCCCTCTATTTTAGACAGCAACGAAGATGAATAGATTCTCCTCCATGACACACCAATGAAGTCTCGCTGGACTCGTTGCGACCCCGCTAAGCGGATGTCAATGAACCGAAAGCGCTCGGCGGATAGTGACGATGGCAACTCTATATTACTTATGGTTGTGACTCTGTCGTTGTCGGAATGCCTTCTCGCCATTTAGACTGCCGCCATCTCTCGTCTAAACATTCCACGCCGGATACCCATGGGGGCGCCGCCGCCATCGTACCCGCGGATCAGTGGTCGATGACCTCGGTATCATCGCAGTAACGACCCATCAAGGACGCCCGTGCCTGATAACTACTTGAAATGCTGTCAAGGCATGGGCACTTTGCCTACGACCCCCACCTACGCGCTTGACCCCGAGCGACAACTGCGTACACTAAACCGAGGCCGGACGCACCGGTACTCAGCATAGCCCTCATAGCAACTCTCCGCTGGGGATTATTCGTCGAGGCACGCAGGCATAGGGGGCGCCGGAGCTCAAAGGGAGGTCGTCATAGTGGGTGGCGGTTTCGAGGCGGGGCGAACAAGATGTTTGTTTCGTTCTCATTTTCCCTTTTCGCTGAAGGTATATGTATTTTTAGCTTGTCTCGGGCCGACGATTACAAGCTTAAGCACGGAGTCCTTTCTTCTGCTGAGATGTACGACCAGGTAGTCTACTTTATAGATAACCCGCCTCCTATGAAGGAGGATGCTCAATCCTCGGGGAACCATACTTTGGTCCTGCTATGCCCCACAACTCGGTGTGGTTTCTTCCTCCCCTACTGGCCGTAGAGGTGGAGTTGTGTTCCTAGATGAGCTCATTTCGACGAGACGAGCTTAGCAAGGGAATCGGAGAGGAGAGGATAACACGTTACGAATACGGCGGCGGTGGCGGCGACGCTCCGTATATACTCGCTTCCAGCCTTTTGACTACCATTTTCTAGACACCACGTTCTCGGTTCCCATGGGACATCATCGTCATCACCCTACGGATCATTATGACTGCTACCACAACACGCCAAGCACACGAGCGTCCATTACCCTGATAGAGACATACAGCCAGACATACGATACATACTTCGCCACCGAAGAGCCTGGGTATAAGTCTTGTTCGCTTTCCATGTCCCGTTCGCCAATGTGGTGTATATTTAGTGAGAACTGGCAAGGATCTATAGGAAACGAGCATAAGCACGGAGGTTTCTCTTGTGCGGCCTACTGCTCTGTGGCCTATTTCGCAGATGGCATCCCTTCCCCTCGCAAGTGCGCAATGCAAATGAGAGTGCCCGCCCCTTCTATCATTCGGGTGGGGTTTATCCCTCTATATATCTATGATAAGCTCACAATGACTCCCTAGTGAGATGACTCCGTATTATTCCTTCGCCGCGACTTGGGCAAGAAGGGATCAACACATTCCGGCCCGAGGTCTTGTTCTCCTGCAGAGTCTTGAATTTCGTTCACGTTTCCCCTTCCTTCTCACCAAAGAGTATATTTAGCAAGCGGTAAGTTTCGTCCTGATGCAGGCACGAGTGAGATGTAAATGAAAGAAGGATCCCCTATATGGTCCTCAACTTGGTGCGGTCTCCCCCCAACAGACTTAAAATTCACCAATGAAATTTTGAAATCACGTTCACTACTCCGTGTATTCGAATCTTCGTCATCGCCTTCTCTAGACTGTGCACTCGCGAACCATCGATGATCCATGCGACGGCGCTTGGGTTGTTCACCATTGCACCCGGTCGTGTGAGACCTTTTCTGTTTATGTATTCCGAGGCGGCGTTTATCTGTCACATTTCAATGTATATGCAATGTCTCCCTGAGAAGGACGTCAGCGAAGGCGCGAAGAAAATCCAGATCCGAACAGGCGGCGATGGGATATCGATATGGACGATGCGCCGCTTTAGCACGCATAGGTACGCAGCTCTCCTCGCCCACACTGCAGCCGTCGTCTTCCCACACTCATGCCATTCATTAACTCGCCACCAGAAATGTGCGCCACACTGTCTGACCACCACACGTGACGCATATCCTTGCCGCGCTTTCAACAGTCATTTTGGTTGGTCGCGCTGTCATTACGTGATACCATGTTTATCTATCAAGCATAATCGAGGCGATGCGCGGGTCTTATTTCGGCACATGTACCCAAGTTGTAGGCCCAATAAGCATAACTCCTCCGCGGAGATACCATGACGATTGCAGTACCGGACGACCGGACAACTTGAAGGAGCCAGGAGGTACGACTGACTCCACCGGTCTGGGGTCACCTGTACCTGTTATGTACGAGGGTGAAGACGGCCGCCTTGCGCTCAATATCAAGGTTCAATCAAAATTCACAAATGGAATTTCCTGACCTTCTTGAGAACGCTACAGCATGAGACAAAGCAAGTCGAGACTCAAGATTCACCGTCAAGAGATTATTATTTAGTAATATTGAGTTCCCACTGATACTCAAATCAGAAATATGATGTATGTCGCAGGGCAAATTGCTGTTTGGCTAGTCAGAGACCATGCATGCATGCGCGCCCACTCGGCTGTCTGAGGGATCCAGGATGTACTGGGATTAAAAATTAAAAATCCCTTGCACCTTCCTTCCTTCCTTGATCAATGGCGTTTCCCAGTTTTACAGCAACAGATTCTGGCGCAGCTAGCCGCTGACTTCGGATTTCGAAAACGGCCTCCACTCCACAGGCTGAGTACAGGCTGAGTCTTAACTAGGAACCTTGAGTCGGCAGGTTTGGCGCACCATCACGTCCAACAGTCAGCCCAAGAAGAGGTCAATGGGTCTCGCCTTGGCTATCAATCTATCACCAATCACACGACAGACAGACAGACAGACAGACAAGACGTAGAAGAGCGCGAGAGCGCTGACTTGGTCGATGGTCCAATGCGTGCGTGTCCTTTCTGAACTCTTCGTCGCAATCTTCTGACACACCTTGTTTGCGCATCGTATGTATACCTCGGAAGTTCCCGCAGATGGTGTTGGGACGCGAGTTTCGAGCGATCAGATAGTCGATACATCAATGAACTTCGTAGTGATGAAGGAATCACCCTCGAACTTTAACCGTCGACCGACGACATGTCATTGGATGTGTAGATGCACAGATGATTTGAAGAGTTTGCCTCTTTGATTCTATCCTGTCTGATCGCGTCTTTTCGACCTTCGCATAATATGATGATTTCTGTTTCTGTTTCTGTTCTATTTTTCATTTTCCGCCGGTCAAACAGCTCACACTTTTTTATCGTTTTTCTCCACTTCGCTTACAGTTGAGTGGCTCATTTTATACGCGGTGGTCGGACACCGTGTGCCTCTAGATTTTTGGAGTGCTCCGTGCGATATCCGTGCGATATCCGTGCGATGATTCCCGCACTGATTGCTCGTCGATAGGAATTTGCACCTACTAAGCCCCACGATTCCCGCCATCATCCGCACCTCCTACTCCTAATCTACCCACCCACCAGCTCCGGTGCTGCATGAGAAAGGGTCTCCACCCCGAGGAGATTTTTTTCCGTCTCGGATCGAATAAATATAGAGAGAGCACCTCGGAGCGGACGAGGTTGACAAAACACACCGCTTCGCAGCAAAAATAACATCAATACAACAGGTCCTATTACACAACTAGCCCCGCCGCCACCACCAGTGCCCACCGACCGACCGATGCGCCTTTCGCGTAATCGCACAATCAGTGAGTATTTGAATTGCAAAGTATACGAGTGAGTCAGTTCATCAATTGGTTAATTGGTTTCTGATCTACTGGATGGAGGCTACCATCAATCAGTTATCCAGTCTCATTTGATGCACCATCGTCGCTCCCTTTTTTGTCGTTCCTACTTGGGTGTGTGTGAGCGGGTGAGCCGAGTCTGTCTTTTCGCAAGCATCCCCTTTGCAAGTATAACAGATTTCTGAGCTAGGAAGTAAATAACTCCAAGTGAAACGGACGAACGCGCTGGATGCACGAAAACAAACGGTTCATCAGAGTGCTTTTTGCATGCCTATGGCCAGTTCAGCACCGCCGATAGCTGTATCGCCCCCTTTTTTTTTTCTGCCGATGCGGAGGCTGTTGAGTCGGGCATTTGTCGTGTCCATGGTCACCCGGAAAGACAATTGGCCGACACAATGAAAGCTGAGCCGATCTGGCCTCGCTCCTGCAACGAGAGTTTCATAGATTTGTCGATCTGCGGCCTCACTACCGAAGCCGCAGCAACGCGGTCCGTCACAAGATACGCATTCTTTGTCTTCTCCATCCGTCTTATAGCCTCCATCCCTGCGGTCAAGTCGATTTTGATACTTCCTCAAGAAAAGAAGCATGCCACGCTTCCGCTTCAGCTGACGTCAACCCAATTCAATCCACCACTTCGAGTTGTCGAGAGCACAAGTAACAGCACACCGCCTCAAGGAGTGACGAGATATGTTAAATTTCCGGTGGGTGTTCTTGCTTGGTAATCTAGTACGTTACGTCTGATCGCCTTCCTTCCAGGGGTTCACCCTCTCAACTCTGTCTTGTTGCATCGAACACCTGACTAGTGGCCGTCATTGCCACCCCCGATGAGTCTCGCCACTTTCTTCAACCCGGTTAGTATTGGTTGTTGAAATCGTGGAGTCTCGCTTGCCACCGATGAAAATCCACGTTCCCGACTGCAAGGGATCGCTGCAGCCATGTACGACATCGTGACGAGAATATTACTCCATTTATCCCGCCGGTCAAACCTGCAACCGAAACGCTGCACGCATCGTGTGTACCTCACCCATCGACGCATACGGTTCACACAGGCAGTGTCCCTTTCATAATTCAGCCGAACATGCCGTTCGCCTGCCCCCCCGGCTATGTACGGCGTGGGTTGTTTGTGCCGTGCGAAAATCATGTAGCGCTATCCCAATGGTCATGCGGGTATCTAAATGAACAGCGGCGTGCTATTCTTATACCAAACTCGCCACTTGGTAGAAGACGCGAAGGTTGGCAGGTCCGTGTACATCGATGTTCTAGATATGCCTGAGTCAGCACAGGCCAACCCGTGTTACCGGGAGCTGAGATGCTGTAGTATTTAGGCAGTGCGTTGTGTACGAGTTCTTCGAAGTCACAGTGATTCGATATCGTCGGGGCGTACTTGTGCTGGTTATCCATGCATCCCAGGGTAGTGGAGATTTCTGCCATTCAAGCTCTATCAGGGTGGCGTATATTAACGGTCTAGTATCTGTCTAGCCCACTCTTTCCGCCGGCTGCAAACGGCATCCTTCGCTGCGAGGAAGATCTGCCTTCTTATGGTACTTTTGTCTCGTCCCCCGATAGGAGCCATATGTTTTCCTGGAGTCGCCGTTCTATCAAGTATCCTGAGGTTGTTCTCTCCGATCTTCTCGTGTAACAGGCGGTACACTCTGTAGGCAGTCCAGAGAGCGCGGGGCTTATCGGTCGGTGGCGTTCTCAGTAATGGAAGCACCCGGTCAGTTCTTTGTGCGTAGCTGCTTCCTGCAGAATCAGCTTACTAGGCTCCAAGTGCTTCCGAAGTGGGTGACTAAGTAATAATCACGTCCAGAGAACTGCCCTATTGACACATCGCCCTAGGTTACCATAAGCTACTCGCTTCAGGCTCAGGCTCTCAGCGTGTATCTACCATCAGCTACCCCTCCAAGTATGGTACACGTCCGATTTAAGCGCCAGACTATTACTGATTTTCATTGCCCATAATTGACATGTTGATATCACCTTGATTACTCGTGATGCTGGTCTTGTGGAGAAGTGATCTGAGGTTGTCCGCAAGCATCATGTAACATTGTTCCCAATTAGGTAAGGTGTACCTACTCACACGCGAATATTCATTGCGATCCTAAGATGGGGATGGCGACCCGTGCCCGTGGCGGTCCGGATGCATACCTGGTAAAATGGAGCAAGCAGGTCATTCTGGAGGTGTATCTGACTGCGGATCTACCAGGATAAGGAGTTCTCTGGCGGATGGCCAGCTACATCGTGGCCCTCCCCGCTGGTTTGTCCGCGGGCGATGCACGCTTCGGGCGTCTTCGAGCGTATACGAAACGCAGCACCTCCAGCCCAGGTGCTATCGCTTTAATGACTTGGCTCGCTCAACCTTTGCTCAGAGTTCTACTACTAATTGAAGACTAACGCTGGAGTATACATAAGCTTCAGAGAACGCCGGTCCGTGGAAGTTGTGGGGATCCATCGCACCACGAGATTGAGTGTGCGGCAATGGGAGTGCGGGTCGTGCCAGTAAGCTACTGCGATTAGCACAAAAGCCCCCCCGGGATTATCGACGCCCAGGTTGGATCCTAAACGTAAGAGTCCGATGTCCATGGTCACCTCGAAAACTCGAAGGCCTTTGGAGCGTGTTCTTCTTGGGTTCTAACGCTCATTCTCGCGGATTCCTCACGACAAGGACGCTATAGGAGCCTAGTCAAGACACCGACGGGCGAGGTCATCGGAAATTTGCAATGCGCGCATGGGTGATTTTCGGTAGTAAGAGGCGAGTTTCAAGTACCATGGGGAATTGAACCCAGAGTTGGCAATCACCTCAGAAGATCGTCAGGGGAGACTGATTAATTGCCATCGGGCATTGTTTATTCACCGACTATCAGGGATCTCCATTGAAACCATGATGTTACGTTGCGTTCGATGGGAATATGGGAGTGATATCTAAAATAGTAAGGATCGCAGAGCGATCTGGATTGTAATGGCTTGGACGGATGTTCTATCGAGCAAAGTCAATATACCATAGCCAAGCGTAATGCCTCTATTTTCATACCCCAGTTCCGTACTTGGTATATGAGGGTATCAGGTACGAGCAGGAGTGGGACACTGTCCACGGCATCGGCGCGGAGTTATCATGGAGGCACGGGTTCAGACTCCGATTGGATACACTGTTTGGTTCCCACGTGCCTTCCTCCTGCTTGCAATCCTCAACGAACCTGCCTCGAGGTCGCCTGGCCTCGGATGCTAAGGCCTAAGGGCCTTACCCTGGCTTACCGCCTCGGCCGAGGCTAGCGTAAACTCTAAAATGCTTCGTCCAACTGAAAATCCCGGTGCAGAAGAGCATGATCGTTTGGGGAAGTGCAGGCAGGATATATCCATCGATTGTCGCCGTTCTGTTATCACGGTGGGTCAAAATCTCTCACACAAATCGCGGATACCCAAGGACTAACAGATCCATATGTCTTAATTGATGCAGTTTCCCACAGAAAACGAAGGATAGACGTCCTTGTATTGCAGTGGCGTTATTGCAAGTTGTTGTTTGATTTGCGTGGACGCCATCATAATTGAAAAGCGTGGACGTTTCTAGACGGAACGTGGCGACGATGCCTCGGCAAGACGGCTCCTTACAGTTGTCCAAGGAAGTCGTTCTCCCCGACCGTGGAAGCGAGCTGCCTTAATGGTCCCAAATCATTGATGCTGTGAACTGGTTTGAGTTGTAGTTTCAGGCAAGCCAGCTCCGTGATTTCAGGCCGGCGATCTAAGTATTCTGAAGGATGAGGTTCGAGTATATAATAACTTCGTCAGTTCACCTCTGCACTCATCCGATCACCCCACTTCCACTACTGCTACTCGCTCGACCATGCCCGACGATCCAACAAACATCAGACTCCCCAGCATCAGCGAGTGGATGCCCGGCAAGTACCTCTTCCCTGTACTCCATGTCATATCTTCTCATGGCGTGGGTCTGCAGAAGCACCGTCGGTTACACGCACAAAGGCATACTATACAGCACAGGCGCAGGTCACCCAGATACGAAAGGGACATTCACCACAACTCCCCGACTCCCGCCTCCCTCCCTTAAGGACAAGAGCGGACTCTTCAACCTCGTCGGGAGGGCTGCCCCCGACGAACTCACCCACCACTGCGCAGCTGCCGACGTTGTCCGCCTACAATAATAGCTATGGGTGTGCTACGGCCCGATCTCAGGGGGATCATCACAACCTCACCACACGCTTTCTACCTCCGCACCAGCAAGTTATGGTCGCAAGTGTAGACCACGACGCAATGGACGTAGACGCCCCTCGCGGCGCTCGGCGGCCCGCCAAGGGAAGCGCTCCTTCTTATGGTATTCTCCACCGCGATCCGCACAGTGGCAAGCTAGAGAACGTCGCATCCAATTCTGCATATGGGAGAGGAAGCTGCTCTCCAACTTCCCCGACTCATAATGGCATGGTGAATGGCTCCGATCCTATTTTCAGGGTACCCCCTTTGCGCAAGGTGGGCCCACAAGCGGAACGCCAACAACAAGGTTCAGGCTGTGGATCGCCATCAAGCGTGGATGTGGACCCTCGCCACATGATAATATCCTTTCCTACCGCTCCCACCTCGCCCGCGGCTAGTCGCTACACACCCATCAATCGGAGCGAAAATCGGGATTCTGGCGTCGACGATTCTTCGACCCATGGTGGAGAGACGGGCAAAAAAAACACCTCTGCCCTATCTGTAGTAGTCGTTTCAATCGCCCATCCTCTCTTAGGATCCATATCAATACACATACTGGAGAAACTCGTAAGCTCCGTGTATTCGTCTAGTAGGAAATGGAACACTGACCAAGAAATCGTCCAAACAGCTTTTAAATGCCCTTGGCCGGACTGCGGGCGTGAATTCAATGTCAACTCGAATATGAGGAGGCATTACAGGAACCATGTTTCTCCTGGATCGTCCCGAAACGGCAGAGAAGGAGGTACTCAGAAACGGCGGAGACGGAGAATGACTGCTCCCAGCGCTGTTGAATACACCCCAGATATCCCCGTCCCAGGCCGCCACGCCATTCGGCAGCAACAGGATGCACCGCACACATCAGGACATCAACAACGAGGCTCATCTTTCCACCCTCCTCCAATCTCTACTCTCCCAGTGCGTGAGTGCTCTTTCGCGAGCGGGGGGACATCTGAAAGCGAAGATGGCGATGGATACGGACCATGCGATTCTGAGGATATTGATGAGCTCAGCGAAGACGATTTTCGTGACCCATCGAGAGTAACACGACGGCCTGCATCGCTGCATATTGCTTCATCATCAACGGCTTCGTCATCCCCGGTTTCGAGCCCTAGCCTCTCGGCCTCGTCCTCAACCAGTCCATACAGCCGTACAGCGGCTTCGTTATCGCCGCCTCCTCCAGGGCCTCATCCCCGCCCATCACACCCACTCTTTCTGCACAAGCAGGAACCCGGCTTTGAGGCCAGGATATTGATCAGAGGCAATAAATATGGAATTCTCTAGTAACCCATCCTCCTCTCGTGTTGACGCCTTTTCGATTCTCCCCATCCCTCCCTTCTGGAACCACCGCTTCATGGGCCCTACCCAGTTGCAATGTATTCGAAACGCATCATTGTTACACCGGGGTGTAGAGTCCGCTCGAGTCGGATCGCATGGAAGAAACTATCCCCCTCTTTTGGATAGTTTCCCCGTTCTAAGTCTGCTTATCTACCTGTCGAACCCCTTCCTCTCCAATTCGCTTTGAATTCGCTTTGAATATGTTCCCAGTGCTACTCCGCTACGTATGGAATTGCCCTCATCGTCGCACAAAACCACATATCGTGTATCCGTATCTACTAAATTATCATTTATCAAACTTATGCGACAAAACACACGCACGTCCCATCTTTCCGAGTGTCAAGTACCAAGTATCGAGTATCGTCAAAATCAATCTTCATCTCGGTTTGATTCTGATGCACTTACACAATTATGTTGGTATCAGTCATCAATCCACATAGTGTCAGTGTTATCGTTCTCATATATTAAAATCCGATGAGACTGTACCCACTCGGACTTGAGAGATGAGGGAGTTGTGAATTTACCCAGCGGTCATTTCAAAGGCGCATGGCTTCTGATAGCTTCTCGAGAATCCGAGATGTTCGTCCTCAAAACAGATCAGAGGCAGTGTTTCAAACCGAAGTTCTCAAATTCGATATCTCTTTGCGGCTTGCAAGTCAAATACAGTCACCCACGATGGCATGGGCAACACGTGCCAATCCTGGACTCGGATGCTGACCTTGAGTTGTTTACGCCAACCCGGTTGCGTTGGGTCCTTGAATCCGATGGATCTGATGAATCGTGATGTCTAGTGTATAGCCTGCTTCAGCGCAATCTGCTCGAACAGCCTCCGGGTCCCTGGCAGGGGTCTACTTGTTCTTGGCTATGGCGGGGGTTGGGGTGGCGATTCTACTAACAGCATCATCGTTATTATTATCGTATGGAGGAGCGCCTGTGGGTGCCCGGTGTGTTTGATCGAAGCTTAGGCGATGCGGGCTGGTATATAGTTGTTCTATAAGTTTAGTTTGTCAGCGTCAGGCCTTCTTAGAGTGTCCTTTGTTATCGAAAGCAGACCGAAGCCTGGTGGGACTTCTGCGCGTGCGACACTAGCAATCCATGGGAGGGGGACGGTATTAAATCCAAAGTGTTCGGAAAGCTGAAACAAGATAGAAGAGACGATAGAAGATAGATCGAGAAAAGTTGCGCCCGCCTTATTCTCAATCGAGGAGCTTAACTCATGATACATGAGGCCTTGAGGTTCGAACTTCGAAGATCATACGTGTACACCGCCTGATAAGGGCAGAAACAGACATGAACAAAAGATGCTTTAAAATTACGCCTACGCTTGGTTACTGGTTTGACAGCCTGAGATAGACATGCTAGCTAACTTGGAAATTATGATCAGGGGCTAGCACGATGAATAGGGGACTCCCCTACTCTACCAATTCCATGAATCAAAGAGATTGAAATTGACAATGATCTACGTAAATGCTGCTTATCTCTTCTATTCGAAACGTAAACCCGCCATAAGCGTGTAAGTTGATCCTCTTTAGTAGGAACTACTAGTGCATTATGGAGTCGCACGGTGAGGGCCCAAAACTATATCAATGGCAGAGATAATTCTCTCCGTAATAGACGCACGGCTTCTGCGCCTCAAAAGTGCCCGCGTTCCGATGTGTTCTTACACGTCGCATCTTGGAAATAGCACGAGTGATGATAACCACCGCCACCGCCCTGCGGTTCTACTGGAGTGAGAGACTAGCTATGCATAACATAGACCACTAGATTGATGAACTTATACGAGGGGATGAAGTAAGAAGTAAGAAGTAAAGATTGAGCGGAGAACCAAAGTTCAGGGGGCGGAACATGGAAGCATTTCCGTCCTAGAAATGCCTTGCAACGCTGCATAGACTAGTATCAATTAAGGATAACCACTTTGTCGCCGGTAACTATTTGTGATAGCCAATTCTACGACCCTGCTTTGTTGCCGTAAGAAAAGCGCCTGCGGATTTCCTTGGTATAACTTACCGAGGGGTGGTTCCTTGTGTCCGGTGTCACCGAGATTCAAGAGCCTCGCCGTAATCGCGCGATAGACCTCCAACAACTTCCTCTGAATGAGCTAGAATAATCGAGCATTGGCTTCACACACACACACACATATTGTCAAAGCCGAACTGAGCTTGGTTTGTTGGGTGATGTATTTGTTCCGGGATAGGGGGGATACATTGTGACAAAGATAAGATCAAGTTTCATGTCGGCGACGTTGATTATCATCGCCGTCTCCCGGGTTGCACCCAGCGCGTTTGAGGGGGGGGGGGGGGGGGGGGGGGAGGGGGGGAACATCAACCGAATTGGACTATCGCGATCACCGAGGGTGTACACAGGTCCTCAGCTTGACGGCAAACGGGCGCCGTATGTAGTACGTACTCGGCATCGTTCGACGTGCCGCTATATGAAGCCGGTGGCGTACAGGAAAAGCTCAACAGATTTGACAACTCGATTGTAAGCCCGCAAGACTCTTCTTGTTTGAGTATGTACTTCAGTTAACTCGCTACAGCCCGGGGCCTCCGGTCCGGTGCTGTAATGAACATAGTTTGATCCAGGGGACTGCATTGATTGATGATACGAAGCATTGGCTGCAGGAAAATCATGAACCAAGTCCCGTGGCCCCATGACCTTGACGAGTGAATCGCGGACCAAGTTTGGGGGGCTATCCATCATGTATCGACTTCGGGCAACGCGGAGATCAGAAAGGCGATAATTATAACATTGGGCGAGCGCGCAATGGAGCTTCGCGGGCAAGTTCTGATGCTATTGTATAGTGCACTGTGAATCGGATCGAGGACGCTGTCCTAGAGGGGATGAAACGTGGAGTAGGATGGGCGTCCTCATCTTGCAGATCTCGTTGTTGATCGATATTGCACTCAGAAATGACCTAGCGGTTTAGGGCTTCCGGATTAGACGGAACGGTTTATGCACATATTATATTTCAAGTAAGAAGTACCATGGAATCATATAAGTGGACCCACAGACCGTGGAGGTAAGAAATTTTGTTGAGGGGTCCCCAGTGCCTGCCCTCATATCAGGCGCTTCTTTGGGATGTAACTGGTGATATCCTTCGAAACGTCGTTGCCTGTTATGAGAATCGCCTCCAGCTCTGGCCAAGGATAGGAACGCTCGCCGCTAACGTCGTCTTCCCACAGCAAGTCAACGGCTTCATAGAAAGCCTCGACATCCTGTACTGCGTCCAAAACGAGACATTTCAAATTCGGGAATGCCCCAAATAGCCGATAATCCTCGAAGGTCGGGGTGTATGCGATTTTGTGAAATATGAGAGTGGTTACGCGTGGGAATCGGGTGGGATGGCATTCGCAGAGACTCTCAAGGGAATGGAGAAAGACATCCCAATCTGAAATCCAGCTTACTTCTAAACGCTCCAAATTTGGCGCATCAAGGACGTTGAGAATCGTAGATTGAGTCTCGCTTGAGCCATAGGTTAAGCATAGGGAGCGGAGATTGGGTAAATCAATGATGGGATACGTAGTGTTAGGGACAAGGCCTACTCGGCCAGTCGAGATTGCGAGGTGAGTGAGATTTCTAGGCGCGACAAGAAAGTCGTAGAATTGACCCCATTCAGAGGGATGATCGAGGGCTCGGACGATTTCAAGGCGGGACAGGGAAGGCCGCTCAAACGACTCCTTGGTTACAGGAATGACCCAAAGGTTCGGAGAGATTTTAACGAGGGTGGGCCACCCATAAAGATATTAAAGAGGGGACCAATATCGACCGGCGAAAATTTGGTTTCATTTTGAGCGAGCTGAAGATGCTCCAGACGGGGAGCAGACGCACACCCCAGCAATGATAAGAGACCTCGAAGGTACTGGCGGCGAGCTGAGATACGGAGGGATCGCCATCTTCCGATATGTTCGTGCAAACGAGAAAATGTTGAGAGCAGCGTGGCTCCACCGTCCACCGTGGAATCGTAGCCATATTCGACAGCGATGGTGAGAGGCGAGCGACGAGATCTCTGAATGCAAATATCAATCGATGATGTTTCTGTGGGGGTAACGCAGATGGTTTGACCACAGCGAAGGCGTCATTCCCACAGTATTCCATCGCTTTGAAACGCAACAGAACGATGCCAAGGAGTGTAGATCGGTAGAGAAATTCTGAGACGTGGCTGCTCGGGTGGCCTCCTCAAAAATGAAGAGGAGGACTTCGAACGGTAGACGAGAGACCAAGTCAATCTTTTGCATAAATGGCTATAATGACAAGTAAAAATTCGATCATCCGGTGGGACACAATAGGCTACTCACCAGTTTTGGGTGGCAATTGTTAGCGGTGCGTGTCAGTCAGCCCATTGTGCTCATCTTTTAAACTCATGTCGAGTGGCAACGGAGCCTCCCGGACGATCTGAGGACAATGGACTGCTGAGTTACAATTTTTCGTTTCGAACAATAGGTCGAGAACTTGCCGTGGATGATACAATCTGCCTAGAGACGCGGCTCCTGCAAAAGCTGCAGTGATCTCGGTGGGCTGGACAGACGAGAGACCGCTGTGCTCGTGAAGACAATTAGTCTGTTGCGAGGTTGATCCAGCATGACGACGCTCCAGGAACGTAAATATGGATCCGCGGGCCGCGCCGGCGGTAGCTCGCTTCGAAGTGCTAGGGCGAGGATTCAGTGTATATTCCTAGACTAGGTAGATGGATGCTAGCTATTACTTGCGTAGAATCTATGAGCGCTAGGAGGGCACATATCGATATGCATCCAGTGCGTACACCGTAGTAAGCTCAGAGAATTAGGCGCGCGCCACGTCAGCAAGCCTCGAGTTGATGGAAGTTGAACGACCTTCACCAAATTACGGTCGTAAATCATCAAATCTCCACCAAAAGTGCCGCTTTCTTGGCGCAAACCAACTACGGCAAGCGAAATATACACTTCCCATGACTCAGAATTATGGAAAAGAGGCCCGTTCAGCCAGAAAAAAACACGACCAAGCCTCCAAAGTACGCAGAATTTGTTTGGCCTTGTTTGCACGGGCCTTGAACCCTTTAGAGCATGATTGCTCGCTACGCTCGCAAATTACTGTTGTAGTAAATTATCGTACTTGGCTCAGTAGACGGCTGAGAACTGTCAAGGACGATGTCCAGCTCAGCACAGAAGAAATGCCTGAAGGACGTTGGTTTAGCGGGAAATGGGATACTCATCCCAATACTCATCTGAGCCGGTCACAGAGTGAAAGCGGATGACTGGTGACTACTTATATTCGCACGGTAAGTGCTTTGACTGAAGTGGCAAATTGCTATCTCCCCTCTGAGCGTGTGAACAATTTACTATCATTAGCTGGCGAGCTTTCAATAATTATCGGGAACACCCAATGATTTATCTAGAATCTGATCCTATAGTAAACATTATCCTCGGTCGGGATAGACTCGACCTTTCCTCGAGTCTCGAGCTTGACTCTTTGTGGGGGCGGTGCAACACATACTTAGTATGAGATGGATTGCTGGCAATGTAATTATAATTATACCGCCCGCCGCGATGGACAAGTGGTTCGAGTGTGTGCCTACTATATATATATCAATTTCAACGCTGAAATTGAACCGAATCCGGTGCGACATCAAGGATCGGTTCGATTTTTCGACCCGATATATGTTTGGAAATACGTCTGAAAAGCTAAATGGCGATAGCATGCACCTACTCTTTTTTTGAAAAAAGGTCGTCCAAAGAAGCGAAGCGCAGCGCCAAAGCTGTTAGCCGGGAGTGGGCGGTCGTGCCTACTTCGATAGAAAAAACAAGCACAAAATTTCAACAAATGAAATCGACATCAGGGTTTCGGTAAGGAATACTATCGTTCCCATAGAACTTGAAATGGTCATAGAAGTTGAATTTTCACTTTCGCCTCGAATAATGGTTTCCTCACACACTTTCAGAGGCTGGGATTTCTACTGGAGGTTCTTATGCTATACTTCCTTCTACATGCAACGAGCCAAGTCAGACCATGGAATATATAATGCTCTATAAATCCTACAATCGGCGTGATGCTTGATTCTGAGCTGAAAATAAATCATAGTATATTTATGTGATATCCGTGCGGTCCAAAACTTCATGTGTCAATAACATACATACATGCAGCTTCTGATTTATTTCTGAGAGTATCTAGGCACTACAGCAGAAATGGGAAGTACTTGAATGTAAAGTGTGACAGAGAGGCTCCTAATCACTTGAAGTTCCGATTGAACGCGTCCGTAGTGATGCAGGCCCCTAGGGAGCCTGCCGCAGAGCCGTCTGACAAGAGAGCGTTACATTCCGTGACAAAAAATGTCCATTCACTACCCTTCGCCGGCATCACTTTATCTCACTGAGAATAGGTACTTATATCTCCTAAAAAAATCAAGCAGCAGGACTAGCTACTTAACTCTTATGTGTATCAAGCCGGGAAGAAACGGACGATGAGGTGAGCATAAAAATATTCCTACGAAGGCGTCTCGAAAAAATTCAAGTTCTATGGGAACGATAGTAAGAGTTGGACAATATCCAAATCTCGCGCCCAATCCACACGCCGATGCCAACCGCCGCGGAACCGAAACTAAAGAGCGCCGACAAGCATACGTGTAGCAGGAAGCCTCCTTGCATCGTGCATCAATCATTGATGATGTTATCATTTTTCTACTGAACGTGCAAACCAGTCCTATGAATAGAATGTCCTGCGAGCCGGATGAATTAATTACACTGATGGTTTCCGCAAAACGTCACAGTGGTGTTGATTTGAAGTACTTGGATGAGACAGCCACCGAGGGATTTTATAATCTAGGAAGTAGGCGGCCTGAAGGTAAAAGAGGCCCTAAGAGGCTGTCTGCTGCTGCTGCTATCAGAAGAAGCCCTGGATGCTGTTTAGCTTGAGGCGTAGGTTATTCCGTTAGGATCGTCCACGCCTGCCTCCATGTCACCATGGCTAATATCTGATATCAATGATACGGCATACGAGGAGGGCGAATGTATGCCTTCTACTTCTACGTGATCGTGGTATAACCTTTGGGATTGGTAACTTGAGGAGGGAGTAGCACTAAGAGGATCGTAATCGTAATCGATATATTGGGAGTCGGCCTCGTCGGGAAGAGCGACGGAATGCAGAGGGGTGGAGAAGGAAATAGGACTAGGCCTGAGACGGGAATCCGTCGAATAATTGAAGGTGCTGGTTCCCCCGCAATCGGGGTCGTATGGAAGAGGATGCGAATACGTCGGGGCGGAGGCTGGATGGGGGTAAGGATTGACATTGCTGCTATACACCCTCCCCGAACCAGAAATAGTACGAGTATGGATATGCGACAATGTTAACCCGAGTGTAGAGTCTAACGGGGGGAGGGCGTGTTTCCCGTAAGCAGAGTCAGGCGTACCGTTCCAGGATGTATGGGGAGAGTCCGAGCTGAATGAGCCGGCGAACGATAGCGGTGTTAGGGAGAGATTGCTGCCCGAGGCATTGGATGGGGTGGTGTGGGCGTCATTCTGGGACGTAGATGAAAGAGATGGGGAGTAAAACATCGCGGAAGGAGGCGGTAGATCTGGGTACACGCACGGCGTAGTAGTATGTCCATCCATCCCCGCAGCAGCGACATTGCCACTAGTGCTGTCTTGGTTCGATGGAGGTGGAGACTTCCGATCTTTGCATCGACGCCCGCTCAAGGCGATGACTCTCGGTCCTAATCGGCACGCTTCACAGCTCTCATATCGAGCGTCGATCATGACTCCATCGCAGAAAGGACAGATCTCGTCTTGTCCGGTCTTAGGTTTGACGCCTTGTCGTCGTTGGTCCGCGTTATTTCTTCGCGAACATCGTCTACACCGTCGGTACCTTGCTTCGGATGGATGAGGGTCCAAATCGTTTCGGGCACTTGGTGCACTTGGTGGTCTTCATCTTCTTTGCCCGCTTCGAGCATAACGAGAGGAATGTTTAGAGGGAAGTGCGGCGATATACGGAGCTGTTACTCACAGACTGTGCGGATCGACCGTCCTTCTTTTCGTTCAAACATGACGAGCAACTCTTGCGTGCGTCTCCTGGAGGCATTGTAGCGTGACACCTCGAACATTTTGATTCAACAAACGTTAACTTGGGAGCCTGCCCGTCTACATACACCAGCCACGGTCAGATGAAATTGTGTAGGTATGAGTTAAGGTAGTAAGTGAAGACATACTATGTGATGTTCTTGACCTACGTCCGCCCATTGTGGTGATGGGGGATCCATCATGACGGTCGGTGTATTTAAGTCGGGGATCGAGACTACCACAAGGATAGTGGATGGGGCAATCGCGAGCTCGTAGCTAGGAGAAACAACAAGGCGTGGTCTACGTGCGGGAAGTATAATTGCATCGCCAGAAGCTTGTGTCGAAGGCATTGGCGAGTCCATTGTGTGGACCCACAAGGACCCACAACTTCAAGTAATATGAATGTCAGGACCCAGGACCGGACGCCCATGCGACAGAGCTCTGTCGAGGTGACTATGACGACGCACGAGCGCTAACGCGACTCTTATATTTCTCGAGCTGCAACCTCACCGTTTGGGAGAAGAAGAATTACCGTAAGTAGACGCTCTGTCGAAGTTGCTGCAGCTGCGGCAGATGCAAATGTCATTTGGGACGTAGACTGGCATTACCAAGATTGAAGAGAAATGACGTCGAGCCAGTCAGGAATTTTCCGATCATACAGTGCCACCAGTACCCGGCGGGGGGAATATTAAACGGCGCGATGGCTGCTACGAAGTTAAGACGAAGGAACTTGTGATTCATGTTACTTGTTTTCATCCGACTGTGGGAAAAGCTTCGACATCGACCGTGCGAACTCACAGTATCGAGGCGTCACCGGCACAACCTGCTCCGCGTGGTTGAACCCGGTTTCCCGCTGCCTAAAGCCTCTTGGAGCAACTTGGACGTCAGAAAAACTCTTGATGACAGGCAGCAGACGGTGCCACTATCTACCGCTGCACGGAGTTATGTCGCGGAAGTGTCCGATTGAGGAATCTGACTTTTATCTTTTGAACGTCCTGGGCAAAGATCAGACATCATCATCACAGCTTCTGGACCGCCTCACGTCCTCAAATACCACCGAATTATGCGATGCGCGCTTCCCTAGTGTGCTCTCAATTCGAGACCACCATCATCCCCACTCCTCGAGTTACAATGCGTGTCTCGTCGTTGTTCACCGTCTTAACTTTTTGGGGAACTTTTACGTGGGCGTTCGATCCACGTAGCTACTCGAAACAAGTCGCGACATGTCCAGGCGTATTGAGGACCAGCGAGGGGAACACGGTGGTGGATTTACATCTTCGTGTGTTTTCATTTAGTCGAGAGAGAAACGAAACGGTGCTGATCAGCGAGCGCACTGTAGGATATGTCGATATCAATCCAAGTGCGAAGCGCACAATATTGATGGTACACGGTTGGCCAAGTCTTTGGAGTTCGTGGTCGAACCAGATTGATGAGCTCAAGGTGCGCGCGCGCTGTCTCTCCGAGTCGTCTTTCTGTATACTGACTAGATCTCGTGATTAATGGAATGGGTAGACTGACTACCACCTCGTCGTCCCAGACATCCGTGGCTTCGGCGAATCGACACACCCGGGGGACGTCGAGAGCTCGGGTACTATCGACGATATAGCCGGAGACATGGCGTGCATCCTTGCCCGCGCGAACGTCGAATCGGCGATCTGCTTAGGGCGCGTGCTTCTTCGGTCTTCCTTTTCCTCGATTGGCAGTACTCATTGAAGTGATTGTTGCGTGGCCTATAGACATGACTGGGGGACGCAAGTATGCTACGAGTTCGCGAGAAGTCGGCCAGACGTGGTAGAGGCCGTCATAGGTTCTGCGATACCTGTAAGCATAGCTTCATCTCGCTCTCTCGCACCTAATTCATTACTGGTGACCCTTAACGCGTCCCTATTGCCCAGTATATCCCGGCCCACGGCGACTACATACCCATGAAGGCCCTCGTTCCCATGCTCCCAAAACTCGCCTACCAAGTCTTCTTCAGCGGCAACACGTCCGACGCCGTCAAAGAGCTCGATGCGGATATCAGACGGACGATTAGGGGCACGCTGAGGACGGTGGATAGCGCTCCCCCAGAGCACTTTTTTGATGAGCGGGGAGACGTTCCTCGGGGCTTGGGATGGTGTTGAGGAGGTGGTTTGGGTTCTCGCTATCGGCGGAGGGCGCGGAACTTACGTAGTGGACTAGATCCCGTCTGTGCCGTTCTTTTCGAAAGATGAAGAAGATTACTTCGTCGAAACAGTTTAGCATCCAGGGATTTAAGAACAGTACGTCTCCTCCCCTCCGGGCTTATGCTAACCTCACCCCGCTCTCCTCTTATTCTACCATCCCCTAGCCCTACAATTTTACACGAATGGCGTGCGTGCCCACTTGCCCATACATACCTAATTCTTACTAAACCGGATTATAGAACCGCTATCTGTCCTGGGAGCACGCGCATTCGCAGGGGAACCATACGATCCCTCAACCCGTCCTGAGCATTCTTCCTCTAGATGTACGTGTTCCTCCCCTTCTCCCTCCTCTTCATCTCCCATAAATTCTGCGTGTAACGGCAAAGCTAAGTCAACCCCGTTCGATGTAGGATCCGGTCGCTGACTGGGAGGTTGCAGCCAAGCTGCTAGGCTCTGGGGAGTTTATCCCTAAGTTGACGACGAAGGTAAGTTTCTGCGTTCTTCGCCTCAAAGTGGGTAGTATGTACAGCTCGCTAACGTCGTTTGATGCAGATGCTACCCGGCGCACACTGGGTGCAGCTCGAGTACCCTAGAGAATTCAACGCAATTATGCGTGAGTGGCTAGAGGGATTCTCGCGTGCTGGTGGTCCACCACCTCCGTCCTCGCATGATGAGCTGTGAGCCATTATGACTCGTAGCGCATATGGCGGAAAGAGGGGGAAGATAAAAGGTAACAAACGTATATAGTTTTACAACCATAGTTAGCGATGCTCGAACGAATAAATAGCGCCGTGGTGGCGATAGTTGACCGTTGCACGAGGGACTGTAGTGCAATTGACAAACAAAAGTACAGCAGTTCGTACAGCCATGTAACTATGTCTGTATTTTTCTCTTTTTCTTCTCTCGGAGATCCCAAGCGTCTTCCCCGCCCGAGTCCATTGCGTCGTCGTCGCCGCTCCCCCTCTTCAGCCCCTTCATCTTCTTCCCCATCAACTTGCTCAGATCCTGCTTCCCTACGTGCACCCTTCCTCTCAGATCGCCCATCTCGTCCACCTCCATATTCTTCCTCTTCTTCCCCAGCCCGCTCTCAACGTCCTTCTTCACGACCTTCGGCCTCTTCATCGCCTGTTTCCACATCTCCGTATCTGCATCCTGGTGTCTGCGCATGACCAAAATCGAGGGCGGGGCCCATGGGGGTGAGCTCGACACGTGGGATGCGGGTGCCAGAGGGAAGGAGCTGGGTGGTGTATGCACGTACGTGCACTTTTGGGAGGTTGAGGTTGGTGGTGGTCTCAGGGGAGGCGGTGGTGAGTGCGGGGGGTGTGGGAGAGAGGGAAACGCTGATAACGTGCTCGAGTCCATTGAGACATATTGAGTCAATGACTTCGCCGTTGAAGAGGCTTATAAGGAGGGATTTAGTTGGATGAATCGCGGTGTGTGTCGAATAGTTCAGAGGCGAAGAGCATGAGTGGTTTGTTGCCTGGTCTGGGTTTGGGCGTCTATCGGATAAAAGCAAATTTGAAACCCTTTAATGAGGTGGATGTGTAGAAGCGAAAACGTACCTTAAATGAATCCATACTTTTATACTCTTCCACTCCAACCTCACACATGTCCAACACCCGTCCATCATACATCCTGACCAAAGTAAGTCCGTGCGGCCGCTTTTTGGTCGTCTGCCCGATAACAAACAACGATGCATCGTTCTTGGCCGCCCAGAACTCCAAAGATGATTGTGAAGTTGAGCCTGAGCTTGATGTGGTGGCATCAAAAGGGTGAATATCGTTTTTCTTGGAGAATGAGATGCAATGCGGTCGTTTGAGGGCCATCTGTGTAGAAGCGTATTAAGTGAAAGGGGCGGAGGAGGGTTCGTACACGGAATTGAGTTCACCAGATCTTTCATAACTGAACTAACCCGTTCCCCTGCATGAGTTCCTTTTACGAAGATCGCAGTCCGTGCATCCTCGATCTCTTTCGGCGCTCGAGTATCAAGGGCTCGTTTCGAGCGTGCATTTTTGGGTCGCCTAGAGCATGAATCGTATCAGAAGTGTACTACCGAGAGGAGATGACCTACACCGTTCGCAGCATGTTCGTGAATTCGTTCTGTCGAAAGCCTACTTGACGGCGATATCTCAGGAAAGTTTTTATTGGGCGCTTGTTTCAGCTCACGTGACTGCTCCTATCAGAACCTCTAAATTTGTTCGAAGTCATTTGAAATTTAGAATCCCCGATTGTGGATTGTGGGCGGGATTTGCCAACTAGGAGACCGAAAGCTTCGATGGACTTCACTGGTACACCGTGACGAGAGGGCTTTCGAGGAATTGGTTTCCGAAAGAGACCCCCTATTCCAGGGAAACTTGAAGCAAATTGGGCTGTCGGGAGCTTTGCCTTGCAACCATCATGCCAGTTCCTCAATTGCCTTCAGAGATCATCTGCCAGATCCTTGAGCTTGCAGCCCAATCGTCTACGTGCCTCGCCATCTGCCTCGTCAGCTCGTGGGCCCGCGCACTCGCAACGCCTTATCTGTTCCAGACAGTCAAGCTGAAGAGAGCTACGCGCGAATGGAACACTTCATGCGAACGCTTATTCCCCTCGATCCTCACGCTCGCGACACCCCTTCCTCCTCCTCCATAGTATCCAGTAGCATCAGTAGCATCACGAAGAAAGCTCTAGGGGAAAGGGAACCCGCGAACTTTGTGCGCCACCTCTGGGTTCCCGTATTGTCGATCCATGTGTTTACTTTGTCGAGAGTTTGCAAAAACCTGACACATATCGCGATGGATCAAAGCACGGTGGTCATGCTTGTGTCTATGTCCAGCATGGTGCCGTCCCCCGAACGGTACAAGGACCTTCACCTATTCTTGTTTGGACCCGAACGCTTGCAGTACCATGTCTTACTCCATCCACCTCCACCCAACGCTACCACCCTCAGAATCACACACGTACAATTCGCGGAACCAGTAGCCTACACCGATGAGAGTTTCAACTTCATAGCCTTCCCATTCCCTCGACTCACCCACATGGCATTGCCGCTTCACCCTTCCAACTCATCGACGGATGACCTCGTCTTGCTGATAACCCTGTTACTCGCTGCACCGAAGATGGAGATGCTGCTCCTTATCCTGTATGAAGATGTAATCGATGAGGAGACTGCTGGGAGAGTTGTCGATACGTTTCGTCGATATCATCCGATGAATCCTGGATCGTTCCTCCTCCGGATGCCTCGAGACGACCTAGAGTTGCAATGGGAACGGGAGATTCATGGTGCAAAGAGCATCTGGGAGAGGGGCGAGGAGTACACGCGGGATGTGTTGGCTGCGGGCGTTGCCGAGTACGGATGGCCTGCGTCAACTGCCATATAGGTTTGTGTGTGGACTATGTTGTAAATTTGGAAGTAAAGAGTTCGGATCTGGGCATTTGTTAAAGTAGTGCTGCGCGATTGCCTTGTCAGTGTCAGCCACATCCTCAATGTCCACTATGGTGCTGCAAGGTCAGCGGTCGCGGGTTAAATGTTAAACGTAAACGATCACATAACGTGCAGAGTTGCAATCATGTTTTATACAAGCGATTTAAGTATTCTATTGGAATACTTACAGCCCCAAGTGTGGTCGTTAGGCGCGTGGTCCGTTTCCGCGATGGGTCGTCCTCGAAGCGCTCAAAGACATTCAGCTTTCTAATATTCGTATCACATCCTGGTTCATCATCCGCAGTTAAGGATTAAGGACGGCATCCATCAAGAGCTTCAACCAGACACCCCGCCTACCATGTGAGAATTTCTTACTTCTCCTAATCTGGCAATCAGTGGATGATCGAAATCCAAAGACCAACAGTTGATAAGCTCTCCATCGAAGAAGTACCGCCGCTCATCGCATCATTCTGACAAGCTCACCCCGACTTGAACTTACAGAATCCGCTCGAAACCGCCGGTTGTGCAGCATCGGTCGCTCGATCATTGGAGAACGTGATGGCTCCCATCAACACGCTCTACCCCGAAATCCTCGCGGTAGTATTCGAGTATGTCATCGATATGGAGACCCCGCAGAGCTTCGTCCCCCGTATGTTCCGTAGACCAACTTTCGCTTCTTCAAGCCCCGACCTCCATACGTACAAACAACCACCGGCCGTGTACATTCTTTCGGCCGTGTGTCAGAGGTGGCGGGACGTGACGAATGCTTTTCCAAGACTGTGGTCGAGCATCCGCCAAGTATCTTTCCGCGAGAATCAGTGGCTTGATCTCAACCTAGAACGGTCGAAAGCGGTGCCATTGAAGATCTTCGTTCAGTACGAAATGCCCACGCGCAACATGAAGCCGACTACAACGGAACTACTGGGAAGATTGGTACCGTGGCATGTTGAGCGTATCCAGGAGCTTCATTTGTCATCGATACAGCTCGCAACTTCTCCATTCGTGAACACCACACTCCCGAATCTCGAGTGCCTCACTCTGAAGGACATCCCTGATTTTCCACCCGGGTCTCCACCGATCTTCAACTCGCAGACGCCCCGTCTCAAACAGCTAACACTGCATGCGTGCCCATTCTTCCCCAATCATACCTTTAACGCCCTAACGCACCTCTGTCTTGCATCGGGGCATGCCAGTACTTCAGCGTGGCCCTTGAATTCTTTCCTGGACGTCCTTCGCGCATCCCCGAAATGGAGGAACTATACGTCGCTCAAAGTACATTCACAACCGCAAGTCGCCTTGGGCTCGAACGCCCCAAGGTGCACCTTAGCCGCCTACGTCTCCTGTCGATCGGTAGATATCAGGATTCCCTTTCGGAGCTCTTGGATATGCTTATTATACCCCACCCAATAAAATTCCTTGCCTGGGGCACAGGCGCCTTTCATGGACTCCTGGACCTTCTCCGCACTTTCCTTCCAGCACAACTAGGTGAAAGCAAGTTAGTAGAGCTCCGAGTATCATCCATCATTGCTCCCTACCACCCGAGTTCGATATTTCCAAGGCGCGGCTATACAATAATCTCAAACGGCGACCGTCTCCAGATAGATGGGCGCCTTGAACCACACAACTTCTTGCTCGCTGCGCCCAAGTACATTGACATGAGCAATGTCACACAGCTGTGGTTAGGTGTTCGGTTCCAGGAGGATCCGAGCCTGGAGGAATGGCAAAGTTTTTTCAGGACCGTACCTCTCGTCGTTACTCTGGTCATCAGTCACCGCTCTTCCTTCCAAATTCTCTTCGCCCTCACTCTCAATCCGAAAGAGGAGAATCAAAGCCGTGATCTATCGCTGCCGGAGCTGGAGACCATCCGCGTCTTCGCTGACCGAAATCTGTCGGTAAAGATCTTATCACAATTCGCACAGCAGCGTGCCAGGCTGGGCAAGAGGTTGAGAGTATGCGAGATAATTGCAAAAGGCAAACAACGTGGAGCACGTTGGGGAGAACGCAGTGATGCAGCGGCTGTTCCTGCGAGTGCACCTAGGACACCCGATGGTTTGGTAGGGTTGATTGAGTTTATTGACGACGTGGATTGTTCGAAGGTGGTAACTGATTCACGGTTTGAAGTTATAGAGACTCCGGCTTTGTGTTGGGTAGATCGTCTGTGGCTAGCAGAGTAGTATATGCATCCTAGTCGTAACAAAACACGGCAACTTTAGGTGCCAAGTGTGTGTCTCTGTTAGGGGCTCGGTCAATGCCGTCTCGTTTCTCTTCAGCTGCTCGGCGCTGAGCTTGGAGTGTTCTACATTTTACTTCCTAGTTCATCGTTCTTGACAATGGAGAACAGTACACAAATAGCATCAGAAGAATGACAAAATGGACTTTTGTCGCTTTTTGGGCACTTTTACTGGGCTTCGAACTCCACCGAAGCGCTCCAAAAAGCTAGGTCCATAGCCTTTCTCCACTTTTCTCACCCCCAAAGCCCCACAAAAGCGGTCAAAAAGCCGAAAGCGACGTGTATTCTTACTGATGCTAGACTCCCTGCCTACAATATAAGTAGACCTAAAGCACTCCTGGCTCGGACCACTACGTAGCGAAACTCACAGACAACTTCTCAGAGCTCCCCGCATCCCATCAATATAATATTCAAGACTCATTCTGACTTGAACTAGTTGGATGTACTTGAAACCAACATCCAGCGTGCAATGATAGTTGCCCGATTATTGAAGAACGAGAGATTGCCCATCAATACACTTCACCCCGAAATCCTAGCAGAGATATTCGATGATCTCGTCGATATGGAGATGAGGAAGGACTTTCTCCCTCTTGGACCAGCTGGAGGTTCTAGATCTCGCCGCCAACTTTACAAACGACCGCCGGCCGTGTTAGTCGTTTCGGCTGTGTGTCGAGGGTGGCGGGACGTGGCGATCGGTTTTCCACAACTTTGGTCAAGCATCTGCCAAGGAATCTTCCTGCCAAAATAACTGTTCAATCTCAGTTTAGAGCGGTCGGAATCGACGCCACTGAGGATCTTGCTTCACAAAAAAACTGCTTATGCGCGACACCACGCCGACTACAGCCGAACTATTAGCAAGATTGGCCCCGTGCCATGCTGAGCCCATTCGTCAGCTTCGTTTCTCGTCAATTAGCTGGCTGCTCCTTTCTTAACGAAACTGAGGATGGAAGAATGGCTGCGGTTCCTCAAGACCGTTACCCCCATTCCCTCTGCTCTCACTCTTCTTTCCGATGGAGAGACGAGTGAGGGATAGAATCTGCTGCTACCGAAACTCGAAGCTATACGGATACTCGCTGACCGAACTTATCGATCAGGACGTTATCCCTGTTCGCCGGGCTGGGCAGTAAGTTGAAGACATGCGATGTGACGGACTGAACTTGGACCGAGTATCCTACGCCACGGGTGGGGGCTCGGCTGGGGGGATCCATCAAGTCGGGGCTCAGCTGTTGACGAACAAAGCGACGATTGGGGCGACCTCCCAGATTGAGCAATCTGGGACCCCCTTGAACATAGGGATTCGCTCGATGGTCGGGGCGATGATTTTGCGAGTTTATCAAACGCTGTATCGGGGTTGGTGATCCAACGGCGGGTGATCTAAAAGATTTGAGGGAATATATCAGCGAGGCGGATTATTCTAAGATAGCGATTGATCCGCTGCGAAGTGTTTTGAAGACGCCTGTGCGGGATTGGGTGGAGCGTCTTTGGACAACAGAATATAGTATCTATAACGTCGCAAACAATTCTACTTTAGCTTGTAAAATACAAACGGTCCTGCGTCCTTTTTGCGTAAAGTTCATCTAACAGATGGTACATATACTACGGCTATTGCTATCACAACAACTCTGCATACATGGCATATCGGAAAGCTCGTACATTGTGTACATACATGAGTATCGGATCATACAAAGCTTCTGGAAGCCATCGATGCCATACAGGAGCGTATGCCTTGTGCGAAATGAGAAGCATAGTCCATAGAGTCATAGAGCCTACAATCATAGACCGTGCGGTGAGCGCAAGCTATTCAAAGCATCCTCCCCTAGAGCTTGCTTAAGTAAAAGTTCCACTCGCTCCCTATCTTCACCGATCCGCCTCATCTCGTCCTTCCAACGCGCCTCCCTTTGCTCATAGATAGTTCCAAGCGCCCCAAGACTCCCCAAAGCCGTTCCGAGAGCCCTCTTCAGATCCTCCTCTCGAGACTCATTGCTCCCGTCGCTCCCGTCTCCACCCGAGGACGACGTAGTGGGCATCGCCAGCAAGCGATCAGCCAGAGTCGGCCTCTGCACCCTCGTCGCGCGACGCTGCACGGCAATATGCCGGAAGTTCGATCGTAGATTCGCCATCGCGGGAGAATTTCGCCATGCAGGCTGCCGGCGAATAGACCGAGATGTGATCGAATACATTTTCGACGAGGAGTGGGACGGCGCAGCGAGCAGAACGAGTGTAGCATCAGTTTGCCGATCAAGTGCTTGGAACTGTGGAGTGATAAGAAATGGGTTAGTTATGGTAGTAAGTGGGTCAATGCCGGGGCGCAGGGACAGAATTTCCATAACCAGGCGGATGCCCGGGTGTATAGGAAGACAAATGAATGGGGGAATCGGAATCATGAAGACGGTACGAGAAAAGCTAGATTTGAGATACTCACCGATTGAACTAGAGCTTCCCATCGCGCGTCCCAGCGGCGACGGCGCTTCTCAACGTTTTTGATAAATGACGGGTGGTATTCTAGTTCTAATAAATCATCGTCATCAGGATCATCGTCCTCGTCAATCCAATCAGCATCGTCATCGACACCGCCGGCGGTAGGAGGGCGGGTATTTTGGGACAGCCATGTGCCTTCCCGTGGCATCGTGTATCTTTCTTCGCCAGCGGTCTCCTCGCCGGAGGTAGAGGGCTCCGGGCTGGTGTCTCGCGGCTGAGTACTTTCCACTCTGGGTGGTGGCTTCCTCACGGGCTCCGGCTTGACCCTAAGATTCGAAGTAGCCTCTTTTTTCTTCAGCCCAACGGCTGGATTCGCTGGCAATGGCAATGGCTCGTGGCTAGGACTCGATTGAATACTTCGAGGATCGTGCCCGTCTATTCCCAGCATCTTCTTCGTATGTAAATAAGCCCAGGGGATAAACGCCCCTCCCGGGTATGGGGTAGACGAAGGAGACAACGTAGAGTCAGAGATGTGACCTTGGTTGTTTTGAGCATAGATCTGCCATTGCTTGACCAGTTGTTCTTGAATTACGGATGGATGGTTAGGATCGTAACCCGTCGACGACGGAGGAGGGGGGTTGCGAATTTGTCCAGCGTAGGTGTTAGCGCGACGGACATGAGAGAACGGATAGGGATACGGCGAGCCAATTGGTGGAATGGGGCTAAACGCCATATCCTTCGCAGCATCGCTATACATTCCCGACACGAACGGCGAGGGCGATGGGGCGGCGGTCTGGCTATGAGGGGTAGGAGGAACGGGAGCACCGGGACGCGGGGCCTGCACATAAGCTTGTATATACTCTGCAGACGGGTGTTCCCAAAGGCTCTGCGCGTCATCAGATAGTATCTGACTGGAATAGTACTGTCCGTTCTGAAGATCGCCGGGCCTGATATTGATATTATTAGGTTGAGCGTATTGTGGACGTTCGGTGAGAGATTGC
Source organism: Pleurotus eryngii var. eryngii (assembly GCA_029467805.1). Lineage (NCBI taxonomy): Eukaryota > Fungi > Basidiomycota > Agaricomycetes > Agaricales > Pleurotaceae > Pleurotus > Pleurotus eryngii. Next base: position 96,548 of record SZVJ01000009.1, on the reverse strand, counting down.
TGAGTCACAGCCAATCTCTGATCAGACGCAGCCGAGGTGGGTTCGGGTGCCTTGCCTGAGGATGGCTGTACGAAGGCCGACGCATCCAGGACGCGATAACCTAGCTGATCCGCAGAACCATTACGGTGCCTAGGCCGCGAATCGTTTTGCTGTGGTCGTGCACGACGAATCTGCTGGGATCCTCTGGCAGCTCTGCCGTGGGGGATCGAGGGGTGAACGCATCTTCATCGCTTGGCGTGGCCCGCGCTTCTACAACCTCGTCACCTCGATGACCGGTTCGACTCTCCCTGCCGCCCACGTGCATGCGACTGACATCGTAACGAGGGCCGATCGGGTGGATGTCCGAGGAGGGGGCAGGGGAAACGATATCATGTCGTATATCTTGATCAGTCTCCTCTTCTTCGTCCCATGCATCATCATCTGGTACCTTGGAATGATGGCCGTTCAGGTGAACATCATCCTCAGCCTCTTCTTGAAGGGGCAGCGAGCGGTCAGGGAGAACGGGTAAGGGCAACAGGTGGGGTGTGGCTGGTTGCTGAGGGCTGCTGAGGTTGGGAACGAACGTCGGGATTAGGCCTACGTGCGACGGGAGGAGAGTCGCGTGGGTACTGATTATAAGTAGGTGATTGCATGTCGCCTCCGTTTGCCCCAACATGATAAGAAGGACCCCTTAATTCTGGAGTGCGTTCCTGGGGAGGGAACGCAGGAGCCGTGGGCGAATTTGGCTGGCGATCACGAAAGTTGGGACTCTCCCTAGCGGGCATCGTCTGCCTACGTTGTTGGTTGCCGACGTCGGGAAAGTCCTTGGGACTAGATCGCTCACCAGATTTCACCCTTTCAACGTTCGCGTCTCTCAACTGCTGCGACTCTGGCGCCGCAACGTTCGTTTGATCGCGAGGGGAAAGCGAGGTCTGCGCAGAGGATGGGACCTGCGGGATCTGGGGCCTGGCTGCGAATTTGCTGCTTATCTGCTTGTTCAATTTCGGCGAGCAGTCATCAGTCATCTGCCAATTGTGTTCCATCTCCTGGAACGAGGAGAGAAACTGGGCTGCTTGTGCCCTGTTGGGTCGGGGGAAGTGAGTAGCTTGTGAGGTGTTCACATTCGGAGTGCTTTGCGTGTGAGGGAGTACACCCGGATTGGGTGGGTTGCCAACGTAGGATGCAGGCGGCGGGGTTATTCCACGATCTGGGGTGGAACCTCGGACAGCAGCCGCACTTGAGTTAGCGTTAACGTTCGAAGCGGATTGAGGTTGTCGCGTGTTCGGCGGGAGGGGGCCCTGAGGGGGAGGCGAACGAGTCCTATTAGCCGTGGGATTGGAGATCGTCGGGCTGGATTGCTGGTTCTGGTAGATCTGCATGATAGTGGGCACGAGCGGCATCGACTGGGTCTTTACGCTTCGTTGCTGACGCTCGCGATACGTCGGCGATGGGGACATTTCTCGTGTAGGAAGAGGTACTGAGAATAGACATTGGTTGGTCAGAAACGCTTATCCGAGGAAGAACTCAGAAGCACGACACGACGGCAATATAGACAAAGGCCCTTCAAGGCTCAAGCTGGAAATCTCTGGTCAAGTGCCAGCAACGGAACAGGAGCGCAGCCAGAGCAGATCACTGTGCACGATACGATTGCGCATGAGGTAAGAAGGGAACGCTGGCACTCACTCTGGTGTGGCTGAGGCTTTGGACGATGCGCTGCGGTGAGTGACTGGCCATCATGTGGTCTCTCTGGTCTGGTTGGCTGGGGTCTTTGAGGTCAAATGGGCCTCGTCCTTCCTTGACGATGATAGATAATAGAGGATGGTAGTAGAGGAAAACGTAAACAAGGACAGTCGCAGGGCCTTGTGTTGCAGCCTGCGGCTTTTTGGTTGAAAATAGGATCTGGCGCGCGTTTCCAACGTGTCCTCCCTCAACGGCGACGGCCAGGCGATAATTTCAGGGTTACGGTATACAACGAGGTAGAGCCACCGCGTTAGGAAACTGCCTCGAGGCATAAATTCGTCCATCATCTGCCCAGCTGCAAGAGGAACAGACGCCGGTCCGACTGTGTCACCGTCTAGAACCCTTTCACCCGCTTATGGTATGGCTGCCGCATTTTCCGAGTTCTGGCGTTCATGTCGGCTATCCTCAGCGCTCAACGAGGAAAAGAAAAAGAAAACAAAGACGCGGTCGCGAAGATGGTGGTCAAGAGGACAATTGCGAACTCGGCTCTCCGAAAAGGTAACTACCCGATTCAGGAGACCCCCAGGGGCAGGGACCACTTAGGCCGGAGGCAATTCACAGCCGAAGGTTACATAACGTTATTAACGTACTCAAGGGCAGAAATATGGACTTCAAGATGAAGCCAATAACATGAATAGAGGCGGGGCATCGAGCGTTACGCTGGCGTAAAACAAGGCCCAAAAGCGATTTCTCTCACCTCGGGTGGATGTTGGCGGCAGAGCGAAAGTCAAAGCAATAGGTAAAATAGGACTAACATAGAATAAAAGCAACGCTAGCCCATCGTCGTAAGTGGGATTAATATACACAATAGCTCTCTTCAGCGGCGTAAATATCGATACAAGCGAAACATCAAAAGAATAGTTTATCTTCAGTCGCATTCTATAGTTTTATCTCCTGTTCCAGTGCTTTCAATTTCAGTCCCTTCACTTGGCGGAGAGCGAGTAACTCTAGCTAGTCGACATCCTCGATGCCCCCATGCGTAAAAGGGTTGATTGTCGTCATCCCAGGCAACCATGTCGGCATGAAAATAGGGAGGGATGGGAAGGAGCCCGGTGACGACGCGGTGGCAGTCGCATTCGGAGGAACGGACACCGAAGACGTTGTAGGTAAATCAATAGGTATCAAAGGCGGCGGCGAGTCCAATCCGTCTCTATCATTCTGACTCGACGTCCTCGCCACCCCCGCCCCATTGCCTCCCGTTGCTGCTGTCGATCCCACCGATCCTCCCTCTGTTGAAGTATACGCTTGGATAGCGGCTTTATAGTTCGACATCTTCGCCTTCGCCCTCTTTGCCTTCTCATTCCGCATCAGGATCGTCTTGCGCTGGAGCTTGCAGAACGACGACAGGCACTCGAGCGCGTCTACAATGTGCGATGTCGCCGGGTTGTCCGCCATGCTACGCATTAACTAATCAGCACATGTGCAGGTGAAAAAGCGGGAGAAACTCACTGCTCCATCATCTCGTCGACAACATCCACACACCTGAAGAACGGCATCTCCTCCACGACCTTCTTGAACATCCTCATCAGCAGCCCCTGCCCCACCTTAGTCTTCAGCGAGCCCGCCGCATCCACCCATCCCCCAAACCGTTCCTTCAATCCCGGGCGATACGCCTCCCGCAGATCCGCCATATCGTCATCATCCACATCGACATACATGAACGGATCGGCGTCCCCGTCGCTGTTGCCCGCAGGCGTCGGCATCCCCATCATCATCGCGACGAACTGGATGGGGTTCGGCGGGGGACGACGAGGGGGGCGTAGCGACGTCCTCGACCCATTGCGAGACGCGGGTCTGCCGCTGCCCGGATGCGCTACGCAGCTTCTGTATCTTGTCGAGTTCGTCTTTGTTCGCCTGCTCATCGATGCCCGAAAAGCACCCCTGGAGCGAGGCGTGCACCGCGCGGACCGAATCGCTAAGCTCCTGCTCGATAATCCGCACAGCCGTCGCTTCGTACTCGTCGTCACACTGCGAGAGGAGCGTCACCACGGCCCGCTGGTGCGCCTGCGCATCGCGCGGCCTGAGCAGATGCGCGTACTCCTCCAGCAGCTCGATGATCTGGTCCGCGTCGCACTCCTCCGAGTATATCTCGAGCGCCGCGACGAAGTTGTCCGACGAGTACGTCTGCACGTCGGCGAGGATCTCGTAGACCTCGTCCGTGACGGAGTCGCGTTCGGCGTGGATGTTCTTGAGGGAGTTGTAGAGCTCGACGGAGGGGGTCGGTGCGGAAGACTTTAAAGAGGTGGTCTTGCACCATCTCACGGATGGTGTGGCGTTCGTTGTCTAGTTCGTCCGACCAGTGGGAGGCGTGGAGGTTGCAGGAGCACCGTCTGTCTCCGTCGGTGTCGACTTCGTCGAGGAGCTCATCGTCGTCATCTTCGAGGCAGGTATCCGACGCGAAACCCAACCCCATAATATTGCCGAACAAGTCATCGTCGCTCGACTCTGACAGATCTACGCCCGAAAGTAATTTGTCAGACTGCAACCAACCACGAAACTGAAAACGAAGACATACATCGTTGCCCGCCATATAACAACCACTCGAGCCCCTGCCACGTCAACACATCTTCAATGTCTACCAGCATCTGCGGGATCTGCGCCCGTGCAACGCTCGGGCTGCTAACGAGCATAGAAACAAAGAGATCGCGCCATACCCATAGTATGACATGATCGATGTTCGAGAGCCCGGTGAACGCAAACGTCTTGACGACCTCCCCAGACTCCTTCTCGATCGAGACGTTGATCGGGATGTTTAGGGGGCACTTGCAGCCTCTACGCAAGCCAAAACGAGGAGGATTAGTACCCCATGACACGAAAAGGGATGGAAAGACAAATAGACACGCCGACGATGGTGACGGGCAGTAGATGAAGGACGTACGCTCCGCGTGATTCACACAGTTTCACCAACGACTCCGCCGCAAAAACCAGACATCGGTGCGCCGTTTCGTATTGCGTTGAATGTTCGTAGACAACCCGCCAGACATCCTGCAACCAGCTCAACAGCGTCTGGGCAGCCTCGTTGAAGAGCTCGTTCCTCCGCGACCTCTCTAGGTTGACAAGTGAGTATTTGGAGTCGCGTGAGATGTGGTCGAGGATGCACTCGATTTCGCGTTTGCGACCGGGGAGGTCTAGCTGTGGGATTGAGGCGTGGCGCGTTTTGACCTCGAGGGCGGAAGAAAGGACTGAGGTGACCCATCGGCACGTCAGCAAAGCAATTTGCTGGAACGGCGAAACGATAAAGCATACCAAGGTCCGCCAGACCAGCTGGAATCTTGTCCAGCAATGCAATCAATTCGGAGGTCACGGCTGCACGAGCATCGGCATTTTGGAGTGAACCGTATATGTCGCGAAGTCTGACAGGGTAAATATCGTGAAAGCCAGGATTTGACACATTCGAATTCACCTGGCTGCGCGGCTTGCCATCGTCGCTCGTGTTGTCTTCAGAGTCAATCTATGGTGAGTTTGACAGCCCTAACTACGTGACTTGTGCAATACGGAACTCGCCTCTGGTCCAGAAAAGGTAGCAGTTACCCACGCCTGTGACAAGGCAAGCGAGGGCGCTAAGTGTTACTTGAACTCAAGTATTTGTTTTCTACGCCGTCTTCTAGATTTCCAAATACAACTCGCTTGAACTTGTTTTGTTCCCTTCAGCCTTGCCCCCGCGCGACGCGCGCGTCCTCCACGAGGGGAACTCCCAGTTACTTGACAACTATGCAGTTTTCCACCCCTAGCCACGGATTCGTAGATCAGCGTCGAGGATTACGGGGATTTACATGGTGAGTTGCTTTGTCGTTCAGTGAGCTGGCCTGCGGTACGACTCACTGGAAATCGAGATTTACGCAAATAGGATATCTTAAAGTACTTCGAAGAAGCCAACGCGTTTATTGACCCGCCCCTGCGTTCCTGGTTGGTCCCTCGTACGGCGTCGCAATCTAACCAAGGGTTCTTGGATCAGCTCGACGTCAAGATCATCTCGGAATCGTCGGAATGGGTGGAATGGGTGAAGGGGGAAGATTAGCGTTCGCGAAGAACATGCAGGATACGGGGGGCAATCGTCAGAGGTGCTCGGAGTTGGGACGATGTTGCTGCTGCTGGTGCGTTACTTGTTTTCGACCCATGCACGAGCATAATTATCTATATTCCATCGAAGGCGTGCAACAAGAATCACCTATTCCAATCATAATGGTCGTTCACAGTATGACGGCGTCCAAGCAAAGTTATAGTCGTTCGTGAGAATGCCACATCAATGGCGATCGCCTGACGCTGGCATCGAAGGCTCGGACTTCGCGCGTCTCTCGAACTACAGGCCTGCAGGCAAGTGAATTACCACTTACTCTTTCACGTCAGAATCAACTGATGGTGAGGCAACGTCGATGACAATCGCAGACCGTTCAACCTGGACGTGATATATCAGTTCCAGTGAACACTCGCTCGCGCACATGCCTACAAACCGACGCATCAAAGTCACTCGAGGTCGAACTAATGAAGGCGCCGTGCCACTCTATGGTCGTCCTCGCTCATCTTTCCCAAGTCAATGAAATATTACGACATCCCTCGTCGACTCGCGCTCGCAGCTAACGCAGTAACCACCGTCGACGTTTAACGAATCTCTCCGTTCCTCACCTCTACGCCTGTCGGTCGTAATCCTCGGTTATATATAGCCCTCGCTCTGAGTGCTATGGACGTTCGTTTGCGACGATCTTAGGAAGACCGTCCACGCTTGTACATCTATCAATTGCAGGGACGTGTGATCTGGTATGTGGACCACGTGTGTGAACATGTCGCCATCAACACTAGGTCATTGGCACCAAAGGAAATTATTGTGTCCCCTCACGTATCACGGTGAATGGTGCCCGAGATCTAGAACCACCTAAGAGGCAAGGCCTGCCATCGTCGATTCATCGTTTGCATCAGTAGATGCGGCATGAACAGTACATACATTGATGCACTCGTCACGACATAGCGGAGAAGGGAAGGAAGAAGATGGGATATCGGGAGGTGATTGAGGCCAACAGAGAGGCGCAAGCGTTCAAACGTTATCGATCCGTCACTTGTGATGATCGTACTTTGACAATACCTTGGACGACACAACCATGAGAGCCTCGGGCCGCAGCACCAATCGGCGGCGTTGTTCTCGGGCTGATGAGCCACTGGCATTGTCGCGCGAAGAGCGAGCGGGACCGAGCCTAAACGATTGCCCGATCCGGTAGGCATGCTTGCAACGCTGCCGGCAAGGATATCTCATACGGGCTCTCCTGAGAAGCACTCTTATTACTCACCGATTGTTCTCATCACTCACTTGCTTATCAGGCGGATGTCGGTTGAACGTCGACCGTGGCAACCGAATCCTCGGTATATTTTCGTAACTCACGCTAAGTGAGCTATCAGAGCTTCGAAGTTCAATGACGCACTTACTTTCAAGAACGGGCGAGAATTATTGTGCCAACATTCGGCTTCCTCTTACTGGAACAAATGTGGTCCCACTCTAATTAAAGGTTGTTTCCCCATTCCGGCGTCTTCGTATCAAGAACCACGCCGCCAAGCTCTTGCACATCTCAGCTCAGTCACTGACATGTACAATGGCCGTCCGCTTATTGGTCAACGCTTAGTGCCGAACATTGAATCGTCAAATCGGACACTTACTTGTACTCTCAGCCTCTCTCCTGCCATCCTGAAGACAACTTAGCTGATTCTTCTCGGTTCTCGCACGTTCCTCTCATCGTCGAACTGGAGTAGCGCGTCACTCCGAGAGCGAACTATAGGAAAGGTTAGCTCAGTTCTCTCGCTTTGACGTATGTGATTTCGGCTGACGCAACGACGGAAATCTCAAAGGGCTTATGGATCTTGGTAATCTGCACAGCTCTTCCCGTGTACAAGAACTGACAACCTGAGTAGTGCCATCGTTTAGGTTCCCTCAACAAAGCCAGCATATTCTATTCTTGCGCGCCTACGACACGGCTTCGTCAACTTGTAGTTTCTCTCTTGGCTTAGCGAGGTGACAATCTCATACCCACTGAGTGGCTGCACTGAGCATGAGAAACCCGCTTATGGCGATTGGTCCCGGGTTGGTTAATTCAATACACCGATGTATTGAGTGGAACGAACAGCTTCTACCGGAATCAACGTCGAAGCCTTTTTAGCTTTAAACATCCCACAACGACCATTACTCTTTCCCCCGGTCGTGTTATCCAAGCTTGTTTCCCGGATACCCTGGTTGACCTCGTGCATGCATCCTTTTCACCAAAAATAACCACCCGGCCCTCACATTGCTCGTACCGAAGCCTTGGAGCAAATTAACATCGGTGCGACTTCAGCCGATTGATTGTGAGATATTTAACTCATTCCAACAACAGAGTATTTCCGAAGTGCCTCGAGTCTATCAAATACCGAACAGGACAATTCACATTGCCCGGCCAAGGGATCTCATCCGCAGAGTACTACCAACCTCTCAGCGTTTCGAACCAAGACATAGTTTGGTACCATCGATTCCGACGGTTTGAGCTCCAACAGGCATTGACCTTTTTTTCCTTATTTCCTTTTGCTGCTTCACTTGCTTTGATGCGCACTGAGCTCCACTTTCTCGGACCCGGAGGCGGTTGTACTTATACCCTCAGACGCTTCCGTAGCCTTGGGTGGACTGGTGAACGATTTGTGTATTCAGCGCCCACGGACACCGTTCATGCACCCGACGCTCTGGTCGTACACACACCCATTCTCACCCTCGACAAATTATGTGAAAGCCAATCACCTCGAAGTACACCGCTGATCAACCAGTACAACGACACCGATGCCAATATTTTATTGGGCTCTTCGCTAGGTATAAAAAGGAAGAGTAGTTTACGCTACTTTCCAAGGCCTCAAGTCTTACTTGCAGTCGCTTCCTCACATCGCAATGACTTTCGCCTCTCTTTCTGCTCTCGTTCTTGCATTAGGCGCGGCTCTCCAGGTCGCCAACGGTACGTAAGCCTTTCCTATAGCCACCATGGAATACCGCGCTCATTATTCCGACCGCCAGCCGTGACTTTGCCCCAGAAGCGCGCGACCTGCGCTGGCGGCCAAGTTACTGCCAATGCTGCTTGCTGCGTCCTCTTTCCAATTCTGGAAGACCTTCAGCAGAACCTCTTCGACGGTGGCGAATGCGGGGAAGAAGTACGCTGCCTGCGTTTACTGCTCTTCCTTGCCTTACCATCTTCGCTAGGTTCACGAATCCCTTCGCCTAACGTTCCACGACGCCATTGGATTCTCTCCCACCAAAGGGTAAATCTTTGCGATTTGAAACCAATTCAATCGACTTATCCATCGGGCGTAGCGGGGGAGGCGCTGATGGCTCCGTCCTAACATTTGCTGACCTGGAAGTCAACTTCCCGGCCAATCTCGGTATTGATGAGATTGTTGAGGCGCAGCAGCCATTCCTCGCAAGGCACAACATCTCCGCAGGCGACTTGTATGCCATTCATTGCTTGCTTTTTGAGAAATATCACTGACGTCGCTTTGAATAGGGTTCATTTGCTGGCGCAGTTGGCGTTTCCAATTGCCCAGGTGCCCCGCAGATCCCCTTCTTCCTAGGTCGTCCCCCCGCAAAAGCTGCGTCACCAATAGGTTTGGTCCCGAACCATTTGGTAAGCCATTTTTGACGGCATCGTACCGCGTATTCATCACCGCTTCGCATAGATACCGTGACAGATATTCTGGACAGAATGGGTGACGCTGGCTTCTCCCCCGTCGAGGTTGTCTGGCTGCTGTCCTCGTACGTCGTAGCGTATTCAGGAATGAGTACATACATTTCTAACTTGGATGCTCAGTCACACCATCGCTGCAGCCGACCATGTGGACGAAAGTGTAAGTTCCAACTCCCCCACCACTTTTTTGAAACTGACTTGATCTTTGTCAAGATCCCTGGGTGAGCTCTATGTTATGGTACAGTCCATCAACACGACTTACATATGTTTAGAACTCCGTTCGACTCGACGCCATCCATCTTTGACTCGCAATTCTTCATCGAGACGCAACTCCGCGGAAACTCCTTCCCAGGGTAATTAGTACTCAGGATCTACAGCCTATGCACAGATGCTCACCATCTATACAGCTCCGGTGGTAACCGCGGAGAGGTCGAGTCACCGTTAGCGGGTGAAATCAGGCTTCAATCCGACCACTTGGTGAGCTTTTGCTCCCTCTTCGAAACTCATGTCTGAACTCACGGCCCTGCCTCTTACAGCTTGCCAGAGGTACTTAAACCGATTGTCTACCCCAATTCGTGCTAACGCAGTATAACTAGACTCCAGGACTTCCTGTGAATGGCAGTCCATGGTTAGTAAGTACCGCATTCTATTTCCTGCACTAGTATCCCTGGAAGCTCACCGTTAATGGCAAACAGACAACATGCCGAAGATCCAGAACCGCTTCGCCGCGACCATGCTTAAGATGTCCTTGCTCGGACAGAACCAGGCCGACTTGATTGACTGTTCCGACGTCATCCCCACGCCCCCTGCTCTCGTAGGCAAGGCCCATCTCCCCGCAGGAAAGGTCCAGACCGACGTTGAGCAAGCCGTATGTCGCATATTATCCTCAGATATCGTGCAACGACCTTGACATATTCTTTAGTGTGCTACTACCCCCTTCCCAGCTATCGCTGCTGACCCTGGTGAGCAAATAACATGCGCAGACATTGTACAATTGTTGACTGGGTGATCATTGATCATTGTTTAGGCCCAGTCACTGCTGTCCCTCCCGTGTACGTTCCAAATCTTTTAAATCTCACCGTATGCCGTGATGCTGAATCAATGCTCCAGCCCTCCCTCGTAAACGATGCAGGCGGCTCCGCGCAACATATATTTCTCTTTCAGAGTTTTCTTCATTGCTCCATTTCTCCATAGTCTGGTCAAACTTGTTCGTGTTGAATATGTAAATATACAAATGATGTGTATTTTCCAAAACGAAAACATCCTCCGCAAGCCAAAAATGGATACTCTAGTTAAACCCTGAATATGAATGCGCGCGAGTAAAAGGTCCATATAATTGAGAGCAAATATGATCTTCAGGTTATACTGGGCTAACTAGAGTATCGTACATATTGAAGTATCGTACACATTATCGAAATCCCTTAGCTATTATCATAAACATGGCGCGAAGTGGAAAGGAATCAGACAATAGTGAAAGCATCACTCCTCCATTCACGCCCTCGTGTAGGAGCGTTCTCGGTTCGGTTGACCCAGCCGTCGGGATGTCCCACATTGGGATTGATGACAGAGCTCTTCTTGTCTGTCATGACTTTGAACTGCGAGTGTTTGTCGGAAGATTTCAAAGAAGATGCTTCGTCTTGTTTGCGCTTGAATAACTGTTTGACAAACAATTGTCAGCGAAGGAAAAGCGTCATCTAAAACGGGGGTGCTCACGTCTTTGAGCGCCTGGGACCGAGTCGCTTCGTCGCTGACCTTGGCTTCGTTCATACGGTCGCGCACACCAACAAGCTGGCCGTCGATGTACTCCACACTAGTTCGGATGGAATCGGCGATAGCCTGCACCACATCATCAGTGAAGCCTAGCAACATGGAATCTTGGAACTGGCCTTCTGAATCTGTTTCTTGACCAAGCCAGTCGCGACGCTGCCAAACACCTTGTACAGCAAGTCATGCTTTGAGCCTCTGATGGAAAACTTCAATGAATCCATCTTGACGTTCACGTCCTTAACCCTGATGATGCGGCTCTTGTCGCGCTTGTCTGTGGTGACGATGTGGATGTAAACTTGCAGACCCTTGCCTCCAATGAGAACATCCGCGAGCCCGCTGTCCGACATGTTCGGACCCATCCCGCCTTTCTTCATGTACCAAAACGCGACATCACGCATATCGACCTGCATCTGAGAGCCCTCCAGCCGCAACTCGCTCCTACCATCGTCCTGGATGGCGTCGTAAGGAGACATTTTCAGGTAGTTGCGCATCTCCATCTCGAGGACGTTAGGCAGGATATTCCGGCCGGCGAGGGCGAGGTTCTCCAGCACGAGGTCAAGGTTGTCGTCGGTGTATTCGATGCGGGGGATGGGGAAGTAGCCGGCCTTGTCGACGAAGGCGGGGACAATGACGTTGCGGATGTCTCTCCAGAGATGGGGCTTGAACTGGAGAGATCCATGATCGTCGAAGAGGAGGTCTTTGGTCAAGCGGGCGATATCGTCGCCAAGTCTGCATGGTCGCATAAGTGTGTAATCTACGAGCCAATAGATAGTAGCGCTTACTGTTGGTTCAAGGGGTCTTCGCCCATGGCGCCAAACCAACGGCCGAATTGGTCGAAGAGGTTATCGAAGTGGCTCTTATACTTATCATCGTAGAACATCCGGCCCTTGTCTTTCAGCTCCTTCGCGGCCTGGTTGCACTCGTCTTCCAGGACATATCCAGCCTCCAGAAGAACTTTGCGCATATATGTATCGACATTGGCGAACCAATCGCGAAGCTCGGGGTCCCGACGAGTGTCGTCAATGAGAACATTGATGGCGTCAAAGACTCCGTCCATAGTTTGGCCGTTGGCGAACCTCTCTAGGAGAGTGCGCAACTCTGAGAGCGCAGTCTGCAAGTCAGTATCCTATATCAAACAACGCCCGTTAGACTTGTGAAAGGGACATGAGGACATGAAACTGACCTGCTTGAGTTGCTTGCCGCTCTCTTGACCCCGTTCGCCAACTTTCTTAGCGTGACCGACGTACTCTTCGATAGCACCGAGTAGCCATCGCATGCTCTCCTGGTAATCGTCGTGCTTCTGGCACTCGATAACGACCTTCTTCCCGCGATAGGTAAACTGATCCCTGCGTTCTTCAGGAAAATAGTCCTCCAACAGGAATTTCTTCGCGCGGTCAGCATGTTCGTTGGCGCGGTCTTTGTGTTGCGACGGGATTCGATCAGTGATTCCATCGCGATAGCCACGCATACGATCGTGAAGCGTCTGCTTCTTCTCGTCTACTTCAGCGTTGGTGTCACGAGTATCGTCATCTGCAGCCCGACGAACGTCGTCGTACTCCCTGAACAAAAATTAGCATCATTGTTAACAGCATAACCGACAAATCACATACCCGATTGCCTGTTGCCTCCCTTGTTGAGCTGTTTCTCTGCCTCGTTGCTTCGCAGCGTCTGCCTCAGCGCGTGCTTGGTCATATGCCCTGGATGCTGGCACGGAGTCTCCGCTCTCTGTCTTAATGGTCGCGCCCTTTCCGAACTCGTCTTCCGGGTGTTGAGTGACACGGTGGTCCGTACCCGGCACACGCGTCTCAAGCACGGGTGTTTCATTGGGACCCGCGATGCGACGCCTTCGGTGATAAACTGATCTTGAGGGGCAGGCTCGTCGACTCTGCGAAGTTGATCCTCTGACGGACGCATCTGCTCCGAAGCCTTAGCAGCTGAGATAGCTAGCAGATCACGTCCGATGACTGAGAAATCGGTGAGGAGTTTGCGAACTTCGGCGTTGGTTAGAATGAGGGAGACGATAGTTCGCAGATGGCGTGTTGCTAGATACGAGCCGGTTAATCATCGATGAATATGAAAGACAAGGCAAGAACTCACCGTATTGAGCGTCCTGATCTATCTTCGACTTGTCCACTGGGACTGCCTGATTCGGGTCCTTATTTAAGGCAGTACTGGCATTCGTACTCCGTGTATGCCAGATGAAGCTTTGCAGGAGTTCATCCGCGTTTTTCTCCTGTACGACATCTTGGCCGTATTGATAACATCGCGAGTATCTTCAATTAGGCTTTGACCTTCCGAGGAGAGCTTTGGAAGATCGACGGGGGAGTTTGCTAGAACGTAGTCAAGCGTTTGTTCGATTTGCTCATTCGTGGGCATGCGACCTTCGCGTAATGCGCCGATAAGGTGGTACAATCGTATCTACACGATACCGAGATACCAAGGTCATCAGAGGGCACGTCCTCAATTTCTTCAGTGATCACGTACCTTTCGGTCAACATCTGCGTCTTTGGCCGCTCGGTCAATTGGAGCTGTCACGGATCCCTGAGGGAGGGTCAGATACAAGGCCAACTATGAAGCATATAGGCGATGCTCACCGCTGCAGGCTGCTCGCTGATATCTTTTCGTGCTGTTGGGAGGGACATCGTGATGGTGGTGGCGGTGGGAGGGGAAGGGGAGTATGGGGATTTGACGAGGGATCCAGCTCTTCATATACCCTGGCCATAGGACACTAAGGCTTCTGCATGACGGATACAGAGACGTCATCAGTATGGTGAGGAGTCCTGGAGAAAAGGGGAGTTGCGAGGAGTGGGACGAGACTACGCCACAAGCGCTCAGACGTCACAGCGCTTATTCCTCGATCAGTAGATCTGTGGCAGCGCCGGTATTTGGCAGAGCTTGACACACAGCATCGCAACGATTTCCAGCAGCAACTTCGCGAAGTATAACATACGCCTCAAATCCTTCTTCTGCTGACCTGTCACCGTCCTGGGTCGACTCGTAAATAAGAATCCGCGATCTCGTCTGAATAAAGGGAGGCTCTATTCCGAACAGCCTTCCAGCAAGCAATTTCTGTAAAGACATCATGATTCAATGACGTTTGGTTGCGAAATGAATGAGATATATTTGCAAGACGTTTAAACTGAGACCGAACGCCGGTGAGTTCAGTGCGGTTACGAGAATTGAGTTGTAGGCTGAGAATCCATGGGGTAAAAGGTTTCAATACATAGATCTTGGTACTGACTAACTATATGGAGGTTATTTTTCTAACGATTGCCTCGTCACCACTTAGCATTTCGGCAGAGTCCAAGTCGCTCTCGCTGTAAGAATCCATATCCTCGTCCATGGGGTCCTTGCCGTCAACTTCATCACTGGGAGAAAGTGTCTTGCTTTTCCTTACCCAGTCTGCTGCCTTGAAATTAGAGCCGGGCCAAACAGCATCAGAGACATCCGCGCTGATTTCCCATCCCGGATCAGCGTCGCTCTCATCTACGTCGACGGATAAGGTTTCGCTTTCATGGTCGTCTTGCGCAGAAGCTGATCCATCAGACTCGTATCCAGCCTGGACAAGAACGTTGTCCCGATCGACAGTGATGCCCAGCGCCTGAGGATCCACGTCATCGAGGGGTCCCAGCGCAAGATCCTCTTGGAGCAAATATCTTATGTGCGCTTCATTGGTGTCTACAAGGCCGGGGAACACCTGCGGATCGTATAAATCGTCGTCCATCTCAGAATCGTCTTCCATCTCAGAACCGTCGTCTTCCTCGTATTCGCAATCGCCGTCTTCACCACCGCCCTCACCTGCATCTTCACCTACATAGGATTCTGCGTCGTCTTGCACACGCTGGTCATCAACATCAAGCATGAGCCTCGTTTCCCAGACGCCCGGGGTAACCTTGACAGTCTCCCACCGCTCTGCCACGCGATTGCTGAGAGGGAAATGAAGGGGGAACAACACTGCGTCCTCGAGGAAGTCTTCAATAAACTGGGATCCGTCCAAATCCTCCTCGTCTAGCTGGATACACCTCCCCAAACGGATTTTCCACCGATCGCCTTTCTTCATGCCCTCTCCCGTGAATTCGTCGAAGATATTCTGGTCGGCCCACGCGACGATGCCAACTCTGGGCCTGAATTGCAGCTCGAACGTCTCGCACATGAGGCGGGTGGCGCCTCGGGCTAATAGCTCTTCGTATTCCTCTTCGCGAGAGACGTACATAGGAGGTACGAAGTGCGGCCGCACGTCGAGGAGAGGGGTTGTGCCCCGTGTATGTGATGTGCGATCAGCGTTGAGTGCTTCGTTGTTTGTCGAGATACTATCCTCAAGGGATAATTCCTAATTGATGAGTGTCGTTAGTAGAAGAATAGATCTCGCTGCGAGTTGGCTGCGGGAGCGCACCATGTAGGTATACACCCTCCCACAGCTCTGACATGCTCCGTCAGCGACCTCGAAGAGACAGTCATCACATCTATACACGCCGTCCCCATCGTCCCAGAAAGGCTCGGATCCCTCCTGGCCTCCATCCGCACAGGTTTCGCCCCGTTTTTTGTACGAAGCCAACAAGGCCTCGAGTGGCGTAAATAGAGTGGTACACTTGTCCTGGACCTAGGACGGTGACGAGTAAGTAGAAGGCGGACTGGTTGCGTTATGCTGTACCTCACGAGAATCGTCGTGGTACTGTGCAGATCGCGACATGGTGGAAGACGGGAGTGACTCGGTGGCGCGCGCGCGAGAGACGCCACAAGGTCACGCGCACGCGTCGTGGTTCAAGCTCAAGCTCAAACACAGGACTGTTACTCGAATTTCGGCGCGACCTGATTCTACTATTGCCGTCGAAAATTGTGTCCATCAGAAAAATCGCAAAAATGGCTTTCGTGGCTTTTTGGATACTTTTTCGGGCTTCCCCGCTCCACTGAAGCCCTTCAGAAGCTATGTCCCTAACCTTTTGCTCCTTTCCGGCGCTTTTTTGGCTCCAAAAGGCCCCAAAAGCCCTCAAAAAGCCTGCCAAAAGGTGGAAGTATGTGTGATTTTACTGATGTCCTAAGTATACGCGTAGTCAGAAGTTACAACGTTACAGAGTTACAGTACAAAATTACTTATATATAATGATACAAGTTTCGCGCAGTTAGTTCCATCGGAAGAGTCATGAAGAAAGTGGCCCCAAGGCATCTTCATCACCGCTCAACACTTCGTCGGAGTCGAAGTCGCTATCTGCGCTGTGGTCAGCGTATTTGTCCTCGTGCATGGCATCTTCGACTCCCACTTCGTTGGCTAGGCATTTCCGCGGTCCCATCGTCGGACTCGTCGGACTCTGGCCAATCAACGTCGGGGATGTCGTTGATTTCCCAATCCGGTCTCCATGGACCATAATGTTGATTTCACCGAGCTCCCCAGCAGAGTCCGTCCGGGTGGATTCATAGCCAGCCTAGACAACGACATCTGTGCGTACGGTCATTACGAGGCCCCAAGGCAAGGTCCCCTTTCATCAACATGCATACTCCGTCCAGAATCATGGGTTCGTTTGGGTCGTACATGAAGTCTTCCGAGTTGCAGTCGTCCTCTTCATCGTCCCCTTCGTCTCCGGCATCGTCTCCAGCGGCATCGGCGTCATGCACAGTCTGGCAAGCAAACATCCCCTTGCCCAGACACCTGGCGTCACCTCGACGATCTCCCGCCGCTCTGGCGAATGATTACCGTACGGCAAATAGAGCAGAAATACAACCGCGTCTTCGAGCAAGTCTTCAATGAACTGCGATCCGTCCAAGCCTTCTCCGTCAAGGCCCACGCGCATGCATAGACGAATTTTTCCACCGATCGCCTCTTTTCATACCTTCTTCGGCGAACTCGTCGAAGATATCCTGGTCCGCCCAGGCGACGATGCCGACGTCTGGGGTGAACTGCAGCTCGAACGTCTCGTACATGAGACGCGTCGCGCCGCGCGCGAGAAGCTCTTCGTATTCGTCTTTGCGAAGAGTGTACATCCGGGGGACGAGATGAGGCGGGAGTTCGAGGATGGGAGTCGTACCCGAGCGCGGGAAGTGCGATCAAGACTGACGGCTTCGTTATTGGTGGAGACGCTGTCCGCTGCGGGGGGCGGCTGGATGGAAAGATTTCATTTGGACATGGAGTAGAAGGGAAATACCATGAAAGCATACTCCTTCCGACATCCCTGACATAATCCATCACTCACTTCGAAGCGGCAATCATGGCATCGGTGTAGTCGGTCGAGGTCGTCCTAGAGGGGTTCGGAATCTGCGTCCATCAGCGCAGAATCATCGTCCTCATCTCTCTTCTTGTATTCAGCTAATTCTTTTTCCAACGCCTCGAGACGAGCCGCAAACTTTTCCTGCGCCTAGGGGTACCATATCGGTGAATAAACAGGCAGAAATCAATAAGGATACCTCTCTGAGCTGTTGCTTCGGGTCCCTTGATGATGGAATCCTCCTAAATCGCGTCAATGCGATCACGTGACAAGCGTTATTCTATTACGGATCACCACTTAATCGCAAGCCATCACTCGATTGCTAGTCTCGACGCTAGACGAATGGTCACTGAACTCGAAACGCACGTTCTTGGAGCAGAGGATGAGGAAAAGGAAGTGAAAGTAGAAGAAGGGAAATGCGATGTACGTATGTATATTCCTGGTCCACAATCACTGTAACCCTTGTCGGTTTTCCATGTTCACATTCACTGACGACTTGGTCTTCATAGCGATACAGCCCAGCGTTGGAAGCCTCCGAGGATATTAAGTCAGAGGTGAAGCACGAGATGAAGGTGGAGGATGGCTCGTTACCGAAGAAGGGAGAAGATTCGGATATGAAGGCCAATCTCAAATTGGAGGCCAAGCTTGAGCTTGAGACCCCATTGATCACAGTATGCACTTACTTTCTCGTGTTTGACATCCCTTAATGGCCTCGAAATCGGGCTCAGCTCGACACTAGGGATACTCTGCGCGAAAATTCACCCACAGTGTCCTCCGAAACCAACAGTACCATCACCGTAACTGAGGAAGATGCACTGAACGAAATAATTTCACTTGAACTGTCATACCCCAGTCCACCCCAACCCCAGGCCGCCCCCCTCCCAGTACAGCAGGGACTAGAGCCTTCATGTCACACGATCGACACGAAAGCGGATGTGAAAACGGAAAGCGAAGTCAAGGTGGAGGCGGGCGTGAAGGCGGAAGTAGAGTCCCAGCCTAGTCTTGTAAAGGTAGAGGCAAAGCTGGAGGGAGGAGATGACGCGCGGTCAAACCTACTGAAAGAGGAGGAAGGGGTCAAGGGAGAGCTCAAAGATGAGCTACCTCCGGCAACGGTACGGCTTTGACTCTGCCTGTCCTGTCTCGACTAAATGCTCTTACAGGTGCTCGACCTTCCGCAGACATCCATGAATGAGGATCGTGCCTCCATTACACTCCCTGAACGCTATGTAGAAGCTGCAGTGACAGGACATCCCCTCGATTCACCCATGGGCGTCGCTGCGGCCGACCCTCTGCCAGATATACCCGCCGCCGATGTAGACGAACTGATGTATCCTGACATCAAACCCGAACCGACGGACATCGACTTGCAGCCCGTGCTAGCACCCGTATCGAGACACAATCTCATATTATGTGTCGAACCGCCCTCGCTCGAATCTGTGATGGCTCATTACAAACAGCGTGCTGACTGGGCCAAGGTATGTGGTCTCTCACTGTCGTCTTCTGGTTGCGGTAATAACCACAAAATAGACTATCGTGAAGAAACCGAAGAAGGAGGCAGTCATTCCTTTGAAGACGCTCGCAGGTCGATACGAAGCACTGGGAGTGACTGAGCCCTTCCACGCCCCACTACCTATCGACGTGAGGGATGTAGCTTTCTCCCGACAGCTAATCTCCTCGATTTATGGCGGCAACGTTCAGCAGACGTTTCCTGTCCCCAGCGCTAAATTCCTCGCGCGACATGGCTTGAACGACTTCATGTGCCTAAACTACATTATGCATCCTAATGCGCCGGAACTTGTCGGAGCACCTGGTTTCTACTGTTCTTCCGGATCAGGCGATCCTAAGGCGAAGCGTGCGCCCTGGACGAAGATCATGCGCCTCATCCTTCAGCTAGGGCCTTCGCGTTGGCAGTATTATGGCCAGTACCAAGTCGTGCCAAGCGATGCCCTTAGCCCACAGGAATGGCTTGCTCAATCACCAGGGGTATGTACTCTTCACTTTACTGTGCAGCGTTGTATTAACTGCGACTTAGTTTAGACGCCAGTGGGTCAGTGAGATCATGATACGGCAGGGATGGGGAAATGAGATTCGATGTGAGGTCTTGCTTCGCAAACGACTAGGACGGCTCCCGACAGATGAAGAGCTTGATGACGCGGTGAACATACTTGGATTTGCGCAGGAGGTTACCCCCGATGATATCTACGAGTCCTTCGCCCGTGGTGACCATGTAAGCACACTCATTGGAGAAGACACAATTACACACTTACCTTATATCTAAAGTTCATCGTGCTCTGGGGAATGAAGTGCGTTGGATACGATACGGCATTCCAAGAACGGCTAGTCGCAGCTAAACAAGCGGCGGCAGCGAATGAAGACGTGAAAGAAGAGAAGGACAAGAAACCAAAAGTGTCCAAGAGGAAGAAGCGAGCTGCTTCTCTTGATGCTCCAAAGAAACGTGCTCGCAAGAACTCCCCTTCATACCCGGAAGGTGACTCTAAGCCCCTTGACATGGAGGTAGATGACGACGCTGTCGAGGTCATCGAACAACCTTCCGCTATTGTGAAGAATGACGATGATGACGAGATCCAGATCGTCCAACGACCGGTGTCGATCAACAAGAAGGTATATACTCCTCGGGGGACCCGCTCGCGCCCTGCTTCCGCAAAGGTAATTGTTATTGACTAGGCATGGAGTTGTTTGCACACCATTTCGCTTTCGTTGTCCTATATATAATGTGTATAATATTGGCTTATATTGAGTAGAGTACCTATTATCTTGGAAATATAATACGTGAAGGTCTATAATGAAGGGCAGCGTGAACACCACATTATTCACGAGCCTCTTCCCAGAAACGCTGAAAGAAACTCATTGAACATATATCAATCGGGATTTGAGTCATCTAGTGGCTCGAAATACGCCGTACATTCTGCAGGAAGGACACGGCTCATGAACCGCGCGACTTGCTCTGTATTGACGGTGCTTGTGTCAATATAACCGCACAGGCATGTTAATCGCGGAAACTGATGGAGCGCGTGAATGGGGACCGCAGAGGCGGACCAGGTAAGTTCAAGAGTTTCCAAGTTTGTAGCGATGGACGCTATTTCGTTGATACAAGAGAGCCGAATGGCGGATGCATGTGGTATTCGGAATGATTCGAGCTGAGGCGATGCCCGGAATATCGAGACCAAGGAAGCCTCGTCGATATCTGTGTCTGAGTCATGCGGGGATACGAGGTAAAACGTCCTCAGTCGGGGTAGAGAACACACTGCCCTCAAGTCACTGGCAGAAGGGGGCGTACGCCATCCACGTTCCGAGACAAGGCTGATTTCTTCAAGGGATTGAAACTGGGAAGTGATAATCTCAAGAAGAGGAGGCCAATCGTCTTGCGAAGAAGTGGACGTGAGGGATGTGAGGGATAAAGAATTCAAGGTATTGCTATTCTGGAGTTGCGATAACCACGTTGCATTTTTAAAGCTGATGGTCAAGGCAAGGCTGTCGAGGGAGGGGAAATGGACGCCAGAAAGAGGCAGGGTAATGGTGAGATTAAAGAGTCTGCCTGTTGGAAACGCTTCGATACATCGGAGGCGAGGCTGCAATGCGAGGTGGTGAATAAGTGTGTCCGTCACCCAGAAGTCGGGAGTCTTGAGGGACTCGAGAAGGGGGAGATTGTAAAGCGTAGAGCCTAGAAATTGTACCAAACCGACGACACTGCGCGGCTCGGTGTACTTATGCAGTATGGACAATGCCCGAAGGTTGGGCATCCTGGTGGATAGGTAGCCGAATTTGCATTGCGCCTCGTTGTCGATTCCAAGGTTTTCTGGGACAAACAAGACGGTGTCCGGGAGCGTCAGGGACTGGATCGCCGGGTGGCCAAACAGTGTTACGGTCTTGTATGGGATGTAAGTCGTGAACGTCAACGAGGTCAGATTAGGTAGAAGCTCAATCCGTGGTCTGGTGATGGCGATTTCCGCAAATACTGATGATTGTTCCCAGCGTCCACTGAAAGATAGCTTTCGAACCCTCCATGCGTATGCGTCGAAGCGCGCCCAGTCGCCAACCCCTATATCACGGGAGAATATCTTAAAGATCGTTAGCTTTATGAACTAACTGGGGTATATATAGTCCGACTCACAAAATTCCCATTTGAGACTTTCAATGGCGCCAGCAACGAAACCAGGCAGCGTATTTCAACGACGGACCAGGTGTAGTTGAGCGCCTCGTCGGACCATGCCCTGCAAACGCGAGCGTTCATTACATTGTCACAGGCACTTGAGTACGAGAACAGTTCGCAGAGTAGTTCTTTTATCGACAATGCACGTTGAACTGATGACGAGCTCATGAAGGCCGCAGGGGAAAGCATGGAGCTAAGCGCCTTGGCCAGAAGTGCCAACTAGTCAGGGGCTCACACAGCTCCACGAGTAGAGAGAGGCGGAGGAGTGAGAGGTTCCGATCGATGATTCGAAGGGTGCGGAGGTTTTGGACAGGGAGGAATAGCAGAGATGCCGCCCCTTGGCAGGGTGAGGGCGGGATGCGGGAGACGATCTACGACGACTAATGTATCTAAAGCGGGAACGGAGGTGGAGAACAAGCGCCACTCGTCGAGACTTGGCTCTTCATGGACCTTTGCCCAGACCACAATTCACGTACACAGGAGAGATCAAGAAGGTCGGGGGGACGTGCGCGGGAAGAGCGGGTCTAGAGGTAAAATCACCGTCCAATTGGAAGGCGGAGGAATTGGAGACGATGGTGCAAGACTGGGGGGGTACCGCAATGAGGGAATAGGACCTTGCGAGAGGCGAACGGAAGGGGGAGCCGTTAGTCGCAACTCCAATACATTTTCCTTGGGAGTGACGAAGCGAGGAAAGAGGGTACGGAGAACCGGGGAGACGAAGCTTGGGCGGAGCCCCCAGATGAATATTTCCGCGTCGCTGGGGAGGACTAAGTATTGCAGGAACTCGGATATGCGAAACCTATTTGACCATCTACCCAGAGCAAATGATGCGCAAACGTTCTAGAATGACCTTACTGACGTGGGGTAGAGTTGAGTCGTCTGTAAGCCTGACATGGGTGAGGCAGAATTCTACCAAATCGGGCGAAGCTCACCGAATGTCCATCACCTGGCCTATGGAAGCGAGTGATTGGGTGAACTTGATGCACAAGTGCGTGAGTCCGCAAAATCGTTTAAGTGTGTCGAAAAATGGCCAACAACGTATGAGAGTAACCCTCCTCAGATGAGGAGTACTACTGTCGCGGAAGATCAACTTTGGAGGGGCCAAGGGCGGATCATTGCTGTCGGGTTCAGGCTCGTCCATGACGAGAGTGAGACATTCCAGCTGAGGGAAACGCACGGCCGCCAAGCTCGCCTCAATGAGAAACTCGACTAAGATATCCGCAAGATGCAATTCTTGTGTTCAGCGGGGATGGCATGGCATGGCATTGAGTAGGGGGATTGCCAACGTCGTTGGATGGCATGGCCAAGGCCATACACCTCGTGGGAGGAGGGACATGGAGGAAACAAAGATTCGGAGCAGCGTATCTCCCGATCGTTTGACGATTTCTGACATACTTTTTCCGAGTGTAGATTGTTGACCACAGATCTGGAAAACTGAGCGCCGCCTCTCTCCATCGCCTACCGACCATCGACACTCTCTGACCTGGTTGAGGCTTGCGAAACCTAGCCGCAGATAAAGCAAGAATCTTCAATGTGATGAGTGTACCGATGTAAGCGCTGGCAAGCACACTCATTAGGTTTTTTTAATATGGATCCGCGGGGCGCGCCGGCGGTAGCTCGCTTCGAAGTGCTAGTGCATGTATTAGATGTTATTAATTTATCATTGAGGGATGTAGTAGTCGTAAGTAGTAGGATTACTACTAAGGTATCTACATGCATTATCGTCCAAGCGAGACTGTAAGTGTTTGCCTTCTGTAGCATGATAGCATCAAGCGCCTTACTCATGCACGTGGTAATGCAACAAAAGTAGGTCCACAAAAGAATCTTTCCTTCCGAGACGGAGCCGGATTTGCGGAAGTATGAGGCCTTGCGACTTGTGCGCAGTAACTGCCAAATAATCGCGCCCGAAGGGGTAACTGGGTGCATGAATATTTATTGCCTTGTCTCTCGAAGTCGGTTTTCAGTGGGGTTACCGACACAATGGGTACACCATTTGGAAAACCAGGACGGGGGTCCAGCATGCCAGAGAGTCGGACCAGCAAGAAACAACTTGTGCTGCACTGAGCGGGAGGCCAGAGTGAGAAGAACCTGGTGCCCTGACGATATCTTTGATGATTCCGGTAGTAGCATTGACTAGCCTACCTCTCCTTCTTGATCGCGCGCGGCGAGATCACGTTCACGAAGTCCACGAGCATGGAGGTGACGGCGGGCGAGACAACTTTCATTGATAATACCGTTGTCGCTGTAGGATAACCTGATCATGTGGCAGCGCACATTTGCTAATAGCGCAGAATCAAGGACAAAAACTAGGATCAAGACTGACCGACGCAATCCGTATCGAGACGGCGCAGTACACGCTCTGCATCTGCATGTCGACAGGAGGGTGTGAGAGCAATGCTACCTCTTACAGCAGGAAGCGCAACACTCTGGATTATGCCATTGCCGTCCTACCGTATAAAGTGCGAACAAGGGAGACGAAGCAAGGAGGGCTTGAGGAGGGGAAATGGTAATCCGCTGACGCCGCGCGCGTTCTGCAGTACATTCTGATGCCGAATCCCAGTAGTAACGAGGAATGCGCGGGATGAGATGTGCCTAGTCATGGTGGAGAGAAAGGAATGACTTATAGGTGCAAAAATGCTACATAAAACATGAGCAGTAATACCGACACAACACATACCAAGGGAGTAGTAACTAGTAAGAGATCCTCCATTCAACGAAACGGAGTCCTCCTCCTACCAATTCCGGTAGAAACGCCTTGATTTCGACATGAATCGGAAGCTACAGCGAAGGCACGTCTAAAAGACGCGTGTGACCGCCACATAAACACAAGAAATAATGAGAAAGTGGAGAAATGATGGACGCGACGGCGGGCAGACGCTGCGCGTCTCTGTTTGCCATTGTTTGTCCGGGCCTGGGACCCCCTTTAGAGAAGGATATGCGCTCGCAATAAGTACCGACGACATCAGCTAATTACCGGTCCGTTTATCCGTATCCCAATTTTACATAGCGAAAGACGAGATTCAAGTTCTCAATACGCATCACATATCAGCAGGATGCTCGCCCGATGGTTTGTAAACCGGAGCCCAGCCCCTCGAAGGGGGATTAGGAGTCGGCTCGCTGTCGTCCAATGGTGTCGGGGGGAAGTACCAAGTAATAGAGAGTAAGAATATTTACCTTGGGCGTTGCTTGAAGGCATCTATTTCAGGTCCTTCATTAGCCTGCTGCTTTTGTTGCCCGCTAACATCAAGTAAGGCGTTAGATATCTCGGGGCTGACAGATGCGGGCAAAGAGATGGAGGGAAGACCACATACCTGACAATTGGTTGTTGGGCATTATAGGAAGGATCTTCTTCTGGAGGCGGACTAAACGATAGGCGTTGGTTATGCGCGTTGATCGCCGTGAGTACGACGAACTTACACTGGCATCTGACGTTGTCGCTGGAGGAACTTGGCGACAGCTGGGTTTTCTGGTTCCTCCCTTCAAGCGACGAGGAAATAAACGGTCAGCGGAATGCATGATCATGAATAACTGAGTGACGTACCTGTTAGCAATTGGTTCCTGCTTGTCGTCCGAAGACGGCTTGTATACATGCTCCCAGCCGCGAGAAGGGGGATTTGGTTGCTCCGGGCTATCAGGTCGAATTAGGGGAAAGCAAGGGGGAGTATTACAACGAATCTCACTTAGGGCGGGAGGAGAACGTTTCTCGGTCGATATTCTCTTCACTGTCAGAGTTTGTAGTCAAGTTTCGGGTAGTATTGCGGAGGGAGCAGACGTACCGAGCAACAGCCTTGGGTGCTTGTTCTTGAGGCATATAGATAGGTTCCCAGCCACGACTTGGCGCTGTATCAGATGGTGGGCTATCATTGGTTCAACCTTAGTTAGGCGGTTCGGCCTCGATCTCGTAAATGCGTACCTTGGTCGATGTTTGAAGCCTTCGACCCCCGAATCCAGGACTTGATTTCCTCTGCGCGAATGTTGGGTGGCCATTATTTGGATTCAGGCTGAAAACGTACTTTATTACCACGTCCTGATCGCTCGACCTCCAATTTGGAAGGGGCGGGATCGTTGCGGCGGCGGCGTTTATACTTGAATGGGATTGTTGGCGAAATGAGATACAGGATCAAAGGACCAAAGGTCAATGCGAGGAAAGACTGACATCCGTTTTAACGAGGATGGGTGCTTCAAGGGTCGGATATATGAAGGACAATGTTACTGCGATAAGCAGTACTATGGCGAACGACCTAAACATAAGCAATCGCCGATTGTTTGAACTAAGCAGGGTCAATCAGATTGGACCGGAAAATATAATGACGGAGACGGACCTATGATTTGGTGCGGGTTGGATGTATGAAGTGAGCGCAGGGGCGCGAATATCGGCGCAAAGAAAGGGGAAATGCTTCCGCCTTTATACATAGCTGCAATTGTAGTGTCTGATTCCCGTCCACGTCTGGATTACGGGAAAACAGAGGTACTCTCCATCCCCACCCTCAGAAAGCCTCGTTCGCTGGAAGGGTCGCGTCGAACGATGGAACGTACCTTCGCTAGCAGTAGCAGCAAGGCTCTAGTGTTCTTGCTGAGGATTCGAATGCACGACCTCTGGGTGGAGCACTTTTCAGGTGAAGAGGCGTAATGTAGGTCTAGGCCGCTGAAGCGCTGGCGGGTCGAGGGTGAAAGGGGCGTCGCGACTGTTTGTAGCGGGTGCAGTGCGCCAGACCAAGAAAGTCTGCTCTCGGTCTGCGTGTCCACTTCGAGGGAGGAGGACCATATGAACCATATGAGCGAAGAATCATGCGAGAGATGCCGACTCTTCAGTATATTATACTGTAATCCAATGCAGAAGAACCTACATACAGCACTTGGCACGCGCATGAGGTTGATTCTCGATTCTCCTCCGTCGGCGAGGCGGATTCCACTCGGGGGTCAGAGTAGCTCTTTTACCGACAACGCGTGTTGAACAGGTGAGGCCGTGAAGCTCATAGCAGGCGGAAGAGAAGTCGTCTTAAGCGCTCAGCCGCAGGGCTGTGCATACTTTGGTTGTGTGTCGCCGAGGTAATTGACCGCTCCGTGCAACCTGTGCAATTCACTCAAGTCGTCCACTTCACCAACGATTCATTCGATAATATCAAGATTATATATAATATATAATATCCGCTCGTCCTGAAAGCTGAAAGCTGAAAGGTGCAGACCGCTGACCACAGATCTAGGAGGCCAAGCGGTGCTCTCTCCATTCTCTACGACTACGGCGGGCAAAATTCATGATTCCGAACGCAAGTGCCAGGAACGTCGAGCGGCTTGACGACATCTCGTCGTGCAGGGATAATGAGTGTAGGTTGACAAATAGGGGGAGAGTGAGTAGGATCCATCGGCGGCCATCGTAGGTGCTGCCGGTTGCGATGATCTCGAGATTGCCTATGTATTTGCAGAGGTGTGGGGCGCTGAAAGGAGGAGGAGACTCGGGGGCATCGGGGTATACGAGGCGCTACGATTTCAAGGTGCCCTCGACGAGGCAGACGTGCGGAAGGGGAGTATTGTGCACTCTGACCAACGTCGACGGCTCGACGCTACAATGCGGGCCAGGATTGCAATGTTGCCTCTACCGTGCCACCGACAAGACTTCGTTGCAACGCTAGTCCCCATAGTATCGTCGTCCTCCCGCCATCCCAGATGCAGCCATGGTGGCTCGCCCGCGGTATCAATGAGTGTCCTGCCTCGCCAGTTGGGGTACGTTATTTCGGCTCGAAATTGCTATACGAGCCACTTCATGCTGTACTCACATAGCCAGTCCTTTATCAAGGCGGGCAACTGACGATCGAGCTTGCTATTCACCTAGCTCTACGTTGTTGTTCGCCATCCAGTCTTCCTGCCTTAGCGATAAACATTTAGAGTCAGACTAAGAAGCACGCTCTCGTTATTAGTCTTTTTAATCACTAAGTGACATACCGAATGAACCCCACGAATGCAAGAATCTCGGCAGTGATCCGAGATTTGACGGTTGGTATGTTTACGCTAATTGCCTCGAGAAACTCTCGAAACATGCCGAGCAGGGTTTGCGGAGGGAACGACGCCCTCCTCCGACACTCGTTGATACCGAGTCCGAGTGGCGCTTGCTCGTGGCGCTTGCTTCCGACTATTGTCCAGGACTTATGTATGCTACATTGGACTACCTTCGTTGACCGAACATACTAATGTCCATTATAGGCGCTGTCGACATTTTAGATTCAAGTGGCGTAGAGCACTAGAATGCGAGCTTAGCAGCTTCCAGTCTTTGCGCTGGCCGGTATAAAACAGGAACATTTCGGATGACTCGACCCCCAACCTTCACTCCTCCATACTCAGGGGATCGTAGCAAAAGGACTGTCGTCTTGAACCATCCTACACAGTACGCATCCTTGTCACACCTTCTTAGATCCTTCGCTAACGTGTACTATCTAGTAAGAATGCGTTTCATTAGCACCACCCTTTGCCTTGCGATCCTCTCGGTTGTGAACGCGGCACCCCTGGGGTCTGCTGTCGACGCTCAGACCGACGCTGACCTTTCCCTCCCGCTCCCCGGCGGTCTTGTCCCCACCGTTAAACAAGCCGTCACGGATGTTAAGGTCTTGTCCGGGACCGCCCTCAAGGACGTCAAGGGCACAACCGGGACCGCTCTCACGGACGTCAAGGATACGCTGGGACATGTCCTCACGCCGGGCACCAAGGGGAAGGTCGTGCCTCTTCTCTCGGATGTCGATCGCACAGTCGGCCACGTCCTCACCAATGTCAAGGGCACACTTGGTCATACCCTTGACAACACCAAGACGACCGTCAGCCATGCGCTCACTGGAGCGAAGAACACACTCGCGCCGGGCGGGGCGTCTTTTAGGCATCTTGTAATTGTCTCACCTACCAAAGAGACCAAGGTAGAAGGTAAATACTTACCACGCCAATAATATTAAGTGGGATCGCTGACGAGCACTCGCCTAGAAATTGCTGCAGATCAAGATGTAAACGTGTAGCGTTGGGTTTGCTCGCCTCTGTATGATCTAAGTTTCAAGCGCATGTATGACATTTTGTAGCCGTAGCTAATCGTTGTCAAGTCATTCTTTATTTTGTTTCCGAATCACAATCTCTCAGACTCAGAATTCTCCGGGTACTCTAGTCAAGCAATCAAGCGCAGAGAGAGATGCTATACGCTCGGGGGCTATTTCTGAGGGCCACGGAACTGAATTCGAATAGAAGCACGATAAGGTATGGGTCTAATATATAGCGATGACCATCAACGAAGCAGAATTACGAGGCAAAAGGACAAATACGAAATATGGTGTGAGTACTCAGTAACCTAGATAGAGATACATAGCAAGAGATCAAACGAAGAGAGCAAAACACTTCATGAAAGACGACAATGCTAAATACAAACGCCGCTCAAGAGCGACGCATGAGTGTCGAGGGATTTTACGCGGCTGTAAGGGCGAGGAGACCCTGTAGGAGCTCTCGCGCAGGTCCTAGAGCGGCAGCAGGAACGAGACCGTCCAAGGATGCTAGAGCGACGTCGATGTTCGTAACGCCTCCCGCAACTATGGACAATACAACCACGAGGACGGCTTCCACACTCCCTAACAGCTCAGCAGGAATAGTGACAAGGAGCGTGTTAATGAGCTGGACGGCTTGTCCAACGAGGGAGGGGGGGATAGTTACGAGGAATGTGGATACGAGAGTGGTGGTGATAGGGGTGAGGGTCGTGGCGAGGCCGGGAATGGGTATGGGGAGGGCGCCGAGTACGTTTGTGAGGCCACTGAGGGAACCTGTGAGGCTACCGGTAACGCCTCCCACTGCACCGACGACTGATCCTGCTGTACTTCCAGCCAAGCCAGTGACAGAGCCAACCACTAGAGAGTAGACGGACATGAGCAACATGGCATAATAATTACCCCCGAACATGGACGCACCCTGGCCTAACTGCGGGTTCGGGATTGGAGCTGAAAATGTTGTGCTAATAAAAGCGAAACAGATGACGGTGAAGAGTGAGTTGAATTGCATGTTTCCTTGTGAAAAGAGGGTGGTGGACTGGGATTCCGATGTGGTCTGGTGCGAAATGTAGAGCACGGGTGTGATGATTAAGAATGCGAAACGAATAAAAACCCAAGGAGAGAAAGAGAGGACGAAAGAAAGCGAATGAAGCTAGTGTTGTACTTCTGCTGTCCGGCAAGCCAACTGCTCTTATACACCTGAGCAACATGGACGTCGACATATTGAATTGTCACTTCGATCGTTTTCGGAGGCCGGCGTTCCTCTGGATGATCGGGGTCGATCATAATATCCTGACATACGGATGAACTGCAGAAGGACGTAGTCTCAAGCGGAGGACGTTTGACGGTCAACCATTGGCCATAGCATTCCATCCGTCAAGGAAATCGACATAGGTGACCAAATGATGGGCTGCAGAATGAACTTCCGGTTCTACGATTTCTGTGTATGAGGCACTCGGTGATTGAAGGGAGAGCAGCAATGGCTTAGAGTTGTGTCGGGGGGGTTGGGGGTCCGTGCAAGGCGTCGGGGATGAGTCGGGTAGTGGCTTCGGACCCGGCACCACGTGCGCTCGGGATAATCTTCGGTGGCTATGGAGTTCGGACTGCTTCAATGTTCCTTTCGTCTTAAACTCTTGGTGAGCTTGGTGAGCTTAATTCAATAAATGTCAAACGTCTCTTCCACCCAAGGCCGCATCCGTCTTTATTGTTCATCATCGATCGATCGAGGCAGAAACCATTCATTGACGTCGTCCAGCGTCCTGGCTTTACTCGGGTACAGAATGGCAAGAGACACGGGAGCGAGAGGGAATGGTGAAGGCAGGACACTTGACAGTCATGTATGCTACCATATCATTGAGATACTTATTACGAATTTAAGGAGATGCTCGCAGCGCAGAGTTCGAATTCACTCGCGATGTCGCTGTGTTAATATAAACGAGCCTGATCGTTGATCTAACAAAGTGTATTGTTCTTAAGGGTTTGGTTTTGACAGGAAAAATCCTGATCGAATACTATCGGACTTCGCCACAAGTATTTACGGTTTAGGGTCCACAGCTAGGCCGTGGATTCTTGGGAGACTGTTTCCAAATTGTGGTGATACTAGTCGTAACGTTGTTCAGGGCATTTCAGCCTTGCAGCCAGCAATCCAGAGAGCTCCACTAGATCTAGCAGCCATACTATTGCTAGCTACGAATTTTAACTATTCATCATACGGTCGATCAAGATACGCATAATTTTGCTTTATGCCAGATACGGGATCGACGCCTTGCCTGATGGCCACGCCTAGCGCAATTTCGCTTGATCTAAGATTGGTAGGTTGCTACCGCTTTGCTTGGCACATCCCCGCCGGGACCGAGGAAACAGACAGTTTAATATTTTCATTGACGGTAAGATTAGGGCGTCATCCGAAACATGCTTAGCACCTCTCGGGCAGGCAATGTGTATTCCGATTGCAACCCAGTATCCGTCAGGGAGAACCACCAAAGAGCCCTAGAACCGTAGTCAATCGAAAATTCCGGAAGAAGCGATAGGCCTTACAATATTTGGAGGTATATTTGACAGTAATGAGAGGTGAACCGGGAGTACACTGAAGCAATCGTGGTTAGCCTTGCAGAAAGTTGAACACGGCCTAAACGTACCGAGGGCGGGGGGTTGTCCTCCTCGAGTATCCACCCTGAAGACTTCGTTCGCTAGGCTGCCTTGCACTTTGATCAGCTGGAGCCAGTCGATGTCTTGGGATCCTGTAGGCGCGGGGAGGCCGCCAGTACGCGCACCAACGACGAATGCATTGCGATTGCCGCTTGTAGCTGCTCGCGATGTGAAGTCCCACTTGGGGCTCAGACCGCTGCCGGTGATGGGGTTTGTGATGAAGTAATGCTCCCCGACATTTGTGAGCGTTCTATCCAAGCCGAAGAGTGCTACAACGGAGGATGCGGGTACATTATTGGGGAGCTGATTCCAAATGGTGAAGAATCTATCTTGGATGGTGTGGAACGAGCTCGTCCCGAATAGACATGATATGTCAAATAGTTCGGCGACCGCTCCTACGCTCCTAGAAACGGTGGAAAATAATGAGCAAAGGCAAGTATGGAAGCCTGATGCAAGGCATACGTGAATGTTCCGGTGTTCGTACAAGTGTAATTTTGAATACCCAACGCGACGGTGATAAAAGCAGTAGGAAACGAGGGCTTTGTGAGGGCTGTTTGATTGTTTGGGAGGGTCAATTTGGCGTTGGCAATATTACAAGAACGTTTGGTATCGCTAGGGGCAGCAATCACAGCGGAAGTAGCGAAGAGAAGCGAGATAAAAGAGAAGGCAACCATTGTGAAATATAGAAAGCTGTTCACAATGGAGGGGGAGAGTCAATCAACCAGGCTTTATACGTTTTCCTCGCCGACGGAACGAAACCACGGGCCTGGTAGGGGTAGATGAACAGGTGCGTCGTGAAGCTTCGATAGATGTCAGGAAGCCTTTCGTGGTGACCCAAAAGCCCACATCGCGGAGAATTCGCGAGTCGTGGAGTTGTACGTGTCAGACAATACCACCACTGAGGGGACAACGCCTCAAAACCTATCGATCTGAGGTCAGGGAAGCTCCCGCTCCGAGGGAGAGATAGACGGTAGTCTACCGCAATCTGAATCAACAAATTACTGCCTCATGCTAACAGGTTGGAAGGGTGAAGCTACCAGGCGGGGCCTAACACCTTCGCAGTTAGAGCGGGCATTCGAAGTACAGCGTCTAGTATATCGCGCCCTTGGAGGAGAAATCAATCGGTGCGCGATCTAGTAAACGACGGCTTGCTCACCGGAAGTTCCATCACGCGGTCGACTAGGAGACTGGTGGTAGTAAAAAAGGCATTAGGAAGCGGGAACAACAGGGCCGAAACAAGAATATTTGGATCATGAATGGTTGAGGGTTGGTTCAGGTCACACGAGACGTGAGCCAACGTACCATGAAAGATGTTGTTCGTGAGATGGACTCTGAGTGAGATTGGTAAGGACGCTTCAGCCAAGCCAGAATACCTCATGGCGTGCATACCAATGGTAGAGCGTTCTTCAGGTACCGGAGGACGACGTGGTGGGAGGAAGTGTCGCGGGAGCCTTGAAAGATTTCAATGCGCGGAATTTCCGAAGAACGGGTCAGGACACGCCAAGACTCGACTAGCAAGCTGTGACGGAAATTTCGAACATACACGTGAATAAAGACGTGAGGGAACTCGCCAGCATCATTCTGTGGCTTGCTTCCGAAACGATGCCAAGCCTTGGAACGGTTCCGCAGGTTACATGGAAGCGTCGGACGTATCATAGGCGTGCCAAAAGTCTGGACGAGGTTGCGTTATTTTTAGCAAATGTCTCATGGACCGCAAAGTCAGGTAATCGTGTGGTTGGAGCCTGGCTTGGCGACAGTTTTATTCGTGAGCTTCTCGGGAAAGGCGATATCTGCGCGTATCCTCAACACTTTAGACAATGACTTCGCTTGACATTGACTCACACCCACCGGCAGATATTGAGCCATATCCGTTCCAGACTCGTTTCGCGTTATTGAATACTTACAATGCTACGAATTCCCCTTGTGCCAAAAGCTAGAGCTGTCATTATTCTGAGAGCAATCGATGGCGTCGCTCACCTCAGTTCAGATACCATCGATGAACAATACAGGGTAGCTACCAACGAGCGTAAGCATAAAGTTCCACGCACTGTGGTATCCAGCATCGTATCATGCAGACCAGTGTCCGCGTGTACGTCTTGTTACTCAGACGAATATACGTTACACGGAACCTGCGGCAGGACAACAACTCTCACCTTGAAGGCTGCGGAAGGCGTCGTCGGTGTTCAGCTTTTTAGGATGGACCATTATCTTCGCTCAAACAGGATCGATCAGAGCTGAAAGCAAACAGAGCGAGATGAAAAATAGTAGATCGCACACACCACAATTGAAGTCAACATGCGGAGCGGACCAATTTTACTTCCTGGAACATTGGGCTATGCATGTTCGTCGTGATCTAAGGTCGAGAAGGGGAAAGGATGAATCAAGCATGCAGCATGTAGTTGAGAGAGCAATTTTGTAGGAAAATATCGGACACTTCAACTTTTATCAAAAACACTTCTGTTGGGCTGTAAAAAAGATACATCGAACGGGAGTTGAACCTGTGCCTACGCCTGGCGAGAACTGCACGGTTCAAATTTGGAATGGCGCTTGACCGCGTGACTTGTTTAGCGCTCAAGTCGTGCTTGGCTCCTACATGCATTATCTACCATCCGATGGTTCGTCGAGGATATGTCTTATTGACAATGACAAGTGTTGGTGTGCACACAGGTTGACATAAAATACCATTAAACTGACATGATGCACCTCACCTAGGCATACCATGATGTACC
This sequence comes from Pleurotus eryngii var. eryngii, assembly GCA_029467805.1. Lineage (NCBI taxonomy): Eukaryota > Fungi > Basidiomycota > Agaricomycetes > Agaricales > Pleurotaceae > Pleurotus > Pleurotus eryngii. The sequence goes on along the minus strand of SZVJ01000009.1, from coordinate 62,633 downwards.
CAGTCACCACTATAAAGGCCTTCTGTGCTGTTGGAGTCCTCACCTCCCTCCGACTGCCTCCTATGGTCAATCCTACCAGTAGTAATCAGTATGGGCCAAAGGATTGTCAGTCATGGTCCTATCTTGGTTAACCATCCCTCACTCACTTTAATCAATAGACCCGTCAGACGAAGATCTGAAGAAGGTGTTCCGGCAGTATGCAAAGGAGAAAGGTGGTTCAGGACTGAATGCGAAGGAGCAGCTTGGTCAGCTGAAGAAGGATCTAAAAACTTTGTATCTTGTAAGTAATGCAGATACTTCCTTAGCTGTTTGGAAGTCCTAACCGCCAGTGAATGAAGTGAGCGGCAACTCTACAAAATCTGCAAGCGTCTTGAGGTTCCCTCAGTATGCAAGTCTTTGTCCAAGCCCCAGGAACTTGCCCAAGCTGTTATTGATATCAAAGAGAGCGACCTCACTAGCCATTGGGGTGTAGCTCAGGTCCATCAACACCTAGTGAATAATGGCATCTTGATACGCTGGCAAGTGGTATCGTTCATATTTCGTTGCTGGAACTTACTATTCAGGTTTAGTAATGAGTGCCGCAGCACTCTCCATGACCATTTCGAGGAGGAGTTCAACCAGCATTTCGTCAGCTGCAAGGGTAAGATTATCTGAACACCTCTCAACTGTCTAGGTCCCTGGCATCAGGTGCATTGTGATGGCCACGAAAAGCTTAACTTGCAGGCCCTTCAGATGGGCACCATTACACTTCCAATTTATGGGTTCAAAGATCAGTTTTCGGCATTCATACCCTTGCTCCAAGTCCTTCTGTCAGTTCGAAATGTGGAAACCATCAGTCATCTCTATTTGGATCTTGTTGAAAGCTATGGTTGTATGCAGTGTTTTATTTATTTAATGTCTAGTCCCTTATTATAAACCAGGTGCCCCACTTCAATTGGTCATGGACAAAGGCATGGAAGTTGGTGATATGATATGTGTACAACAATTTCTTCAGTGGGAACTTTTGAGCCTCAAAAAATACTGATGCTAACCCAAACTAACACAGAGTGAATGTGGCACCAGAATACTCAGAGGACCAGTGGCCCTCAACTGTACAAGTCCAAAGCAAGAAGAACACCCCTATTGAGGGCTTTTGGCAATGAAAGCACAATGGTAAGGGTCATAACATTCGCTCCACAATTATTACTGGTCGCGAAAATGGATTATTCAACTCAAATAATCTGCTTCATGTGTAAGCCTCTTTCCTTCCTGTTATTTGCCAAGTTAAATATGTTATAGAAATGTATTCAACTGGCTTTGGCCACCTCTTATCCAAAGCCGGCTTGATGAATTTCGCAAATTCTGGAATAACCACTTGCTCTCAAAGCAAAAGAAGAAGGTCCTACTAGTGGCACAGATCATGGTCTGCTGGAGGCTAATGCAGTATAAAAGGATCCTGGTTCTGCTCTATCTTTACCTAAATAACCTATACATTTTCATATCTACTCGCCTCTCGATGAACACTAACCCCTGCGGTGGACCTGATAACACCTTAGATGGCTGCAGAATGATCTTTCTGTGTTGGTCCACTGGTAGTGACTTTTGCGCTCTCTGCAAGAAGCTGAGGGGAACAGAATGGTCAAAGGAAGAAATTGTGCAATTTCAAGTACATGACTCCCCTTGATCAAATGACTTTATGTTGAAGCTTCACGGTAGAACAAGGTCACTCAGTGCGAGATTTGTGGCCTTTGTGGAACTACTGTTCGGAACCCTTGTGGCACTTGTCTATGACTAGGTGAGCAGCAACCTTGTGTGATCAGTCATGCTCTACTAACATATATCTCAACACCAGATGCAGCTGAGAGAAACCAGCCAGCTCCAAATGCCGAGGCAGCACAGAACTGCCATAACCTACTCGATGGGCAGCTTGGTAAGACTGCAAACATACCTCCAGGACCAAGCACACCAGAATCCAAGCTTACAGCCCTCCAGACAAATACTGGGGCACCTGGCAATTTCTCAATTTCACATGAGGTTCGACTAAGCAACAGAGTGGGAAGTGTCGATAAGGTGCTCGGAAAAGGATGCTATTGCTATTCTGAGAAACCTAATGATGCACAGTACACCTTTTGAATCACAGTTGCACCTGCTGGATGCAGCCTCAATTTTGCTTCAACTCATACCACTGTCCTCTCTTTGACATAGAATTACAGCAGCAGATTGTAGATAGGGTGAATCCTGTATGGACTGCAAATAATCATTCTTTTAGTCTTCAAATGTTTGTATCCTTCTATCTTATTGTTACACATTCTAATGCATCTAGTGTCATAGAAGTGATACTGAACTCTGAGTGAAGGGCAATTTAATGATTGACACTGCACATATGGTTCTTACTATCTGAGCCTGGTACAACCATCACAACACCACTCAATTGCAGGAAGTTTACCTTTAAGATGCAACCAGAATTGTCAAGAACCCAAAGGAAGGATCTTTTCATCTTGAATTATTTGTGTACTTAGATCGGGTTTGTCTTAAATTGTCTCTCTCACCCAGCTGCCTCCCATTCCACTACTAACATCAAGTAGTATATGGCATACACACAGGAGGAAGCTACTGGATCTACCTTTGGGAATGAGATTGCCAATACATCCAGCCTGAAAAGGTGAGCCTGCGATATAAGTAGCAGAAAGGCAAAGCGAAGCTGAGGCCCTTGTATGTACATCTCATTCAAGTTGTGTGTGTGGTCCTGATTTTCAAAAAACAGCAGAAACAGTTCTCATCAGCCAGTTTGCACCAACAAATACTCTTGCAAATCTTCCCATCCCTTAGATAACGACTACCATCACATTTCGCCACACAAACTGTTCTGTTGATGATAACAGTGATTCTTTCCTTACTGAGAACAATATGATGGGGGTTCAACAGGTGATACATCATCCAGCAATCAATACACTCACAAAGCACAGCCACCCTTGTCTTTTTGATAACATGGCCTTCCATGTTGGTTGAAGCTGTATCATCTTGGTCTTTTGTTATTGAAGTAAGTGCCCCTGGGCTATATGTGGCTCTGACAAACTTGCCAGAGTCATTCTTCCTCTTAGTGGTAGCTGTGTTGGCTGGTGTGTGCCCATCTTCAGTAGTTGCAGCCTCTTCTATATGCAGAGTTGCTGCTTTTTTGATGGGGGTCGAATTTGGCAGCAACCTCCATGTTGGCACAAGTGCTGTTGCTAGTGACAGGTCTTTGGCATTTGCCAATGGCTACAGCTGCAGGCCTCATAATGCCACACCTGACTGTGGGCAATGTGTGTCCATCACAGCCTTCCTTGAGAACAATGATTTGAAGAGGGTGCATGTTGAAGGCATGCATCTTCACCAACTCCAGGCAGGCATGGTGTAATGAGAATGTGTCTTCAATAAGTGATCCTGGCAACTTGAGTGCCCAATCCTTGGGGTTGATGTAGGTGCCATTTTTGTTGAAGATGTGCATAGGCATGAAAATGTTCTTGTCAAGCAGGTCTTTGAATGGAAGATCAAGTCCATGTGTAACAGGCCAGTTGTATGTGGTGGGATGATAGCCCTCAGAACCAAAAAGTGCTCAGATGTCAACTCATAACAATTTGTCACTACTTACCAGCCTTCACTGCAACTGGGCCTTTGGGAATAGCCTGAAGTTCTTTCTGACTGATCTAGAAGTTCTTGAGAATGGCAGCATATCAAGTACAAACCTTTCTCGTGAACATTGGTTTGCCAAAACAAACAATGGCCTGACTTTTCATCAATAGCAAGAAGTTGCACTTTACAGCATTTGATCCTCCCTTTTTAATATCCTCAAAAAAGGTCCATGTCACATCAAAGTCAGCAGTGAAGAATGATTCTGATGGTTTTTCTAGCTTGAAGGTCCACTTGTTGGAACATGACACAATCAGACTGCTATGTGGGTTTAGGCAAGAGTTACTGCAAGAACATCCAAGCAAGCATCTGATACCAGAGAATCAAAGACTGAATGAGCTCAATGAGTTCACAGCACTTAAAATGCTGCAAGACAAGGGACTTGGGAGGGATGCTGTCCATACAGCAGCAGGAGGTAATTCAAGTGTGTTGCCCCTAGAATAGTGGTATACATGGTAGTAGTTATGTTCGTAATATGAGTAGTCTGTAAGATGGATGTGCATATCACAATTGTGGGTAAACAGCATGCAGACAGCTCACATTGGAGGTAATGTGTGACACTCCCTTGCAATGTGCACCCATATCAAGATGACTGTGTTTGCTGCCTAGGAACATAGCTCACATGGCATGAGAGTTCATGTGTGACACATCACTGCAATGCACACCCATATCCCATATGAAGACAATTGCATTTGCTGCTCAGGAAGACAGCTCACATGGCAGTGGGTTAGGTAATGATGCACAAATTCAAATTGAGTGGTTTTCAACCTCAGAGACCTTAGCTTTTCAAGTAAGGTAACTTTCCATTCCCACCTTCTGGGTTGCTCACATGACTTCTGCATATTCCCTCCACTTTGCTATCACATGTGCCTGCTTGTACCTTGTGATATTATCTGGACTTGTGGTTGGTGTACTATATAGTTATACCACCATTCTCCCACACTTCTACAGTATATACTTTGTTTCCTAGCATGGAGACTTGTCTTGTTCTCTTTGGATTCTCCCTCTGCTAGGTGAGCAGTCTCTTACGTATTGTACTTAGCTCTATTGATATCTTTAGATTCTCCCTCTGCTAGGCTTGTGCTGTTGGCCATCTTGAGGTTTCCCTTACAAGACCAAGCTGGTGGCTATTGTACTCCCTTTGAATTGTCACCTTCCTCTACCACTTCAAGAGTTTGTGAGGCTGCTGCAAGTTGCAGCGAAATGATGATATCTAGAGAAACTGTAAAATTGAGCAAGGCAAATGAAGAGGTTGAAATGTCCAAACTCTGGCTTGAACTCAAAAGCTTGAGATGTGTGACTGCTGTGTCAGCAGGAATCAACTGAAAAATTCAAGGATTGATGTTGGCCAGCATCAATAAGTATGTTGATATGGTGTATGTTGACCAGGAATGAGACCATGCAGTTGTTGGATTTGTTTATGATTTGGAGGGGCAACTGGTAGGGGATTACAATATTGAATAAAAATATTGTGGTAAAACAAACCTGGAGTATTATCAACACTGTAAGCTAAAGAGCCCAAGTTGTGGATAGGTATCATTAATGTGCTAACAAGCCAAAATTAGCAGTCTCACCTCATCCTGAGAGATAATCAGTAGTTTCTTGGCAGTACCATGAAATATTGCTTACCCAGACAGTATCCCACCCAATATTAACAAGAACTTCTTCACTTCAAGGTTTGCACATTGTCATAGTGGGAAAATGGATAATGTTTGATGCAGGAGATGGACATGTGGCTCTGTTTGAGTTGGCACTTACAATGTACACAGATGACGATATTTGGATGTATGATCTCAACATTTTAGATCAGCACTCTACCAGCATCAATCACCACGCCTCTGCTTTCACTAGAAATCCTTCTTTCTATTGTCAATGAGTGTTACGGTTTGACCTTCTCTTCTTTTTCCTTTCTATTCTATTTTTCCTTTTCCCACATACCACATGATGAACACGTAGTAGCTTACTACACTATGCTTACCACTTACGATACTACGCTTATGCATCAGGGCCCATATTTATAATCACCTTAGTCAGAACCTCACCTTAACTGCATGGGTGCAGTCCATGACATCTCGCCTCATGGTGATGTGCTAACCATTCCATGGAATGCCAGCAGGATACAGCGTGTAGTAGACATGAGGACTGTAGTATATAAAGGCAAATACTATACCCAGAGACGTTAACTCGTTCTCTTGGGATTTCCACTTACACAGTGCCCTAGTCAGCGTCTTCAAACTCTCCCCTCTCGTCTCCCCCTTCAGATTAAGCTCTCACCCTTTTTAAATACAACTTTACTAACTCCAACACTTGTAGAGCCTGCGTACATTTTATAGTGTATAGTGTCGCCCTAACAGAAGAACGAGTTCCCCACTCAATGCCCACTCTACACCATTTTTCGTGTTCAAAATGATTTACGTTCATCAAAACCTCTCTGCCGAAGAACCCTACCTCGCCATTGTTGTCCGCTCAGGTGCTGGCATGCACTAGTTTGAAGTTCAACGTTGGTTGACAGGAACCCCGTATGCCCGCGACCTGTTCACACCTAACCTGATCCAGCTTTTATACTGTCTTCCTGTATCTCCTTATTCCCGACCCCACCCTCAACCGCCGAAACAAGAAACTTGCCACTCAAATCTTAAAAAGTACTCCCCAACTTTTCGAGACGATCATCATTCTGGTCACGCCTGCCAACCCCCGCCGTCACCCACACCAAACCCCAGCACGATACTTCATCTGTGGCAACAATGTTGTACTCAACTGCCAGGCTGACATCCGTGCAACCTTATGACAGGCTGAGGCGGCTAGCTCTTCAAGGCAAAAATACATCGACAGACAATGCAGGACCTAGTGTCTGGGTGGGAGCCCTCGACACTAGTGCAGAAACCCGGTGTCTGGGCGGGAGCCCTTGATACTGCGTCACCTGCCCCGCAAAACCCTGCCTTGTACCAATGGCTGCCGCAAGGCACTGAAATGCCCACCCCAACCAAACAAACTACTGCACCCACCAACTCCAATGACATCCTAGCCGCCATGAGGCAAATGATGTCGGACATGGAGGCACAAATGAAGGCACACATCCAACAAGCACTGGTCCTGCAGAGCTGACCAGCCAGCGTCATGACCCAGGCGAGCTGCCCACTACCTCACACACCCTATGGAGCACCAGCTCCACCACCATTCCCACCTACAATTCCCCTCGCACCCGTAGCCAAAAACCCGATGCCGCCCCAAGCCAGAAATGGCCTGAAGATGGCGCGACCAGAACCCTTCGATGGGGAAAGGTCCAAATGCTGGAGTTTCATCTGGAGCATTGAGGTTTACATCTATGTAAACACCTACGAGTTTCCGACAGAACCAACCAAGGTTTTATATCTTTTGTCCTATGTGCAAGGAAAAAGGGTGGATAATTGGAAAAATACCATGATGTCAAAGGTATTAGAATGGGTAAGAACACAGGACCTGGATGAGCAGGTATCAAGTTTCAGGAGGATATGCCGAAGCCTGCAGGAGGCGTTTGGAGACTCCAACCCTAGGAACACGGCCATTACATTCTTAAGCCACCTACACCAAGGATCGGACAGCACGGAGGATTTTATCATGAAATTCAACACATACAAAGACGATATGGGCTACAACGACGTAGCTCTAACGGAAGCCTTTAAAAGAGGACTAAACCCGGGATTGCTCGGCAAGGTATATGGTAGGAGGCCCTACCGGCAAAGTTGGAAGAATGGCAGGAGGAAGCCATCACCATGGACAGGCAATGAAGGGAACAGCAGGCTTACGCAAAGTCAGCACTGGCCAAAACCGTGGCCAAAAACACAACAACAACAACAAACCAATGGCGACCATACGCCAATCAATACCAATGACAAGCACCGCCCCCGCAAGGGCAACAACAACAACAGCAGCAACAACAGCCACAACAGCAGGCCAGGCCGACCCCCCGCCCCACAAATTGCAACTAGAGATCCAAATGCCATGGACGTGGATCAGTCGCAAAGGGCGCCAATTCGTTGCTACAAGTGTGGAGGTCTAGGGCACATGGCCTGAGATTGCAAGAGGAGATTGGACATCAGGCAGATGACGTATGAGGATCAACAGGAGTGTTGGAGGGAGGAACTGACGAAGGGGGGTTTTTCTGAAGGAACTCAGGAAGTGTCGACCTGAGTTCCGAGAATAGGTTTACAGCACTCGTCTCGGAGCTGGACTCCACTTTTGTTTCCAAAGATCATGTACCAGTAGTAGCCAACACAATATCTATTTCTTCACCAAAAGACAAGACTCCTAAGACACCAAAAAATCAAATGAAAGAAATTTATTTGTGAAGAACGTTCTCAGACAAGAACTATGTCCCAGTAGAAATTAGCCTGAAAACACACAATACCCTAACCACACTTTTCCCAGAATCAATGCTGGATTGCAGAGCATCATATTCATTCATCAACCAGGGATACGTAAGAAAAAACAACGTAAAAACTAAAACTCTATCAAATCCCGCCATCATCAGGAATGCTGACGGAACACCCAACAATGCAGGAAGGGTCATGGAGAAAGTAGATGTAAGGGTGACCTACAAGGGACACGCAGAAGTAATGACTCTCTACGTCACAAACCTGGGAAATGTCAACGTAATCCTCAGATTATCGTGGCTAAAAAGACACAACCCAGAGATCAATTGGAAGACAGGAGAGGTAGTCATGTCGCAATGCCCGAAAGGATGCTGAACGTGGGCAAAGAAGGAATGGGAGGTGTGCATGGATGAAGGAGATGAAGAAGGCACCAAAGAAGCAGAGGAAGTATTGAGATACCAGCTAGGTGAAAGGAACATATTGGTAGCAGGGGTGAGGCAGTGGAATCGACTAAGAAACAGATACTTGCGAAGTTTGTGTAAGGGGACACTCCTATTTTCTCCTATTCCCCTGTCCCTCTCCCTTCCTCCTCGTTCCTTTCTCCTTTCCTTCATCCCACAGACTCTTACCTACATCCCCTTCATTCCCTTTCGTCCCCTTTCCTTTCCACTTCCTTTCCGTCCACTTCTTTCGCATCCGAGTCACGTCCAGTGACTCTGAAGTCTTCCCGCACTTCGGACTCGCTTCGGACTCGCTCGGACTCGTATATACACTTCGGGGCTTGTCCGGGCTACCCCTATCCTCTTTCCCCACTTCATTACTCTTTGCTCTTACTTCCCCAGGTCGCTGGCACGACTTCTGTACATTCCCCTTCCACTTCATTATCACATGCCCCCTCGTACCTTGTGATATTTGTTCGGACTTGTGGCTGGTGTACTGTACAGTTATCCTTCATTCCTCCCACGCTACTACAGTATATACTTCGCTTCCTAGCATGGAGAATCCCTATCCTGTTCTCTTTGGATTCTCCCTCTGCTAGGTGAGCAGCTCTCTCATGTATTGTAGTTAGACTTATTCATACCTTTGGATTCTCCCTCTGCCAGGCCTGCGCTGTGTGGCCATCTTGAGGTTGCCCTTACAGTTTGGATGACTTGACCAACCAATACCACGAGTCCATCGCTCAAATGTACATCGACTGAATGTGGAAGACGCACACACAGGTAGAAGTAGAAGTAGGCAAGGAAGAAGAGATGCACCTAAAAGCAATGGGAAAGTATGACTATGTGATAGAACACAACCAGGAGGAGCTGAAAAGCAAAAAAGAGAAAACAGAGGAAGAGATGGTACCAGATTACTATCACAAATTCATGAAGGTGTTCAGAAAACGCAACTCAGAAAGGATGCTGATCGAGAGGCCATGGGACCACACTATCAAACTGGCCCCAGACTTTGAACCAAAAGCCTTGAAGGTCTATCCTTTATCACCAGTCGAACAACAAGAACTGAACGACTTCCTTGATGGAAATCTAAGAAAGGGCTACATCCGACCATCAAAATCTCCACAAACGTCACCTGTATTCTTTGTACAGAAGAAAGATGGCAAGAAGCAATTAGTACAGGACTACCAATACCTAAACAAATATACTGTTCGAAACACGTACCCCTTACCTCTCATTTCGCAACTGGTAGACAGGATCTCCAAAGCTAGATTATTTACAAAGATGGACCTCTGATGGGGATATAACAATGTACGAATCAAGGATGGAGACCAATGGAAAGCTGCATTCCAGACACCAAGGGGAGCGTTCGAACCGATGGTCATGTATTTTGGACTTAGTAACTCCCCTTCCACTTTCCAAACCATGATGAACGAGCTCTTTAAAGACTTAATTGACGAAGGACTAGTAGTTATATATCTGGACGATCTACTCATTTTTACGGACAATAATGTAGAAAAACACAGAGAAGTAGTATGAAGGGCGCTGAAAATCATGGAGGACAATGACCTATATGTAAAACCAGAAAAATGTTCCTTTGAAGTCGAAGAGGTAGAATTCCTGGGAGTAGTGGTAAAAGACGGAAAGGTCCAGATGGAGGAGGCGAAAATAGAAGCAGTAAAAAACTGGCCCATTCCGAAGAACGTACAGCACGTACAGCAGTTCCTAGGGTTCAGCAACTACTATGGACGGTTCATCAAGGACTTTGCCACTGTCGCTAAGCCATTGCACAAGCTTACCAAAAAGGAGGAGGAGTTCGTATGGGACAAGTGGAGAGAAGGAGCTTTCGAAGGATTGAAGAAGGTGTTCACAGAAGAACCGATTCTAGTCCTACCAGACATGGACCAGGAAATGAAGATAGAAGCGGACTTGTCAAACTATGCTTCAGGAGCAGTGCTCTCCATGTTGTGCGACGACAAAAAATGGAGACCCTGTGCATTCCTTTCAAAAGGGTTCTCAGAAATGGAATGAAACTATGATATTCATGACAAAGAAATGCTAGCTATTATTTGAGCCCTGGAAGCTTGGCGACATTACCTTGAAGGGAACACCTGGCAATTTACTATCTGGATGGATCACAAAAACCTAGAATATTTCATGACGACAAAGAAACTCAACAGACGCCAGGCGCACTGGGCACTATATCTATCAAGATTCAACTTTATTCTAAAGCACAAGCCAGGCGCTTCGAATATGAAGGCAGACGTCCTGTCGAGACGACCAGATTTAGACGGGGGGGAGGACGACAAAACAATGGTACTTTTAAAACCCGAATACTTTTGAATCAAGGCCATGCAACAAGGACACGTCTTGATCAACGGGGAGGAGTTACCAATCTTGTCAAAAATCAGAAAAGCAAAAAACCACAACGAATCGGTGGTAAAAGCAGTCGAAGAACTGAAGAGGTCGCCTACCAAGGTGCTGAGGGAGGCGGAGTGGTCAGAAGAGCAAGACCTCGTATTGTACCATGGAAAAGTATATGTCCCTAAAGACGTCGACGTCAGAAGGGAAATTGTAAAGTTACACCATGACTCAGCAGTAGCAGGACACCCAGGAAGGTGGAAAACAATAGAGCTGGTCTTGTGTAACTATTGGTGGCCAGGAATGAACCGGTTCATTGCGGAATATGTCAAAGGATGTGATCAATGCCAAAGGAGTAAATCCTACTCACACCAACCGCAAGGGAAACTCCAACCCAACCCCGTTCCGACCGAACCATGGACTGACATCTCCGCAGATTTCATCGTTTAATTACCTAAGTCGTCAGGATATGACGCCATCCTAACGGTAGTCAACTGATTTACCAAAATGGTCCGACTGGTACCAACGACGGAGGAGCTATCCTCACTCAGTCTAGCCAAATTATACCGAGACCACGTCTGGAAGGACTTCAGACTACCCAATACTATCATATTGGATTGAGGCCCTCAATTCGCATCACAGGTGATGCAGGAGCTAAATAAACTATTGGGAATCCAGACTCGATTATCGACTGCCTTCCACCCACAAACCGGCAGGCAAACCGAATGAGCAAACCGAGAAATCGAGACCTACCTGAGGATGTTTATCAATCACAGGCAGGATGACTGGGCAGAATGGCTGGCCATCTGCGAATTCTCCCTAAACAACAAAAGTCAAACAAGCTCCAGGCAGAGCCCGTTCTACTTAAACTATGGCAGACACCCAAGAATGGGAGTAGAACCAAGAAGGCAGTTGAAGGTAGAAGCAGTTGATAAATTTGCTGAGCGAATGAAGCAGACCTGGGAAGAAGCGCGGTCCACACTGGTGAAAGCAGGAGAAGAAATGAAGAAGTATGCAGATAGGAAAGTAGGAGAGATGCCTGAATACCAAGTGGGTGATAAGGCATTCATTTTTACTGATAACTTAAACACAACCAGGCCGTTGCGCAAACTCGAGCAAAAGAAAATTGGGCTGTATGAGGTGATTGCAGTGCCAACAAAAAACGCAATAACATTAAAGCTTCCAAAAAAATTATCCATCCACCCCACTATCTTGACTCATTGCACCGAAAAGGCAAATACCCCTACTATCCCTGGACAACAGACGCCACCACCACCTCCAGTGCTAATCCAGGGAGAAAAGGAATACAAGGTCGAGGAAGTCCTAGACAGCCGATTGCGGAGGGGATGGCTGGAATATTTAGTCAGATGGAAGGGCTACACTGCAGAACACGACTCCTGGGAGTCCGAAACAAGCCTGAAAAACGCACCGGAGCGAATACAGGCATTCCACTCTCAACATGCAGCTGCCTCCAGAAGGATCGCGGTCACAGCATTTGATCGCATTGGCTTTAGGCCCAAAAACCTCTATACTGAGCCGATGTTCGTCACCAACACCAAAACCTACGAACCGGAGGTACCAAATGGTGACGAAAATGTAACCTTCCACTACCAAAGCGGCCAGAAGGAGGACCAAAATGAACAAAATGCGGCGATGAGCAGACCACAAAGAGAAAAAGGCGCCTCGATTAACATCAGCCATGCGTTTATCGAGGAAGTTGACTTGTCAATGGAGTAGACAAGTTCTAGAGAGGGGGTGATGTTACGGTTCGACCTTCTCTTCTTTTTCCTTTCTATTCTATTTTTCCTTTTCCCACATACCACATGACAAACACGTAGTAGCTTACTACACTATGCTTACCACTTACGATACTACGCTTATGCATCGGGGCCCATATTTATAATCACCTTAGTCAGAACCTCACCTTAACTGCATGGGCGCAGTCCATGACATCATGCCTCATGGTGATGTGCTAACCATTCCATGGAATGCCAGCAGGATACAGCGTGTAGTAGACATGAGGACTGTAGTATATAAAGGCGAATACTATACCCAGAGACGTTAACTCGTTCTCTTGGGATTTCCACTTACACAGTGCTCTAGTCAGTGTCTTCAAACTCTCTCCTCTCGTCTCCCCCTTCAGATTAAGCCCTCACCCTTTTTAAATACAACTTTACTAACTCCAACACTTGTAGAGCCTGCATACATTTTATAGTGTATAGTGTCACCCTAACAATGAGCTGGTGGGCGACTGCAGAACAGTATTCAATCTCATTTTCATGTCCTGCCAATTTCACTTACTCACTTTACAATCACTCTATGATAAAATCATATTCTGTATGAACTGGCTAGATAAGAGTTTGATCAATAAACTGACTTTGCATGGAATGATGTTCTCCCCATGTAAGGGGACACTTCTATTTCTCCTTTTCCCCTGTCTCTCTCCCTTCCTCTTCATTCCTTTCTCTTTCTTTTCATTCTACAGACTCTTATTTACTTTACTTTTTTCCCCTTTCCATCCTACCATCCATCCAAGCCTCATCTAATACATCCAGTGTATGTCCTGCAGTCCAGACTCACTCAGCTGCAGACTGGAACACTTGGACACACTTCAGATGCCTGTATACACTTCAGAACATGTCCAGGTGACCTATACCTTTCTATCCCACCTCCTTACTTCCCATTTCCCACCTTCTGGGTCACTGGCATGACTCCTGCATATTCCCCCCACTTGCTATTCACATGCACCTGCTTGTACCTTGTGATATCCTATGGACTTGTGGCTGGTGTACTCTACAGTTATTATACATTCCTCTCACACTTCTACAGTATATACTTCGCCTCCAAGCATGGAGAATCCTTATCCTGTTCTCTTTGGATTCTCCCTCTGCCAGGTGAGCAGTCTTCCATGTATTGTAGTTAGCCCTATTGATATCTTTGGATTCTCCCTCTGCTAGGCTTGCACTGTCAGCCATCTTGAGGTTGCCCTTACACCCTGCTGAACAAAGGTGTTGCTCTTACAGTGATGTTGTTGCAAAGTGAGTATCCTCTGTGGAGGAGAATTCTGATAAGGAAAACAATAATAGTAAATGGCTAACTCTTGATAAAGAGATTAATGCAATAAACAATGCTTGTACTGAATTAAGTTAGGAGCAGATGAACACAGTGAGAACTGCTGAAGATAGCATGACTCTGGCAGAAAAAGACCTGCTGGCTAAAAGCTGACAGAACATGTGAAATGGGACTCCACCCAATGAGCCTTTCACTGCCTTCAGGGATGGCCCCTCAAAGGAAAGGAAAGGGCATAGACCATTGAAATTGGGGAAATATCCACTTCTCCAATGATGAGGAATTACATCCTGACAGACAAGAAAAAGCCAATGATACTTGGAATGCCTGTCAAAGAAACTATTTTGAGATCAAACATTGTCTAGTATTGCTGCAATGCTGACAAACCCAGTCCCCATACCCTCCACTGCTGACACCCTCAATCTAGAAATATTGAAGAAGCTGAAGGTGATTTGAGCTGAGAATGTGCATGTGTTGTCATACCAGAACATGGGTTTGATATAAAGACATTAGGAAATAGGATGCTACCCCTGAACCCCTAGGAGATTAGCTATTGTCCTACCTTTCCATTGTCGTTCATTTGTCATGGAAATTTGCCATGGAAACCAGTGACAATGGATTTCATTGTTCTTTCACATTCTTATTGTTCCAATATATCACCTATTGTTATTATCTCCCCAACAACTATTGTGAATAATGATACATTTATTGTTCCACTATACCTATCCATTGTCCCCAATGACAACCATTGTTTACACAATGAAATACTTTGTCTAGGACACTTTTACCATTGTTCTACTATTTATTTGTATTTACCTCACTAGGATACCATTGTTCTTAGGAACAAACAGTGTAGGTATAAAAGGGAGCAGGTCTCTCTGTTTCAAAACATAATACCAGTTATCACACACATTTTAGTGCTTTAGTTTAGCTGTATCTGAAACAAGTAGGATACCAGCATTTTCATTTGTAGAGACCTGAAAAGTAAGTAAGGTCTATTTCTTTTGCTAAGTCTGCACCAAAACAAGTAGGTGACAGTAATGCTAATTTGACAGTTTGATTATCCTGAAACGAGTAGGATTCTGGCATACTACTAACTTCAGTTTTATTAGTTATCTAGTCCATCCCTTAGGTTTATTACATAGACCTATACTACCATATATACTTAATACTTATCATACAAGTAAATACACCACCACACCCCTATCAACTTAGGAGTAGTACTGTTGCTTGACATACTATTTCTAATAGCCAACCTCACTCTATCCATACCCTTCTCAGAGTATTTCCTCTATTCCAATAATCCCGAAATCAATGAATGACCAGGTGCAACTTGATATAGTAGTCCACAACCATCTGGGCACTATTTCATTAACCTGACTTAGTGTGACAGTGTGAGAGCAATAGTCTGAGAAAAAGACTAAAAAGAAACATGCCTAAGTAGATGATCTGGTGGAAGTGTAATGGATGGGTTTAGCTACTGGCTTAGTAATTACATAAGCATCACTCCTAGCCATACTACCATCACTATGCCCGTGTTTCATCTATTATAGATTAGATCTAACGCACTTGTGACATCCTGAGAGGCTTTGGGGAGTTCAACTGTTACAGGAAGAGACAGAGAATGGACCTATCATTTGTACTTGTCAGAGTGTGCCCAGGCTTCAGGGCTAGGGAATTCAAAAACCCACTGCAAACAATGAGAGGGATCATCAGTAGCTGTTGGGCATATGCCACCCACAAGGCTTGATGTCTCCTTGAAAGGTTCCAGCATATTCAGCAAGACATCTGCATTGATGCTATACCTGTAGAAGTAATAATCTACAGTAATGAGTAAGTAAGAGGAGCAACAAAGGGAGTGAACAAGTTAAGCCCACCTTAGTATATTGTGTGGGGCAATAACTGAGGTGTTCAAAGCGAAACAACAAGTATATAAGACAAAAGGGCCCACATATATGAGTGTGTGAATAGCGAATCAAATGTAAGTAGATGAGAATGTAATAATCAATGTTCGCCATTGGCTCAGAAGTACCTTGCTTGATATAAGATGTGCATGGAATGGTAATCTGCCCCAAGTTTTCAAAAACAAGTGCCACTTGCAAAGCAACCTACCTCATGGTCTAGCCTGAAAGTTCAGTAGCAATCTGAGTATTTGTCATCTATAGTACATGATAACAGCTCTGTGAGAACATGAAACAATACAGACTTGCATGCATCATCATGTCTACCACCAGCCAAACATCTGTAGAATTTGGCCTCTTCCATGCTACACCCAAGCTGGCACTCTTGTGAGAAACCACACATCATCTGCACATATGGCACTTGCTCCTCTTCCCACTATGTCTGTCTGAGGCAGCCCAACTTCTCCGATTATAGCCACTTTCAGGACCTCAGCTGGAACCACAGTGGTGGTACACTTAGAAATAGGCAAGGTGAAAGGATCAATGTGTGGTGTTTGTATTATGAGATGTGGTGGTCAGGAAGTAAGTACAGAACAAGTGCATACATGACTTAAGTAGTAGTGCATCGTATCACATGTTGTCAGGGGCAACAGGGGAAGTATTGTAGAATGTAAATGTGTTTACACTTGCCCACCTTCTAAAGAAGAAACAAAAGGGAAAGATGAGCATCAGACAACTGACATGTTTAACAGAAAGGGGGGAAGGTGTCAAACGAGAATGTGCAATCATTGGGAAGAGAGTCAATGAGATCATGCAGTACCAATGCAGAGATGTTCTTCTTCGTCTTCAAACTCCTTGTCTGCCTAACCACAACTGCATCTTTTCTTGAGGCTAACCATCCGTCCAACGCCTCCAGCTCCTCAACTTCACTTTGGGGGAGCCAGTGATTTTCTTCAGCGCCATAGCCCTTGTACGTGACAAGGAACTCCTGCCCTCATCTACCTTGCTTCTCATCCACTATCGAGTCAACCGGCCATTCATCATCACCTGAGTCTGTTGTGAAAGGAGCAGGATGCTTGAGCTCACAAGAGGGAAACAAGTTACCATCATTTGGGAGGAACAGGCACAGGTGGCTAGAGTGAAAAGTGGGAAAAACATTGTCAGCATTCAGTAGATCAAGGGTATAAGAAGACTTCTCGGAATTAGCATGGATGATCTTATAAGGCCCATCAAACCAAGGCATGAACTTCATGACACAGTTATTGCTGGAATGCATATACTTCTTACAGCAGTTTGACGTAGATAAGAAGACTGAGTTGCCCATGCTAAACTCCAAGTCCTGGCGACGATGTGCGTTAGCTTGAATTGTTTGTGAGATTTTTGTGGCCAATAAATTATTCTGGGCCTCCGCAGTTATCCTTGAAATGTTGGCAATAACTTCTGAGGCAGTTGAAGAGATGGTGTCCACAACTGGCTCAACAAGAGGGGGCACAATTCAAGGTGAAAAGCCCAAGCACAGTTAGAAGGGGGAAAACCCTGTTGAAGTGTTAACTGTACTCATGATAGTGAAGTGTACCTAAGGCAAGGCCTTGACCCAGCCTCGTTGATTGTGATCCACATAATACCTGAGGCATTGAATAACTGTTTTGTTTGTATGTTCACTCGAACCATCAGTTTCGGAGTGGAAGGCACTAGACATCTTCAATTTCACTCCAGTCAGTTCATGCAAAGCTGCCCAGAAACGGAAGACGAAAAGCTTATCATGGTCACTTGTAATCATCTTGGGCAACCCATTTTCACAGTACCAGTTGTTGAAGAACAGCGCAGCAACACATTCAGCTGTCACGTCCTTCCTGCAAGGGATAAGGTGGATGTTGGCACCAAGACAATCAGTAATCGTTAGCAGGTAGTTGAATTCATCATCTTCAGGCAGAGGCCCTACAAAATCAAGCATGATATCCTGAAGGCAGCTGTCAGGTACAGGGAGAGAGTGAAGAGGGCTGGCAGGCTTAGTGGTAGGTGATTTGTTATGCTGGCATTCAACACAACCAGGGATGTATGCACCTTTGAGATCATGTCGCATGTTAGGCCAATAGAAGGAGTCTCTCAAGGCTTCATAGCTCTTCCCAGTGCCGAAATGACCTAAAGAGTCATGAGTGAGGCAGAAGATTGATTCACGCACGCTTTGCATCTGGGGAATCACCAGTCTATCTGCGACATATAGCAATCCCGCACAGCAACTGATGCCAGCGACCTTGATACCTTCAGAGCAAAGCTTTGAGCACCATGAGTCGTTAGTGTATCCCACCTTGATAGAGGCCAGAAGCACAGAATCTGTGGAGATGGTAAGCACTGGAGCAACGAGGGAGGTCTCACCACTGAATTGATGGCTTAAGGCATTGGCAACAGTGTTGTCTTTGCCACGAACATATTTGATGGAGAAGTTGAAATCTGCGAGGAACTCTTGCCACCATAACTGCTTCTTGGACAGGTCGCATTGCTGGTTGAAGAATTCTAGCATACGATAGTCAGTGAAGACCTCGAATTCTGCGCCAAGTAGATCATTATGCCATTTGTGTAGCGTGCGAATGATTGCAAGCATTTCTTTGTCATGAGTGGGGTAGTTCTTCTCTGCTGGGGACAGCTGCTTGGATTCAAAAGCCACCAAACACATGGACTTCCAGTCCTTACCAAAAGACAGCACAGCACCTGTACCTAGATCGCTCGCATCAGTTGTCATGAAGATTTTATTTTCACCTGGGTTCTTGTGGTTGATGACTGTCAGGCAGTCCTGAGACACAACCAAGTCCTTGATGCCATTAAACGCCTTCTCATGCTCAGGTCACCAAACAATTTCATCACCCACACCAGCCTTATTGGTCAGAGGAGTCAGGATGGCTGTCATCTCTGCAAGTCAAGGCAAGAAGGCAGCCAAGTACTGAATGAGACCCAAAAACTAGCAAATGTCAGAGGCTGTGTGCAGGGTCGGCCATGCTGAGATCTTTGCAGCCTTCAAGGCATTAGCCTGGATACCATCTGCCAAAATACAATGTCTGAGGAAGTCAATGGAGGTACAGAACAGAGAAGTTTTCTTCAGTGAGCAGAAAAGACTAGCCTTGCATAGCGCCTGAAGAATCATATCTATGTTCTTGATGTGATCAAGCAGGTTAGCACTTCAGATAATAATATTGTCTAAGTAAATGTGGCAAATTTTACCAATCCAAGGGCATAGGGCAGCAACCATTCACCTCTGATGTGTCAACAGCGCATTACGGCGACCCTGGGGCATCACCACCCACTCGTATAGACTGAAGGGAGTGCGAACCACAGTGTATTTGATATGGTCAGGGTGGACTTTGGTCTGAAAGAAAGCATTGGTCATATCAAGCTTCCCCCAAATCTTACCTCATCCACAGTCTGCCAGGATATCTGTGATTCAAGGCAAGGGGAATCTGTCTGGTACAGTGTTCTCGTTAAGCTCCCTGTAATCATTAACCCAACTGTAAGGGCAACCTCAAGATGGCTGACAGCGCAGGCCTAGCAGAGGGAGAATCCAAAGATATAAATAAGGCTAACTACAATACATGAGAGAGCTGCTCATCTAGCAGAGGGAGAATCCAAAGAGAACAGGATAAGGATTCTCCATGCTAGGAAGCGAAGTATATACTGTAGTAGCGTGGAAGGAATGAAGGATAACTGTACAGTACACCAGCCACAAGTCTGAACGAATATCACAAGGTACAAGGGGACATGTGATAACAAAGTGGAAGGGGGATGTATAGGAGTCATGCCAGCAACCTGGGGAAGTAAGAGCGAAGAGAAATGAAGTGGGGAAAGAGGATGGAGGTAGCCTGGACGAGCCTCAAAGTGTATGTACAAGTCCGAGTGAGTCTGAAGGCACAGGAAGAGTCTGGAGTCATTGGACGAGACTTGGATGCAAAGTGAATGGGCAGAAGGGAAACAGAAAGGAAGGGGAATGAAAGGGGAATAAGGGGATGTAGCTAAGAGTCTGTGGAATGAATGAAAAGAGAGAGGAATGAGGAGAAGTGTGTAGGGACAGGGGAATAGGAGAAAATAGGAGTGTCCCCTTACACCAACAGGGCATAGCACTCGGATCCGCCTTCAGCACGAGAAACACAGGGCTTGAGTATTCCAAATTGAAGGGGCACATGCAGCCTGCGGCCAAGTGACCTTCTAGCAGTGTACACCACACATCCTGCCATTTGCAAGGGCAGGCATACTTGTGACGCTGCACAATCTTATGTGCATCCTTCAGCACGAACCTGTGATATGTGGTGTCAGGCAGGTTGTGGACTGGTGGAATATCATTCAGGAACAGGTCACCATACTTTTTCTTCATCTTGGCATCCATCCATTTAAGCTGAGCCTCATAAGCTTCCTTCATGTTGAGAACCTCGATATGTGTTAAGAACCATATCGAGGGGCCTCCTGGCTCGTCTGTTTAGGGGGTGTGGGAATGTGCGGGGAGCACGGGAGCATGGACATGTGGACAAGAGAAGTGTACAGGACTTGGCTTCAGCTTTGATGCTGCACCCTCCTAGCCCTGCAGTGTCCTGATTTTGGAGAGAGCATGGGGAGAGGCAGGCTCCACAGAGGAGCCCACAGCGAAGACAAGAGTTAGCCAAGTGGTGAAGAGGAACTAAGATTCAAAGTGTAGAATACATGTGTACTAGTGCTACTATAAATACTAACTAACACATGTATGTAGTGAGGCTAGTATGTAAGTACACATGTATATGAAACATGTAACAAAGTAATCCTAGTACTGCACACCATGCATAAGCCTCAAGGGCGGAGCCCAAGGGATTCCGAAGGTCTGAGTATCTGAAAGGGGTGTAGGGGGGGACCCCTAAGGGGGTGAGGATCGGACACTGACAATACACTCCTTGATAGCAGCAATGATGTTGCCAGAAGCTGAGCCACATTTGCCTTGCAAGGGATGTGTGTTCAGCCTGGGGCATAGGCGTGAGGCCTTCTCAGCACCAAGGAGAACACTTCTCACCTCGGGGTGGGCACAATGGCATGCAGTGCGAACCTCACTTGCACAAACATGCATGCTCTTCCAGATGGGCACCAGCTTAGAGTCCACAGGAGTAGATGGGTGTAGGAGGTCATAAGAGGCAACATTGTTCAATTTAGCCATACAGGAGTTTGCACCATGGTGAACAAGTAAAGAGTTCGATTGTAGGAAAGAAAAACTGAGAATGAGATCTGTAACAAGAGAAGGTGAAACGAAGGCATGGAGTGTACAAGAACAAAATAAACCATCTGATGATACAGGCTGGATTTTAACAAATGAAGAGAGAGAGAGTGAGACCTTGTCTTCAGAGAATGCAGCTTGACAATGGAAAGGCTCAGATGCTTGTGAGATTGGGAGTTTGAGGCATTTGACAAGTTATTCCTTAATAAGTACTACAGAAGAACCATCATCAATTAAACCCTTAACGAGGACAGGGCCAAGTGATGTGGGGGAGAGGTGGCAGGACCAGAATAAATTAGAACATGAGAAAGGAGTGCCCTCATCATTCAAATAATCTGGAGAGTTCATGTCGATTATGGCCAAAATGGTGTTTGGAAGCATGGCGGCGACTGTCTCAGTGGATCCTTCGAAGGAGATGAGCTCTTCCTCCTATTGAGAAGCCAAGTTTCACAGAACAGTGGTGACATGACCTCCACCATGGGCAACATAATTCATGGGTTGAGGTGGCATGTCAGCTTGCATCAACATCTTGTATGTTGCTCCATTGAGAGGAGGGTTCGGGCATCGCAGGCCAATGTGACCTGCGAAGAACCTACAGCATTTATAACATCCACCATTGGCAGCTAAAAGTTTATGTTCATCATCAAGCAGCTTAGGGATAGGAACAAATGGTTGTTGCATAGAGGAACTCAGTTTAGATGCAGGCTGAGTTGTTGCACGAAAGGTTGCTTTTGTGGATTGCTGACCAGGATTGGAGGAGCGAACACTGAGTCTTGTGAACTCCTTGGCAATCTCTTTGAACCTTTGTCAACATTGCTTGTTGAGCCATTTAACTTTGTCCAGCCAGGGACAAAAGTCCAGGAAGGCATTTGCATTTTCACAGTGGCATTCTTGCGCGAGGTTGGGTTCCATACTGGCTTCCATCGCATCTCTAAGGAAATTGTGGTTCATAAAGGAAGGCATACCAGCTAGCAGATTATTCTTTCCCATGACCTCCAATGCGAAGTCCATGAAAGGGCAGTTGCCTTGTTTCAAACGAAGGACAGTCATATGGGCAGTGTACTCCCAATCAGCAGGGAGGAATAAACCTTGCATTTGCTCCTTGTAGGTGTCCCAATCCATTCTGTCAAGCGAGGGGCCAGTGGCAGCTAACCAACAGATTGCATGAACACTACTCATTCTGTAGGTGACCATCTTGACCATGTCCTTGGGGGGGTAGCCTTGTGTCAGAGAAAGTTTCTCGGCCTTGGTGAACCAGTCCCAGAGAAGGGACATGTCGATGTCTCCTTCACCCATTGTGGGCAGTCTGTTCAGTGCAGACTGCTCAATCTTGGCTTGAACGCCCATTACAACAAGAGGCTGGAAGGGAGAATGCAGGATTAATGATAATGTATGTGTGTGAAAGGGCGTGGAAAGAGTGGGTGTATCTATATGCGCTTCTGGGGGCATGAGAAAGTCTGAACTGCCAAAGATAGGCACAAGTAGAGTCACCTTAGAGGACAGGTGTGTCTGTATCCTTTTCGTGGCTGGTAAGAGGACTGGAGCAGATCTAGTTTGTGTTTGAGAGATGGCAGGGGTTGACAAGATGAGAGCTGGTTGAGAGGCACTGATGCTGAGACAACATGTGGGTGGGGAAGTGGGTGTGGTGGACTTGGATTTGTGAGGCAGCATGAACACCAGTCTTAGGGAACTGGGAAATGGGGGCAAGATGGAGAAACAGCAGGGAAACAGCAGGGAAGATACAGGGAAAGGCAGGGGAATGGTGGAAGAAACAGCAGGAATAGTCAAGCTCAGGGTCGTTATGTCCTGGAAGCGCTCAACCAGTGGGGAAGTGAGGCCGAAGCCTGATCGCTTTCAAAAATAAAAAGTGGAACCACAGTGATGGTACACTCAAGAATAGGCAAGGTGAAAGGATCAATGTGTGGTGTTTGTATTATGAGACATGGTGGTCAGGAAGTAAGTACAGAACAAGCGTGTACATGACTTAAGTAGCAGCACATCATATCACATGATGTCAGGGGCAACAGGGGAAGTATTGTAGAATGTAAATGTGTTTACATTAGCATGGAACAAGTCCCAATTGAAACTGTTGATGTGCTAATGATGCAGAGTGAATGAAACCTCTACCAAGGAACCCTTCATGATGCCTTCCAAGTCCACAGATGCAACCACCAACCTGTTGTTGTGGTATGTCACCAGAGGGGTAAATGCTTGCTCCACACACAGTTGTGTGAACTGGTCTAAAGATTGAACTGGTACAGGCCAGGCTAGCAGCTCCTTCGCAAGGATCATGCAGCTATGCTGTTGGCCACATCAAATAACAAGACAACAGCACCACATGATCACTCACCTCTTCTCCAAACAGCAGATATAGCATCTGTGTTAGGGTGACACAATACTACAAGAGTACACAGGCTCTACAAGTGTTGGAGTAAGTAAAGTTATAAAAGAAAAGAGAAGGGGGCTTAGGGAGATGGAGGTGATTGAAGATGCTGACTGGGCACTAGTACAGTGGTATTCCCAAGAGAACAAGTTAATGTCTCTGGGTATGGTATTTGGTCTTTTATACTACTAGTACATGTGTAACCCTCATGTCTACTACATGCCCTAACCTGCTGGCTTTCCATGGAATGGTTAGCACATTGTTGTGAGGCATGATGTCATGGACTGCGCCCATGCAGCCATGGTGAGGTTCTGACTAAGACTATTATAAATATGGGCCAGAGAGTGTCATCACGATATTGTAATGGGTGTAAGCATGATATAGTAAGCTACCTACATGTCTGTCATGTGATACATAGAGGACAAAGGGAAAAGAAAAGGAAAAGTGAGAGTCATATCATAACAATCTGAATACCACCATCATACTTACACTCCATGACAAACTGCAGCACTGGCCTCCACTCTGTTTTGTGTAGAAGATCCAGACCACTGCCTGACAATGCCTGTTTTGGAACCCATCAATAATGACAGTCAGAGTTGACAATTCCAGGGCAATTCAGAATGTGATTCAAGATGGATTCTGCATTCTGCAACAATATCAGGGCCTTGAATTGCATCAAATCAGGGTTCAACTCTGACCAACTGTAAGATCTCTACATATCTTACTATGCTTCCCCTATCTCCTGACTCCTAGATACAATCATGTGACTATGGTATTTCCTTATATACAGAAGTCACATACCTATTTACTTACTTCTTTTTTGTACCTTACTCTCATCTCCTTCTAAATACACACCCCTGTGTTTGACCCTTTCACCTGGCCTCATCTCTGAGTGTTCAGCCTTCTGGCTGCTTCCACCAACATAGTCCTCAACACAATTCAGATGTAATTTGAGTTTGAGTCACTATAGACCCAAGTTCTAATAATTACAATCAATGATAACTATATGTTACACATGAGAAAACTAAACATCTTCCCATTTATGCTAACTGACATGGTATGTGCACTACTGTTGCCCTGACATCTTTTCATGCAAATGTATAAGCAGTTTGCCTGCATGTACGAAAACAAACCATTTAGTCATAATTTCAACAAGCTAGACATTATAAAAAATGTCCTCTTGCTTGTTCATATTTTGGGGTGGCATGCTATCAGGGGCATCCTCAGGCAGAAGGGGACTTACACTGCTGACATAATCCAATGTCTGCCCAGAATACATTGTAATTGCATTGAGTGCCTATAAAATATATAACAGCAATGTGACTTTCAGATAAATGTGATTATGTTTTATTATATTTTCCTGTTGTAATCAATATGTTGGACAACATTACTTTGAATCTATCTTCTTTGTGTGATCTCAAAAGCATCAGTGATCCCAGTGTGAATTCATTGAAAATATAAGTCAAATGTGTTCAATATTTCTGTCTGCTGTGTTCAAAATGTAATTAAGATTTTTATTTACTAGTATACATCATTAAATGATGAATGTGATTTCAATGTATTCTACATGTGAGACAAATGTCCTTTGTCTTTGATGTGCAGTCATATACTGATCCCAGTGAGATTACATAGAAAATATATGTCCTGAGAAAATGTTGAAGACAAAGCAAGGAAAATCAAAATGTAATCACAATTTACTGGCAGTGCTTTGTAAGTTTACATTGTAACTTATCTCTTCAATGTAATCGCAATGTGTCGTCGGTCATTTATAGTAGTCATTTGGTAATCACAAATTAATTAAATTTACTATTTAAATGTAGTTTAGATCCAAAATCTAATTGTGTGAAACATGGTGGATTTGTTTAAAATGTGTTCTTGATATATTCACAAGGAGTACACAATTAACTCTTGCTTTGTGCTTGATATATCAGTGAAGCATATCCTCAGAACTAATAATATGTAATATCTGGCACTTATGGTGATTAAAGCTGGATTATCTTCAAAATGTGAGTGCACTTTGTTCTCAGACTAATCATTCTTTGTTCATTGTGATTTCATGCAGTTGTTCACACTCACATTGACTGGTTGTTTAAAATGTGTGCTGCCTTTATTCCATCTTTGATCACACTGTCCTCAGCAGAGTAAATTGAAAATAAAACACTCCGATTACATTCTGAGATTATTGTGCTCTAATATCTCTGACTTAGCTAACCTCACTCAGACTGATGTCTCAGTCCACAATGTCTGGAGGTCAGATCACAGACATAAATATAGATATAGACTTCAAGAGACATAGTGATGGAGATGACACCGTACAGCTGTAACACAAGGCTTGTTAAGTCAGAGATATTAGAGCACAATAATCTCAGAATGTAATCGGAGTGTTTTATTTTCAATTTACTCTGCTGAGGACAGTGTGATCAAAGATGGAATAAAGGCAGCACACATTTTAAACAACCAGTCAATGTGAGTGTGAACAACTGCATGAAATCACAATGAACAAAGAATGATTAGTCTGAGAACAAAGTGCACTCACATTTTGAAGATAATCCAGCTTTAATCACCATAAGTGCCAGATATTACATATTATTAGTTCTGAGGATATGCTTCACTGATATATCAAGCACAAAGCAAGAGTTAATTGTGTACTCCTTGTGAATATATCAAGAACACATTTTAAACAAATCCACCATGTTTCACACAATTAGATTTTGGATCTAAACTACATTTAAATAGTAAATTTAATTAATTTGTGATTACCAAATGACTACTATAAATGACCGACGACACATTGCGATTACATTGAAGAGATAAGTTACAATGTAAACTTACAAAGCACTGCCAGTAAATTGTGATTACATTTTGATTTTCCTTGCTTTGTCTTCAACATTTTCTCAGGACATATATTTTCTATGTAATCTCACTGGGATCAGTATATGACTGCACATCAAAGACAAAGGACATTTGTCTCACATGTAGAATACATTGAAATCACATTCATCATTTAATGATGTATACTAGTAAATAAAAATCTTAATTACATTTTGAACACAGCAGACAGAAATATTGAACACATTTGACTTATATTTTCAATGAATTCACACTGGGATTGTTGCGCATGCACCTCCACATGACCATGCTTCCATCAGGACATGAGTCAGAGCACAGTCCGCAGTAGAACTTCATAGAAGGTTCTTACTAACGACGTGAGTCATACAGACTCATACTGAGTCATATACGCTTAGTATTGACTGCGCATCTATTATTAGAATAGGTAGAGTACAGTATATAAGGAGCCTGTATCCGACTGCACTCAATAACAACTGCTCTACCCAGAGAAGTCAGTAAGAGGTCACATAAGACAACTACGTAGCTACATAGTAGTATTAGCTTAACAACCAGTGAGTAGGCTTCATAGTCTTTCACTCAGTGCATGCTCGTCCTCCCCGCTTAGGGTTGTAGGACAGATGCTCGCTTAACAGGTTATGGGCCCTGGAGACGCCCACTTATGTGTAGACGCACTCCTAGTCTAAAAAACTAGCGGCGTTACACACTGTGGTGACTATGTCAGCCATAACCTAACCCTGGCTAAAAGCTAGCCCAGATGATAAGGTTCAAGATAGAATCCTGAACTCCGTCCGGTATGCGCACCCCTGAAAGCCGGTTTGAAACCGGACTCAGAATGGTTTAAAGCCAATTTGGTGTAAAGTGATTCACCTTGAAGGGTCTCACACACCCCCTATATGCTAGCCAAACGGGGCAAACTTAGGGAAAAGGGGTTTCGTTGATCGAGCATCTTTCGATTGCTCTCATGGATTGAAGTTCGGTTCACTGACGGAGCTTTAATTTCAGGTCTAGCCAACCCGAAACAAACTCAAGTCGCGAAATGTCAAACCAAACCGAAAACCACACCCAGTCCCTCAAAGTTCTCACCGGTTCCAACTGGAACGCCTGGGAAGGCCCTATGACTGCATTCCTAAAGTCGAAAGGACTTTGGATGTACGTCGACAGAAGCTACATGCTTCCAGTCCCCACCAATCCGGCTGCAATTTCAGCTGACGAGATAAAAATTATCTGGGATTGGAAAAAGGAGGACAGAATGGCCTTGGGGTATATTACTTTGTATATAGCCTCGAACCTTAACACCCATGTGAGAGACAATTCCAAAGATACATGGGAATCTCTCAAGGCTGCGTACGCCGGCACCAATACTGCTGCAGCGTTTGAGTGGTTGAAGCAGATCATGAATTTCAAGATCAGCTCCCACTCCGCACCTCACGTGGATATCGCCAAGTTTCAGACTGCACAGTCGAAACTTAAAGAGTTGAGCCAGCCCATTTTGGACCAGCTCCTCGCCCTCATCATGCTCGCCGGCTTGCCCAAAGAGTACAAAGGTGTAGCTCAGGCCCAGATCAATAAGAAATTAGAAAATCTAGACCTGAATGAGCTCATCGGCTACATTGAAGCCGAGTGGCAATGAAAGCAGCTCCAGAAGCAGCATTCGTCACACCAGAGCTCCACCGCGAACAAACTGTCTGCCGTGAAAGGGAAGGGAAAACCTCCCTAATTCCAGCAACAGAAGCAGCACAAGCATGAAAATGCCGAAGCTGGGCCTTCGAGGCAGCCGCAGTCGAAAGACAAGCAGCAGCCACCGAAGTGCAAACGTGTTCGCAAGGGCACTAAGGGTCAAGGACAAGGTCATGCCAATATGGCATTACCGACCTGAACCGGCAAAGGGTTCGCCCAAATGCTGAACTTCAGCAGGCTTCCTATCGTGGAGGATCAGAGGCAATTTCTGCCTCTCCCCATGGATCCCACAAAACACCTGATTGAATGGATCGTGGCACAGCCTGAATACTGGAGTGAAAGAACCGCTGCAGTGAGTTCATCACAACAGAAAGGTCCCCAATTTGAATTCAAAGTTGGGACTCCGCCAAAACAGATGGTCAGACTAAATGGACCTGAATTCATGCCTGACACATGCCCATCCGTGGTAATCTCCAGCAGTACAGCAAAAGCTGTTAAACTCGCTGGACTTCACCAAATTCCCAAGCCCAAGTTCTTCAACCAACGGCATAGGGAAGACACCCCACAAAAGTATCACGGCAACTCCAAGCCTGTTTACCGTGGTGGTGATTACGAAACGCACCAGAGGACAAGACAGTTACTCGACCTCATGCCTGGGATTCCCCAGAGTGCGGAACGTATCAGAAGATTGGAAAAGATTGCTGGCAAATTACCCGATCTGTCGGAAAACTCCGATATGGTTGAGAAGTCCACTCCCAATATCGTCAAGATTCCAGACACCTCTTCTGACGGTGAAGATGATGAAGAAATGGAACGAACGCCAAAACGGCAACAGTCCTTAATGCCTTACCCGGAAAAACCGGATGTGAGCATGGACAGCGATTCCATCTTCAGCGAAGATGCAGACAAACTGAGTCATGAACCCAATTTCTTGGACAAAGCATTCCAAGAAGAGGATGACAGGTACGACCTCCTTCATAAACTCTTTCCTTATTCGGAAGAAGTTCTAATGAAATGTTTACTACAGCGTGTGGTTCTACAAAGACACTGACGCCACCGGGCCATCGCCCATGTAAATATTTCAGTAGATACATTAGATTTGTCTCGCGCAGTAGATCGCTGTAGACAATTTAATGATCTGTACGCTAAAAATGTGTACAGCTTCTCCAATAAAGAAATTGAGGCAACACCAAATATGGAATGGTGGTTACACAATACAGGTTGCTCGCAACACATATCTGGCGACAAGTCTGACTTTGTCGACTTTGTGTCTTTCAAACTGAAAGACTACATTCATGTCAAACAGCCAGTACACCTGCCTTCATTAGTGGAGTCGGAACAATCATACTCAAGTACGAACAACTCCGCAATGACACTAAAGGCAATATTGTGTGACTATTTAAAACCATAAGGCTTTATCTGGCATATTACATGCCAGCACTCGGAACCACTCGATTGCTGTCCACTGGTACCCTATTAATGGATCCAGATGTGACACTCGAAGGTAACCGTGATGTTATGCAATACATCAATAAAAAATTGCACGATTGGATATTCCTAATGGGATACCACCGTGGTCTTGATGACCAATGCTACTGGACTAGAGCATCTTCCAGTCTCCAGTCACGAAATGGGTCTAAACTACAATCGTTTGACTGTGCGCCAGCAGCATTGAACAGTGTTGACTTTGACACTTGGCATCGTCGATTAGGACACCCGTCCAAAGACGTTATACGCCAGTTCAGGAAGCACACAGAGAATTTCCCAGAGTTGAAATTCCCTGATCGTGAGAAACCTTGCGAAGGCTGCGCAAAAGGCAAAATGCCTGCAGACTTGTTTCCACAATCAGAATCTAGAGCCCAGGAATCTTTCGAGAAAATCCATTCGGATCTCAAAGAATTTCCTGTGATATCGTATCATAAATATCGATACTATATCTCGTTCTTAGATGATTTCTCCTCACATGGCTGGATTTGCTTATTAAAGCACAAGTCCGATGCTGTAAAAGCAACTCGTAACTTTATCGCCATGGTGAAAACCCAATTTGGCACTACCATCAAAGTATGGATGTCCGATGCAGGGGGAGAATATAAATCTCAAGAATTCGATGAGCTGCTCAAGAAAAATGGAATTATCACTTGCCAATCAGTTGCGCATCAACCACAACAAAATGGGCGCGCTGAGCGATTCAATCGCACCATTATGGATAAGGCAGAAGCGATGAGACACCACTCTTGCTTACCCAATTCCTGGTGGGAATTCTCAGTCGAGTATGCGGTACATATTTACAACCGCACACCCATACGGAGATTAAAGTGGAAAACTCCATTTGAAACTCTGTATGAGAAAGCTCCTGATGTAACTCATCTATGAGTTCTCAGATGTGGTGCATATGTGCACCTACCTGATGCAGTTAGAAATAACAAACTTCACCCGAAAGCTGAACTAATGGTGTTCATTGGCTTTACGGAAGGCATCAAAGGGTACAAATTCATGCGTATCCACAATAATAATATCTTTCATGGAACTAAAGCAGTTTTCGATGAAGAATTATTACCAAAGTGTCAGAAGGCTAACAAGCCCAAAGACTTCACACACGGTGACCATCACAATAGTGATGACGATCAACCAGACCATGGTATAGGACCAACGGGAAATGGTGGACCACCGCCAGACTCCGATGCCGACGATGACATAGATCACCCCAGACACCGTAATGAGTCACCCCGTGCTCCTTCCCCTGAACAAGACAGTCATGAGGCTGATCAACCTCGAGATCGCTCCCCTTCACCTGCGGGACCTCCTATAGATCCAGATAGAATGGACTTCAATCCGAGACCAGGAGATAATGAGGAATTTAGACATCTACCATGACGCAATCCTCTCAGGTTGAAGAGGAAATATGAAAAACCAGACAATGTCTATAACGATCCGGGAGACCGACGTCTTCCATCGGAAATACAAAGAGACATAAACAGGGATAGGACTTGGCGTCGACAAGTTGGGGATGATCAACCGGGTAGCTCCCGATTGCCCACTAGTTCGACACGCAGGTGTAACCGACCACCTCGCACCCAAGAACCTGATGATAGCATCCCTGAAAGGAAGGAATTTCCACCTTCCGATCCCAAAGTCGATAATGACTGGGATATATCTGGTTCTGATGCGAACTTAATCCGCATTACTCAGGAAGGGGGAGTAAGTCTGATGAATTTCCTGCTTTCAAAAGCGGTTGAAGATTCGGAGACAGAGCTAGGACCTGCATCGTACCTGACGACAAACAGTCCAGATCCTAAACCCAATAACATCCGGGAATGGACCTACCATGATATCATGCGATTACCGCCTGATCAGAGAAAACCCTGGGTTGATGCTTGCCATGAGGAGCTTAAATCGCTCCGTGAGCGTCAGGTTTTCAGTCTGGCACGACTCCCAGAGGGTCGAAAGGCAATTAAATGCCGATGGGTATTTGACATTAAGTCAGATGGCCGAAAGAAAGCTAGGCTCGTCGCCAAAGGCTTCTCACAACGAGAGGGAATTGATTTCAATGAAATCTTCTCACCAGTTGTACGCTACGAGACATTCCGCATGCTGCTCGCATTATCTGTGCTTGAGCAATGGCATATAGAAGGCCTAGACGTAAAAACCGCCTTCCTATATGGGAAACTCGAAGAGGAGCTCTATATGGAACAGCCAGAAGGCTTTAGAGTCAAGGGAAAAGAGAACTTCGTTCTCCGCTTATGGCGTGCCCTTTATGGACTCAAACAAGCAGCTCTTTCCTGGTGGAAAGAACTCTCCAAGTCTATGGAAGAGCTTGGATTCAAACGTGCATCCACTGATAGTGGAGTATTCATTTACCGTCACAAAAACTTGATTGTTATTGCAATCGTTTATGTGGACGATGCACTATTCTGCGGCTCTAACCGGGAGCTTGTCTTACGACTAAAAACCGAGTTTATGAAGCGATGGGAATGCCGCAATCTAGGCGAAGCCAAAGAATTCCTTCGTATGCGAATTCTTAGGAAAGGCTCCAGTATCTACATAGATCAGGAGACCTACCTACAAAAAGTTCTGAGGAGATTCAATCTCTCAAACGGCAGAACCGCCCAGACTCCACTTCCCATGGGATACAAACTGCAACCTTACAAAGGAACTGTGGACCCCACGCTTCGATCAAAGTTCCAACAGGTCATAGGATCCTTGTTGTACATCATGCTAGGAACTCATCCCAACATTTCCTATGCAGTGATCAAGTTATCACAACAAAGCGCAAACCCTTCCAAGGATCACCTTGAGAAAGTGTTCTACATCTTGCGTTATCTTGCAGGGACCCCAAACTACTCCCTTTGCTTTGAGAATAACCAAGAAGGATTACTTGCGTACACGGATTCGGACTGGTTTCAGCCCCAGATCCACGACTGGATACTTTGTTCAATTAGCTGGTGGGATAATTTCTTGGCAATCACATGCTCAGAAAACCACTGCGCTGTCATCCACTGAAGCCGAATATATGGCTCTCTCCGACACCTGTCATCAGATCATGTGGATAAAGAATCTCTTTCAAGAGATCGGCATAGACATCAGCTGTATACCCATATACACTGATAACCAGGGTGCAATCTTCATTGCCTCAAACCCTGTGTCTGACAGACAAACTAAACATATTGATATCCGCTATCACTACATTCGTGATCGCGTCGAGCTCAAAGACGTTGAACTATTCTTCGTCAATGGTGCAGAAAATCCTGCAGATATGTTCACCAAAAACCTGGGTTTCCAGAAGTTCAAACTGTTCAGGTCCATGCTGGGAATCAAATTCTTTGATTCCTCACTATCCGCTTCGAAGTTCAGAGGAACGTCTTAGCAAGGGGGAGTGTTGCGCATGCACCTCCACATGACCATGCTTCCATCAGGACATGAGTCAGAGCGCAGTCCGCAGTAGAACTTCATAGAAGGTTCTTACTAACGACGTGAGTCATACAGACTCATACTGAGTCATATACGCTTAGTATTGACTGCGCACCTATTATTAGAATAGGTAGAGTACAGTATATAAGGAGCCTGTATCTGACTGTACTCAATAACAACTGCTCTACCCAGAGAAGTCAGTAAGAGGTCGCATAAGACAACTACGTAGCTACATAGTAGTATTAGCTTACAACCAGTGAGTAGGCTTCATAGTCTTTCACTCAGTGCATGCTCGTCCTCCCCGCTTAGGGTTGTAGGACAGATGCTTGCTTAACAGGGATCACTGATGCTTTTGAGATCACACAAAGAAGATAGATTCAAAGTAATGTTGTCCAACATATTGATTACAACAGGAAAATATAATGAAACATAATCACATTTATCTGGAAGTCACATTGCTGTTATATATTTTATAGGCACTCAATGCAATTACAATGTACTCTGGGCAGACATTGGATTATGTCAGCAGTGTTAGGACTAGTAGGTAGATCTTGGGTAGATCAATCAAAATGTCTGACATGTAATCAATCAAGAGGCTTATGTGGTATTCTTCAACTAAATAGTGCTATTGGTGATTGTCAGTGCTTGGAACAGTGGAATTGTCTGAGTGATTCCAGTTGTCAAATTGCCTCTGGAGGCAATTCAACAATTTAGCAATTTGCATGATTCACAGCTTGGATTCGCCCTCTGAATTGACTCTTGAATTGCATCCCAAATTGCCCTGGAATCATCAACTCTGACTGTCACTAATGAAGGGGGCTTGAAACTCAGAAATGATGACACCAATGGTATGCCCACAATCATATTTGACAAGGCAGCATCATCATGTCTATCATCTTTCCTTCATCTGGTAACAATCTACATTTGCTGTTAGCTACTGGGCAATGGACATCATTAGTCTCCTACTAATGATGGCCCACCACCTGTTATAGATAGCTCATTATCTAAATATAATCAAGTTGGTTGAGAATCATGTATTGACAGCAGGTCCAACCTAGCTACTCTAGCAAAAATTCAGCCATATGCCATACCAAAAAAGGAAACCTGCTGCTTTGTCCCAAATCGGGACAGTTCCAAGGTGTTAGACCTTGCTTTTCAAGCAAGGTAATAGATGAAATGCAGAGAATGTACACGGCTAGCTTGCATTACCCGTTATGGCTAATAGATAGCTACGTTTGGCAAGCAACGGACTTGCCATGTGTTTGCCAACCCAACAATACCAGTTGAAGGTGAGTGCCTCATTTGACCAGACTTTGACTTGCTTATGTCGCACGGTCATTCGACGGTGCCAATGGCCAGTGTAGTGCCTAGCGATGACCTTGGGCTGTAAGGGTATGTTTTTGCACCCCTATCCCCTGAATAATCCCTGAATAAAAGCGTGTCTTCAGCGTTGGTTCCCTCGCAGCCCGTTCCCGATGCTTCTCCCCGCTTGGAGGGAGAATTCACACTTCACGGGCTCCTCACATATATAAGCTCATTTCCTCTTGTGCTCTTCGCTCTTCCCACCAACCATGTTTGCATCCGTCTAGTGAGTATTTCGTCGTCACAGCTGGAGAGAGCAGCGAGAGCAAGAAGTAGTCCTCGCTTCTCCCTCCTCCTTCCGTCTCACCACAATTATTGACCAACGTCCTCCTTCTAGCACACTCGCATTCTTCGCTGCCCTAGCCAGCGCTCTCCAGATCCAACCCCTCCAAAATGCTAATTCTCAGGGCGACACAAGAATTACGTGGATAAACGACGCCGCCGATGCGTGAGTCCTCCCCTCTCCCCCATCGCGTCCGCCTCTGGTGTTACCCTTCCACGTCCCCGTCTCTCCCGTTCTTTGTACTATTCCGCTCGGCACTCGTCAATCTCTGCTATCCCTAGCTAATTCCATCCTGCTCACAGATCCCGCTTCTCGACGTTCTCAGTCTTCCTCCACCACCCCACCTTCAACTCCGACTTTGCCCTCCTCAATAACCAGCGTCCGACGGATGGTGGCGCCAACGTCACACTTCCTGCAGTTCCCGCACAGTACGTGATGTTTCTTTGGCCTCGGCTATCCTTCGCCTTCCTTGTGGGTTTCTGTTCATACTTTCCGTTGTGTCCTCGTCTTCCCGCTCTGCTCGCGGTGTGTTTTGTTCCTGTTGCGTCTGCTTTTCTCAGCGTCCATGCGACGCCGCCGACACACCTACGCCCTTCGGATCCTTCCATTGCCATCAGCATTTCATTCTCTGCCATGCATTCAGCCATGCACACGTTGCAGATCATCTTGGTTATATGATGCTTCGTTTGCATTTTACTTTCTTTCGTGCTCTGCTATGTGTCTCTTCACCACGCCCTGGGCTGTGATGATCAGCTGGCATATGCTTACTCACACGCGAAGTCTTGGGTGTGGTCCCTTTCCTCGCCTCGGCAATGTACTCCACATTCACACGTCCCCACATCGCCGAACCTGCTGGCCGTGCGTTGCCCGTCTATTGACGTACGTGCACCGTACACGTTGCTAGAGCTTATAGTCGCCTGCGCTGCTCTACCGCACTGCCTTCCGCATATTCAGATCTGGTTATTTTCACGCTCCCATCCTTGTTTATATCCTCCCCTTCACCGTTCACATGGATCCGTATGCCCGCCGTTCTCCGTTCTATTATTTATCCTCCCTCATCCTATCACCGCCGACGCCGCACGCACTAGCACTGAGTACTGAAGTACTGACCACTAACTCTCCACCAGAGACGGCTACACCCTCCGCGCGACGGACATAAGCAACATCAACAACGAATTCGCCGTGTCGGCGCCTTTCGCCATCGGGCCCGAGGTCTCCCCAGCCTCTTCCCTTGCGCCCTCCACCTCCGCGCCCATCTCGGGATCGGTCACGGGCTCCGGCGCTGCGACGAACACTGCGGTGGCTACACCACGCGCCTCGGGCAGCGGCTCCATTCTGTGAGTGACACATCTTCCACCTCGTCCTCTGTCCTCGTCCTCGTCCTCGTCCCCCAGCACCCCCGCTCCTTCACCCCCTCCCCCTCCCCCCTTCCGTCCGTCTTCCACGTTCGAACATCGTATTAATATTCCGTGTTTCCCTAGCTCCGTCCCGACGGTCTCTCCGACAGCCTCCTCCCCTGCCTCGCGCGCGTCCGGCGCGTCTGGTGGAAGCGGGACCGCCACCGCCGCGCAGGGGGGCGCTACAAACTTCAACGGCGCGCCGTCGGCGTCGGTTGTCGCAGTGAAGGCGTGGGCACTCGGCACCGCCGTGCTGGCCCTGCGATGGGTCGCCGGCGCGTACTAAGCTAGTACGAGTTATTGGACTTGCGCTCGCATGGTGATTCGCTTTTCGTTTGTGTATGTGTGCATGTGCATATGTGACTGGGACATATCTGCTCCTTTTTGCTTGCGAAGACGCTGTGCTGCTGTATTTGCTTTTGCTTTTGGCTTTTTGGCTTTTGTTGACCTTGCGTCGATGGACTGGTGCGGTGGTGCAGTGGTTGTAGTAATTAGGCCGTTGTCGTACTTACTACCGGACAATGTTGTTGCGTGCTGTATGTCTACGTTGCAAAGCATGGGGCGCGGTCTGTACGTGACAGGTACGTACGTACGTACCCATATCTGCACTATCCGACGCGAAATACATATATCCGCGCATCCGCACAGTCGAACAGAACAGGGAAGGCCAAGCCAAAATCCAAGGCCCCGTTGAGGTCTCCTTCCAGACTTCC
The DNA here is from genome assembly GCA_029467805.1 of Pleurotus eryngii var. eryngii. Lineage (NCBI taxonomy): Eukaryota > Fungi > Basidiomycota > Agaricomycetes > Agaricales > Pleurotaceae > Pleurotus > Pleurotus eryngii. The sequence continues at coordinate 26,071 of SZVJ01000009.1, read as the reverse complement.
AGACGACAACCGTCAACACTCGTCTTTAGTGACGGCCAATGAGAGGGCGGTTACCGTCGAGATCCTCTCCACTGTCTGGGGACAAGAGCGAGAGCGCGGGGGATAACGCGCTGGAGGTCCGAGGAAGCTGGACCAGTCGCGGGAGTAGGTGGTCACGGAATTGTTGTGAATGCAGGACCATTCGGTGACGTAAAATACCAAGAAATCTGTAAGCCCGAGTGCTACTGATATCTATATCTACACTTACAAAAATATGGTCGTTTAAATGGATAGTTTCATACACTATAATCAGTCGCAGGATATACATAGAATGACGGGGGTAGAGTAGCAAAGGAGTGGCGCAATGAAGTATGAGAGAGCCTGGGAGATCGATGCGAAACGTCAAGAACCAAATGAGGAGCCATATAACTAGTACAAGTCGTCGTAATCTTGATACCCGTAGTATCGCTGCCCGCGGCGTGGGCCGTTATAATCTACAGGCCAGAGTATAGTTAGCATCATCCGATCGCGGCTTCAAAGAAGAGAAGAGAGAACGACGACGCCGAACGCGGTCGCGGACGGGAAACCGCGTCGAACCAGCCGTGGATAACGAAGATGACGACTCACACGAGCTAGTATCTCTCACAGGGCTCAACCCCGCGACACCAGAGAGATTCAGGTACCCCTCCGACACCCTAGCACGAGCGTTTCCAGCGGCGTGTCCAGCACCAGGAGCAGCACTCGTCGAAGCGGTAGCAGCAGGGAAAACCCATTTCGTACGGCAGTAGACGCAGGTAATATCGTGGCCCTTTGACCGCGCTGTGGACCTCCCTACAAGGAAGAATCAATATTAGATACCCGGCCAAATCGAAACAGAGGAGACGCACATTGTCCGAAACACTCGTTGTGCACCGCTTTAAACCGCATTCTGTGCAGAATTCGAGCGTTTTCACGTCGACTTCGTGCATGCCTTCGTAGCAGATGGGACAGTCGTCGTCCGGACCGGGGATCTTCCTCTTATCTTCCTCCTTCTCTTTCGTCTTTCCCCCGTCTTTATTCTTCCTTTCTGTTTCGTGCGCGGAGGCGTCACGGAGAGGTCGATGAAATCGAGATTGCGGTAGTCCGGGGACGGTGGGGGAGACGGTGACGGTGGGGGAGGTGGAGAGACGCGAATTGGGCGACCCGTTGCGCGGGCGAGCTCTTCGCGTACGCCTGTTGGAGCTACGGGGATGGCGTTGGGTGCGACGGGCGCTTGGCAGAAGATGTCTTGGAGTTCAGATGTCAGGAGGGCCCTATTAAGTATAGCTCAGTCGTGGGTAAAGCAACGACTACGTAGAGTACGCACTTCTGATACCAGTGGCCCGACGCCTGCGTGACTTGGAGAACTGCGGCGCCTTTGCGTCAATCGGTAGCTTATGTTGCGGATGCTAGGTCGTACCTTTCAGGAAAATGAACAACTACACGTAGGATCGTAAGTACGCCGTGCTCAAGAAAGGGAAGAGAGACGACCCACGATATGCTTGCAATGGTTTCCCTTCAAGAAATCCGGACCTTCCGCAAAAGAAGAGGATAAGCGGCGGCGGCGGCGGGCGCGCAAAACACCAGAATAAGACTCACAAGTGCACGACGGGACTTTATCAATCGTGACCGTATACACCTATTTTACACTCACCGTCAGCGGATTCATAACAGGCACCGCACTCCGCCTCCAAACCAAGCTCGAAAAAGCCACCCACATTCCCAGTCGAGCCCAGCACACTGAACTCCTCCCTTAACTCGTTTCCATTCCGCCGGCGGTCCACCATGAAGAAGCGCTGCTGCATCACGCGATGCACGCGTTCCAAGATATTCTGCGGGCATTTCTTTTTGAAGATGGCGAGCCGCTTTTCGAGGGGTGGCACGTCGGGATCGTGGGTGTTCGGCGCGGCTTTTCGAGCGCGTTTAGCTGGAGGAGGGGTGGAGTAGAGCGAAGTTGAGGATGAGGGAAATGGGGAGGCGCTGGGATAGGTTGGAAATGGGGGCAAGTCGTAGTCGCGCACCGAGACACCTTTGCGCTTCACCATCGTCTATGTATAAGATAACACTGGTGACATAATCCAATGCCCCCCCTGATCACATTGTGATTAAATCGAGTGCCTATAAAGTATATAACACCATTGTAATTACGGAGGAAAGGCAATTGAAATTTATCACATTTACCTGCTTTGTCCAATATGATGGACTGGATTACATTAAACATGGCCACTTGGTGTGACCTCAAAAGTCTCGGTGATTCCAGTATGAATTCATTGAAAATATAAGTTAAAAGTTTTCAGGATTTCTCTTCGGTGTGTTCAAAATGTAATCAAAATGTATGTACGCTAGGATACATCAGCAAATGATGGATATGATTAAAATGTAGTCTAAATTTGAGCACAAAGGCCTTTGTCTTTAATCTGCCGCCGTATAGTGATCCCTTTGAGATATCATGGAATATGTTTCTCGTGGGAATATGTTGAATACAAAGAAGGAAAAATCAAAATGTAATCATAGTTTACCGGCGTCACTTTATCGGTATGCATTATGACTTATCTCTACAGTGTAATCACAATGTATCACTGCTCGTTCATCGTGATTGTATGTTGATTACATTAATTTTGTAATTGCAATTCATGTTCAAAATTCAATCCTCTCCAACACGGTGAATTGACTTAAAATGTACTCATGATATACTCACCAAGTGCACGCAATTTGGCCTTGATTTGCGTTCGATATTATAAGTTATCACATCCTCAGGATTCATATTATGTGATGTCCAGCGCTTATGATGATTACATTTTGATTACATTCAAAATGTAAGCGAACTTTGTTCTCTAAATATCCGTTCTTTGTTCATCGTTCTTTCAAACAGTAGTTCGGACCAACATTGTTGCATTGTTTTAAATGTAATCTTCATTTATTCCGTCTTTGATTCAGTTGTCCTCAGCAGAGGGAATTCAAAATAAAATACTCTGATGACATCCTTAGATTATCGTACATAAACTGTTCAAGTATTTCTGACTTATCAAACCTTACTGACTTATCTAGGATTCCCACAGCCAAACTCAGACTAAAGGACATCCAAATCTGGACAATGTCCTAGACAGATTAAGACTAATAATAAAGACGTCGAGAGTCCTCATTGGACAAAGACTCGGATAAGACGTCCTTGACGTCCCCCATACACTCAGTCGGACTAGACGTCCTTGACGTCACTCAAGTGTCTTGCATAGGACTTCGCATATCTCATCGGACATCTCATCCCCATCTTCAAGATGACATCAACGATGTCCGCCGTACACTCAGGCTAGACATCCTATAGCGATATCTGGACCGCAGACAGACATCGGCGACCAAGTTCGACCATGTCTACATACCTCGTAATTCAGCACGTCCACGCGTATAGGAAGCGCCACACGGGTCTTAATGTCAATCACCCCAGCGCCATGAAGTCGAAATATTTCGCGTATTTGGGATGACAGGCAGGTTCACGACAGCGTCGGAGACGACAGAGATGGATAGCTGGAACGAGCAGTGTCGAGCTGTGCTGGGAGATAGCGGCGGCGCCGTCAACACGATAGAACGTGAATGGAAGGGATCACTCACCAAACACGTGCTACGTGTCCACGGGTCGGGACATACGATACGACTTGCGACTTGCAACGAAATGGGTTGGACCGCAAATACAAGCTAGAAAGTCGCCTGCTCCACACAATGGGGACGACGCACCTAGCTAAACGTAGTCCATCCTGGACGTAATGACGTGTCATGTTGAACCGCAGACATCGTCGAAATCCGTTTCGGGGAGACTCGACTATTCAAATATTGGGGCTTGTCCGCGTCAGCTCCGACTCGGGGGACCGAGAACGAGAGGAAGAAGGAGAACGCGCGAGAATGCGGCGTGGAACAATCCTTCCATTTTCGGACATTCGGCATAATCCGAAATTTCCTTGATATAAGCCGACTTCGGACTCCGAAATCCCTCTCTCTGTTCGCCTCATCCATGTACTTACAGTATCTTTAATACATCGGTTTCCGCCTTCTCTGTGGCGTTTTATACGGATGATTCTGTCGTCTATGAGTACCTCCTTCACCATCTTGGTCAGATCAGTGAATTGGACGCACGGTCGACTGTTATCGTCCGCAATATGATGACGACGAACAGACCTATCGGCCACTTCTGCCTGGAACGATTGTCCTGATTTGGCCTCGCCGACGTCGGAGCCTATTGTCCAACACGATCATGGGACTCAGCGCGGAGGGGCGGTTTCAGGCCCAGGGCGCGACCTGGCGCGACTGGCGAGTGGTGGGCTGTCTTGCAACGATATCCTATCTTGGCACCCCGAGACGGTAGTCCATGTGGTAATGTGACCCTCAGTTGTCCACTGTTGCGAGTCTCCGGCCCGCATTGTATCACGATCGCAAACCGACGTCGGGATCAGATGACATCGCAATCCGAAGAGTCCAACGGTGGCGCGCTCGTCTTTCACCGTCGGCCTACTCTTTCTGATAGCCGTTGGCCTCGTCGACATCGACCTCTCTCGATGCCGTGGTATGTGGCGTCTTCATCGACGTCGTCTGCGTTCATCTGGTACGTCTCCGTTCTTTCCCAGCGTCTGCCTCTTCCTGTCACTTACTAACATTTCCATGTGTTCGTGTTCACGTATCTAGGTCGACGTCTACTGCGATCGCCGTTTCCCGCGCTGTCGTCGTCGTTTGGAAAGAGGGCGGCGCGTTGGCGTGCTGGTGGCGTTCGTGTTCATGGGTGATACAGGGTGCGTTCTCATTTCGTTTCGTTTCTTTTCCCTCATCCTTCGCTTCGTCCCTGTCTCTTTCCTATCTCGGCCGTGGTACGCCCCTTCTCCGTATTGTCGTCTTCGTTGTTTACTGACGTCGCTGTCCGTGTGGTTTCTAGCTTGTTTCCGTGTCGTACTCGGCTCCTCTAGTTGTCGGCGATGGGAACGTAGCAGACAAGGGTGAGCACGACGCCTCTTGTGTCCTCGCCGGCGTCTTCATTGAGAGCAAACCAAACGTAGACGGAGGTCAGTTTCTCGTCGTCGTCTTGAATCATGCCCATCGCTATCAGCTACAGTCGTCGAAGAACGAAATCGAGCACGGCGACGTCGTCGACGATCCGTGTATGTCGCCGCATGTCCTCGACAGCGTCGTGCTGTTGGTTGATTGGTACGGTATGTTCTCCCCCTTCCCGTTGCTGCTGCGCCCATTCCAGTCTTTGTGTTCGTTTCGTCCCGCCTCCCTCTCCTCGTCGTTGCTCGTTTGTTTACTGACCCACGGCCCGGCCAAAACGGGGCCTAAAGGCCTCAAGGCTTCACGTCTCCCGGTACTCAAGGATCGGTGCTGTTGACTTGTTGCGCAACCTAAATGATGCGTAGGTATCCTCCTCGGCCGACAAATTTTTGATGGCAAACCGATACCAAGGAAGTGCCTGTACCACACACCTTCTCTCGCAGCTGCAGACCAAGCACCCCTCGTCGATGCTGCGAACACCGAGCCGTCCAGACGCGTTCGCCATTCGCATGTCCTCGTCTCTCGTGAGTTCCTCCCGCCTCTTCGCGACGCCGGGGTACGCTTGCTGAGCTCGTTCCTTCCGCAATGCCAGGCTCTTCACGATCACGACGCATTCGTTCGGTGCCAGGTACTTCGTCGCTCCCACATGTGCTCCAGCGTCGACTGACTCGTTCGTGTCGTGTCGCTTGCTTTCGTGTCGTTCCCTTTCGCTCGTCTTCCTTCGCAGAATGAGACCCGACCGGGGGTTGGGGTCCGAGAGTGGATATGGGATCGCTGAGGGTAGGGTGGGTGAAGCGGGGAATGGGCGAGCGCGCCGCCTGCATCTGTTCGCAAGTGAGGATGATGAAGGTGCACGCGTGCAAGGATGGGAGGGTGGGTGCAATGCGATCGCATTTCAGTGCAGCCGGTGGGTACGTACTTCCCTCGTCCTCGTTCCGTTTTCGTTTTCGTTGGTTGTTTCGCATTCCGTTCCGTGTGTTCATTCGTATCGTGTCCCCTTCGTGTTCGCTCCTTCCATCCCGACCATCCCTCTCGTCCCTTCGTATCCCTCCCTCCCGTCCCCTCGTGTCCGTCCCTCCGTCCCTCCTCCGCTTGTCCCCTCCATCCGTATCCCCTCCATCCGTCCCCTGCTCTCGTATTGTCCCATCCCTTCTCTCCATTTTTATGCACGCGTGTCCGTCTCCCGTCCTCCCGCGTCCCTCCTTTCGGAGTACTTCGTTTTCGTTAGTTTCGGCCGTCTGCCTTCTTCCCTTCATTTCGTTTCGTTTCTTTCCATTTCCGCATCAAACTGTATGCGCGCGCCTGCTGACTTGTTTTGTTCCAGATGACCGGCGCGGCGACGAACAGCGGTCGGGGTGAGGGAGGATGTCGATGTCGATGTTGATGGGCGAGGGCATGGAGATGCATGGAGAGGGGTGCCTTCGTATGCGTGGGTGCGGCGCAAGTTGGCTCGTCAACCTCTTAATGGAGGATAATGTCAGACTATATATGTATATTCTTTCAAGCGGAGACGCAATTAGTACTATAGTCAAGCGCGCTAATTTCACATAGGAATAAATGAAGAACTGACCGATTGACTCAGGACTAAGACTGTCAATCGAAAGGCGTACGTGGGCAAAGAGGCAAGGAGCTCATCGAAGGAAGTCCAAAAAGAAAATATCATATAATATGACAAAAGGACTCAAGTATATGTGCGATTGCTGTTCGGTCTGCCGTTGCTCTGCATGGCAAGCCTAAAAATAATTCAATATATGGCACTAACGAGCAAACAATTTGTGCGCACGAAGAGACTTCTGGGTTGTGAGAGAAGTCATAATCTTCGTCCTCCTGGACGTCAACATCTTCCCTATCGATGATGTTAAGTCTTGCAAGCCAGCTGGGATTGTACGCGCTCAGAGGAAGCCGCGGAACGTAAGAGTTCATCGTCGACCAGTTTTGGCCAACGACCCGAAGTCTAGGACGTGCACCCCTTCCAGCACGAGTTTGCTCCTGTTGAAAACGACTATTGCGGTGGATGGCGTCAAAGACTCGAAGCCATACGGCTAATTGAGGGTGCCTCCACTGAGGCAGAAGGATACGGTACTGAGATAGGCCTGATTCGTGATCCGATTCGTCCGAGCTCATTCCTTGAACACCAAGGCGCTGTAGCATTTGCATGTGGGGGCGCAAAGTTGAATATCTACGTGCGACGGCGAGCCTGCGTTGGAATAACTGAAAGCATACAACAGTTTAGGTAGTACAGAGGGATGAAAACAGAATATACATACGTTCCGTTTCCTTTCATCACGATTTGCTCTATCTTGCCTTTGGGCTTGTTCTTCGTGGCTTGATTGTTGGATTTTATATTTCTGGCGCAATGCCTTGAGATGAGATATGAATGCTCGTTTGATACGCTCCTGGTTGACACACTCGAATGTGTCGGCATCGAGGAAGGTTCTTACGAACACTCTGACATGTGAGCGGTTCCACGGTGTACCCGGAGGTGCGTCGAGGTCGGGCTTGAAAAACACAGAGGACGCCGCTTCTCCATCTGGACGCGCGGTCCAGTTATCGATCTCTTCCCGTGAGGCTAGGTCGAAAGGCGAATCGGTGGATTCTCTGAACATCAAGCTTCTTGCATGCTGTCTCACGTCCTCCTAGGAGCGATGAATAACGGTCAGACAAAGATCTTTGATCATGATGCTTACTGCAAGTCGGTTATCACCTGCCTTCCGTCGTTTAGGAGGTCCAGTCATACGCGGTTGAGAAGGGCTGTCATCGTCATCGTCAGCGTCGTAGTCTCCCTCCCCGCCGTTATTTGAGTTCGATGTGGAGTGCCTTCGGGGAAGACCAGGATTGGCCTTCGCTTGCTCTGAAAGCAGGAGATCAAATATACGCTTGTTGACTTCTGCTGTTTTCTGGACGGCAGACGACAGATCGCCTATGCATCGCGTCATCTCAACAAAGTCTCGACGTGTCGCCGGCATATCCTTGGAGTCACGAAGAGTTAGTAAACGATCAACGATTATGCCAACACGTACTTGATTGAAGTTCGCGTGGTCAGTGTTAGGCTCGTATCGTCGAGGGCCCTAAAGACTGTATGAGTATACAGCGCACACATAAGTGAGGCAGCCCACGTTTGACGACGAGCCTGGCTGATGATCCGTTTCCATGTGGTCGGGATCGGGATCTGGCTCGTACTGTTGAGGACCCTATAGATTGTCTGAGTATACAACAGGATACATTCAGTAAGCCAGCCCACATTCGAGTACGATCCTGGCTGGCTGGAGTCTGGGTTGGGCTCTTCATAGTCGTCCCCAGCTCCAGCATACTCATGTTCTGTTGTGACGTTCGTTCCCTACATATTGGGTCAACAATGAAAGCAAGGAATGCATCCAAAGAATTACCTGAGTCTGCGTATCTGATGACTCACCATCGGTCGAAGGAGTATAACTGCTTCCAGAAGCCTATGCTTACTGGTTAGCAATCGATCGACTTGACAGAAATTAGGCATACCGAGTAATCTCGATCTCCCCCATCACTAATTTGTTCTGTGGAAATGATAGCAGAACCGTCGGGGGGTCGGCCACCTTGGTATCTGGTAGACGGACCTGGGGGATTCTGGGAAGTAGGGGCGATAATGTGTCTTAGGGCCTCCTGCGCGTGTTGATGATCAATGTACAGTTGATTCCGCATTGACTCAAACTCAGAGTTGAACATGGCGTCCAAACTCTGGCAAACAGAATTCAGCACTTCGGTCGTAGGTAGTATGAAAGCACATACCGGCTCTGGAGTTGCCGCCCACGGATCTGGACTGGCACCCTAAACCAATGGCAAGTTAGATAATTTGGAAAGAGCCAATTAGCGAGGCAAACTTACGCGAGGTGTACGTGCCTCCTCGATGTCCATAGCGTCCTCGGCGTCCATATAATCAGAGACGTCGGCTTGGCTTGGATGTGGAGACGCCATAGAGATGTAGGCGAAGTTGAATGTAATGTCATTACGGTGAGGGGGAGGCCCTTTATAACGAAGCTGACGGATGGTGGATGACGGATTGGGCAAGTGTCAATATGTGAAGATGTGAAGAGTTCGCAACAAAGAGTTTGGTCGGAGTATTAACCAAATAAGGCGATTTTGTGATCAGGACGCATCTCGACTCGCTGACGTCACGCGTCAAGACGCCACGATTTGGCCACGATGCAGCCTTGAGGCCTTGATACCCTGACATCTCCTTGCGTGCAGGCGCGTCAATGACATCGTTGATTGCTAGTACGCATTACTGTAACAAAGCAATATCTTGACATCGATCAGACGCCCAACGTAGTCCCAACGGCCAGGTCCAGATGTCGGAACCCGTATGACATCGAAGACATCTATGGTCTGCCTTGAGGTCTTTGTACGCTCACTCACATGTACACCGGACTCAATAGCATCGACGGATCCCCTTGCCTGCAGGCGCTCAGATGACATCGTAAGTCGCCAACCACCACTGTAACAAAGGAATGTCTTGACGTCGGACGATGTCTGTCCGACTACAGGTCTGTCTTGATTGGGACGACAAAGACTGTATGGATTGGGACTTACAGGTATGGCGTAACTGACGAGTGGGTCTCAGTGCTTTAAATTCTCTGCGAAATTCGATTGTAGTTCCTCATTCTGCGTTGCGAAACTCCCCATGCCTCAAGAACAATCCGCAAGCCGGATTGCCCGCGCCGCTCGAGCTCTTACTCGTTCACCCATCACTCGGGCCCAGTCTGCTGCTGCCCGAAGCAACCATCCTTCTCCTTGTAAGTTATCTTGTTTCGTCTATGAACTATCAAGTACTGACATATGCTCGTTATAGTAATCCGTCGTTCTTCCTCGTTGCCTTCCGATATCTTCAGTTCGGTGGCAGCTGTCTACGGCTCTGACGGACCCGTGCCCACTCTGTCTGCTCCCCCAACACCCCCCATGGTACCAGTCCCTGGCCCGCCGTCGCCAGAAACCATGAGCTCCTTGACGTCTATGGACTCAGATGAAGACGAACCTGTCTACGTCGCGTCCACTCCTATCTCCCCCGCCTCTTCCGTCTATCCGACGTCGCCATCAGCTTCAAGCTACGCGCCGCCTTCTCCAGGAGCGTTGAGCTACGGCTCTTCTCTTCCTGGAGATGCTAGCGAATCTGAAGACGTCGACGTGGACATGCAAGACGATAGTCGCACCTCTGATGGGACTGATCATGGCGCTCCTTACTTCCGTGACGCAGTACGCAATAATTCTCCCATTATGCTCTTAAAATATCCGATATTCATGATCACTTCTGTTTAACTAGGACGTTCGGTTGGAACTCCATCTCGTATTACATCCACTTCCTTTGAACAGAATCAACGCTCACGGTTGGCCTAGATCACTTCAAAGCTTTGCCAGGCAGAAGACGACTATCTTACGGCTGCGGGTGACATATTGACAAACACTCAGTACGCTTTTGAGGATACCGCTCGGATTGAAATGCATCTGGTGAGCTCCACAATTCTGAGGTACAATATTGATACTGACTTTCTGTCAAGCTTACTGCTAGACTCCGGAGTGCTGAAGATGCCTACCTAGCGGCCGCACGGGACTTAGCCGCTGATGCTCACTTCTTGTTCTCGGAACTCAGGCGTTAGAGTCTTGAGGTAACAGAGTACTTTGTATGCCACTTCAATCTAATACTTTACGGGCTGTTGAATACGATGGTGCTAGCTCTATACTACCCAGAGAGAACAAAAAAAGTCCATTTGCTGTCGCTACCGCGACTCGCTTATATTAGATATATTAGACATATTAGACTCTGAAACTGAGGGATTCCGTCGATCTGAGTTTTAAATGTCGACACTAAGTTATCCATGTTTAGACTACCACTAATATGGGTCCGCGGGCCGCGCCGGCAGTAGCTCACTTCGAAGTGCTAGGGCAAGGATTCAGTATTGCTGGAGCAAGTAGGTGAAAGCTAGCTTTTATTTGTGTAGCATTGCGCGCGCCACGTAGTTCATAGAATCTGAACGATCTTGACCAAATTACGGCCGTCACTCATCAAATCTCCACCAAAAGTGCCGTTTTCTTTGCACAAACTAACTACGGCAAACAGAACCTATACTTCCCATGATTCAGGATCTCGGAAAAAAGTCCGGTTCATCTAGCAAAATAATCGACTTGGCCTCCAAGGTGCGCGGGCCTTGAAACGCATCTCGCAATAAACATGGCAATACGGGCACCACTATGCATCACTACCACTGTCAGAACGACGACGTTTACTGGAATTTTTGCATAAATCGCGCTGCCTTGACCCCTGGCAATCAGGGTATCCACGCCCGCAATTTCGGCATGAGCGAGCTTTGCGACGCTTTACGGGATTCTGATCTTCAGAGATGAACTTCATCGGGTGTGACATCGAGCTGCTGCTGAGACTTGCAGATGGAGCACTGAGAAATTGGACGATAATATTATATAGTCAGTATTTGTGCTTGAGACGTAGATTGAAATGAAACCTTGGCGGCATGATCTGTCCCGAGAAGGTCTGATGCATAAATGGAGGCACGAGCGAGGATATTGTCTGCGGTCCTGATGGATAGTATGGCGAGAAAAAATTTGCATGGTTTGGAACGTAGGGTGCTTGTGTCTGGTATGGAGTATAATGGTGATAAGGCGGAACGTAGGGGTACGGTGGGCAAGAGTGTGGGGGACCTTGAGAGTACGGAGGACCCGGTACTGGATGCTGATGCAGACCAGCCTTTTCCAATGCCTGTTGGACGGCCAAGTCAATTTTCAGGGACATGATATCCGTGCTGGATGGGCTGTCGTCTCTGTGCTGGCTGTTCGTGGTGGAGGTCTGAAGTCCAACAATATGGTCATCTGTCAGAGGCTCTGAGATGCTTGATTCAGCGCTATACAGATATTAGTACATCTTGTGTAATCATAGACACCGACACCGCGTAGTCATGGCATACCTTGTTGCCTTTTGTGATGGTGCCGGGCTCTCCGTCGGGACATCTAGGAGTGGACCTGAAGGCGTGTTCGGGCTTGCGAGTAAAGATTTACTCAGCTGTGACAGAGACACCCAGCAGTGAAAAACAAGACAACTGAATTCTAGTACATCGTTGGACTTCGAAGCATGCATGAGGGTGTTGATTTTAGAGCATCGTTCAAGGCTTTGAGGGGCTAAGAAGTCCGCCGCAAGCTTTACACACGTGTGTGATATTGAATACCTGTATAATGACATCTTGATTGATATACATCGGGTAAGGCATTCAAACAAGACTCTTACCTGGTGCGGACTACCAGCAGGGATAAAGACGACATCGCCCTGGCGCTGCCGAAAAGTGAAAGGAGTGATGCCGAGCTCTTTCAACTCTGCGAGGTCTGTCGATGTCAAGTATTTGTGATACTGATTGAGAAACGGGTTGTCGTTCAACCAGGGACCTTTGTACTTTGTAGCGACATATTTCTTCAGTTGATCGGCGTCTTTGCTAAGAAAGACATGCCAGAGCGCCTCGCCACGAGCCATAATATTGACCGCATCCGATATGTCAATATGTAGCCTCGTACTTCCATGCCCATCATGGCCGAACTTACTTGTCATAGCCGCGTACATTTTAGGACCTTTGTGAGAAAGACTGTTAGAGACGCCAATTTCGGTATCAACAGGATATTACCAAGATCTGGTATGTTGGAATAGTTGATTGGGAAGAAGTTGGTGATGTTGAGTGGACCGTCCTCACTAGAATATGCCGGAGCCGGCAGCGCAAGCTGAAAGTCGCGTGCTAAAATGTATGATTTTGACTTGAACCTCTGGTCTGTCGGATAATCCTTAACGAAGCAAAGGCTATGAGGACTAATGACAAGCTAAAGATTGAGGTCTATACCTTGAGCTTTAGAACTCGGTCGTTCTTTTCGTCTAGTCCGAGGAGGAAATCTTCCACAGTGGTTGTTTTTGAGATAGTCTGTGTCCTCGCAATCGACCACCGTACACCGGTCTGCACCTAATACGTCCGCCAGACCAACTGGAGACCAGTCGCAGCGCAACTTGGGAGTGTGGTCGCGGACAAGGAAAGGAATCCCCTGATCCCAGAACAAGTCGAAGTCTTCCAGAGAGCAATGCTTGGAGACGATGGGTATAGACCGGATGTTTTTGTCCAAGGCCTCGATTATACTTGGTTCCAAGAGGGAATTGCTGGGGCGGTGGTAACCGGAAGGGGGCGCCTGCGAAGCGACATCATGCAGTTCGGTGGATAACTGGCGTAATTCGACTGGATCCATAGTAGACATCAAGACCTGCTCCGAGTTGCATCGACATTTCTGAGAAACGGGTTCGCATGTGGTGCACGTGAACAGGCCACAGCCGACGCATATCCAATGGGCGAACTGTAATGACCATTTGCATTTATCTGTTCCTAGCTTAGTAGGGTCGTACGACGATTGTAGTCCCGATCTCACCACAATCGTCTCGATAGGACGCAGACCTGGGAATAGGACATGGGTTTGAGGGGAAAGTGTCGAAGACGGCGAGAGTTTTATTCACAATAGGAAGCAAAGCTCGAGCTACGTGAAACTTTTGAACGACTGAGCCGCCGACATCTCATCAAGGAAGACAGAGGTGACAAACCTGTAGGAAGACGACGTCTCGTCTGGTAATCTCGGGGTCAAAAGCGCGACTATACACATAATCCAACCTTTGTTTTTCATTCGATCTGTCTGCGAAACGAGTGTATCGACCACCTTGAAGGTCCACTACGGCAGAATCCTTTGAGAGGCGGCGAATATCTATTTCATGAACATTAGAACAATGCAACATTAAACTTAGTGCAAGTAGTTACTGCGAAATCGGCACTGGTCCCTTAAGTTTTAGAGCAATCAACGCATGTTGTGAGGTTGCCAAAACGGGTTTTAGTTTTCTTCAAAAGCTTCTGAAAGTTCTTGCAATCCGTATCTTGAAGTACGATCGTGTCACCTTCGTCTGTCATAATGGATATAGTGACGCGAGTTACAGTACCAATAGCTATACATAGACTACGCGCATAGACGTTTTCGTTACACTCCCACGCCTGCGGCCCGACATAGGACCAAAGCAAACACAACAACATGCCATCATCCACTTGTGATAGTGATCCCTTCTCCGGAGCTCGAAATACCAAGCAGCCTGACATTAACGTCATGCGACACACAGCCATGTCGACTACGTTGCTTTGTCGTTATATGGGTGCTTTGTTTTTCATGGCTGCTTTGTAGGTGCAGACCAGTTATAAATGTGACATTTCAACGTCGACTTGATCATCCACCGCAAAGTACTCCCCATTGATGGTACGGTTTTCACCATATCCCAGAGAGGCGGATCGATCTCATCACATTCTTTCAGACTCCACGGCTCACAGTGATACTCGAGCGTGAGGAGCCGGGGCCAGGTATTACTCCTGGTGTTTTTCGTATCAATAGGCAGGTGTTTGTCAGGAAACTGCGCTCTGACAAACGCTCGGACGTCGTCCCTAGCCAGTATGCGGATGCGGAGGTGAGCTTTCTATGCGTGCGCCACATCTCACATTCCCTCATTCTTCATTCATATCCAGCCAAAGCCCATCGTTCGTCAAGATGATACAGACGCCAAGAGCACACGATCCTCATCACCATTTGCTTCGAATCCTCCCACCCCCCACCGTGAGACGGTGAGAAAACCACACCTCGTCGCGACACCATTTGCTTGGACATCGAAAATTTGGCGGCCGGGCATGATGAACGTCAATCAGGACTACGATTCAGTTCTGAACCCCCGCGCAAGACCCCAGAAGATATCTCTTTCCCAGCTCCCTCTACGACCGCCAAAGATTCTGCGCTACAACCACTACGCCGCCCGTTCAAAGACAAAGATTCAGAGGGCTGTACAACATGGTATACTGGGAGTTCCAATTCTCCCATCGCCCGGCCTCCCTCGACTTTTGGCGTCTATGGGGATTTGTACCTGCACAGCATCCGAGGGACGAACAGACCTCCCCTTATCTGGTTGATGGACAACCATTCCACTTGGCAGAGGATAGAAGAAGGTTGCACCCATCCGTACATCACAGATCGCTGCCTTCGTATTCGTGGATCAGGGGAGCCTAGCTGGGTATTGAAGGCTAGTCTCGCAACGATGCGCCCATAGAAAGGAGAAAGTTGCTCGGTCGTGAAGGTTTTTGTATGACAACTATATACGTCGAGATCGACAGTTCACGTTGCTATTGTTCCATGTATACGTATGCTGTATAAACATGTATAATCGTAATTGCCCCAGTTATTCTTGATGCGAAGTACTACAGATTGAAAGCGGATTGCAGCTAGATGAGAAAAAATAGCGAAGGTTTGACTTGGGCTAGCCGCCGCTACGTCGTAGCGAAATTGTGCGATCAATAATGAAGAGGTACCACGAGGAAGCATCGGGGAATCGCTGGTGTCAGTACCTTCCTCTGACATAGACGATGGCCAAGTCGACGGGGGGGGGCCCTCCTCAACGCCCCAGAGCTCCATATCCATAGGCGCGCTGCTTATGTCAAAGGATAATTGACGAGGGATATGCTCAATCACTACCTCCTGTACGTATATCGGTCTGGCCAGTGCGATGGCAAGCTGCCCAACCTCGCCCGCGAAAGGCCAGCAATTTCCGTTGTGGAGGTCAGGTTGCAAGGCGACCTCTGGCGGGTTTCCGAATCGGGGTGAATGAAAGAAAGATGGTAGCCAGGATCGTGAGGATGTGGTCAATTTCAGCGTGGGGGTGGTCCAAGCCGGAATCACGCGGGCTCCGGCGGATGATAGAGCAAAGTCTGGTCGGCCTACTTGGAGCTCATCCTGTGCACAATTATCATTCTGGTGTGCGGCCTCGTCAGATAGTAGTTCAAGAGAGAGAGGACCAGGGCTCTCACCGACAAAGTCTGGGTTTTCAAGAGATCGGTAACGGTCCTCGAGCGCGGCTATTCGATGCTGCAGTTGAAACCATGTCGCCCCGGCCTCGCTGACTTTCTCTATGACATCGTTCCTTTCCCGGGTGGCCTCCTTCCATTCCCGAGCCAAGCTGAAGAGAGATTGATAATCATTCTCCAGCTCGCTCGTGCGATGCTGCAATCCCAATAATGTCGCCTCCGATTCCCGGCTTTCTTCGCGGCCTCGCTCCGTGCCCAATCCGCCTCCTTCCATTCCCGAGCAAAGTTGTTCATACTCTCTACCTGTGGCACGATCCAAGCTAACTCTTCTCGGAGCAATGCTACCTCACGAGTGACCTCTTCTAAGATACTAGCTGTTCGTTGCAACCCAGTGCTGAGGTACTCAATCTGCGTCTTCAAATTCTCCACTTGTGCATATTGCTGTCCCTGGGTCTCCGAAGTCCGACTGATATCTTCACTTGAAGGCTGACAGAAACGAGCCGAGCGGTAAGATCGTCCAGAACCGTATCATGGAGCTGAAAGGAGCGCTGCAGAGATTCCGACCTCTCCAGGATATTTCGATGATGGATTGCCAGTGTTTTGCATATGTCGGTTGCTTCTTCTATCCTCTGGGACTGTGCAAGTAATTGTCCCGTTGCTCGCTCATTACTATACCGAGAGTGTGTATTTGGGATGAAAGGGCAAATGTATCACTAGAGACTTGGCCGACTGGCCGCGAATAAAGCGACCATCCAAGACCTATTGCACAAAATGCAATTATGATCGAAATCTTCGGCATGCTGAGAGGCACCTAAGAATAGCACGTAAGATAGAGTTCTTGACCGCTAGGATGCACATACCGCACGCCATAATCCCGAGCCCCGATTAACAGGACCATCCCCGTCTTCTTTGCTTGGTAACACACCTCGTAGCACTTCATGTTCGTCGTCTTCATCGAGACTATTCGATCTTTCGCGGCGGACGATGTACCCAAGCGGATTAGCTACTACTGGAAGATCCGAAGTAGTTATCCTGAAGTTGGGACGAGGGTCTGATTCTTGTAAAGGTGCCTGCATGGATTCGGACTCCAAAGCTACCACCAGTGGGATGCAGAGTAAGTCTGAGACTGAGTTGGTTTGTCGGCGGTCGGCGTCTGACACATGATGTACCGACTGGACACGCCACAAACACCGCCACTGGATAACCTGAACATAATCATTGGTACACCGCTCTACAATATACCAACATCATGCTAACGCCAGATTCTGTTGCGGACATCAGGCAGCAGTTGCATGATATCTTCCTCTCTAACCCGAATTCTACGATCTCCGAAGGTGTAATAGCCATATCTCTACGGCACCTTGACTCAATCATCACCGCCTATGAAAACCAGAACAACATCCAACTCATGTCCACTGAAGACATGGGCCAACTCAAGACGCTGATGGCCGAAAATCCGGAACGCAAAGTCACGCCCGACGAGATCTCTGAATATATCACTGGGATCCATGCACCAACGCTGGCTGTTGAAATCAATCGACTTGAGTCTAGACATCTGTCCGACTCCCTACGAGAGCCCCGACGCCAGCGCTCAAACATCGGAACCCAGCATGGTACCGTAAAGCCATACCATTTCCGGCGTTCGAAGTTTCAGTCACATGCTGATGAAGTCGGTACAGCAATGTAAAGTACACACCAGAGTCACGACCATTCTTCGTCTGATGTCAAGGTAATATAGCGGCAGCGTATTACGGCGGAATCCCCAATTTGAAGACATGCATCATCAATTAGACAAACTCGTTCCACTCTTACTGAGTGCGAATCCAAACTTGAAAGCCTTCGGCTTAGGCTGGACGACGTACAAGCAAACTTCGAGTCGTCGCATTCAGATCTTAAAAGTCCATCTTGCCAATATGACAGATCATCACCCGACATACGAGCTGCTCTCGACTCCACAATCTCTCAAACAAGAGAATGAACACGTCATCTTCATGGCAGAATCGAGGAAATCCAGTCAGATATACATTCATTACGACGGGACGTCGGTCCGCTTGCAGAGGTCGGTTTTCGCATGTTCTTTTATTGTGTTTGATGCATTGTGATCGCTTTCCTGTAGTCTTGTCTTTCTGACTGTATCATCCCTCTTGAAGAATCAATCCGATCGGTCCGTATGGACTCGAGTCTTTGTGACGAGAAAATACGGTATCACTTTCGTCTCGCTGCACAATTTTGTTCCGCTTATTCATTCATCTTAGTGTCTGTTACGCGATACACTCACAGTGTCGACTCCTTAGAGAGCCGCTTCCATGATTCCAAAATTCAATGGAATGAGATGTCAGAGAAATCATGGTCAGAGTACGCCCGATTGGAGAAACTATATCTCAATTTCATGCAAAGCTGCTTTCCGAGATTCGACAAATTTGCATCCACCCAATCACATTACCAGAAATCCCTTGATGAGCTCATTGTGCAGATCGACTCCCTGAGGTTGACACCGGAATTCCCTCCAAGTCGCAGAAATAGTAGTGACGATGAATATATCGCAATGGACAGACACAAGAGCCTAAGTGACGAGTTGAAAGATGCCAATATCGAGGCCCAGCTGCCTCAGAACTAGTTACGTATGCCACCTGCTCTGATCGCTCAATCAGCCCTGACTAGATTTTGCAAGGCGTATATGTCAAGTTGGCGTTATGACGACACACCCACTCACGGTTCTGACCCACTTCCTGCTTACTCAGACGGAATACAGCTGTCGCCGAGTTGTAGTGAAAAGCCGTCTAAAGCGGCCTTGATTGTGTTGGGGAGTATGGACAGCGGCGGGGGCAAAGGGGCCAGTTTGTTCTGTCTCGTAGTCGTTATATTGGTGGGTTGCCGGATTGATGTCACTCGACACAATTCCTAGCAGTGCAAATTGGCCCAACATGATGCTAGTGGTGTAACTTCATTCGTAATGTAATGTACAACTAGTGGCTCATGGAAACTCGGATGAGAAAATTGATGGAGAGGGGTACAGGTATGTGTCCCAAGATAATCGGTATGGAAAACTTGTCCCGTAGCGATACAATATGGTGTTATTGGAACACTGGAATGTGAATGTGCGTAGCGATGGTTTTCCGGATATGTAGTACAACAGGGGTCAAATGATGATGCGATGGAAACATTGCAGGAAACTAGATCTAGGAGAACCCTAGTGATCATTCAGGCGGGATCTAGAATGTTGACTTCGAAGGGAGGTAAGGATTTTGATTGGGCGAGGGGTTTTGTGTCCTTCACTGGACAGTCACTGTCAAGAGGCCGTTCTTCATCCAAGCATGTATGTCCTCAGCTTGTCATACTTTGGTTTTAGCTTGGAATATCGACCGGGCAGGTAATAGAACTTACCTGAATCCCCTTAGCGAGCATCTTCTTATATTCGAGCCTGACTGTCTTATGTCAGTGACTACGGGCCTTCATTAATTTGACTACAGCGTCTCAACGACGATGATTAGAACACCATTAGCGAGGGTGATGGCGACACCGTCCGCTGGATGCCGGGAGACGACCACGAATTTCGACAGTATCTTTAGATGTGGATTCATAAACACTATGGTGAGTCTAATGACCACTGACTCGTCCAGTAAACGATAGAACGTACTGGGCTCCATGAACGCCCGGCCGATCACCCTTGCTGGTATGGCTTGATGTGGGCCATAGTCGTCATGGGCATTGTTGTCGTGGCTGGCCCTTCCCATTTCCACCTGAACCTGACTCCTCGTCATGCGTTATACGCTGAGTTTTTCGATGTGGTAAGCTCTCGGAGTGAAGGCTAGCGGATCAGGTTGCCTCGGGTTTATCCCCGAAGAAGCTGCGGAACGGTTCGCGTCTCGGGAGTCGCCTCTTCAGCCATATCGCCGTCGCGCTTACGCCTGTGGTTCGGGTGTGGACACAGAGGATGATATTCCATCAGAGAGGTCCACCGAGGTCCAGTCGTCGTGTTTGCTTGCATCGCTGTGAGTGAGCGGCCCCGTTCTTGTGACTCTTCGACTAGCCATTTCTTAGTAACCTGCCCTTGTCTTGTGTATTCTGTTGTTGCAACTGACGATCGCCTTGATCCCGATGTTTGCCATAGCCTCAATTCCGAAAAGAATCCAAGTCATTGCTAGTTAATGCACCGTATATAGGGTGCTTCCTGTTGGTTGACCGGTACGAATATACTCACGCTCTTTGCCCTGAATCCAAGGTGCCCAGTGCTTCTTCCCAAGCAGTAAACAATGAATTGCCCCGGCCATCCATTCGCAACCTTTACCATGCTGAAGTAGCGTGGCGTCCGTTCTCAACTATTCCGCAGAATTTAGACAAGAGGCTCACTCGTTTGTTCACGAGTCCATGCCGCATTATAATCAATGCTCGATAGATACGATCGATATCGTCGAAGTCCGAACGCAAGTGGTTGCGGAGTCCCCATATTGGTGGGACACTCAACAGAGGCGAGACCCCGGTTTCACGTCCTGTCTGACATTGTTTGGCGTCTTTTCGCAAAGTTACTCGCGTTACTCCATCACCATGATCAGTGAACTCAGCAACACCAGAACATCATCGAAGGTGCGGATCCCACGATCTTCTTCCTTCCACCTAACCCCCCTCAGAGTACTTACACTTGGGAGAATAGGTAGGCCCCATTTTTTAAAGTAAAATGAGACTTCCACGAATTTTTGAAACAACCTTGCCCAAGGTTTCAAACGTCCGAAACAATATAATTGTCATACTGACGCCCTGGATTCGAATCCATCTGACAACCCCAACACCAAAAAAAAGGGAAAAGAAGCAACCACCACATTGCAGCAGGGACTTTGTCGATTCGTGCTGAGAATGCTCGACTGAATGGCAAAGGAAAGGGAGAACCGAGGGCTTTTCCTAGGTCTTCTTGCCAATTGTGCGCCACATCCAATTGAAGCAAGATATAGATCTTCAATAGTACAACTCAGGTACGTCTGAACCTCGATCATAAGCCCAAGATGCTTACTAATGCTTTACTTATTTTGACGTCGTAGGCTGAGAATATCGAGGCAGTTTTATGTGCGGTCGTTTGACTATCCAGTTGCCGGTGCTCGGCAGCATCGTACCGAAGTCATTGCTGTGTAGAATTCTATGATATGAAGGCGATATTAATGAGGAGTAGTAAATACAGCGCAATCCTACATCTCAAAGTCATGGCTGTAATCACTCACTACCCCTTCGCATCTCTTGCAGTCTCTTGCAGTCTTTTTGCTTCAGTTGGTTTGCGACTTGGATAAAATAAACACGCTCATCTACTCGACTCGTACTTTTGTCTCTGTTTTCATACTTCCAGAGTTCGACTTAAACACTATTTCATTGCCCCTAGCTCAAAGTACGTGTGGTTTGATCAGCCAATCAGGGGGACATTCCTATGATTTGACGGATTTTCGGCCTAGCTATTACACTCCAGACGATAGTTCAAAGTCTAAAGATGGTTATAATGTTGAAGCGGAGTCCCGGGCTTTAACCCGCCTTCTTCAATACTGAAGGAACAACCATCGAGTAAGTGGTGCACACAGATATCGCGAAGAGCATCTTTACCTTCAAGGCAATCAGGAGGCCTGTCACAATGGGATTGCGAGGCTCCGGGAATAGTCGCTACCGAGGGGGATGACGCGTATAAGCCGTTGTCTCATTCCACAAGACCAATCTATCTGTTCGGCTATTACAATTACTCGATGTAATCGACAGGAGAGCAAAACCTAACATACTCTTTGTTTTACTACTTGAAACTCCCTAAGTAACGTCGAGAGAGCCCTGCTTCATTACATTTTCTTGGCATTTTCGGTGCTTAGGCTGCAAGATCCATCCGTGTATTGGCAATGTAACTTCCCCAGTGAAAAGCCGGGAAGTTCGATATCTAACTATGACAATCGTCTTCTTACCCGAGTTGCCGACGTAGCCTGAAGTCAGCTGATATTAGTAGGTTAACACACATCATGATGGTCTTACCGGGTGTTTCAGGATCTTGAATTGTGACTATGGAATGATGATGCGGGCCTGGCGAGAGGGTAGACAGATTCAGATGTTGACGAGGCGGGGGACTCTATAACAAGAGGTGAGGGGGAAAGATGGGTGCGGTGTTTTGAAACGGGATGTTCCAGAAGTTCGTCAGCCTATTCTTCAATCTTAGAACAGCCGTTGTTCGGTAGCCGACAAGTCAAGAAGTTCGTCACTAGCTGGTGGGTCGGGCAGCTGTTTGGGCGTTGCCGACGATGAGAGAGCAGAGACCGCAGGAAGTCCAGCATTGTCGTCGCCAGATAAGAAGGGGTGTGGGGTCTGGGCGTTTGGAAAACAGGCATGTCCCGTAGCTCCTCATCGGCTCCTCCTATCATCCTCCTCATCGACCTCCGCCCTCTCGTCCTCGTTTCGGCTTCTTCGGCGGGAGCTTGCCGAATGTTCGAAGTCTGGTACGACGAATGTTTCGGAAGTGAGTATGGAACATCTGTCCATCTTCAGCCTGGTCATGCTGGAATCAGTGGTGCTTAAAAGTGACGTACACGTTTGCATTTTTTTTTCAGAGGCCAATGATCCTGCCAATCGTTGGTGCCAGAGATCGCGTGCCACACTGCCCGTTCATCCACCAGGCACTGTCTTGGTAAAGGATGGGGAAATCCAAGGAAAAAACTTTCGGCTCAGGCGTAAAGAAGGACTGTTCCTCTTCGCAGGTCGACAGCGGAACGGGCTTGGCGTAGGCGGCTCATTCGCTAAGCAGTTTCAATGGCGGCAGCTGAGAGGTCGCAGCATGGGCCAGGTTGAGTTTCATTACCGCTCAACTTGATACTTCTCAACACGTTCGGGTGTACCCAATCATCGTTGCGCTCCAAAGATTTCAGTTTCACACAGTATTGAAGAAAGGACAATTTTTAATGCGTAGTTCGTCTCACTACTCAATTGGGCATGTAGCTTCCGTTTAGCCCCAAGCTGTGTTGGAATTCGTTATTAGTTTTTCAAAGTACAACAACTACACAGAAGGAAACGAAGCTACTTCCGCGTCCCTTGTTCGTCTCCCGATGCAGATGTCGCATTGAATCGAGGTTCTCTTGTTTGTCGCTTGCTGCTCATAGAGACATTCCCCAAGATATTGGTTGAACTCCCACCTATACAGTTTTTTTTCTGCAGACCTTGGATACCCCGCCTGGTTCTGGGGACTCTTTTTCTAATATGATAATCCGTCCCTCCTGCATAGACACTGTAGGTCTCGAGATTGTCCATAAGACATTCTTTGCATCTTCTAAGCAAATAGGGGTCACATCAGTTGGCATTTCGCATGTCTTCTGCTCAGGACATACTCACGGAGCACTCTGCTTCTTATTGTTGTCCGCAGGGCCCGACCATGAACTACGGATACAGCTTCGGCTTCCTCTCATCGACGTGGGGTTGTAACGCTGCGCCGCAGATCGGACAATGGTACTTTTGATTGTCGATATCAACCGCCGCAGCTTTGTTAGCACAGCAGCATATAGCGTGTTCTAAGGTATAAGTCTATTGTTAGGTTCCAGGCTACCAAGCCGAAACTACCATATGCCTACAGCAAGGCGGCCCTATATTGCTGTTGTTTCAACGAATGAACTTTGCAATAAAGCAAGAAAAACCAGAGATCGTGGTGATCCTCGATGTAGAGAACCTTGTGAGTGGGGTATCAGGGGATGTTCCAACAAAGATAGATCCAGTATATTTCCAAAAACTCTTGGCCCACCCTCTACGGACCGACTGCGTTGGATATGTCCCCCCCTGATCAGCCAATTACACGATCTACAACGGGTTGTAATGGTCCTATACCAGGTGCAAGACGCTCGTGAGGCGATAACTGCCCGCAGAATCTCCGGATTATCGTGTCACCTTCGACTACACCGGGATAGCGTTCTAAGTCGTTGACACTTTGTCCCCACCCAAATCATGCTAGCAGGATTTCCTTGATGGTGACAAATCGAACTCGAGTGAACGACTAACAAGTTTCCCTGTCCACGGCGAAGTTGTCAACCGCTGTATCCCATTTATAAGTCATGACCTCACAGCACCTAGGTAGATCATGAGCTTCCGTTGACCGTCCTATTCTCGCGACGACGTGTCCTGAAATGTGGGGGCGAGCGATGGCTAGTAAAAAGATCTCACTAGAATGTCGGCAATGATTGTGAAGCTGATTACTATGCGTCCTACGAGCCATTGAACTGATTGCCTGCATACAAAGCTTCCTGTTACATATATCTCCGACAATCGTAACACGTATTTAGTGTAGGTCAATTCAACCCAAGCAATTCAAATCAGCGTGGTGCATTGAGGACAATACGTTGGCTGAATGGGTGGCTAGGGACGTCCAGTGACGCCCTGTGATCATGGGAATACCATTCGCGCATGAAGGTGGGGTTCGCTAGATGATGCGTTGTAACCATGAAAGGGGACGGTAATCATGAATGAAGGGACGATGGGGTCGTCCGTCGGTTTGACTTCTAGTGAAAGCGGTTACTGGATTGGACTTACTCATTGTTTTAAGACTGACTAACTTTAATATGGACTACAATTCAGCCTCATCCGCTTCAATATCAATGAACAGTAAGTATAGGTTAACTGAAGGTACAATTGGCTTTATTTATCAATTGCTCGATCATACACATCCGCCATCGTCGTTGTCTTGTGTCGATGGCTTTTTTGCTTAAAGGAAGCGCTTAGGGGAAGGGATTTAGAAAAATGTGGGTTAGGTGCTGGGAGTGGAGGTGGTAGAGGTAAGGTTAAAGTAGGCGGAAGAAGGCTTAAGAAATGGTATGGGCAAGGAGCGGGGAGAGCACGTAGGGGCGGGAATAGTGTGAAGAGGACAAAAAACGTGATGGGGGAAGGGGTGAAGTAGAGCGGGGGAATGGCGGGATGGTATCTGGATTGGGGGGGGGGTGGAAGAAGAGCGAGAGAGGGAGGGGAGACAGAAGTGGGGGGGGGGAAGGGGGGAGGATGCTACTTTAACAGTTCACTTACTACTATGCTCATCAGCGCGAAGAAAAAACTTCTCACTTTCTCAGCTTTGGATGGGCAATTCGAACCACACCTCCAACGACCCAACCGAAGAAGCGCGAAAATTTAGATGGACGATCTAATTTGAATTATTTGAGTCCCGCCTCCTTGGGCGAGGTACCGTTCTCTATCTTTTGTGTGGTTCTTGATTTTGTCTGATCACTGTGAACACACGAAGTGGCATGGTCAGATCAGGCCGCCCGCCTCGCAACTCTGAAGCTTCGCAAGAATTTGTACAGCTCTCTCCTTGACTACGTCCCTTCCGTGTTCTGAAGCTTCGTTCTTGATCCTAGGGACTCGCCGAGCAGCCCGAGGGCCAGCCAGGCCAACCAAACAGTGGGCTGACCGCACTGTCACCTTCCCCCTTATGCCGACTTCTCGCAACAGGGTTTCACTATACGATCTACAGAACATGGTCCACTGTCTCACCCCCACGAGGTAATTCGAGGAGAAAGACAAGTCTCCTCTCGTATATCCCCAAAGTTGGACGGCTCTACATTCGTACAACGTCAGGAATGGGACAAGGCACGCGCGCCCTGGTGACCTGTCTGAAGAAGAGGCTCAACACGCCCTATACCGTATACATTCAATACTGGTGCGTGAAATGGATTATGCTAAAGAGCAGGTGATCGATGATGCCTTCGGATGTCAAAGATGAGACTTTGATCGTGTCGTGTGCAGCTTGGACCCCAGTATACTGATATGCCACGTGCTCGTCCTCATCATGCACTTAACTTGGCAACTCCCCCCGCCGATCCCCCGCGGTGTGTCTCTGGCAGGTCTAACGATCCGTAGCGCGACGACTTGACGGCTTGTAAGGGTCGGAAGTGGAATGTTCCAATGATTCTCAGGCTTACGCAAGAGATCCACGCACAGTCATGTCGGCGTTCGACATGACCCTCGATTCGACTCGTTAATTTGATATGTTCCCGAATTCTACCATCTCTTGCCCGACACGACCCTATCCTGAAAAGCTGTCGATTTCAAGATCGCCATCAGATCCGCTGTGTGGCCAAACTTATTGGACAAGCAAAGATAGGCGCAAGGTCATATATCGTCCTGCGCGAAATATTTAGCAACAGGAATATGAAGCACGGAGGCATGCCTACTGTTCCCGTCCCTGG